>CM077935.1:6507911-7122410 GCA_039797435.1 Crotalus adamanteus | reverse complement strand
TTCCCCCTTTAGTCTCCTACCTTCTCCATCTCCTTTCTTTCACCTTTAATCTTCCTTCTTTCTTCCTTCCTTCCATCTCCATCTCCATCCCTTCCCCTTCAATCTCTCTCCTTCCTTCCTTCCTTCCTTCCTTCCCCCTTCAATCTCCTTACTTCTCCATCTCCTTCCTTTCCCTTCAATCTCTCTCCTTCCTGCCTTCCTTCCTTCCCCCTTCAATCTCCTTCCTTCTCCATCTCCTTCCTTTCCCCTTCAATCTCCTTCCTTCCTTCCTTTCCCCTTCAATCTCTTTCCTTCCTTCCCCCTTCAATCTCCTTACTTCTCCATCTCCTTCCTTTCCCCTTCAATCTCTCTCCTTCCTTCCTTCCTTCCCCCTTCAATCTCCTTCCTTCTCCATCTCCTTCCTTTCCCCTTCAATCTCCTTCCTTCCTTCCTTCCCCCTTCAATCTCCTTCCTTCTCCATCTCTTTCCTTTCCCCTTCAATCTCCTTCCTTCCTTCCTTCCCCCTTCAATCTCCTTCCTTCTCCTTCTCCTTCCTTTTCCCTTCAATCTCCTTCCTTCCTTCCTTCTACCTCCATCTCCATCCCTTCCCCTTCAATCTCTCTCTCCTTTCTTCCTTCCTTCCCCTTCAATCTCCTTCCTTCTCCATCTCCTTCCTTCCCCTTCAATCTTCCTTCCTTTCTTCCTTCCTTCCTTCCCCTTCAATCTGTCTCTCCTTCCTTCCTTACCCTTTCAATCTTCTTCCGTCTCCATCTCCTTCCTTCCCCCTTCAATCTCCTTCCTTCTCCATCTCTTTCCTTTCCCCTTCAATCTTCCTTCCTTCCTTCCTTTCATCTCCATCCCTTCCCCTTCAATCTCTCTCTCCTTCCTTCCCCCTTCAATCTCCTTACTTCTCCATCTCCTTCCTTTCCACTTCAATCTCGCTCCTTCCTTCCTTCCTTCCCCCTTCAATCTCCTTCCTTCTCCATCTCCTTCCTTTCCCCTTCAATCTCTCTCCTTCCTTCCTTCCTTCCCCCTTCAATCTCCTTCCTTCTCCATCTCCTTCCTTTCCCCTATAATCTCCTTCCTTCCTTCCTTCCTTCCCCCTTCAATCTCCTTCCTTCTCCATCTCCTTCCTTTCCCCTTCAATCTCTCTCCTTCCTTCCTTCCTTCCCCCTTCAATCTACTTCCTTCTCCATCTCCTTCCTTTTCCCTTTAATCTCTTCCTTCCTTCCCCCTTTAGTCTCCTACCTTCTCCATCTCCTTTCTTTCACCTTTAATCTTCCTTCTTTCTTCCTTCCTTCCATCTCCATCTCCATCCCTTCCCCTTCAATCTCTCTCCTTCCTTCCTTCCTTCCTTCCTTCCTTCCCCCTTCAATCTCCTTACTTCTCCATCTCCTTCCTTTCCCCTTCAATCTCTCTCCTTCCTGCCTTCCTTCCTTCCCCTTCAATCTCCTTCCTTCTCCATCTCCTTCTTTTCCCCTTCAATCTTCCTTCTTCCTTCCTTCCTTCCACCTCCATCTCCATCCCTTCCCCTTCAATCTCTCTCTCCTTCCTTCCCCCTTCAATTTCCTTACTTCTCCATCTCCTTCCGTTCCCCTTCATTCTCTCTCCTTCCTTCCTTCCTTCCCCCTTCTATCTCCTTCCTTCTCCATCTACTTCCTTTCCCCTTCAATCTCCTTCCTTCCTTCCTTCCCCCTTCAATCTCCTTCCTTCTCCATCTCCTTCCTTTCCCCTTCAATCTCTTTCCTTCCTTCCCCCTTCAATCTCCTTCCTTCTCTATCTTCTTCCTTTCCCCTTCAATCTCTCTCCTTCCTTCCTTCCTTCCTTCCCCCTTCAATCTACTTCCTTCTCCATCTCCTTCCTTTTCCCTTTAATCTCTTTCCTTCCTTCCCCCTTTAGTCTCCTACCTTCTCCATCTCCTTTCTTTCACCTTTAATCTTCCTTCTTTCTTCCTTCCTTCCATCTCCATCTCCATCCCTTCCCCTTCAATCTCTCTCCTTCCTTCCTTCCTTCCTTCCTTCCCCCTTCAATCTCCTTACTTCTCCATCTCCTTCCTTTCCCCTTCAATCTCTCTCCTTCCTGCCTTCCTTCCTTCCCCCTTCAATCTCCTTCCTTCTCCATCTCCTTCCTTTCCCCTTCAATCTCCTTCCTTCCTTCCTTTCCCCTTCAATCTCTTTCCTTCCTTCCCCCTTCAATCTCCTTACTTCTCCATCTCCTTCCTTTCCCCTTCAATCTCTCTCCTTCCTTCCTTCCTTCCCCCTTCAATCTCCTTCCTTCTCCATCTCCTTCCTTTCCCCTTCAATCTCCTTCCTTCCTTCCTTCCCCTTCAATCTCCTTCCTTCTCCATCTCTTTCCTTTCCCCTTCAATCTCCTTCCTTCCTTCCTTCCCCCTTCAATCTCCTTCCTTCTCCTTCTCCTTCCTTTTCCCTTCAATCTTCCTTCCTTCCTTCCTTCTACCTCCATCTCCATCCCTTCCCCTTCAATCTCTCTCTCCTTTCTTCCTTCCTTCCCCTTCAATCTCCTTCCTTCTCCATCTCCTTCCTTTCCCCTTCAATCTTCCTTCCTTTCTTCCTTCCTTCCTTCCCCTTCAATCTGTCTCTCCTTCCTTCCTTACCCTTTCAATCTTCTTCCGTCTCCATCTCCTTCCTTCCCCCTTCAATCTCCTTCCTTCTCCATCTCTTTCCTTTCCCCTTCAATCTTCCTTCCTTCCTTCCTTTCATCTCCATCCCTTCCCCTTCAATCTCTCTCCTTCCTTTCTTCCTTCCTTCCCCCTTCAATCTACTTCCTTCTCTATCTCCTTCCTTTCCCTTTACTCTCTTTCCTTCCTTCCCCCTTTAATCTCCTACCTTCTCCATCTCCTTTCTTTCCCCTTTAATCTTCCTTCCTTCTTCCTTCCTTCCATCTCCATCTCCATCCCTTCCCCTTCAATCTCTCGCTCCTTCCTTCCCCCTTCAATCATCTTACTTCTCCATCTCCTTCCTTTCCACTTCAATCTCTCTCCTTCCTTCCTTCCCCCTTCAATCTCCTTCCTTCTCCATCTCATTCCTTTCCCCTTCAATCTCCTTCCTTCCTTCCTTCCCCCTTCAATCTCCTTCCTTCTCCATCTCCTTCCGTTCCCCTTCAATCTCTTTCCTTCCTTCCTTCCTTGCCCCTTCAATCTCCTTCCTTCTCCATCTCCTTCTTTCCCCTTCAATCTTCCTTCTTTCTTCCTTCCTTCCATCTCCATCTCCATCCCTTCCCCTTCAATCTCTCTCTCCTTCCTTCCCCCTTCAATCTCCTTACTTCTCCATCTCCTTCCTTTCCACTTCAATCTCGCTCCTTTCTTCCTTCCTTCCCCCTTCAATCTCCTTCCTTCTCCATCTCCTTCCTTTCCCCTTCAATCTTCCTTCTTTCTTCCTTCCTTCCATCTCCATCTCCATCCCTTCCCCTTCAATCTCTCTCTCCTTCCTTCCCCCTTCAATCTCCTTACTTCTCCATCTCCTTCCTTTCCACTTCAATCTCGCTCCTCCTTCCTTCCTTCCCCCTTCAATCTCCTTCCTTCTCCATCTCCTTCCTTTCCCCTTCAATCTCTCTCCTTCCTTCCTTCCTTCCCCTTCAATCTCCTTCCTTCTCCATCTCCTTCCTTTCCCCTATAATCTCCTTCCTTCCTTCCTTCCCCCTTCAATCTCCTTCCTTCTCCATCTCCAACCTTTCCCCTTCAATCTCTCTCCTTCCTTCCTTCCTTCCCCTTCAATCTACTTCCTTCTCCATCTCCTTCCTTTTCCCTTTAATCTCTTTCCTTCCTTCCCCCTTTAGTCTCCTACCTTCTCCATCTCCTTTCTTTCACCTTTAATCTTCCTTCTTTCTTCCTTCCTTCCATCTCCATCTCCATCCCTTCCCCTTCATCTCTCTCCTTCCTTCCTTCCTTCCTTCCTTCCCCCTTCAATCTCCTTACTTCTCCATCTCCTTCCTTTCCCCTTCAATCTCTCTCCTTCCTGCCTTCCTTCCTTCCCCCTTCAATCTCCTTCCTTCTCCATCTCCTTCCTTTCCCCTTCAATCTCCTTCCTTCCTTCCTTTCCCCTTCAATCTCTTTCCTTCCTTCCCCCTTCAATCTCCTTACTTCTCCATCTCCTTCCTTTCCCCTTCAATCTCTCTCCTTCCTTCCTTCCTTCCCCCTTCAATCTCCTTCCTTCTCCATCTCCTTCCTTTCCCCTTCAATCTCCTTCCTTCCTTCCTTCCCCCTTCATCTCCTTCCTTCTCCATCTCTTTCCTTTCCCCTTCAATCTCCTTCCTTCCTTCCTTCCCCCTTCAATCTCCTTCCTTCTCCTTCTCCTTCCTTTTCCCTTCAATCTTCCTTCCTTCCTTCCTTCTACCTCCATCTCCATCCCTTCCCCTTCAATCTCTCTCTCCTTTCTTCTTCCTTCCCCTTCAATCTCCTTCCTTCTCCATCTCCTTCCTTTCCCCTTCAATCTTCCTTCCTTTCTTCCTTCCTTCCTTCCCCTTCAATCTGTCTCTCCTTCCTTCCTTACCCTTTCAATCTTCTTCCGTCTCCATCTCCTTCCTTCCCCTTTCAATCTCCTTCCTTCTCCATCTCTTTCCTTTCCCCTTCAATCTTCCTTCCTTCCTTCCTTTCATCTCCATCCCTTCCCCTTCAATCTCTCTCCTTCCTTTCTTCCTTCCTTCCCCCTTCAATCTACTTCCTTCTCTATCTCCTTCCTTTTCCCTTTACTCTCTTTCCTTCCTTCCCCCTTTAATCTCCTACCTTCTCCATCTCCTTTCTTTCCCCTTTAATCTTCCTTCCTTCTTCCTTCCTTCCATCTCCATCTCCATCCCTTCCCCTTCAATCTCTCGCTCCTTCCTTCCCCCTTCAATCTCCTTACTTCTCCATCTCCTTCCTTTCCACTTCAATCTCTCTCCTTCCTTCCTTCCCCCTTCAATCTCCTTCCTTCTCCATCTCATTCCTTTCCCCTTCAATCTCCTTCCTTCCTTCCTTCCCCCTTCAATCTCCTTCCTTCTCCATCTCCTTCCTTTCCCCTTCAATCTCTTTCCTTCCTTCCTTCCTTGCCCCTTCAATCTCCTTCCTTCTCCATCTCCTTCTTTTCCCCTTCAATCTTCCTTCTTTCTTCCTTCCTTCCATCTCCATCTCCATCCCTTCCCCTTCAATCTCTCTCTCCTTCCTTCCCCCTTCAATCTCCTTACTTCTCCATCTCCTTCCTTTCCACTTCAATCTCGCTCCTTCCTTCCTTCCTTCCCCCTTCAATCTCCTTCCTTCTCCATCTCCTTCCTTTCCCCTTCAATCTTCCTTCTTTCTTCCTTCCTTCTATCTCCATCTCCATCCCTTCCCCTTCAATCTCTCTCTCCTTCCTTCCCCTTCAATCTCCTTACTTCTCCATCTCCTTCCTTTCCACTTCAATCTCGCTCCTTCCTTCCTTCCTTCCCCCTTCAATCTCCTTCCTTCTCCATCTCCTTCCTTTCCCCTTCAATCTCTCTCCTTCCTTCCTTCCTTCCCCCTTCAATCTCCTTCCTTCTCCATCTCCTTCCTTTCCCCTATAATCTCCTTCCTTCCTTCCTTCCCCCTTCAATCTCCTTCCTTCTCCATCTCCTTCCTTTCCCCTTCAATCTCTTTCCTTCCTTCCCGCTTCAATCTCCTTACTTCTCCATCTCCTTCCTTTCCCCTTCAATCTCTCTCCTTCCTTCCTTCCTTCCTTCCCCCTTCAATCTCCTTCCTTCTCCATCTCCTTCCTTTCCCCTTCAATCTCCTTCCTTCCTTCCTTCCCCCTTCAATCTCCTTCCTCCTCCATCTCCTTCCTTTCCCCTTCAATCTCTCTCTCCTTCCTTCCTTCCCCCTTCAATCTCCTTCCTTCTCCATCTCCTTCCTTTTCCCTTCAATCTTCCTTCTTTCTTCCTTCTTTCCATCTCCATCTCCATCCCTTCCCATTCAATCTCTCTCTCCTTCCTTCCTTCCTTCCCCTTCAATCTCCTTACTTCTCCATCTCCTTCCTTTCCCCTTCAATCTCTCTCCTTCCTTCCTTCCTTGCCCCTTCAATCTCCTTCCTTCTCCATCTCCTTCTTTTGCCCCTTCAATCTTCCTTCTTCCTTCCTTCCTTCCACCTCCATCTCCATCCCTTCCCCTTCAATCTCTCTCTCCTTCCTTCCCCCTTCAATTTCCTTACTTCTCCATCTCCTTCCGTTCCCCTTCATTCTCTCTCCTTCCTTCCTTCCTTCCCCCTTCTATCTCCTTCCTTCTCCATCTACTTCCTTTCCCCTTCAATCTCCTTCCTTCCTTCCTTCCCCCTTCAATCTCCTTCCTTCTCCATCTCCTTCCTTTCCCCTTCAATCTCTTTCCTTCCTTCCCCCTTCAATCTCCTTCCTTCTCTATCTTCTTCCTTTCCCCTTCATCTCTCTCCTTCCTTCCTTCCTTCCTTCCCCCTTCAATCTACTTCCTTCTCCATCTCCTTCCTTTTCCCTTTAATCTCTTTCCTTCCTTCCCCCTTTAGTCTCCTACCTTCTCCATCTCCTTTCTTTCACCTTTAATCTTCCTTCTTCTTCCTTCCTTCTCATCTCCATCTCCATCCCTTCCCCTTCAATCTCTCTCCTTCCTTCCTTCTTCCTTCCCCCTTCAATCTCCTTACTTCTCCATCTCCTTCCTTTCCCCTTCAATCTCTCTCCTTCCTTCTTCTTCCTTCCCCCTTCAATCTCCTTCCTTCTCCATCTCCTTCCTTTCCCCTTCAATCTCCTTCCTTCCTTCCTTTCCCCTTCAATCTCTTTCCTTCCTTCCCCTTCAATCTCCTTACTTCTCCATCTCCTTCCTTTCCCCTTCAATCTCTCTCCTTCCTTCCTTCCTTCCCCCTTCAATCTCCTTCCTTCTCCATCTCCTTCCTTTCCCCTTCAATCTCCTTCCTTCCTTCCTTCCCCCTTCAATCTCCTTCCTTCTCCATCTCTTTCCTTTCCCCTTCATCTCCTTCCTTCCTTCCTTCCCCTTCAATCTCCTCCTTCTCCTTCTCCTTCCTTTTCCCTTCAATCTTCCTTCCTTCCTTCCTTCTACCTCCATCTCCATCCCTTCCCCTTCAATCTCTCTCTCCTTTCTTCCTTCCTTCCCCTTCAATCTCCTTCCTTCTCCATCTCCTTCCTTTCCCTTCAATCTTCCTTCCTTTCTTCCTTCCTTCCTTCCCCTTCAATCTCTCTCTCCTTCCTTCCTTACCCTTTCAATCTTCTTCCGTCTCCATCTCCTTCCTTCCCCCTTCAATCTCCTTCCTTCTCCATCTCTTTCCTTTCCCCTTCAATCTTCCTTCCTTCCTTCCTTTCATCTCCATCCCTTCCCCTTCAATCTCTCTCCTTCCTTCCTTCCTTCCTTCCCCCTTCAATCTCCTACCTTCTCCATCTCCTTTCTTTCCCCTTCAATCTTCCTTCCTTTCTTCCTTCCTTCCTTCCCCTTCAATCTCTCTCTCCTTCCTTCCTTACCCTTTCAATCTTCTTCCGTCTCCATCTCCTTCCTTCCCCCTTCAATCTCCTTCCTTCTCCATCTCTTTCCTTTCCCTTCAATCTTCCTTCCTTCCTTCCTTTCATCTCCATCCCTTCCCCTTCATCTCTCTCTCCTTCCTTCCCCCTTCAATCTCCTTACTTCTCCATCTCCTTCCTTCCACTTCAATCTCTCTCCTTCCTTCCTTCCCCCTTCAATCTCCTTCCTTCTCCATCTCATTCCTTTCCCCTTCAATCTCCTTCCTTCCTTCCTTCCCCCTTCAATCTCCTTCCTTCTCCATCTCCTTCCTTTCCCCTTCAATCTCTTTCCTTCCTTCCCCCTTCAATCTCCTTCCTTCTCCATCTCCTTCCTTTCCCCTTCAATCTCTCTCCTTCCTTCCTTCCTTCCTTCCTTCCTTCCTTCCTTCCCCCTTCAATCTACTTCCTTCTCCATCTCCTTCCTTTTCCCTTTAATCTCTTTCCTTCCTTCCCCCTTTAATCTCCTACCTTCTCCATCTCCTTTCTTTCCCCTTTAATCTTCCTTCTTTCTTCCTTCCTTCCATCTCCATCTCCATCCCTTCCCCTTCAATCTCTCTCTCCTTCCTTCCCCCTTCAATCTCCTTACTTCTCCATCTCCTTCCTTTCCACTTCAATCTCTCTCCTTCCTTCCTTCCCCCTTCAATCTCCTTCCTTCTCCATCTCATTCCTTTCCCCTTCAATCTCCTTCCTTCCTTCCTTCCCCCTTCAATCTCCTTCCTTCTCCATCTCCTTCCTTCCCCTTCAATCTCTTCCTTCCTTCCCCCTTCAATCTCCTTCCTTCTCCATCTCCTTCCTTTCCCCTTCAATCTCTCTCCTTCCTTCCTTCCTTCCTTCCTTCCTTCCTTCCTTCCCCCTTCAATCTACTTCCTTCTCCATCTCCTTCCTTTTCCCTTTAATCTCTTTCCTTCCTTCCCCCTTTAATCTCCTACCTTCTCCATCTCCTTTCTTTCCCCTTTAATCTTCCTTCTTTCTTCCTTCCTTCCATCTCCATCTCCATCCCTTCCCCTTCAATCTCTCTCTCCTTCCTTCCCCTTCAATCTCCTTACTTCTCCATCTCCTTCCTTTCCACTTCAATCTCGCTCCTTCCTTCCTTCCTTCCCCTTCAATCTCCTTCCTCCTCCATCTCCTTCCTTTCCCCTTCAATCTCTTTCCTTCCTTCCCCCTTCAATCTCCTTACTTCTCCATCTCCTTCCTTTCCCCTTCAATCTCTCTCCTTCCTTCCTTCCCCCTTCAATCTCCTTCCTTCTCCATCTCATTCCTTTCCCCTTCAATCTCCTTCCTTCCTTCCTTCCCCCTTCAATCTCCTTCCTTCTCCATCTCCTTCCTTTCCCCTTCAATCTCTTTCCTTCCTTCCCCCTTCAATCTCCTCCTTCTCCATCTCCTTCTTTCCCCTTCAATCTCTCTCCTTCCTTCCTTCCTTCCTTCCTTCCTTCCTTCCTTCCCCCTTCAATCTACTTCCTTCTCCATCTCCTTCCTTTTCCCTTTAATCTCTTCCTTCCTTCCCCTTTAATCTCCTACCTTCTCCATCTCCTTTCTTTCCCCTTTAATCTTCCTTCTTTCTTCCTTCCTTCCATCTCCATCTCCATCCCTTCCCTTCAATCTCTCTCTCCTTCCTTCCCCCTTCAATCTCCTTACTTCTCCATCTCCTTCCTTTCCACTTCAATCTCTCTCCTTCCTTCCTTCCCCCTTCAATCTCCTTCCTTCTCCATCTCATTCCTTTCCCTTCAATCTCCTTCCTTCCTTCCTTCCCCCTTCAATCTCCTTCCTTCTCCATCTCCTTCCTTTCCCTCTTCAATCTCTTTCCTTCCTTCCCCTTCAATCTCCTTCCTTCTCCATCTCCTTCCTTTCCCCTTCAATCTCTCTCCTTCCTTCCTTCCTTCCTTCCTTCCTTCCTTCCTTCCTTCCTTCCTTCCTTCCTCCCCCTTCAATCTACTTCCTTCTCCATCTCCTTCCTTTTCCCTTTAATCTCTTTCCTTCCTTCCCCCTTTAATCTCCTTCCTTCTCCATCTCCTTCCTTTCCCCTTCAATCTCATTCCTTCCTTCCCCCTTCAATCTCCTTCCTTCTCCATCTCCTTCCTTTCCCCTTCAATCTCCTTCCTTCCTTCCTTCCCCCTTCAATCTCCTTCCTTCTCCATCTCCTTCCTTTCCCCTTCAATCTCTTTCCTTCCTTCCCCCTTCAATCTCCTTCCTTCTCCATCTCCTTCCTTTCCCCTTCAATCTCTCTCCTTCCTTCCTTCCTTCCTTCCTTCCTTCCTTCCCCCTTCAATCTACTTCCTTCTCCATCTCCTTCCTTTTCCCTTTAATCTCTTTCCTTCCTTCCCCCTTTAATCTCCTTCCTTCTCCATCTCCTTTCTTTCCCCTTTAATCTTCCTTCTTTCTTCCTTCCTTCCATCTCCATCTCCATCCCTTCCCCTTCAATCTCTCTCTCCTTCCTTCCCCCTTCAATCTCCTTACTTCTCCATCTCCTTCCTTTCCACTTCAATCTCGCTCCTTCCTTCCTTCCTTCCCCCTTCAATCTCCTTCCTCCTCCATCTCCTTCCTTTCCCCTTCAATCTCTCTCTCCTTCCTTCCTCCCCTTCAATCTCCTTCCTTCTCCATCTCCTTCCTTTCCCCTTCAATCTTCCTTCTTTCTTCCTTCCTTCTATCTCCATCTCCATCCCTTCCCCTTCAATCTCTCTCTCCTTCCTTCCTTCCTTCCCCCTTCAATCTCCTTCCTTCTCCATCTCCTTCCTTTCCCCTTCAATCTCATTCCTTCCTTCCCCCTTCAATCTCCTTCCTTCTCCATCTCCTTCCTTTCCCCTTCAATCTCCTTCCTTCCTTCCTTCCCCCTTCAATCTCCTTCCTTCTCCATCTCCTTCCTTTCCCCTTCAATCTCTTTCCTTCCTTCCCCCTTCAATCTCCTTCCTTCTCCATCTCCTTCCTTTCCCCTTCAATCTCTCTCCTTCCTTCCTTCCTTCCTTCCTTCCTTCCTTCCCCCTTCAATCTACTTCCTTCTCCATCTCCTTCCTTTTCCCTTTAATCTCTTTCCTTCCTTCCCCCTTTAATCTCCTACCTTCTCCATCTCCTTTCTTTCCCCTTTAATCTTCCTTCTTTCTTCCTTCCTTCCATCTCCATCTCCATCCCTTCCCCTTCAATCTCTCTCTCCTTCCTTCCCCTTCAATCTCCTTACTTCTCCATCTCCTTCCTTTCCACTTCAATCTCGCTCCTTCCTTCCTTCCTTCCCCCTTCAATCTCCTTCCTCCTCCATCTCCTTCCTTTCCCTTCAATCTCTCTCTCCTTCCTTCCTTCCCCCTTCAATCTCCTTCCTTCTCCATCTCCTTCCTTTCCCCTTCAATCTTCCTTCTTTCTTCTTCCTTCTATCTCCATCTCCATCCCTTCCCCTTCAATCTCTCTCCTTCCTTCCTTCCTTCCCCTTCAATCTCCTTCCTTCTCCATCTCCTTCCTTTCCCCTTCAATCTCATTCCTTCCTTCCCCCTTCAATCTCCTTCCTTCTCCATATCCTTCCTTCCCTTCAATCTCCTTCCTTCCTTCCTCCCCCTTCAATCTCCTTCTCTCCATCTCCTTCCTTTCCCCTTCAATCTCTTTCCTTCCTTCCCCCCTTCAATCTCCTTCCTTCTCCATCTCCTCCTTTCCCCTTCAATCTCACTCCTTCCTTCCTTCCTTCCATCCTTCCTTCCTTCCTTCCCCCTTCAATCTACTTCCTTCTCCATCTCCTTCCTTTTCCCTTTAATCTCTTCCTTCCTTCCCCCTTTAATCTCCTACCTTCTCCATCTCCTTTCTTTCCCCTTTAATCTTCCTTCTTTCTTCCTTCCTTCCATCTCCATCTCCATCCCTTCCCCTTCAATCTCTCTCTCCTTCCTTCCCCCTTCAATCTCCTTACTTCTCCATCTCCTTCCTTTCCACTTCAATCTCTCTCCTTCATTCCTTCCCCCTTCAATCTCCTTCCTTCTCCATCTCATTCCTTTCCCCTTCAATCTCCTTCCTTCCTTCCTTCCCCCTTCAATCTCCTTCCTTCTCCATCTCCTTCCTTTCCCCTTCAATCTCTTTCCTTCCTTCCCCCTTCAATCTCCTTCCTTCTCCATCTCCTTCCTTTCCCCTTCAATCTCTCTCCTTCCTTCCTTCCTTCCTTCCTTCCTTCCTTCCTTCCTTCCTTCCTTCCCCCTTCAATCTACTTCCTTCTCCATCTCCTTCCTTTTCCCTTTAATCTCTTTCCTTCCTTCCCCCTTTAATCTCCTACCTTCTCCATCTCCTTTCTTTCCCCTTTAATCTTCCTTCTTTCTTCCTTCCTTCCATCTCCATCTCCATCCCTTCCCCTTCAATCTCTCTCTCCTTCCTTCCCCCTTCAATCTCCTTACTTCTCCATCTCCTTCCTTTCCACTTCAATCTCGCTCCTTCCTTCCTTCCTTCCCCCTTCAATCTCCTTCCTCCTCCATCTCCTTCCTTTCCCCTTCAATCTCTCTCTCCTTCCTTCCTTCCCCCTTCAATCTCCTTCCTTCTCCATCTCCTTCCTTTCCCCTTCAATCTTCCTTCTTTCTTCCTTCCTTCTATCTCCATCTCCATCCCTTCCCCTTCAATCTCTCTCTCCTTCCTTCCTTCCTTCCCCCTTCAATCTCCTTCCTTCTCCATCTCCTTCCTTTCCCCTTCAATCTCATTCCTTCCTTCCCCCTTCAATCTCCTTCCTTCTCCATCAACTTCCTTTCCCCTTCAATCTTCCTTCTTTCTTCCTTCGTTCCATCTCCATCTCCATCCTTTCCCCTTCAATCTCTCTCTCCTTCCTTCCTTCCTTCCTTCCGTCCGTCCCCCTTCAATCTCCTTCCTTCTCCATCTCCTTCCTTTCCCCTTCAATCTTCCTTCTTTCTTCCTTCTTTCCATCTCCATCTCCATCCCTTCCCCTTCAATCTCTCTCTCCTTCCTTCCTTCCCCCTTCAATCTCCTTCCTTCTCCATCTCCTTCCTTTCCCCTTCAATCTTCCTTCTTTCTTCCTTCTTTCCATCTCCATCTCCATCCCTTCCCCTTCAATCTCTCTCTCCTTGTTTCCTTCCTTCCCCCTTCAATCTCCTTACTTCTCCATCTCCTTCCTTTCCCCTTCAATCTCTCTCCTTCCTTCCTTCCTTGCCCCTTCAATCTCCTTCCTTCTCCATCTCCTTCTTTTCCCCTTCAATCTTCCTTCCTTCCTTCCTTCCATCCATCCATCTCCATACCTTCCCCTTCAATCTCTCTCTCCTTCCTTCCTTCCCCCTTCAATCTCCTTCCTTCTCCATCTCCTTCCTTTCCTCTTGAATCTTCCTTCCTTTCTTCCTTCCTTCCATCTCCATCCCTTCCCGTTCATAAACTGCTTATAAACTCCTTTGATTCTTCCATTTATTGTTTAAAGTGGTTTAATACTTCCATTTATTTCCTTTTATTCCCTTAAAACTAGTTTGAATCTTCCATTTGTTGCCATTTATTGTCTTAAAACTGATTTATTTTGTTTATTTCTGATCCACGAAACCTATAACCTCCATGCCATTTCTCACTCTTCTTATTCCTTTCTGCTTTGCTTTTTATTCCCTCTCTTTCATATACTTTCTTTCATCTTCAGTGAAAGAAAATCCCTCCAGGTCCCCACTATAATCTATGGTTCAAATGAACGCAGCCTGTTCTTATTTATTATTTACTAACTTTCTGTAAATTTTGGTCCCACATTTAAAGGCAGGGTTGTGTTGTTGTTAATTGCGAAGTCGTGTCCGACCCATCGCGACCCCATGGACAACGTTCCTCCAGGTCTTCCTGTCCTCTACCATCTTCTGGAGTCCATTTAAGTTCACACCTACTGTTTCAGTGACTCCATCCAGCCATCTCATTCTCTGTCGTCCCCTTCTTCTATTGCCCTCAATCTTTCCCAGCATTAGGCCCTTCTCCAGTGAGTCCTTCCTTCTCATTAGGTGGCCAAAGTACTTGAGTTTCAACTTCAGGATCTGGCCTTCTAAAGAGTAGTCGGGGTTGATCTCTTCTAGGACTGACCAGTTTGAACGCCTTGCAGTCCAAGGGACTCGCAGGAGTCTTCTCCAGCACCGTAGTTCAAAGGCCTCAATTCTTTTGCGCTCAGCCTTTCTTATGGTCCAACTTTCACAGCCATACATTGCAACTGGGAAAACCATGGCCTGGACTATACGTACTTTTGTTGGCAGGGTGATGTCTCTGCTTTTTAGTATTCTGTCTAGATTTGCCATAGCTTTCCTCCCCAGGAGCAAGCGTCTTTTAATTTCTTGGCTGCAGTCCCCATCTGAGGTGATCTTTGAGCCCAGAAAAATAAAATCTGTCACTACCTCCATTTCTTCCCCATCTATTTGCCAGGAATTGAGAGGGCCGGATGCCATGATTTTGGTTTTCTTAATGTTGAGTTTCAAGCCAACTTTTGCACTCTCCTTCTTTACCCGCATCAAGAGGCTCTTTAGTTCCTCTTCACTTTCTGCCATTAGAGTGGTATCATCTGCATATCTTAGGTTGTTGATGTTTCTCCCGGCAATCTTAATTCCAACTTTTGATTCATCTAGCCCTGCCTTTCTCATGATGTGCTCTGCATATAAGTTAAATAGGCAGGGCGACAGTATACAGCCTTGCCGGACTCCTTTTCCAATTTTGAACCAATCAGTGGTTCCGTGTCCAGTTCTCACTGTTGCTTCTTGACCCGCATATAGGTTTCTCAAGAGACAAATGAGATGGTCTGGTACTCCCATCTCTTTAAGAACTTGCCATAATTTGTTGTGATCCACACAATCAAAGGCTTTTGCATAGTCAATGAAGCAGAAGTAGATGTTTTTCTGGAACTCCCTAGCTTTCTCCATGATCCAGCGTATGTTGGCAATTTGATCTCTAGTTCCTCTGCCTCTTCAAAATCCTGCCTGCACTTCTGGTAGTTCTCGATCCACATACTGCTGGAGTCTAGCTTGTAGGATTTTAAGCATAATTTTACTAGCATGTGAAATGAGTGCAATGGTGCGATAGTTTGAACATTCTTTAGCATTGCCTTTCTTTGGAATTGGAATGTAAACTGACCTTTTCCAATCCTGTGGCCACTGTTGAGTTTTCCAAATTTGCTGGCAAATTGAGTGTAGCACTTTTACTGCATCGTCTTTTAAGATTTTGAATAGCTCAGCTGGAATATTGTCACCTCCACTAGCTTTGTTGTTGCTCAGATTTTCTAAGGCCCATTTCACTTCACATTCTAGGATGTCTGGTTCGAGGTCAGTGACCATCTCATTGTGGTTATCTGGGATGTTAAGCTCATTCTTGTATAGTTCTTCTGTGTAGTTTTGCCATCTCTTCTTAATCTCTTCTGCCTCTGTTAGGTCTCTGCCATTTTGGTCCTTTATCATGCCCATCTTTGCATGAAATGTTCCCTTCATATCTCCAATTTTCTTAAAGAGATCTCTGGTCCTCCCTATTCTGTTGTTTTCTTCTATTTCTTTGCACTGTTCATTTAAGAAGGCATTCTTATCTCTTCTAGCTACTCTCTGGAATTCTGCATTCAATTGGGTGTATCTTTCTCTTTCTCCTTTGCCTTTCGCTTCCCTTCTTTCCTCAGCTATTTGCAAAGCTTCCTCAGACAGCCATTTTGCTTTCTTGCATTTCTTTTTCTTTGGGATGGTTTTAGTTGCTACCTCTTGTACAATGTTGCGAACTTCCATCCATAGTTCTTCAGGTACTCTGTCTATCAGATCTAATTCCTTAAATCTATTTGTCACCTCTACTGTATATTCATCAGGAATATGATTTAGTTCATACTTGAGTGGCCTAGTGCTTTTCCCTACTTTTTTCAATTTAAGCCTAAATTTTGCAACGAGAAGCTCATGATCTGAGCCACAGTCAGCTCCTGGTCTTGTTTTTACTGACTGTATAGAGCTTCTCCATCTTTGGCTGCAGAGCACATAGTCAATCTGATTTCTATGTTGACCATCAGGTTATGTCCATGTGTAGAGCCGTCTCTTGGGTTGTTGGAAAAGAGTGTTTGTTATGACCATCGTATTCTCTTGACAAAATTCTATTAGCCTGTGCCCTGCTTCATTTTGTACTCCAAGGCCAAACTTGCCTGTTATTCCGGTTATCTTTTGGCTTCCGACCTTAGCATTCCAATCCCCCATGATGATAAGGACATCATTTTTGGGTGTTAATTCTATAAGGTGCTGTAGGGCTTCATAGAACCGGTCAATTTCATCCTCTTCAGCACCAGTGGTAGGGGCATAGATTTGGACTATTGTGATATTGAATGGTTTGCCTTGGATTCGAATTGAGATCATTCTGTCATTTTGGGGATTGTATCCCAATATTGCTTTTCCTATTCTTTTATTGACTATGAAGGCTACTCCATTTCTTCTGAGGGATTCTTGCCCACAGTAGTATACCTGATGGTCATCTGAGTTAAATTCACCCATTCCTGTCCATTTTAGTTCGCTGATTCCTAAGATGTCGATGTTCAGTCTTGTCATCTCTTTTTTGACTACGTCTAGCTTGCCTTGATTCATGGATCTTACATTCCAGGTTCCTATAGAGAAAAAATCTTTACAGCATCGGACTTTCCTTTCACCACCAGATATATCCACAGCTGAGCGTCCTTTCGGCTTTGGCCCAGTCGCTTCATTCTTTCTGGCGCTACTAGTACTAGCCTTCTGCTCTTCCCCAGTAGCATATTGGACACCTTCCGACCTGAGGGGCTCATCTTCCAGCATCATATCTTTTTGCCTTTTAGTACTGTCCATGGGGTTTTCATGGCAAAGATACTGGAGTGGTTTGCCATTTCCTTCTCCAGTGGATCACATTTTGTCAGAACTCTCTGCTATAACCTGTCCATCTTGGGTGGCCCTGCACAGCATAGCTTATAGCTTCATTGAGTTACGCAAGCCCCTTCACCACGACAAGGCAGTAATCCATAAAGGGTAATCCATAATCCGTAAATTTTGGTCCCACATTTAAAGGCAGGGTAAACATGCATTAAAATACATGCAGCGGCGGCAGAGCATTAATGGTTGCCGGGGCTGTCTTTCTTGCCACGCCCACTTGGTGACCACGCCCACTTTGTGGCCACACCCACTCAGCCACACCCACTTGGCCACGCCCCTGGCACTCGGCGATGTATAAGTGGTTGGGGGTCACCACAACATGGGAAACTGTATTATGGGGTCACGGCATTAGAAAGGTTGAGAACCACTGTGTTAGAGGGTCTCTGCCTCCCCTCCCTCAGGTCTTTAGAAATGAGTCAGTACCAACACACAAACATACAGACCATTAAACATCATTTCCAGACCTTTGGAGATTTGTGTCCCTTTAAATTTCCACTTTTACTCTTTTGGGGCAATTTGTAGCTTGTTCTCCAGGCAGTGGGGAAATGCAAGGAGCATTTCTGATAGACTTTAACCACTGCCTATCCATTCCCCACCACTCTAAGCCATGCTGAGAAGCCCAATTTAATTTATTGTCTGGCCAAACATGTACTTAGGCCAGGTATAACAAATGCCTTGTTTAAAGCATTGGCTTAAAATACTTCAACATACTCCCTAAGGGATTCCCATCTCCCTAAGGGGGTTCATTCCAGAATGTAAATACCTTTCCTCTTTTTCCTTATTGGCTGGCACACTGGCCGGGGAGGCGTCCCTCCTCTTCAAACTCTTATTGCCATGGATACCCCTCTGGTATCTTACCTGTCAGGCTGAGTTGAAGTCCTTCCTTAAGTCGGCTGACTTTCCCTTAGGTTTTCACTGGGTCCTGGCTTTTTGTCTCAGGATTTCCGATTCCTCCTTGTTTGAGCATGGGCAATCCAACCTGATCCAGCATGCACCATCAGCTCCCTTCCACCCATCCTCCAACGGAATGGCAGAGAGAATGGTGCGCACCACCAAAGATGCCCTCAAGAAACTGACTTACAGGTTACAGGCACCACAGGTTAGCTGATTTTCTTCTTGCACACCGCACCACACCTTGCACGTCCACAGGGAAGAGCCCAGCTGAACTCCGCTGGGGTCGCAGACTCATTACTAAATTGGACAGGTTGCACCCAGACCGGGTAGCTTCACAGGTGTCACATCCACAGGCACCAAGGAGACTTCAGTTGGGTGATCTGGTCTGGGCTAGGAACTACGCTCCTGGTCATCTGTGGGTTCCTGCTGTCATCTGTAAGATCTCTGGACCTCTACCATATGAAGTGACCTTGGGAGATGGCCGCGTCCTGCGGCGTCACATCGATCAACTGCGTTGGCGGTTGTCCCCTGTGGATTCCACCCCTGCGTCTGCTCTCAGGGGGGAGGGGGCCCAGGAATTAAGACGCACTTCAGGTCAACCTCCTGAGACACAATCTCACACTTCAGGTCCACCTCCTAAGACACAATCTCACACTTCAGGTCCAGCTTATGAGATACAACCTCACTGTTCCTGGGACGTACCGCAGGGTGCTAGGGACTTCCCAGGGGAGGTGCAAGGACATTTTCAGAGTTCAGCTATTGCACCAAACAGGGAGTCATGCGTATCCGCAAGAGCTCCAAACAGGAATTTACTTGAGACGGCGTCTGCTAATGAGGCGACCTCTGACGCTGGCACCTCGGCCACTGGGGACTGGGAGTATTGGGGCACACCTGCAACGCAGGTCACGTCCAAGACTGGTCGCGGGCTCAAGGGACTAAGTCCCTGGAGCCATACAGAGTAGTTGGGGAATCCTCAGCCAACTCAGAGGGTTGGGGAATTTCAGCTGCTCTCACGGAGCCTGGGGGGAGCTCTGGCAATTCTGCCAGCATGCCTCACCAGGGGTCACCTGCAAAACTTGTGCATAAAAGTCCTGGTCTAGCGAGCTCAACAGATGGGCCGGTAGGCCAGGTGCCCTTAAGAACAAGTCCTGGTCTGCCTAGCCGGGCAGGTGAGCTGACAGGCCAGGCACCCTCCCTAACCTTGCGTCAGTCACAATGGGCTAAGGCCCCTCCTAAGCATCTAGGCGAATATGTGAGGTTCTTGTCAGTACAAGGGACCTTACATGTCTAGGTTGAGGAGAGGGGACCTTTGTGGGGTAAAAGATAGACACACGAAGTCCACATTAGAGAGTGGTTTGGTTGGCTAACTATGTTAGTAGAAGAAGGATGTCTGCATGTGAGCAGACTATTATTTTCTTTTGATTTATTTTATTATGATTGTAAAGAAGTGGAATTGTGTGTGTTCTATCCGGGGGGGGGGTGTTGTGTTCTGGGCCTGATGAGGAAACTCAGCAGGCCCAGAATTGTTGCAAAGGGGCCCGGACATTCTAAAAGCTGCCCGGGACCAGACAGAGCGGCGCCAGCCTTGCGCGCATGCGCAAGGCGCGAAGAAAGAAGAACTCTTATTGGTTCACTCTGTCCGGGGTTCAAGCCCTATAAAAGGCCTGTGTGCCTTTTGCTGCTTGCTTGGAGTTGGAGTAGGAGAATAAAGCATTGATTATTGCAACCATGTCTCTTCATCATTCGTAAGCGAACGGAGAACACAACACAAATAATGACTTGTGACCATTTTTCACAGTTACACCTTTTGCAGCATCCCTATGATCATGTGATCAAAATTCAGATGCTTGCCAACTGGTTCATACTTAGGACCGCTGCAGCATCCTGGGGTCATGTGATCCCCTTTTGCAACTTTCTGACGAGCAAAGTCAATGGGGGAGTCATATTCACTTAACCAGATTACTAACTTATCAATTGCAGTAATTCACTTAACATCTTGGGCAAGAAATGTCATAAAATGGAGCAAAACTCACTTAACAAATGTCTCACTTAACAACAGCAATTTTGGACTCAGTTGTAAGTTGAGGATTACCTGTATTATGGAGAAGTGTTGGTTCAGGAAACTCCTGAACTGGAGGAAGGAATTTATTTATGGAATTGTTCAGAATAATTGACAGACTGTCTACATCCAAGCTAATAATCAGAATAAGTCTGGTAACATTCCAACTGTTATGTGCTCCTGGCTACTTTCCTTCGTGACCAGAGGCAAGCTCGCCTGACCAATAACCAGGCAAGACACAGTGAAGGCCTTTTGTTTCGTTTATTTCAATAAGCGGGGAGAGAAGCTATCAAAGCTTGGTTCTCTCCAAAGTTTTAACCCAAAGTATTTCCTTCTTTTATTCATCCCTATCACCGGCCGCTACATCCTTCCTCTTTCCCCATTGGCTGAGGTACTATGAGGTTACACTCTTTCCATCCACTTATACACATTTCCTGATAACATATTAAATCATATTCACATATACAATAATAATAAGAAAAATTAGATATTTAAATGGTTATTTTAAACTCTGTACATATTTATGTCCCCATTTTAAAACAATAGGTTCTTTTCCTGCTTTTCAATTCAGTGTGCCTTTCCTCTTATCTTATTCAGCTTATTTTCCTATTCTCCAATTCAACCTGTCTTTCCTGGCTAGCCATTTCCTTTTACAGCTATATATTTTTTATGGCTTCTCTTCTTCCTTTCTCAGACCCAGCTATTTTTGCCTATATGTTTATCTTACTTCCTTTATGTTATCTTTTCCTGACTCCCACCAATTGTACTTATTCTTCTGTTCAATTAGTTTCCATTGTATTGTAGGTTTAACTGACTCTGAAGATTTATCATATTGATGCATATTTATCAATCCCCCCTGTATTTCTGTATACTCTGATGAATCTTCATTTTTGGCTATATTAGATAACATAAATTGAATCTGTACATCTTCTCCAGAGATGCTTTTCGCTACTGACCCCAACGTTTTGGTGCAAAATGAAATACAGCAGGGTAAACATTGGAGACAAACACAACACATAATACCTATCACAACTATAAACACTAGTCCTATAAATATTTGTTTTAACCATCCAAAATTGGGAAGCCAATTTGTTAACCAACTCCAATCGCTCCACATATTTTCATACTTTTGTTCAGGAGCTTTAGCCACTTTCCTAATTCCTTCTGCAATATCCATTCTGCTTCATGATTGTCATCTACCTTTAAATCCCACAAACCAATTTTTACCTTTATTTCCCAGGCTGCTCTGGTGTGTTGTCTTCAGTAATATTAGAATTAGAATCCACCCCTCATGATTATTACACAGTATTTCACATCCACAAATTGATCCACAATTACAACAGTAATAACAGCTACAACAATCACAGTGATAATAACAAAAGATGTACATTTACCACCTAATTCTTACAATTTACAATTCTACGTTTTCAGTTTCTAATGGTATGCCTTCTGTCTTAGTTATTCATTTTATTTGTAACAAACCACTTTTACTTCTCTGATGAGTGTGTGTGGGGAAAATGCACGCACAGCAAACTGCCATGCTTTCCCCCCCCCCACAAACCTCATAACCTTTTGATACCCTTTGTCCCAGTGAAGCAGCCAGAAGGTCATACCCTTTTGACTTAATGCCTTACCTACCTAAACAGATAATATGCTTAGTTCCTTCTCCTATCTCTTCCTGTCTTTGTTAGTTCCTTCTGTTTTCATCTACCTGTATTTGTTCTTACCTGATCTTTGACCATGTAATGTGTTACTAGAAAATAGTTGCTTACATGAAGACAGTTTCCAATGAAGAAACCTTTGCCAGCATTTAATGGTAAAGCCTATGTATGTAACAAGTATATAAGAAGCAATAAACTCAGAGTTTGTCAAGCTGTGTCCTGCAGCTTCAAACCTCTGCTCAAGACATGCCTGCATCTTTTTCTTAGCATCCTACAAGTGTGCCTTTCCTCTTATCTTATTCAGCTTATTTTCCTATTCTCCAATTCAACCTGTCTTTCCTGGCTAGCCATTTCCTTTTACAGCTATATATTTTTTATGGCTTCTCTTCTTCCTTTCTCAGACCCAGCTATTTTTGCCTATATGTTTATCTTACTTCCTTTATGTCATCTTTTCCTGACTCCCACCAATTGTACTTATTCTTCTATTCAATTAGTTTCCATTGTATTGTAGGTTTAACTGACTTTGAAGATTTATCATATTGATGCATATTTATCACAACTAACAAATTTTGGCATATTGAGGCACTCTATGTCTGCACATGACACTGGTTTGCAAGTATATTTTATTGCCAAAGGTGAAGTAGTTATAAATGATTTCAAAGTTACACAATCCAACAGAATTCAGGAATCAGAGGGTTATCCCTGATAATAAATAAAAGAGACATATAACTGTATATTGAAGTATAATTATGTAAACCCTGAAGCTGTGAGAGTTTACGATAATAAATTCATTTCAGATTTTACAATTAAAATAGTAAAGCTTAGAGGTTATTTTCTTCAACCTTGGCTGACTACTGCAGAAAACCAGTTTTAAAACAACAGATGAAGTATGAGTCTGCTTGGAAACACAGCTTTATGAAGAATTTACCTGTTGGATTCCTGCCTATTACACAGCTGAAAGATGTAAGAATTGTTCCCAAGAAAGTAAGTGTCAAGTCTGCTGATCAAACTGAGATCAGAAATAGATTATTTATGGTATGACAAGGTTAAGGTAAATGTTGATCTTTAATCATCATTTTGTTAGACGTGCCATTCTAAGAGTTAGGAATAAATATAAAATAAGGTTTTCTACGAGGATGCCCCTTTGGGTGTCCCTGCAGGAAGCTTTTTTTGAAAAGAAACAGTGACAAAGCCAGACTGGTGGACTTATGGTAAAATAATATATTTTAATATTGGTGATCCTATCCTCAAGTCTAAGGAAGAGCGACTCAGAAGGACATGTC
The DNA here is from genome assembly GCA_039797435.1 of Crotalus adamanteus. Classification (NCBI taxonomy): domain Eukaryota; kingdom Metazoa; phylum Chordata; class Lepidosauria; order Squamata; family Viperidae; genus Crotalus; species Crotalus adamanteus. The sequence goes on along the minus strand of CM077935.1, from coordinate 7,100,239 downwards.
TACCACTGGTTTACATATTTAAAACTGAAAGAAAGATTTAAATTAGACAAAAAGAACTATGAATTTGACTCTGTTCAAAATGAATTGTAAACCCTACTGTGTGGTAGTGATGAATATATCATTGCTAAAGTCTATAAAACATTATTGAATTTGAATTTGGAAAGTGAATATGTAAAGCATTTATGATTCAGAGTACAAGGAACTTTAGATCTAATGTAAAGCTTGAACAATGGGAGAATATGCGGATGAAAGGTTTAAAATTGACATTAAATTACAATTTAAAAGAAATTTTTTATAAGACGATGCATCATTGGTATTTAACACTAGATAAGTTATCAAGAATATATAAAGATATTTCAAATGAATGCTGGAAATACAAATGTAAAGAAGGGACTTTTTATCATTTATGGTGGACATGTGATAAAGCAAAGGAATATTGGAGTAGAATTCATATTCTAATACAGAAGATTCTTAAAGTGAATATAAAGATAAAACCAGAAATTTTTCTTTTGGGTTTAATGGAAAAAGATTTGGTAAAAAAATTTGGAACTTTGATAGTTATATATGTATGTTGATGGCAGCAAGATTATGTTATGCACAAAAATGGAAGGACGCTTCAGTCCCCACAATGGATGAATGGTTGCAAAAGCTCATGGAGTTAGCAGAGTTAGCTAAATTGACTGTTCGATTAAAAAAAAACCACACAAGTACTTTTGTTTCTACTTGGAAACCACTTCTGGACTTTGTGCTTGAGGTGGGAAAAAAATTAAACTTTGATTTTGGGTTTTACTGATTAGATAGAACTGTTGTTATGGAAATGGGTGGTTTATATTATTATGTAAAAGTAAAAAGTTGAGGTCTGATGATATTAATACTGCACCAAAGGGAGTTGGAAGTCAGTGCCTTTTCTTTCTTTTCCCCTTCTTCTCTATACTTTTCTCTTCTCTTTTCCCTGCCTTATTTTTCCTATTATTTGCTGTTGTGTTTTTGTATTTTATATTATTATTCTGACTCAAAAATAAAAGCACCTTCTTTTAAATCCATTCAGATAGACAACTCAAAAGAAATGATCTTATAATAAACAAAAATATATTTTAATGAGAAAGATTACTTGCATTCATGCTGTGGTTGATACTCCTGGAAAATACATCTTTGTCCATCTCTTTAGACCATCCCTTTAGGTAAGAGTATGATGCTCTTCCATACCATCTTTATAACGACTCAGGCTTATTGTGTGACCTTCCATGGCCCATGCTTTTTACAGACAAAGAGATTCCCATGTGGCTTGTGTCCAGGAAGTCTCTCAATGACCTTTGATACTCCTCCCACTGACCCATCAACATACGTAGCATTTAACCCAATAACTGCCAGACACTCCAGCACACTCATACCTGCTCTCTAGTTAGGGTTACATAGAGCTATACAGTCCATGGAGCTATACGTTCCAGAATACTCCCCGCTTGGAAATTTATATTTCCACTACTAAAATAGTAAAAACATAGCATCAAGGCATGAAATACTCACTGTTAACTAACTTGTGACTAAATAGGTAAAAACTTGGTATTAAACATGCATAACTATTGGTAAATATAAGACATGCACAATAATGCAAAAAAGGCAAGTGTTACATCAAACAATGCATAAGACAATACATAGTCTGAGGTTTGATCTTCTGGTTCAGTCTTCATCAGCAACGGGAACAAATCGATGATCAGCCTGGTACAAGTGTCTTTGAGTCACGGCCTGACTCATGTGGCTTCATGATCTGGACCTCAGCTGGGCAAACTAGTTCATCAAGTGGGTGGGCCCGGTGCGCAAGTCCCATGGGCCAATAGTTCTGGTATGCAGTTTTGTCTCCCAGTGAGACAAGGTCTTCTTCTTCCTGTGAAGGAAACTGGGACCAAATCTGGAACAGAAAAAACTGGAACCCAAGCTTCTCGGGAATGAGGGGAACTGGATTCACAGGATACTCAGGGACCGAAGAACCTGGAAAGGCATAAACAGCTGGATCTGGAAACACAGGAACAGCCGGAGCTAAAGAATCAGGATCAACAGCTGGAACTGAAGAATCAGGAACAACAGCTGGAACTGAAGAATCAGGAACAACAGCTGGAACTGAAGAATCAGGAACAACAGCTTGAGCAGAAGACTCAGGATACTCAAGAACCGAAGGGTCTGGAACCACCAGTGGAGTATTGAAGAGGGCTGCTACTGTTGTGTGGGTGTGGGTGTCTTTAACGACATGGAGTCCATGAAAGTCAGTAAGTCCTTGCAGGCTCCTACAAGGCTAATTCTTGGGGTGCTGAGACAAGTGATCAACACGATCAAAAGTATGGCTAATTTCAGGTGTCTCCGCTTAGACAGGGTTTTGAAGCGGATTGGTTGACGTTTACTGGGTGTCTGAGGTTGAAGGTTGGCACTTTGATCTGAAGCTGGAAGTGCATAACACTTTGGACTCTGTGGCATCTGTCTATTTGGACAGGCCAAGAACTGAAGACTTTCTAGCCAGATCAATTCTGTTACCTGTGTGGCAAGGTTGGGCCACTTTCCTTGGTTAACAAAGTTCTTATTTGTTGGCACATGTTGCCATTGTTCAGGGCTTAAAGATGTTTCAATCCTTTTCTCTCTGTTGCTTACATAGAAGTGTCTGCTTTGTTTGCAGATGTAGCTTGACATCACCTTGCTGTCTGCGTAGAAGGTGATGGACTGTAGTTCAAGGCACAATGTCTTTGCTGTCAAGTTGGTCAGCTTTACAGCCAAAGTGGTGCCACGTAGCTGTAACCTTGGTATGGTGTGGCCTTCTTGCATTGTTAGTCTTGCTTTTCCAAAGAAGACACCGAGACTGCAGCTCTCCCCGCTGTAGACTCTGATGCATCTTATGGTCACAAACAAGATAACGTAAGTGTGGCTCTCCCCGCTGTAGAGTGAAACGTATCTTAAGGCTGCATTCACCTTCATAGACACATCTAAGGAAGCATACAATTCTTTCTTCTGCACTGGGGCAGGTGAGCTGGAGACGTACGTACGCTGCACTTGCATGCTTTGGAGACATTTTGGGAGTACGCTCCATGACTCCCAGTCTTGGGGGCGTTGTTTGTCTTGTTTGTCCTTTATGGACAAAGCTAAGTTGTTGTAATTCTTGTTTGTCTGGAACACTGTTGCTTCCAAAACAGGTTTGGTTGTCACAAGCGTGCAGTGCTCTAGGTGTGGTTGGAACACTGTAGCTACCAAAACAGGTTTGGTTGTCACAAGCATGCAGTGTTCTAGGTGCGGTTGGAACACTGTTGCTACCCAAACAGGTTTGGTTGTCACAAGCATGCAGTTTTGTAGGTGTGGTTTTATAGGGTTCAATGGGGTGGCAACGGTGGGGAGATCTCGTGACCTAGGTATCGCGACATCAACTCTGTGGCTGACCGCTGCATCTGGTCGTTGAGATTCCTCTGTTCGCCTACTCAGTCTTGGGGGGATTGTGGCTGGCTGTGGGGCTCTCACCTGCGCATTGTGGAATGTGCTTTGGTTGTCCATGTAGACTTGTGCGCGGCTACGACGTTCTTCATTTTCCAGTTGCTCCCTATTTGGCAAGAAAGTGGTGTGTTGGAGTATTTTCTGAAGGACTTCCGCTCTAGCCATTTTGTCTGCCATATCTCTTTGGCTTTGAACAAGTTCAAGCTCTACTTGGGCATCTTTTCTTTTGGCCTTCATTTTAGATGCTATACCCTTTCATTTGGCTTCCATTTGAGCTGCCTCATTTTCTCGATCGGCCTTCACTCTGGCAGCTTCAGCTTCTCGGTCGTTCTTCATTTTGATTGCTTCGGCTTCTAGCTTGGCCTCTATTTTGGCTTCCTCAAGTTCTATGGCTGCCAATTTCTTCTTTTTCTGCTGCTCCTCCTGTGCTACGCGAAAGACAGCTTCAGCAGCTTTAGCATCTATGATTATTTGCTCTTCCTGTGAAATTCTGGATGCTCAGCTATGGCGGGAGGATGCCTTCAAAAGGCAGGAGGCGCCTGTGACATGCGATTGTTGGGACATGCTGGAATATGCCCTGGATGTGTGGTGAAAGGATGAGGCCTTTCCAGACACGTGGGATGGAGCCGCATGCGACCATTGGGATGGTGCATGTGAATAGTGGGAAACTTCGGACTCGGCTCTGTCGATCGGTCTGCTTCTCTGGTGAGGCTTGGGCTGTGGGGAACACTCCTTCTGTTCGTTGTAGAGTTTGTACAATCTCTCCCAGCCTCTTTCATTGCACCTGTGGATGGTGTCCATCAGATGTGAGTTCATGGCTTCTGTGAGCTTTCTGCGTTGTCTAAGATTGTATTGACCCTGAGATGTTTCTGGCTTTGTTGAGGCTTGAACTTCAGCCTCTTTGTGCAGGTCAAGGTTGGCTGTTGGCAGCCTTTCTCATTGACTGGCTGGTTGGTTGAACCCCTTCTGCTAGACCAGCAGGATGCTCTGCTATGGCTAGGATAGGTTCAGTGTTCTTCTCAGCTATTTTGAAGAGAATTTGAAGAGCTTCTCTCTTTGACCACTAGGGGTCGCTACTTGTAGATCAGCTTCTGAGGTGCTGTCTGTGGGTGGAGATGCCACTGGGTGCGTTCTCCTGCGTTTGTGGGTACTTCAGTGCAGTTCACCCCTTCACCACTAGGGGTCACTTGCTGCGGGTCAGCTACCAGGGTGCTCTGGCTTCGAGGTTCACCCTTTGTCCACTAGAGGGCCTTCTCTGGGTGCGGTTAAAGGCTTGCGTGTAGTGCCTCCTTTAACCATTAGGGGGTGTCTGAAGAAAGGCCAGCCAAATTCTTCCTATTACCACGTTACTGCTAGTAGCCACTGAGAGAATGTAGAGGTACAAACTCCCACCTGGCAACCGTACTGCTAGTGGCCACTGAGAGAATGTAGAGGTACAAACTCTCACCTGGCTACCGTTGAGTTGCAGGCTGTGACCCTGGGTCATCAGCTGTGATGATAAGCCAGAAAATTGGCTTCGTTTTCTTCTGCCTAAGTTCCCTCAAACTGGAACAGCTTGGTGTTCAGCTTGAGTGAGTGAGTGAATGCTTCTGGTAAGTTCACTCTGTGCCCTCTAGGGGGTGTTGGTAGCTTGGGATAACTTTAAGTAGCTTGCACTTTAACTAACAGATTTACTCTGCGTAGTTAGTTATGCGTGCAGTGAAGTACTTTCTTTCCCTCTGTTGTGTGCTGAATTAATTGTGGCTGTTGTAACTCAGCTTTAGATTGTCATGAATAAGCTGACCACCAGGGGGTGCTTCTGCAATGCTATTGGGGTTGGTTCTGCCTCTGTAACCAGATTCCTCCTTATCCCATAACACTGGCTGAAATTCCTAAGGGGGGAAGGGAGCTTAGCTTTCCACCGGTGCTGTATCACTATAGCAACAAATGGGCTTATTGAAATGGGGAACGCTTTGCCAAGGGCAATCAGCCTTCCTGGCTAGCAAACTTGTGGAAAAGAAACAAATTTGTTGTTGCTTGTTACTCTTCAAGCGTAAAACTCAACATATTTTTAAATGCTTAAATTTCAAATCCTTGTTTTGCATTAGGCAAGCTGAGAGAGAGAGACGCTTCCCCTTTGAAGGCAGCAAAGAGCTAATTGTCTGTCTTTGGCTGCCTTGCCTTTCCAAGCCTTTGTCTGAACTTTAGAGGCAGTCATTAAACAGTTCTTTGTTTCAGGCTGTGTAATTCACTGGCAAAGAAAGGAGGGGGATAAAGCCCAAGCTCCTTTTGGTGTTAGAATTCAAACTTTACATGCAAGGAACAAGAGTGTAGATTTTTCTTTTCTTTTCGCTATAAACATTAGCTTGTGAACAGATCCAAAGGTAATTTTAAATCAGATACAAGGCACTTTATAACTTTGAAGCGTTGGCTAGCAAGCGGAGTTATTAGCGAATTAGCAAAACAATGCCTCTGAATCACTCCTTGAAAGCTGTCTTTTACACAGACACGCTGGCTTTGCTATCCTCGGCTTTGCCGAGGTGGCGCAGCAGTTAGAGTGCAGTACTGCAGGCCACTTTAGCTGACTGTGTTCAGCAGGTCAGCGGTTCAAATCTCACCGGCTCAAGGTTGACTCAGCCTTCCATCCTTTCAAGGTAGGTAAAATGAGGACCCAGATTGTTGAGGGCAATGTAAATATATATATACATTGCTTACTGGTGTACACCGCTTAGAGAGTGCTTGCACTTAAAGCGGTATATAAGTCTCATAAATAAATAAATCCCAGAAATTACTTTGCAGGCAATTGAAGGAGATTAGTCACATAGAGTTACTACTTGCAAGAAAGTATCTGCTTTACTTCCTTAAGGGTTAATGTAGAGAAAAGGCTAACAAATTTGATTCTCTTTCTTTAAATTGTTGCAGCTTTGAGAGGAAAATTAATCTTTGTCAATTTACTATTTGCTTTCAAAGGATGGCATGAATTATGAGCATACTCTTACTATTCTGACTCAAAAATAAAAGCGCCTTCTTTTAAATCCATTCAGATAGACAACTCAAAAGAAACGATCTTATAATAAACAAAAATATATTTTAATGAGAAAGATTACTTGCATTCATGCTGTGGTTGATACTCCTGGAAAATACATCTTTGTCCATCTCTTTAGACCATCCCTTTAGGTAAGAGTATGATGCTCTTCCATACCATCTTTATAACGACTCAGGCTTATTGTGTGACCTTCCATGGCCCATGCTTCTTACAGACAAAGAGATTCCCATGTGGCTTGTGTCCAGGAAGTCTCTCAATGACCTTTGATACTCCTCCCACTGACCTATCAACATATGTAGCATTTAACCCAATAACTGCCAGACACTCCAACACACTCATACCTGCTCTCTAGTTAGGGTTACATAGAGCTATACGGTCCATGGAGCTATACGTTCCAGAATAATTATAAACTAATAAAAGTTGATATTAAGTAGAAATAGGTCTGCCAGCACAATCCTATTCATGCTATTTGAAGTCAGTTCCGGTTTCTCACATAAACACTGCAGGCTGATTTATTCATGGGGATTTTGTTAGCCTTATAGTCCACCTTCGCTGAGGATCAAAGCAGGATGGTCTTCCAATGTTCCCCACGCTATGAAGTAGGCTGACCTGAGAGTGGCACATAGTCACCTAGTAAGCATGCTGACTAGGGAATTCTCAGAATTGAAGTCCAGGTTGAAGAGGTTCCTTAGTCCTAGTCCAAACCCTTTCCATTACAATATGCAACTTCTATTTTTAAAAAATATTAGAAACTGTCACTTGATGAGGAAACAGACTTCTGAATATGGATCATATTTTCAACTTTGGCAACTTCGGTGGACTTCAATTCCCAGAATTCCACAGCCAGCATGCTGGAGAAACCTATGGCTAGATCTCTGTATTATAGTGAACTGTAAAATCGTGAGGCCTTGGCATAGATATGCCATGACACACATACACCCATGGTTTGTGGACCACAGTGATTTGTAAGGTGTTCAAACCTCCAGCCAGCATAGCCAAGAGTAATGGATACTGGGTATTTTGCTCAGCACTTTACATAAGTGTGCTTTATGGCTTAGGGCTAAATCAGGGGTATCCAACTTTGTTAACTTTTAAGATTTGTGGACTTCAACTCCCAGAATTCCCCAACCAGCATGGCTGGGGGAATTCTGGGAGTTGAAGTCCACAAATCTTAATGTTGTCAAAGTTGGGCACCCCTGAGCTAGATGATTCTAAACAATTCCTCTGGTTTATTCAGTAAATTATAATTAAATAAACCAAGGGTTGGCAGGATGTATGACTAAATGATAGAATTTATCATCTATATATTTAGAAATTCTGGATTCAATAGTTAGCTTAGTTGACTTAAAATGTCATTTAATACAGCAGAGAAAAAAAAGTTGAAACTTCAGAAACTGATAGCAAATATTCAGAATATTCTGGATATAAGTGGGCTTGAAGCTTGTAAAAACTCTTTTAAAATTCTGCCTGGCTGTGGATTTTGACAGGTATGCAAATCCTGCTTGCAACAAACAGATTAACAAGCTTCCTTTCCTTGGATATGTCAAAACACCTTCATTTTAGCTGCTGTGTGGGGAAAAAAATGAGACAGCTGATCCTTTTTTCCATCATTAGGTTTCCATGCAGGACAAATTTGGCCCAGCTGTTATAAACATAAGTGTAGCAAGAAAACAGTTAACTACAGTTCAGCCAAGGTACATCACATCAGAAAACAGATTCCATAGGAAGACTAGATGTCTGATTTATTGAGATAGATTATAATAGCAGAATCTTGCAGGTCTGTCTCTGTTTTCCCTTCCCCCCCTCTATACTTCCCACTCCTTGTTGCTTCCTCTGCACCTGTTGTCTTAACAGCTTCTGGATGGCTTCTCCAAGGTCATCTCCATGGCTACCTCTGCTAACATTTATTCAGCTGGATAAGTTGATCACCATTCAGGTTAAAGAAAACTTCTTTGTTGAAGAGACTGAAAATGAAATTGTTACAGAACAGGGGGTCTTCAAACTAGGCCCTTTTATGACTTGTGGACTTCAACTCCCAGAATTCCTCAGCCAGCATGCCTGGCTGAGGAATTTTGGGAGTTGAAGTCCACAAGTCATAAAAGGGCCAAGTTTGAAGACCCCTGTCATAGAATCATATCACTGGGAAGGATCTAAGAAGTCATCAAGTGCAACCTCTTGCACATTTACAATATCCTCAATAGATAACTACTCAGTCTCCATTTAAAAACCTCCAGTGAAGAGAAAGAAACCACTTCCACTGACTGATGGCTCCTGACTGCCAAGAAGGTCTTCCTCATACCAGTATCTAATCTAAAAGAGCCATGGTGGCGCAGTGGTTAGAATGCAGTATTGCAGGCTAATTCTGCTGACTGCTGATTGCCAGCAGTTCGGCAGTTCAATCCTGACTGGCTCAAGGTTGAGTCAGCCTTCCATCCTTCCAAGATAGCTAAAATGAGGACCGAGATTGTTGGGGGCAATAGGCTGACTCTCTAAACTGCTCAGAGAGGGCTGTGAAGTGGTATATAAGTCTAAGTGCTATTGTTATTGCTATTACTAATCTGTATCTCTGTCCTTGAAGTATCACCCCATTAGTTGTAGTCTTATTCTCTGGAACAAGCAAGAATAAGTCCGTGCTCTACAATTTAACAGGCCTTCAGATATTAGAATATATGGTTGCCAAATAGTTTCCTTCCTGAAATGTTACAACTTCATAAATACCTACAACAGATCACCAATCACAGTATCTGGACTGCAAAAATCCAGACAATTATGAGACAATAGAATAATAATAAAAGCACTTAGACTTATATACTGCTTCACAGTGCTTTACAGCCCTCTCTAAGCGGTTTTACAGAGTCAGCATATTTCCCCCAACAATCTGGGTCCTCATTTTACCGACCTCAGAAGGTTGGAAGGCTGAGTCAACCTTGAGCCGCTCAGAATCAAACTCCTGAAGTGAGCAGTGACTTAGCTTGCAGTACTGCATTCTAACCACTGTGCCACCAAGTTTGTTTTCTGAATCTCAGTACAGGTAATCCTCGACTTACAACAGTTCATTTAGTGACCATTCAAAGTTACGGCATTGGAAAAAAGTGACTTATGACCATTTTTCACATGACCATTGCAGTATCCCATGGTCACGCAATCAGAATTGAGATGCTTGGCAACTGACTCATGTTTATGACGGTCGCAGTGACCCAGGGTCATATGATCACATTTTGTAAACTTCTGAAAAGCAAAGTCAATGGGGAAGTCAGATTCCCTTGAAACCATGTTACTAACTTAACAACTGCAGTGATTCACTTAACAACTGTGGTAAGAAAGGTCATAAAGTGGGGGGAAAACTCACTTAACAAATGTCTTGTTGTTAATTGCGAAGTTGTGTCCGACCCATCACAACCCCATGGACAACGTTCCTCCAGGTCTTCCTGTCCTCTACCATCTTCTGGAGTCCATTTAAGTTCACACCTACTGCTTCAGTGACTCCATCCAGCCATCTCATTCTCTGTCATCCCCTTCTTCTATTGCCCTCAATCTTTCCCAGCATTAGGCCCTTAACAAATTAGCAACAGACATTTTGGGCTCAATTGTGGTCGTAAGTCGAGGACTACCTATACAAATCTCTGAGCAGAATTCTGCTAAAAACAAAAGAATTTGAAACCTACAATGGAAAATGAACAATTAAAACAGAAATAGTATATGGTTGGTGTGATTAGTTCATAGCAACATCGCCACGCAGCAAAACAGAATTTGGTCACATTCAAAAAAACCCCAGCTCTACATACCTTTGGGGAGAGCCACATCTTAATCCCTTTGCTACCATCTGGTAACTCTCAGGACTTTGCAATTGGGTCATGGCATGTCAACCAAAGTTGTATCATCCCCCATTCCAACATTTTAAATCATACACACAAGTGGATCAGCTTTCTACTTTATTATTTATTTTTATTCACCTTTATTATTTTTATAAATAACTCAAAGTGGAAAACATACTTCTTTCTCCTATTTTCCTCACAACAACCCTGTGAGATGTCTGTGTGTGTATGTACATAAACACATACACATAAATTTAATAATAACAAAATAACAGAAGACTTCCGGTGGCTGCGTTGGTGTTGATAGCAGCTGTTTTACAGCTGCCTCTCCCGGGAGATCGTAAAAGCTGGTTAAACAGCGACGACCAGCTGTTTTATGGCTTGAAACCTTCTTCCCGGGTGAAGGGAAGAAGGTGAGCTTTCTCCTGGATAGGAGTTGAACCTCACCAACCTCCCAGGGATTTTTTCTCGGGAGGTGAAGTGTGAGAGATCCTCCAAAGTCCGGGTGTTGCTCCGTTTCCTGGGATGCCTTTGTTCTCCGAGAACGAAGCCAGACGCCGCCTCCACTGCTGCTCTCCTAATGAATACTGTAAGTGACTTTTAAAGCAGACAGAGCTCTCAGGAGAACAATGACTGGATTTTACTTCTAACTTAACTCGGGGAGAACTAACATCTTCTCCTGTTATTATCTGAGCAAATTGCTGGAGCAAGAAATATGGCGGAGGAATATTGTTTCTTTGTTACTCTTCTTGTTTGAACACTTTCATTTTCTACTTTTTATTGATCGAGCTTTATCATGTTTTGCTGCGTGGCGATGTTGCTATGAACTTTATCAACGTAATGGACTTTTTTTTAAGGAGTAAACTTTTTTTTTTACTGTTCTTGCTCTTTTTACTTTTACTAGTTTTTAATTCTTTTAAAAAAAAAACAACTTTTTTTTTCTTTGTTAAAATGGCCTCAAAATGTCCTGGACCTGCTTCTCTTCCTAAAGTTGCAACTCCTTCTTCAGTAACTCAGACTGTACAACAGTGGTTCTCAACCTTTTTAATGCCGCGACCCCCCAACCGGTCGTAAGTCGAGGACTACTCAACCGGTCGTAAGTCGCGGACTACTCAACTGGTGCAGCACCGCTTGCAGAATGGGACTTTTGGCAGGCTCAGCAGGGCAGAGACAGCCTGGACAATTCCTATTGGCTTTTGAAAGCCAATAGAATTAGACTCTATTCAAGAGAGTCTATTCTATTGGCTTTCAAAAGCCAATAGAATAAAAGGGAGTAGCACAGCTAAGGAAAAGGGGGAAAAAATGGCAGACTGCGTTGTTTGGTGACCCCTGTGAAATGGTCGTTCGACCCCAAATGGGGTCCCGACCCACAGGTTGAGAACCACTGCTGTACAACAACAACCCAGACCTAAACTTTCTCCACCCTCACCACCACCGCAGCCAATAACACTTAAAGATTTGCAAGATGCTTTGGAAAACATTTATGAGAAAACTATACAAAAGACAGCAGAACTTATTGAGGAAAAAAATGATCAGATGAGAGTAGATATTATTTCTGCACTGAAGGGGCTTGCTGGACTTGTAGAAAAAATTGATGACAGGGTGGATGAAGTGGTGGGGAAGGTTGAAATACTACAAGATAGAGTTGATAAGATAGAAGATAACGCAGACAATGTTCAGGATGAGATTTTAATGTCACAATATAGAGAAATGGAGTTCGCTTTGAGAATAAGAGGCTTGAAGGAGAATGTTCAGGAAAATTTGAAGGAAGAAATTGCAATTGAATTGGCTTCTATTTTGGAATGTGACCCTGAAGCAATGTTGAGAGATATAGAAAAGATTTTTAGAGTTAATTCATGGGTCGCAAAACAGAGGAAGCTACCAAGAGATGTGGTGGTTTATTTTGCTAGAAGATCTTTGCGGAATGAAATTATTCAGGCTTTTTATAAGCACAGATTTCAGATTGCAACTCAAGATGTGATAATCTTAAAAGAAATACCTTCAAAAATCCTTAGGAGAAGGAGAGATTTTGCTTTTTTGGCAGATGAACTTAAGAAACAACAAATTCAATTCAGATGGGATATTCCTGTGGGGATAGTGGTGACTTATCTGGGCTCACATTATCGTCTTAATACAATTTCTAAAGCAAAAGATTTTTATATGACTGTTAAAAGCAGAGTCACCACCATCTCCAAGATCAAAAAAAGATGAGAGCAAGGCAGAAACACAATCTGATGTAGGCTTAAAGCCATGCCCAGGAGAAGAGTTATTGGTTGAATTTATTCAATTAATTGATGACCCAAAACAACAGAGAATTACACGTGCTGCCTATAAACGTAGAGAAAGAGAACAACAACAGCAACAACAACAAAAGGTTGATGATGGATTACACTTTACTTCGGAGCCAGTGGGAGGAGCAAGGCCAAAGAAGTCATTGACTGCAAGTCTAGAGGTTTTGTTCCAAAGGCTTCAACCTGCCAAGAATGGCAAAGCTTCTAACCTGGAATGTTAACGGGCTAAACACTCCACAGAAAAGAAAGAAAGTTTTTTACTATTTGAAACAACATAAAAATGATATTATTTGTTTGCAAGAGACTCATATTATTTCCAAAGATCAAAAATACTTGTTTAACCCTTGGCTTGGGGTACATTTTATAGCTCCTGCATTGCAGAAAAAAGGAGGTGTAGTTATATATGTAAGAAAAGAGCTTTCACCAAAATTAATTGACTTAATTAACAGATATGTTATTATTGATCTTTTAATAAATGATAATAGAACTCTTCTTGTTGGATTATATGCTCCCAATCAACAACAAAAACATTTTTACAAGATGATTCATCAGAAACTAATTTCTTTGGATTATAAATTGGTTATTATGATGGGAGATTGGAATGGTGTTTTGGATCCAAGCAAAGATAAGAAGGGTTCTTTTAAAGTGTGTAACCAGGCTAGACTTCCGAAAACTTTTTTTGATTTAAAGGAAGATTTGGAACTCAGAGATATTTGGAGAGAACGTAACCCTCAGGAAAAAGATTTCACCTTTTTTTCAGACAGGCATCAATCTTACTCTAGAATTGATTTTTTTCTAGTTACTAATGACTTTTCTTTCAGAGTGAAGAATACTAAGATATTTTCTAGAATTTTTTCAGATCATAGTCCTGTATGGTTGCAAATTTCTTTGGATAAAGGGTCTAGAAGGTCTTGGAGGTTAAATGAGAATTTATTTAGATATGAAGAGAATATACAGAAATGTAGAGGTTATTTAAAAGAATTTTTCTCTTGGAATATGAATAAGGGCACCTCAATGCCAATGGTTTGGGATTCCAGTAAAGCATACATGCGAGGGATTTTGATCTCTATGAATAATGCTCATAGACATAAACAAACTGAGAAGCGTAAAGAGTTGGAAGATGAGATTAAATGTAAGGAAAAGATTTTATTATCAAATCCAATGGATAATAATTTGAAAGCTTCTATAACTCTGCTTAAGGAACAATTTAATATGTTAACAGCAGATCAGATGGCAATTAATTTGAGGTACATGAAGTATAATACATTTTGTAATGCAAATAAACCTGGTAGATGGTTGGCTTATCAATTACGTAAGAAGCAGAAATCAAGGATTATAAACAAAATATGTTATAAAGGCAAAGAGGTGTATCAACAAAATTTGATTAAAAAGGCTTTTTTAGATTTTTATTCTAAGTTATATACTAGTGAAGCTATACAAATCTCAGATGTAGAAAATTATTTACAAGCCAATTTTCCCAAACTTACGACTGATCAGCGTGATGGAATTAATGCTGCAATTACCGCTGAAGAGATTACCTCTGCAATTAAACAATTAAAGGTTGGTAAGATGCCAGGTACTGATGGATTAACTGCAATTTATTACAAGATGCTATTGGAAGAAATGATAGAACCATTGAAGGAACTTTTTAATGACATTTTGCTGGGAGCAGAGTTACCTCCATCCTGGAAAAGGGCCTTCATATCATTGATTCCAAAGGATGATCAGGACTTGTCCCAGCCTAGAAATTATAGGCCTATATCTTTGTTAAATACGGACTATAAAATTTTTGCAAAGATTTTGGCAAATAGATTAATGCAGGTTTTGAAACAACTGATTTATACTGATCAATCGGGATTTATAATGGGAAGATACATGAAAAATAATGTAAGACAATTGGTTAATATAATAGAATATTTGGATAAGAGATAGATTGTAATATGGGTTTGCTTAGAGAAGATGAAAATCTTTTTAAACAAGTAAAAGACCAAAGGCGAACTCATATTAAGAGAATCTATGGGGTGCTAGTAGAACTGGATTCAGAACCAGAACTAATTAAAGAATGTATGATTAAATGGGCACAAAATTTTGGTGAACCAGTTCTACTAGATACCTGGGAAACCATCTGGGTGAGGAATGTTAAATTTACACAAGCCCAGAACTTAAGGGAGAATTTTTACAAAATGTTTTATAGATGGCACCTTGATCCACAAAAAATGTCTCGTATGTATCCTGACTTACAGCCTAAATGTTGGAGATGTGGTTGTTTGGATGCTACTTATTATCATATTTGGTGGTCGTGTAAAAATATAAAAGCTTTTTGGATTAAGATATGGTGGAATGTTCAAAGAATTTTTAGAAGGAGGGTAAAATTTACCCCACAATTGTTTTTGTTGGGTATCGTTACTGATTGTGATGCTAAGGAGGTTATACTGATGTTAAATTTAATCACAGCCGCAAGGTTGTTAGTAGGGCAATACTGGAAGAAGGAATCTTTGCCTACCTTGCAAGAGTGGTTTTTTAAAGTTTCTTATTTGGCGGAAATGGCAAAGATTTCGGCTTTTTTAAAGGATCAGTCGCAAGAGAAGTTTTTTGCGGTATGGGAAAAATGGATAGATTTTATACAACATAAGTTGGATATAAAAAAATATTACTTAGTTTTTCAATAACTTATATATAAATCTTAATATTTTATAGATTGTATTTTTTTTTCTTCTCTTTCCTTATATTTCTTATTTTTATTTTATCTTATTTTACTTCTTTTTTTTCTTATATATACATCTTTTCTTCTTTCTTTTTTCTTTTATTCTTTTTCTTTTTAAGCATTTTTCTTTTTTAATATTTATGTTTTTTACATATATATTATTGTTAATTATCTTATAAGCTTATGTAATGTATTTAGATATATTTATGGTTTATATTTTTTTAATCTCTTTTTAAGATTTTTAGAAATTTTAATTAAGCCTATATTCAGCTCTGGGAAAGTTGGGGGGATGGAGTGGGAGGGTTGGGGTGGTTGGGTAGGGTTGTTTTTTGTTTTTTATCTTTTCTTTTCCTTATTTGTAAAAATTTTAAAAATTTTCAATAAAAAAAAAAGAATATTTGGATAAGAATAATCAAATTCCTGCTGCCTTAATATTTATAGATGCGGAGAAAGCTTTTGATCAATTAGATTGGAAATTTTTATTGAAAGTGGTAGAGGAAATGAATTTTGGAGATAAATTTTTGTGTGCTCTTAAAGCTGTATATCAGCAACAATCAGCACAAATTATAATTAATGGGGGATTAACAGAGCAATTTAAAATAGAAAAAGGTACTAGGCAAGGTTGTCCTTTATCCCCTTTGTTATTTGTATTAACTATGGAAATCTTACTTATTAAAATCCGAGAACCCTCTAGATTAAAAGGAATAAAAATAAATAAGATTGATTATAGGTTGAAAGCTTTTGCTGATGATTTGGTGGTGACATTATCTTATCCAATAGATTCGGTTAATGAATTGGTTGAAATTTTAGCGCAGTATGGACAGGTCTCTGGTTTTAAGGTGAATAAGAATAAAACTAAAATTTTACTTAAAAATGTGTCTATGAAGGGAAAAGATACTATAGCTGAAGCAACAGGTTATGATGTAGTTAATAAGGTTAAGTATTTAGGAGTATATATCACAACATCTAATGGGAAATTGTATAAGAATAATTATGAACAATTGTGGATAAAGGTACAAAAAGACCTAAATGACTGGCAAAAACTACAATTATCTTTGTTGGGGAGAATTTCAGTAGTAAAGATGAATGTTCTACCAAAGTTTCTTTTTTTATTTCAGATGTTACCCATTTTGAAAAAGGATGCAAATTTGGAAGAGTGGCAGAAGGGAATCAATAAATTTATATGGGGTGGCAAGAAACCAAGGGTTAAGTTTAAGATTTTACAAGATGCTAGAGAAAGGGGTGGACTTAAAGCACCTAATCTGAAATTATATTATGATGCGGCCATTTTAACTTTAGTAAGTGATTGGCTCAATTTAACAAACAAAAATATTTTGGTTCTTGAAGGCTGGGATTTATTATTTGGTTGGCACGCATATTTAGTTTTTGATAAGAAAGTAGATTGGGTGTTTAAGTCACATATTTTAAGAAATGCCATACTCCGTGTCTGGAGGAAGTATTATTATAAATTGAACTATAAAATACCCATTTGGGGGATTCCTGGACAGGCAATTCAAGGGGTTTCTAAAGGGGTGAATTTTGACAATATTTCCTATAAAGAGTTGCTCATTTGGTCAGGTACAGATTGGCAATTAAAGTCTTTTGATTTGTTAAGGCAAGAAAATATTTTACAATCATGGTTTCAATATTTACAAATAATGGAGAGATGGAGGGTAGATAAGAAGGTGGGAATTACTTTAACAGATGAAAACTTGGTAATTCAGATTAAAGATCAGAAATTTGCTCATATCAAAAGAATTTATAATGAGTTGATAAAATTGGATTCAGAAACAGAGTTAGTAAAAGATTGTATGACCAAATGGGCCCAGAATATACAGGAACCAATCTTAATGGATTCTTGGGAGATAATCTGGGTTAGAAATGTTAAATTTACTCAAGCACAAAATTTGAGGGAAAACTTTTATAAAATGTTTTATAGATGGCATTTGTATCCTAAAAAGTTATCTTGTATGTATCCGAATTTGCAACCCAAATGTTTGAGATGTGGTTCCTTGGATGCAACTTATTTTCATGTTTGGTGGACTTGCAAAAATATTGAAGTTTTTTGGATTATGATTTGGTGGAACATTCAAAAGGTTTTTAAAAGGAAAATTAAATTTACTCCCCAATTATTTCTTTTGGGTATTTTTGTGGATTTTGATGTTAAAGAAACTATTTTAATGCTGAATTTAATAACAGCAGCAAGACTATTGGTGGGTCAGTATTGGAAAAAAGATTCTCTGCCTTCTTTGCAAGAATGGGTGTTCAAGGTTTCTAACTTAGCAGAAATGGCTAAAATTTCTGCTTACTTAAAGGACCATTCACAAAAGAGATATGTTTCTGTATGGAGAAGATGGATAGAATATATTCAGAAGAAGTATGGAACAACAAAGTTTCATTTATTTTATGAATAATGGATTTTTATTAAATTATGAATTCAAGTTTGCAGAGAGTTAAGGGTTATTAGGATTCCGGTTATTATATAAGTAGTAAATTTAAGTTGACTATGTTTAGTTTTCTTTTTTTTTTCTTTTCTTCTTCTTTTTTTTGTAACCCTGTACTGAGCTCTGGGAAGTCGGGGGGGGGGGAAGGGGGTGGGGGGAGGGGGGAGGGGAGAGTATGGGTAGTATGTTCAATAGTTCAGATTTTGGTGATAGAGGATTGCTCGGGCATTTTCCCGCAGACCGCATCCGATTGAGAAGAAGAGGAGAGGGATAAGTAAGTAGAAAGATGGAGGAGAGAGGGAGGGGAGGAGAGGAGGAGGTAGAAGGAAGGGGGAAGTGAAGAGATGAGAGGGAGATGCGGTCTGGGGGGAAATGGGTGAGCAATGTCGGAATTTGTGTGTTGTATTTTAACTTCTTATGTATCTGAATTTTTTTTTCTTATGATTGTAATGAAAATAAAATAATAAAAATTGAAAAAAAAATAATAACAGAATAACAGAGTTGGAAGGGACCTTGGACATGTTCTAGTAGTCCAACCCGTGCTCAAATGAGTGGCTGTCCAGCCTCTTCTTAAAAACCTCCAGTGATGAAGCACCACAACTGCTGAAGGCAAGCTGTTCCACTGGTTGATTGTTCCCACTGTTAGGAAATTTCTCCTTAGTTCCAGGTTTATTTATTTATTTATTTATTTATTTATGAGACTTATATACCGCTTTAAGTGCAAGCACTCTCTAAGCGGTGTACACCAGTAAGCAATGTATATATATATATATATATATTTTACATTGCCCCCAACAATCTGGGTCCTCATTTTACCTACCCCGGAAGGATGGAAGGCTGAGTCAACCTTGAGCCGGTGAGATTTGAACCGCTGACCTGCTGAACACAGTCAGCTAAAGTGGCCTGCAGTACTGCACCCTAACTGCTGCGCCACCTCGGCTCGGTTGCTTCTCTCCTTGATTAGTTTCCATCCGTTGCTTCTTGTCTAGCCTTCTGGTGCTTTGGAAAATAGGTTGACCCCCCTCTTCTTTGTGGCAGCCCCTCAAATATTGGAATACTGCTATCAGGTCACCCCTAATCCTTCTTTTCACTAGACTAGCCATACCAAATTCCTGCAACTGTTCTTCATATGTTTTAACCTCCAGCACCCTAATCATTTTTGTTGCACTTTTCTGCACTCTTATGGTGACCAAAACGGGATGCAATATTCTAAGTGTGGTCTTACTAGGGCTTTATAAAGTGGCACTAGTACTTCACATGATCTTGATTCTATTCCTCTGTTAATGCAACCTAGGATTATTGCATTGGCTTTTTTGGCTGCTGCCACACACTGCTCGCTCATACTGGCTGGATTCTGGTAGTTCTTGGGTTACGATGGCAATTGGGATTGAAACTGCCATTACTAAGTGACGCGATCATAAAGCATGATGTCATGTGATTGCATCACTTAGCAAGAGCAATTCCATCCACTCCCAGTTGCCATCATTAAATGAGGACTATGTGGGTCATAAGTGAGAACCTCACATGACCACATTTTATTTTTCAGCCTAAGGAATCATGGAATTATATGTGACTGAGGATCCAAAACACCATCCCTAGGAATTTTGAGGAAGGGTGAATGGGAAAACAATAGTACTTAAAAGACTATATTAAGCCTATAATATGTGGGCTGAAAATTACAATTAATTTTTTTGTACATCTCTGATATCATCCATAGATTGTCTGGATTATTATGCACAAAAATCCCAAATAAAGTTGTGGACTGCAGTCCATCAAGTCATGGGATTAAGAGCAGTTCCACGTATATCCATAGACTTTGAATGTAGGCTAAATCTACTTTGAAAAGGATTTGAAAGATGTGATTCAGACTTCCTGTAATCCTAGCACCTCTTTATTGTTGGTTGAAGTTGTATCCTTTTCCACATTTTGATGGCTGCTGTTTTAAAGAATCCACCTCTTAAAAGTTAAAAATGACTTCTAAAACACCTTTTGATTATTTGAAATGTGGAGACCTTTTTTTTTTCAAACCATGTTGTTTTGATTAATGATGCAAGAACATTATTATATATAGGGAGAGATTGCTCAGGATTAATGATATTCAAAAGCTGATCCTGGTGATAACAGTTATGTGGGATGCATACTTTAAGTCAGTTAATAGGATTAAATTATACATTTTTGTTATCTGAGGTGTTGCAACATAATGCTCATTTTCATCAGTTCTGTTGTTAATACTATAGAAATGGCTTAGCATTATCTTCTCCTGTGAGATTCTTTTGACTTCCCAGACTCCTATACTGTAGTCTCAAAATAATAACTATTCTCCCAATATATAACATACAAAGAGTATTAAGTATGCTGTTCCTGACTTGACTTATGACAGCAAGATTTCAGCAGGAAAAAATGTCTGTTCATTAACCTGAAAGAAGATGCACTTGATGGAATAAATTCATGTTTTTGGAATTTGGAAGCAGCATGATTCCTTTCTTCAAGAATGGACAGCCTAAGATGAGTTTCGAATTCTGCTCAAACAATACACCAAACTGTATATTACAGGTTTACAACAGTTCTTTTAATGACTGTTTGAAGTTACAATGGAACTGAAAATGGTGGCTTATGACCGTTTTTCAAACTTAAGACCGTTGCAGCATCCCCATTGTTATGTCCTGAGCCTGTGGAAGCAGGCTCGGGGCATTGCAAGCTGCCCGGGACCAGACAGGCTGTCGCCAGTACTTGTGCGCATGCGCAAGTGCTGGCGCGCCAAAAGTTGCAGATTGACCCAGGAATGGCCTATATAAGAGGCCGGGAGTTTTGGGTGTTGTCGGCGTCTTGTAACCAGTATGCTGAACTGAATAAAGCGGTTCCTGAGAACTACAACTGTCTCTCGTGTCATTGCCATTTCGCGAAGGACGCAACACTGGCGACGAGGGTGGGATGCCTTACATCGACAGAAGAAAGGTGTAAGCTTACCCGAGTGAGTCCTGAGCGGCAGGAACGGCGTTGACTCAGCAGCTACCCGCCAATCCAGCGAGCATCGGGGGTAGGCTGGCTGATAGACCCTTCCTTTCTACAAAATGGCAAAAATTGGAAGGCTTTCGGAATTTGACGTCTCACATCCGGAGAGATGGGAGTCCTATGTAGCCAGGGTGGAAAACTATCTCAAAGTAAATCTAGGGAGGGAAGATAGTTTAAAGGCTGCCACCCTGCTGTGCGTTTGCGGTCAAGACGCATTCGAAATCGCTGAGAACATAGCAGCACCTGCACCCCTAGAATCTGTCAGCTACGCAGATCTCAAAAAGCTACTAAAGGAGCACTTCCAGTCCAAGATGTCCGTCATCGTGTGGCGCCACACCTTCGAACAGAGGGATCAATGACCCAGAGAATCAGCCAAGGAATATATTGCCGCGCTGAAAAAAGCCACTAAACACTGCGAGTTCAAGGACCTCGAAGAACGGCTGAGAGATAGATTTGTATGCGGACTAAGGCATAGAGAATTGCAGCAAAGACTTTTTGCCAAAGAAGACTTATCATTCCAAGATGCCTTGAGAGAGGTTACTGCAGAAGAGGCAGCGGGCGGCGCCATCAAGAACATGCGGCCGATCAGAAGCACTCCAGATGCTGCGTCCGTGCACCAGGAAGGAGTCCAAAGGAACTCAGAGGAGGATCCTGACGATGAAGTAGACCGTCTCTACCCCACGAAGGAAGGAAAACAGAAAGGAAGCCCTTCAGCTCTTCCCAAGTGCCTCGGTTGTGGAGGTCGCCACAAGAGAACCGACTGCAAGTTCCGCTCCGCTATCTGCAGGGCGTGCGGGAAACAAGGTCACATTGCAGCTGTGTGTCTGGGCCGTCAGAAGGTACAACCTCAAGAAGAATTGCGCCTGAGAGGTACCAGGGTTCCCAGCCAAAATAGGGTGGGGGTTTTGCGCTTCGCGTAGAAGCATCTATAGGACAGGCACACACAAGCCCATTAAGAAAAAGCTGTCACTTAAGGTGAAGCTACAAGGGGTTCCATTGGCTATGGAACTGGATACGGGGTCTGCACTTTCGATCATTTCCATGCAGACATTTAGGAAGATTTGTTCTGGCAGCGGAATTCAGGCCAAGTTGAGGCCTTCTGACATTGTGTTAACAGACTTTCAAAACTCCAGAGTGTGTGTTAAGGGGGAGGCCACCCTTAACGTACAGTATAAGGATTTTGAAGGTCCACTAGACCTAATAGTAGTAGGGGGTGAACGAACGAGTCTCATAGGACTCGATTGGTTTGAGGCCTTGGGAATACACGTCACAGGGCTCAATAGTCTGCAAACACTCGACCTACAAGAAGTCTGCAAAGAATTTGCAGAAGTTTTCAGCCCCCAGCTGGGCACATACAAAGGACCCCCTGTGTCATTAAAGTTAGACCCCTCCGTCACTCCCATTAGAATTAAAGCAAGAAGGGTCCCTTTTGCTTTAAAAAGTAAAATTGACGCTGAGTTGGACAAATTGATTCAGCAAGGAGTCCTAGAACCTGTAGACTCCAGTCCCTGGGAAACCCCCATTGTCACGCCTCTCAAGGCAAATGGGGACATTCGCATCTGTGCTAATTACAAATGCACTCTGAATAAGGCATTGCAGCAACATGCCTATCCTGTTCCTGTGGTCAGTCATATTCTGGCCTCCCTCAAGGGGGGGCGTGTTTTTGCAAAGCTTGACCTAGCTCAGGCGTATCAACAGCTGCCTGTTGATGATGATGCTGCTGTAGCTCAGACCATTGTAACCCATAGAGGAGCATTCAAGGTAAAGAGGTTACAATTTGGAGTAAATGTCACTCCTGGAATTTTCCAAAGCGTAATGGAAAACACACTACGGGGTATACCAGGGGTTTGCCCCTATTTTGATGATGTCTTAATTGCAGGAGACTCTACACACAATTTAGCTGAGAGATTAAGGGCTGTTCTGCTAAGGTTCAGGAAAACGGGCCTCAAACTTAAGAAGGACAAATGTAAAATTGGGGTGCCTTCTACTGATTTTCTGGGATTCAAAATTGATGCTACTGGGATTCACCCTGCTGAATCCAAACTGAAAGCCATTATGCATGCTCCTAGGCCGAAGTCTAAGGCCGAACTACAGGCTTTTCTGGGCCTTCTGAATTTCTATAATTCCTTTCTCCCACATAAGGCTAGTGTAGCTGAGCCTCTTCACAGGTTATTGGACAAACAGGCAGTGTGGCAGTGGTCACAAAAACACGAAGCAAGTTTCAATGAGGTCAAGGCCTTACTCACTTCTAACAGTGTACTCGCACATTTCAATGAATCCCTTCCTGTGTGCATCGCTTGTGATGCTTCTCCTTATGGGGTAGGAGCTGTACTAAGCCACCTCAGATCAGATGGAACTCAGGTTCCTGTTGCATATTACTCCAGAACCTTGTCTCCTGCTGAGCGTAATTATGCTCAAATAGACAGGGAGGCTTTAGCTGTTGTTGCTGGAATTAAAAAATTCCATGATTTTTTATACGGCAGGCATTTCACGGTCTTCACTGACCATAAGCCTTTGTTGGGACTGTTTACCACACGTAAGCAAACTCCCCAAATCATCTCCCCAAGAATGCTAAGATGGTCTATCTTTCTGTCTGCTTATGATTTCTCCTTACTTCACAAACCTGGGAAGGAAATGGGCCATGCTGATGGCCTCAGTAGGTTACCCCTGCCGGTAATAGAAGCTGACCCTGCACCAACTATCAATCTTCTCTCCATTCAGGCTTTGCCGGAGTCCCCTTTAAATGCCAGGGATGTGGCTGCTGAATCAGCCACAGATCACACATGTTCACATGTCCTTTCGTGGGTTTTATCTGGATG
The DNA here is from genome assembly GCA_039797435.1 of Crotalus adamanteus. Classification (NCBI taxonomy): domain Eukaryota; kingdom Metazoa; phylum Chordata; class Lepidosauria; order Squamata; family Viperidae; genus Crotalus; species Crotalus adamanteus. Next base: position 7,076,664 of record CM077935.1, on the reverse strand, counting down.
GCCAGAGAGCTGTCCTGGTACTGAGTTTCAGAGTTTCTGGTCCAAAAGGAATGAGTTGTCCACCTTCCAGGGTTGCCTGCTTTGGGGAAGCAGAGTTGTCATTCCTACCTCAATGAGGACTAGGGTCTTAGGTTCCCTCCACGAGGGTCATCCTGGCATTGTACACATGAAGGCGCTTGCGCACAGCCATTTGTGGTGGCCTGGGTTAGATAGATACATTGAAGCTAAGGTGCATGCATGCCACCTGTGTCAACGCTCGCGCCCCGAAATGCCCCAAGCTCCTGTACATAGATGGGAAGAAACACAGTCTCCATGGTCTAGGGTGCACATTGACTACGCTGGGCCCTTTCAGGGCCAATTCTTCTTGGTCCTAGTTGACAGCCATTCAAAATGGCTTGAGGTTGTACCTGTCTCTTCCACCACCACTGCAAAGACTATTCAAGTACTGAGGGGGATTTTTGCTGCACACGGGCTTCCAGACGTCCTCGTGTCGGACAACGGCCCTCAATTCACTTCTTCCGAATTCCAAGCTTTCTTACAGGCCAACATGATTCGTCATGCCACCTCTGCACCTTTCCACCCGTCCACCAACGGTATGGCTGAACGCATGGTTCGCATCACCAAGGATGCCTTGAAGAAAATTACCTACGGAGACTGGCATCACAGGTTGGCTGACTTCCTCCTTTCTTATCGCACTACACCGTCCACTTCTACGGGGAGGAGCCCAGCTGAACTTCGTTGGGGGCGCAAACTGACTACCAAGCTTGACCGGTTGCATCCAGACAGACTGCCTTCTTCTATCACACACCCCAGGGCACCTAGACAACTGCTTGTGGGTGCCCCGGTTTGGACTCGTAATTACGGGCCTGGTCATTCATGGGTCCCCGCTGCTGTATCCAGGGTCACAGGTCCTCTGTCTTATGAGGTGTCCCTGGACAATGGTCGTGTCCTGCGTCGACACATCGACCAGCTCCGCCCTAGACGGGACCTTCCCACTGAGACTCCTGGGTCTTTTCCAGGGGGGGAGGGGGACCCCTTTGGGCAAAGGGAAGAGTACGGGCTGCTGCCCATCATTAATGAGGAAGCTACAGACAGCTCATCTCAAAATTCCGCGAGTGCTCCAAACAGGAATTCACGGAGCCCAACTAGAACTCAGGCATCAGTGCCTACTCCAGCCAGGGAGTCACCCCGGGGGCATAATCACTACTCACCCGCATCACTCAGTACTCCAGTCAGGGAGGATATCCGGGAGCGTCCAAACAAACCACGCCCTGCAAGAGAGCTGGCACACATTCCCTCTAGTTGGCCCGACACTAACCCTGTCCCTAGAAGGGGGCAAGCACACAGGGAGGTGGTCGAGGAACCAAATCCCGACTACCACACCCCTGACTTCACTCAGGGGACAACTGAGTTTTGGGACAGTACTGAAAACCCCACAAGCCCAGGGACAGAATGGGAACAAGGGGACAGACAACCTCCCGACAGGTCTTGGACGGACCTGGGAGGTTCTACAGAATCGCCCAACAGTGACAGTCACTTAAAAGGGCCAGAGAGCCTGCAGCTAGGCAGGACAACCAGGTCAGAGAAAGAAGCCCTGGCCTGACGAGCCCGGTGGGCAAGCAAGCAGGCCAGGCATTGGAGCACAGTCCTTGGGAATCACCAGGGTATAACAGGGGGGACAGGTATGCATCACCCCTCAGTCAAGGGGCACTTGGCAGGTACCCAGAAGTAAGGAGGTCACAGAGAGCCAGAAGATCTCCTAAGTATTTAGAAGATTTTGTAACTCTACTGGCAAAACAGAGTTAACAAAGAACATTCCTGTACATACAGGAGAGAGAACATTGAGACTGATAGAAGCAGGAAAAATACCTGGCATTAAGTAGTGTGGGCACTATGCTCGCACGAGGTTGTATGTTATTATTGCATGACCAAAGTCTTAGCCGGGGGGGAAGGGGTGTTATGTCCTGAGCCTGTGGAAGCAGGCTCGGGGCATTGCAAGCGGTCCCGGGCAGGTGCAAGCTGCCCGGGACCAGACAGGCTGTCGCCAGTACTTGTGCGCATGCGCAAGTGCTGGCGTGCCAAAAGTTGCAGATTGACCCAGGAATGGCCTATATAAGAGGCCGGGAGTTTTGGGCGTTGTCGGCGTCTTGTAACCAGTATGCTGAACTGAATAAAGCGGTTCCTGAGAACTACAACTGTCTCTCGTGTCATTGCCATTTCGCGAAGGACGCAACACCCATGGTCACATGATCAAAATCCAGAGGCTTGGCAATTGACTCATATTTATGACAGCTGCAGTGTCCTGTAGTCATGTCATCAACTTTTGTGACCTTCTGACAAGCAAAGTCAATGGGGGAGCCAGATTCACTTAACAACCGTATTACTAACCTTACAAAAGCAGTGATTACCTTAACAACATTGGCAAGAAAGATCGTAAAATAGGACAAATTTCATTTCACCATGGTGGCACAGTGGTTAGAATGCAGTATTGAAGGTTAATTCTGCCAACTGCCAGGAATTCAATCCTGAATGGCTCAAGGTTGACTCAGCCTTCCATCCTTCTGAGGTCAGTAAAATGAGGACCCAGATTGTTGGGGGCAACATGCTGACTTTGTAAATCACTTAGAGCTGTAAAGCACTGTGAAGTAGTATATAAGTCTAAGTTCTCTTGCTAGTGCTATTAACTGTCTCAATTAGCAACTGAAATTTTGGGCTCAATTGTAGTCGTAAGATGAGGACTACCTGTATTCATCTATGGATTACTGAATTAATCTGGTTGTTGACTTCACACAACATACTGAACCCCAAATAAACCCGCCACATGTTAATTTAGGATATTCTGTGAATTCAGGTATAGAGATCTCTAGAACAGTGGTTCTCAACCTTTTTAATGCTGTGACCCCCCAACCGGTTGTAAGTCGAGGACTACTCAACCGGTCGTAAGTCGAGGACTACTCAACTGGTGCAGCACCGTTTGCAGAATGGGACTTTTGGCGGGCTCAGCAGGGCAGAGACAGCCTGGACAATTCCTATTGGCTTTTGAAAGCCAATAGAATTAGACTCTATTCAAGAGAGTCTATTCTATTGGCTTTCAAAAGCCAATAGAATAAAAGGGAGTAGCACAGCTAAGGAAAAGGGGGAAAAAATGGCGGACTGCGTTGTTTGGCGACCCCCGTGAAATGGTCATTCGACCCCAAATGGGGTCCCGACCCACAGGTTGAGAACCACTGCTCTAGAAACTTGAGAAATTTGTTTACTTTTATTATTTCCAACTCAACAGACTGTTGAAATGATGGTTTCATTCATTCATTTATAACCAAAATACAGAAAGAAAAACAAGAAAAAGGGGGAAAAAACCACCACATTTTTTGCTATTATTGAAAAGCCAACTAAAAGAATAATAAAGGAAATCATGCAAAAAGGTTGGTGACTTTATTGGTCAGCAAAATAACCCTTTGAAAACAGTATTGGACAAGAATTTAATGAGAAATGGGAAGATTATGTTACTAAAGGATCGGTGAGATCCAGCTGGGGACATGGAAAAATAGAAATCCTGAAAAATTATTTCTCTTCTATGGGAAATGCTAATGAGTGGTAACACTGCTCCAGTCTAAGCCACTGTTTTGGTCATGTGACAGAGAATAGAGCACACAATACAGTAGGCAGTCTATCCTGTCCTTCCCTGTTCAAATGTATATAGATAGGCACATGGTAGGTAGACACATGTACATAGATAAACATGACGTTGTGCAACTTAGTGTTGTGTATCAGTTACACCCTTTCCTGGAATGCACTCTACCTGGGGCTACTCTTGAAGAGTATTTGTAAGTTACAGATGGGTACAGTGAGCAGTACAAGCAGTTTTAGGTGCCTCTTGAGTTGTGCATGTAACACCTCTGCTACAGGAGCTGCATTGGATGTCAATTAGCTTCCAGGTTCAATTTAAGGTCTTGGTTATCACCTTTGAAGTCCTTATGGCATGGGATCAGGTTACCTGAGGAACTGTCTCATCCCAATCACATTGTCCAGTCCCACCTGATCCCGCAGGGAGGCTATGTTGCAGATCCCATCAGTTAAAAGAATTTCAACTGGTGGGATTCAAAATGGCAGCCTTTTCTGTGTTTGCGCCTGCTCTTTGGAATATCAGCCCCCAGAAAAGAGGTGGAGCCCCACTCCTCTGGCCTTCCAAAGGAGTGTTAAAGGCCCTGCTCTGCCAATTGGCATGGGGGTCGAAGAGTGTGATTCAACCCTGTGGGTGGTTGCTGATATGAGGGTTATTCCTCCACCTTTTTAATATTTTGATTTTAATGTTCTTAATTCTATTTTACCTCCATTTTTTATGTTTTTATATCACTTTTTGTTTTTATTATAGATAATCCAGAGTATGTGAGACGGATGGTGTAGAGATGTGAAAAATAAATATAATCCAAGGAAAAAGCAGACGACAGAGGTAATGTAAATATGCACTCCCTAATTAATCCCTACAGAGAAAGTACACATAGTTAACATGTTATTTCATTTCAAAGAAGAAAATAAGAGACCTAGTTTCTGGTTAGAGGATTGGAAAGAATTCCCAAAGTCAGGCTTTTTGGGATGTCCCTATTTTATTTATTCTTTATGTATATTTTAAATTTGTGTTTTTATATTTTTATTTTATTGACAGTACATTCTTATATTTATTCTTTTCCACAAAGTATTGTAAAGAAATTATATAAAGGAAGGTTAGAATCTTGCTTGTTGGTCAGCAAAATAATAGAAACATTAATAGAATTGGTCAAATTTTGGGAAGGAGGGGAGTTCAAAAATGGGCCAGACCAGAGAAGACGGGCTGCAGAGAGAAAAAAAAAATCACCTCTGAGATTTTATATTCTTGGAAAAGGAAATTGAAAGTCATTCTTTTTCTATGTTTTTGTTTTCTTTTTTCCAAATGACTTTTTGCACATTTCTCTCTTTCCTTCTGATTGTTAGTTTGTTGGTTTTTATTTGCCTGTTCTGTAAAAAAATTAATAAATTATAACAGTATTTGTAAAATTAATAAAATTAATAAATTATAATAGAAGACAATCCCCTCTCAGAGAGAGAGTTTGGTAATGGCTTGGGATGCTGGTTACACTCCATTTAACATGCTGCCACCCCCGCCCCAATAGCTGTAATGACGTCCTACTTGAGCTCCGATAAAAGCCAAAAACCAGGAACGTTAAACAACCACCAGATTTATTAACTGTGTGGAAACAAAGTTAGCACTGGGAGTGGCTTTCTCCCAGTGCCTTATATACATCAAGCACACCCCACCCTGACCCAGACTCCACCCCTACCTGGCCCAGCCCCGTCCTAACAAGCCACGATTAGGTGATAAAAGGTAGCAGCTGTTCAGTATCCAGCCCCTCCCTTGCCTGCCACTCCGCCCCCGTGCCCCTCCCCATTCGCCATTATACCGCGGCCCCGCAGACCTCCAGTGAATTGGTCCGTCTCTCCCACCACCCAGTCTTACAGCCCCGCAGACCTCCAACGAATCGGTCCGTCTCTCCCACCACCCAGTCTCACAATCCACCAAGGCTCTGTCGGACCCGGCGAGGCTGGAACGAGCTGCGAGAAGTTGTCCGAGGAGAAGCAAAGGGAGTCAGGTGCCTCCTGATGACGTTGTCGGCACCTCCTACTGACGTCAGTTGTCCGAGGAGAAGCAAAGGGAGTCGGGTGCCTCCTGATGACATCATCGGCACCTCCTACTGACGTCAGTTGTCCGAGGAGAAGCAAAGGGAGTCGGGTGCCTCCTGATGACGTTGTCGGCGCCCCCTAATGACATCAGGCGGCCACACTGGGAAACTGCGGTCGGCCACACAGCAACAACAGCAGCGCGGCGAACGGACTCAACTGGGGAGGCAGGCCACCCATTCCGTTGGTAAGGCCTCGCAGGGTCTGACATTCGGCTCCCCCTACCACAGGTCTCCCTGAAAGGAAGCACAACGAGGTTAGCAGTCACCTACTCATGTGGTGTGGGCGGTCGATTCCCTCCCTGGTTTGTGGGGAAACTTCTTATGATATTGGTCAATCAGTTTGGGGGCGGACACATCCCTATCCCATATCCAGGAAGCCTCGGACAGGGGATACCCCTTCCAGAGGATCAGGTAGTAACGTTTACCCCCCCTTACCCGTGAATCCAGGATCTCCTGTACTTCGTACTGACCTGGGGCAACGGGCCCGGGGGGTTGCTCCTGGGATACGTTCCCCATGGGTTTCAATAGGCTTACATGAAACACCGGATGCACCTTACCAAGGAATTTAGGTAAGTATAATCGCATCACCACCGGATTAATGATCTGGGCTATTCGAAAAGGTCCGATGTATTTTGGGGCCAGCTTTTTACACGGGACCTGAAGCTTTATATATTTAGTTGAAAAATAAACTAAATCGCCCACCCGGAACAGGTTCTGTAATTTACAGTGTTTATCTGCCTGGTACTTTGCTGCTTGTTCTTCTTTTATCAGGGCCGTCTTCACCGTACCCCAAACTCCACCCACCCGGGCAAACCATTCATTGGGCCGACAGGGTTGGGATTCTTGAGGCCTGCACTCCGGCATAGGAATAAAATCTCGACCACATACCACCTGGAAGGGGGTGAGGCCAGTGCTACTATGCACGGCATTATTGTAGGTGACCTCTGCAAACGTTACCAGCTCCACCCAGTCCGTCTGTTGATACGATACGTAGCTCCTCAGGTATCTTTCCACGGCGGCGTTGGCCCATTCCGCCACCCCGTTAGTACTGGGATGGTATGCCGAACTGAGGCCTTGGATGGAACCGATAAACCAGACAAATTGTCACCAAAACTGAGCTGTAAACTGTGTTCCTCGGTCCGAGATAATTCGACATAGTGCTCCATGTAAACGATAAACATGTACCAAAAACATTTTAGCTAGCCTTCTCGCCGACGGCAACCCCTTGCAGGGTATAAAATGGGCCTGTTTAGGAAATAAGTCTACTACCGTCTATATCACCGTGTAGCCCCGCACCTCTGGTAGGTCTACTATAAAATCCATCCCAATGTCTTGCCACGGCTGATTTGGATCGGCTACGGACTGGAGCAATCCCATCAGCTTCCCGGAGACTTTGATTATGCACAGATGTGACAGTTCTTCACATACATTTCAATATCACGTCTCATCCGGGGCCACCAAAACTGACGCCTGGCTAGATGCAACGTTTTTAGGAAACCAAAATGCCCGGCTTGTTTGGAATCATGGCAACGGTGATATACTCGGCTCCGCAGCCCCTGGGGAACATATAATTTGGTGCCATACCAAGCTAAACCATCTCGTTGTGTCAATAATCCGGGATTATTCAATATCCAAGCGTCCTGCAACAGAGCTGCCTTTACTTCATCCTCAAATGATACTGTCTTTGAACACAAATCTAATTTTACTTCTCCGATGCTATAAGGGGGCATGATCGCCTGCACTACCTCCTCCCTCTTGCTATCATATTGGGGCAACCTGGAGAGAGCATCCACGAGGAAATTCCTCCCTCCCGGGACAAACTTAAGTTGAAATCGGAAGCGCTGGAAGTATTGTGCCCAGCGTACATGCTTAGGAGATAATCGTCTGGGCGTTTGTAGGACTGCCAAGTTCTTATGATCTGTCCATACTTCAAAAAGATGTTTCGCCCCCTCCAGCAAATGTTGCCATGTGGACAGAGCCCACCTCACTGCAAAGGCCTCTTTTTCCCAAATGGCCCACCTTCTCTCAGTGTCCGTTAATGTCTTAGAAGTGTAAGCACACGGCTGTAATTTACCCTGGGTGTTTTGTTGGAGTAACACTGCCCCCACAGCAACATCGCTAGCATCAGCCTGTACGACAAACGGACATTCTGGATCAGCATGCAGCAACACAGGCTCCTGTGCAAACAACGTCTTTAAGGACTCAAATGCCTGCTGACACTCAGCTATCCAAGCCAAGGGTTGTCCAGGCTGGGGCTTTGTTGCAGAATACCGGGTTCATAACAGGTGAGTTAGAGGCAACGCCACAGTGGCAAAAGAGGGGATAAATTGTCTGTAGAAATTGGCGAAGCCTAAGAACCTTTGTAACTGGCGACGGGTTCTGGGAGCCTGCCATTCCAACACACTTCTTACTTTGTTTGGATCCATTTCCACACCCGCCGCCGAAATCCGATAACCCAGGTAATCAATGTGATCTTGGTGGAATTCACATTTAGACAGCTTGACATACAATTGAGCCTGCAGCAGTTTCGTTAATACAACGCATACCAATTGGATGTGCTCTTCCAAAGTTTGAGAGTAAATAAGTATGGCTTCCAGATACACTAGTACCCCACAGTATAAATGTTCATACAGAACTCCATTAATGAGCTGCATGAAAACTGCAGGAGCTCCTTGTAAACCAAAAGGCATCACCCTAAACTGGTAACTGCCCAATGGACAGTTAAAAGCTGTCTTCGGTGATTAAGCAGCTACGATGGCTGCTTTTCACAAAGCAGCCCGTTCCTGGGTTGTGTAAAAGCAGCAGGACTTTTACAATCAGCTGTCCTGCGGCTTGAATCTCTTCCCTGGGAGAAAGGGAAGAGAAGAGCTGCTCAGGTAGAGGTAAGAGCTCCCCTGGATCCCCATAATTTCAGGGATCGGAGGGTAGAGCTCCCTCGGAGCCTGAGCCAACTCCGCACTCCAGGACGTCTTTGTCCCGAAGTTCTGGGATGAAGCAAGGCGCCGCTCCCACATCTGCTTTTTTTTGGAGGCTTGTGAGTATTCAAATGCAGATGGAGCAGACCAGGAGAAAGTGGATTTAAGATTGATTGTAACTTTAACTCCTGCAAGCACCTTCTCCTCCCTTTCTTCTCTTTGTTTACTTTCCCTTTTGAAGAAAGGGAAAGTGAAAGGCAAAATGGCGACTGTCTTTCTTGTTTGACTTTGCAACGAAGTTAAAAGTTTATGTTTTAAATATAGAGGCAAGAATTTTGTTCCTCTTTCTCTTTTTTTTTTCCTTTTTCCTTTCTTTTCACTATTATTTAAAGAACTGTGATACAAGTTCCTCCTTCTTGGAAAAGAGCATTTATATCATTGATTCCGAAGGAGGATCAAGATCTTACAGAGCCTAAGAATTATAGGCCGATATCATTATTAAATGTAGATTACAAGATTTTTACAAAAATGTTGGCAAATAGATTAATGCAGGTTATGAAGGATTTGATTCACAGTGATCAATCAGGATTCATAACAGGGCGATACGTGAAATATAATGTTAGACAAATTATTAACTTAATTGAGTATTTGGATAAGAACAATCAGATTCCTGTGGCTTTTATATTTTTGGATGCTGAAAAAGCCTTTGATCAATTAGATTGGCAATTCTTATTCTCACTGGTAGAGAAAATGAATTTTGGGGATAATTTTTTACATGCACTTAAAGCTATATATCAGCAACAATCTGCTCAAATTGTTGTTAATGGGGGATTGACTGAGACTTTTAATATTGAAAAAGGGACAAGACAAGGATGCCCATTATCTCCATTGTTATTTGTTTTGACATTGGAGATTTTGTTGATCCAGATTCGAGAATCAACGGTAATCAAGGGCATAAAGATAAGAAAAAATGAGTATAAATTACGGGCTTTTGCGGATGATTTGGTTTTGATTTTGGAACAACCGATTAGAGCGGTTGATTGTCTATTAGAACTTATAACACAGTATGGAAAAGTTTCTGGTTTTAAAGTCAATAACCATAAGACTAAGATATTATATAAGAATATGTTAGCCAATGACAAGGAAAGTTTGGTTAAAGCCACAGGTTTTCAGATGGTGAAAAAGGTTAAATATCTGGGAGTATATTTAACTGCCTCAAATGGAAAATTGTATAAAAATAATTATGAATTATTATGGGCAAAAGTGCAAAAGGATTTAAATGACTGGAAAAAACTGCAATTGTCATTGTTGGGGAGAATTTCAGCTGTAAAAATGAATGTTCTACCAAAGTTTCTTTTCTTGTTTCAGATGATACCTATTTTAAAAAAAGATGTAAATTTGGAGGAATGGCAGAAGGGTATCAATAAATTCATTTGGGCTGGGAAAAAACCAAGGGTGAAGTTTAAGATTTTGCAAGATGCCCGAGAAAGAGGAGGACTTAAAGCATCTAACTCAGTGGTTCTCAACCTGTGGGTCGGGACCCCATTTGGGGTCAAATGACCATTTCACGGGGGTCACCAAACCATGCTGTCCGCCATTTTTTTCCCTTTTCCCTAGCTGTCCTACTCCCTCTTATTGGTGGCCACACCCACTTGGGGGTCACCACAACATGGGGAACTGTATTATGGGGTCACGGCATTAGAAAGGTTGAGAATCACTGATCTAACTTGAAATTATATTATGATGCAGCCGCCTTAACTTGGATAAGTGATTGGCTTAATTTAACAAATAAGGATATTTTTGTTCTTGAAGGGTGGGATTTAATGTACGGTTGGCATGCATATTTAATTTTTAATAAGAAAGTGGACCGGGCTTTCAAATCACATATTTTGAGGAGTGCCTTACTTCGAGTTTGGAAAAAGTATTATTATAGGTTAAACTATAAAATACCTATCTGGGGGATTCCTAGACATGCAATTGAGGGGATTTCTAAGGGGATGAATTTTGATAAAATTTCGTATAAAGAATTATTAACTTGGACAGGTTCGGATTGGCATTTAAAATCTCTAGATGTATTAAGGCAAGAAAATACTCTACAGTCATGGTTTCAACATTTACAAATAGTGGACAGGTGGACTGTAGATAAGAAAGAAGGAATAACACTAGAAGATGGAAATCTGGTTATTCAGATTAAAGACCAGAGTCAGGCCCATATAAAAAGAATTTACAATGCTTTAATAGAATTAGACTCTGAAACAGAATTGGTTAAAGACTGTATGATTAAATGGGCTCAGAATATCCAGGATCCGATCCCATTGGACTTATGGGAGACAATTTGGATTAGAAATGTTAGATTTACACAAGCTCAAAATTTGAGGGAAAATTTTTATAAAATGTTTTACAGATGGCATTTAGATCCTAAAAAATTATCTTGTATGTATCCAAATTTACAACCCAAATGTTGGAGATGTGGTAATACGGATGCGACATATTTTCATGTTTGGTGGAATTGTAAAAAGGTAAAGGCTTTTTGGATTATGATTTGGTGGAACATTCAAAAGATTTTTAAAAGGAAGATAAAGTTCACCCCTCAATTATTCTTATTGGGTATCTTTGTGGATTTAAATGACAAAGAAACTACTTTAATGTTGAACTTATTAACTGCAGCAAGGTTATTAGTAGGCTCGTATTGGAAGGACTCGTTGCCTACTTTAGAAGAATGGATATTTAAAGTTTCTAACTTTGCAGAAATGGCAAAAATTTCTGCTTATTTGAAGGATCATACACAAGAAAGATATATTATTGTATGGAGAAGATGGATAGATTATATTCAGAAAAAATATGGGACTATAAAGTTTCATTTATTTTATGAGTAAATTTTATAGTAACTGTTGTAGAGATTTGTTTATATGATTTAATTTAAGGGGAGTTAAAGGTTAAGTATGATGTTTTTTTTTCCTCTATTTTCTTTTTTCTTTTTCATTATTGTTAACTTTCTTAACAATAACCCTGTATTCTGCTCTGGGAAGCGAGGGGGGGAGGGTTGAGGGTGGGTGGGTGGGTAATGATAATATAGACATGGTAAACGCTTGGGCATTTCCCCTATGCTGCGTTCATGTGTGTGAGAGGGATGAGAGGGGAGGAAGGAGTAGGGAGGAAGTAGGATGGTTAGAGGAGAAGGGGAGGGGAAGAGAGTTGGAGGGGAGGAGAGAAAGAGGAGGGAAGTGGGGAGGATTAGAGAGGGTGGACGCAGCCTGGGGGGAATGGGCAGGCGGGTACCAATGGTTAGGAATTTAATTGTATTTTGTATGAATAAATGGAAAATAAAAACTTTTTTTAAAAAAAAAAAGCTGTCTTCCACTCATCGCCTTGTTTTATTCTGACTCTATAATAGGCTTCAAGGAGGTCTAACTTCGTGAAAATATTCCCTTTAGCTAAATGAGCGAGAAGATCCTTTATAAGTGGTAGGGGGTACATATGTTCCACGCATACTGCATTAAGACCGCGGAAGTCCACACAAAGCCGTAGGCCCCCATCTTTCTTCTCCTGGAACAGAACCGGTGCTGCTATCCGGGAGCGAGCTGGCTGGATGAAACCCCATAATAAGTTCTTGTCAATATACTGCCTCAGCTCTTGTAGCTCTAGGGGTGTCATAGGATACATTCTGGGCTTTGGCAACTTGGCCCCCGGGAGTATCTCAATCGCACAATCAGTCAGGCGATGAGGCGGTAGGCTATCACACTCCCGTTCACTAAACACAGCTGCAAGGTCGTTATATACAGCTGGAGGAAAGGTAGGACCACCCTCCTCCCATGCTGCCTTGATTTCCTCTGTCACCCTCTCTGCGCCATCTGCTCGTGGTTGGGGCGGCTGCGGGCCCACCCCAAGCCGTAAATGAAAATACCCATCAGCCCACCACATAGTCGGAGTCCATTTGTCCAGCCAGGCCAAACCTAGGATCACTCAGTCATAGATGGGACTACTATAAACCGGAGGGTCTCCCAATGTTTACCCATTTCCATCCTTACCGGTTCCGTAACGAGCGTGGCAGGGCCTCCCCCAAAAGGGATCCATCCACCTGCTCGAACCGGATGGGAGATGCCAATCGGGTTACTCTGATGCTCACCTTCTGTACCACCTCCCTACTGATTAAACAGTGAGTGCATCCAGTGTCAATTAGGGCATGGTAACCACCGGAACGCCCCGTGAGTGGGCTCGTTAAGGTGATTGGAATGGCAAAAGGAGCTATGGGTTCACTCACCATGGGGTCCTCTGCTGGATCTCCATCGTCATACTCCTCCAACATGGGTGTCTGTTCACCTAGAGTTTGTTGGGAGGGTCCCCCTCCTGCTTGGCGTGCGGCTCGTGACTTTTCCATGACCTTCCGGGGTGTAGCCCCTGGCTTACCGATGGCGGTTGGTGTGCTAGGTATTACTGGAACCGGACATTCGGCTACCCTATGACCTTGCCGGTTACATCGAAAACACCGGAACACCGCCCTAGGCTTTGGACTAGACACTGGGGTTTGTCTGCTGACATCCTTCGGCCGCTCCACCTCCCGACGGGTCTGTGGTTGTTCATCAGGTGTTTGGTGGAACTCCCACAAGCCTGCATCCAACGCCATCACCACTCTAAACCACTCTGGAAGACGACCTGGAATCCCCCTCACCACACATGCACGCCGTAATTCACTATCCAAACCGGCCCAGAAGTGGTGGACTAATAGGCGTTCCGGCCATGAACAAAGCCTCCCAGCCACCCGCTGGAACTCACGTACGTACTCCCTTACCGGCCTGCCCCTTTGCCGTAACCCCGGCAACTCTGCCCGTTGCACCCGGGAGGGGTCTTCAAACCTGGTCTTTAGGGCATCTAGAAACAGGCCGATATCCGCAAGCTCCCGGGCGTGATCACTGTATAACTCTGCAGCCCAGGCTGCCGCCTCGCCCTGTAAACTTGCCGTCACAGCCACCACCATAGCCCAGTTGGATGGATACAGAGCTGTGAAGCGGTCCGAATGGCTGAGAACATGGCTTAAGAAAATAGCCAGGCGGTCTGGGTCACCGTCAAAAGAGACTGTGATAGGCGGTGGGTTCCACAGTGCTGTCTGGGGCCAAGGAGCTAATACCTGTGCTCCATACTGAGCATTTTCCGGGACTGCAGGGCAGCGGCTTAAAGAACCTGGCAAACCCCCACCTTGCCTGGAAGGGGCCGTAGCCTGGGCTCTGGCCTGTCGTGCCTCCTGCCAATACTGGGACCGCTCAGTCGAGCCATGTCCTGCTGGAGGGCCCGACAGGGAAGGATGGCTGCTTGGTGTTAATTTAAGCTTTGGACTAGCCAGATGGAACCGAGAGGACTCAGATGGCAACTCCAACCCTGAAGCAGCCCGGGGCCAGGAGGGTGGTGGTGGTGCAAGATAGCCTGGCTCCCCGAACTGGTCCCTGAGAACGTCCAAGGTATATTGTCCTGGAGCTGTTGAATAGCTCCATTCCTCGTCCTCATCTCCTGTCACGTGCCTCTCTTGCCATCCACTCAGGGTGGGCCCTGCACCTGTCACTTGCTGTCTTCCTCCCTCGGGGTGGTGTAGGGCAGGGCTTAGCCACCATTCTCCAAACAAGTTGTAGAACCCGGTTGCTGGGCTCCAGCTTCTGTAACTATTGGCAGTTGTGGCTTCTCTTTCGGGCGGACCACTGGCTGAGTCTCCCCTTCCTCTACCACAGCTGGGGCTTCCAGCTGGTCCGCTGATTCCAGCGACCCTTCCACAGGCGCAGCTCCCTGCGTCCCCTCTGCCGTGTCTTGTCACTATCCAGGAACAAGCATGACCTACTGCACAGGTCGTTGTTTGGTGGTTTTGTTTGAGTGCTAACTTACTGTAATGACGTCCTACTTGAGCTCCGATAAAAGCCAAAAACCAGGAACGTTAAACAACCACCAGATTTATTAACTGTGTGGAAACAAAGTTAGCACTGGGAGTGGCTTTCTCCCAGTGCCTTATATACATCAAGCACACCCCACCCTGACCCAGACTCCACCCCTACCTGGCCCAGCCCCGTCCTAACAAGCCACGATTAGGTGATAAAAGGTAGCAGCTGTTCAGTATCCAGCCCCTCCCTTGCCTGCCACTCCGCCCCCGTGCCCCTCCCCATTCGCCATTATACCGCGGCCCCGCAGACCTCCAGTGAATTGGTCCGTCTCTCCCACCACCCAGTCTTACAGCCCCGCAGACCTCCAGCGAATCGGTCCGTCTCTCCCACCACCCAGTCTCACAGTCCACCAAGGCTCTGTCGGACCCGGCGAGGCTGGAACGAGCTGCGAGAAGTTGTCCGAGGAGGAGCAAAGGGAGTCGGGCGCCTCCTGATGACGTCGTCGGCGCCCCCTACTGACGTCAGTTGTCCGAGGAGAAGCAAAGGGAGTTGGACGCCTCCTGATGACGTCGGCGCCCCCTACTGACGTCAGGCGGCCACACTGGGAAACTGCGGTCGGCCACACAGCAACAACAGCAGCGCGGCGAATGGACTCAACTGGGGAGGCAGGCGACCCATTCCGTTGGTAAGGCCTCGCAGGGTCTGACATAGCCCAGAATAGGAGGAAAAATCCATATAAACCCAGAATAATCCAGCATATGAAGCAATGCCCTGCTTCCCAGTGGAAATAGGGGCACTACTAGTAAAGGAGTTGTAAAGAATTCCATAAGCCATGCTGTGCATGTTTTCTTTGCCTTATTTTTATATTATCCTTTCTGATGTCACCTATATGCCTTTATATTTTAAACTATCCTATTTATCCTAAGTACAACCCCATGGGCATTGCTGACATTGCTTCACATGTGAAGCTGAGTGTGTATATGAATTTTGCATACTGTAGTTCAGACAATGATATTTACCCAGCAGAAAAGTTAAATAGTTGGAGATATCACAGCAAAATGCAGATGTCTTTGAAAAAGAGCCTGAAGCTGCTGTTTGCCAGGTGAATTTAACCCTTTTGAAAGACTTAAGCAAGACTTCTGTTTTTTTCTGTCTGTTAACTTTCCCACTTAATTTCTCTATCCAGTTATGCTCTTGCCTCTTTTCTTCCCTTCTAAGTGTAACTTTTTAAAGCTCATTTTTAGCCTAGTGCTACAACCTACAATACTGTAGTCAAATAAATGGGTACATATACTGGTATAAGTAAAATCTCCTCCTCTATTTCTACTAGACTAGAGGAAAAGAGGGGAAAACTTGTACCTTAGGTATGTGTGGGTTTTAATGGGTGAAAGAAGTCTGTGGGTGAGAAAATTGTTGATATATGTGGATCAATTACTTATGTAAGTAGGCTAACTAATTTTTACAGACAATTGACTTTTTTTATCCAGTTGAGTATTACAACATTTTTATAGTGCCCTAATTTCTGATGACTCAGATATGTAATGTCAAATATATTGACATTTAGAAAAGCCTATTTGTGTAAAATAATATAGATAATACATCTGTTTCAATTAGTTATTAATTCAGTGAAATATGTGCTTATTTCTGGTCCTAGAGCAGGGGTGTCAAACTGCCAGCCCACAGGCTGGATGCATCATAGTGAAACCACGCCCACCCCATTGCCGGCAATGGCAAAAAAGTCACGATACGTTGCAACACGTCATGTAACATTGCAAGTTTGACACCCCTGTCCTAGAGTATGTCTTCTGACAGATATATATGCTCACAGATTGGTGTACATTTGAACAAATTACATATAAGTAAGTGTGTGTGTAATCTTCAAGTATATTTTCAGCTAGAATTGGCAATTGAGGGGAAACTGGGCACGGCAATGAATTTTTGTCTATATTTGTATTTGCCTTTTCTCAATATACAGTTGTCTTTCTTTTAGCAATGAATCTAATAAAGGTATAGCAACATAAGACTTAAGATATCTATCTAGTCTTTATTCTATTTCCCTGCATACATAAGTCTTTATAGATTTACCTAATAATTTATGGCATCTCATGCTTGTCTTCTAATATTTCTAGCCTTTATTTTCATACATGACTCAAGGTGGCAAACACACCTAATTCTCCTTCCTCTTATTTTCCCCACAACTACAGAAATAAAAGACAAATGTGACATTTCTGGAATGCCCTTGTTAGAAGTTTAAAAAAGCCTCTGATCTGCCTATTAGGCTGATAAAGGAAATCTTTTACGTCAATACTCCAGTTTGATTCCCTCATTATAAATCCACACCTAGGAAGGAATCTATACAGCTGAAAGCAATCTTCCTTTCCTTTCTCCGGATTTCACATGACCTCAGGCCAACATCCTAATACACACATCCAGCATGCACTTCAGGAACAACGCCCAGGGCAGGAGCACCTCGTTCTGCACATGTAAACATCAAAGCCCACTTGTCATGATATATTCCTTTACTGGTAGGCCCCTAATGATGTAGACTACCTTTAACCACTGTCTATGTTGAATGAATAAAATACTTTACTTCCAGCAGCTGCCATTTGTGTTTATTGACGACTTGGCTCAGAAAATCAGACCAAGAAAATTCTTCTGATAAAGGTGAATATTTGTAGGTCGGGCTTGAAATGAGGGGTCCATGCTGCTCTCTTGAGCTTGGTTGTTTTCTTGCAGTTTCATTGCCAAACTAGGTAGCATAATACTAAAAGGGGTGGGATTTGCTCTCAATTTATATTCTCACAGGGAAAGCCACTAGAATATAAATTGAGAGCAAACCCGACTCCTTACTAGCATTGATGTTGCCTAGTTTGGGTAATGAAACATCTGCAAGAGAGCAACTAAGCTCAGAGAGTAGCATGGACCCCCTCAATTCTCCTAACAGCCTCTCTGAGGATGGTTGGGGTAGAGTGAAGATTTCAAAAGGAATTTTGCAGTACAGTGTGATGGGATTGGATACTTAAAACAAAAGTGCCCTCATTTTTTTTGCAAAGGTAGCAAAATTCATTTCTACATATCAATTCGGATTCCCAAGGAGGGGCAGGAGGCAAAATTGTATAAAGTACACCTAAGGGTGCAGCAAAGGTAAGCTTTGTCAATAAATCCATTCGGAGCACCAACCTAACTGCAATTATTTAAAGAGCCGTTCAAACGTTCACCGACCTTGCCCAAGCATCCAGTAAAATAGCGACCCTACCTCCAGTCACCACCCGGAAGTTAGAATTACTAGCTGCTCTTATTACACATTCTCACATTTGTGGAAAAGCGCATGCGCAAACCGAGCTTGCACACCGCGGCGGACGCGGTGTAAACCTGGAATCACAAGACCCGTGAGGCGCATGCGCTTTACTTTATTCACAACTACTCTTGCGTTCAGGCGCGCGCGACTGCCGAGCACGAGCATATTGTTTTCGCAGTGACTTCGCATCTCTCTGTGAACGGTTCCGTTCCTTCCTGGAGCGCATGCGCCTTTCTGATCTACGAGCGCGGAATTGCCATACGCAGTCCGCATGTGCTTACAGAAAATTGGTTGGTGGAATTACAGAGATGTAGTTTGTTGCTATGTATCTGTAAATGACTCAGCCAGTTGAAAGGATTGGGTGAACAAAACCGGGAAGAGTGTGTCTCTTCTAGCTGTAATCGTTTGGCTCGTCAGCCATTTTTTCTTTGACTTTCTCCTATTCAGGCACAAAACGTAGTATTGCTCCTACGGTAAACATGATGCGTTCTGTATGTTTCAGCACACTGCATCAATTCGTTATATTTGGTCGTAAATATAATTGAATACTATAAATATGCATACATCTGGATTGTACAACTGTGAAGGAAATAAAAGTTATTCTTTTAATAATTGTAGAAATAATTGTAGAAATGTAATGCCATTATATGAAACTGTCTCTTTAGTACAAATGTAATGCTGTAACACAAATATAACAATGCAATGCCAATATATGACCAAATGTTTACTATATCCTGCCTAAAAATCTCCCGGACACAGGAACTTACACTTTGAGTGGAAATCCTACTATCAAAGAAGGGGATTTTAACCCAAAGTGAGAATTCCAAATAAACAAGATAACAGCAGATGGACGAAGAGGTCAGGTTAACAAAGTACAACTTCAGAGAACACCATAAAGATGAAAGAGCTGTTTAGGTGTGACAATGCATTGAAGGGCTATAAAATGCAAAACCTGAAACCAGGTCAGTGTGCTCCTGGAATCCAATCCATAGGGAAGGATCCAGGGGGCTGCGTTTGCAAACGCCTCTCTTCTATTCTTTTTCTTTCTTATTCTGTTTATGTTATTTTCCAATAAATCTTTGTTTTGTTAATCAGACTTGTCTTCGTATTGTGAGTATCAAAATTTGGGGTTTTTACATCTCACAATCTTGGTGGAGAATGCGGGCATTAAGAGCTTCTAGGGGACGCTGTTCTCAGTAAAATCAGGAGCGTGCCTGTTGATTTCAACTGCCTGGAGTTATCTGAGATCTAGTTTCCCCTTGCAGGCTCCGAGCCAAACTAAATTGACAACTCTGGTTTACAAAAATCAAAGGACAAGAAATAGGAAGAAAGTCAACAACTGGAGCCCAGACCAGGTAACCCAGTGCACTGGCCCAGGTAAGAAACTTTTGCCCCGAAGCAGGGAAGCATGCCATTGTACCTGGGTGGTCAGGAGAGCGATTGTGGGAGGTTTCTGCGATAACGGCTGTGTGAGTGTGATGGGCTGTGTTCTGGGAACACTGGTAAGTCCAGAGCGAGTGCGGACCTGAAGGTTGAGGTCCCTTACTCCCGCGAGGGGGAAGGCCAGCCTGAAGGGAAGCGAACTGGTGTTAAGAGTTTTGAGTGGCCGTCAAATCGAGGACCTCAGGGAACCATAATCAGGGAAACTCTCAATAAGATGGGCAGTTGTAGTCATGGTTGCAAACCCAAAGAAAGGGAAATAACTGTAAAATTAACTAATAGGGAAATAGAAATACCTTCTGACAGTCCATTAGGACAATTGCTAAGCCAGTGGGATGATGAGAATTTAGAAGCGTGGACATGTAAGATAACAAAAAGCAGAATGATAATGTTGTGCTTAAAGAAATGGCCTCATTACGTAATTAGTCTGCCTGATTATCATTGGGATCGGTTGGGAGAGCCAAATAAATATTGGATAGGAAAATTAGAACAATATATTCGTGAGAGACCTACCCTAAGCAGTGAAATACCATACGTAAAGCCATGGTATTTTGTGAATTGGGAAGGACCAATTCCACCAGAGGAAGATAGGATTTTTAAATTGAAGGAGGAAAGAAAGGGATGGGATCCTTTAGAATGTCTCCCTCCTCCTTATACTCCCCCTCCACAAGTAATACCAAATGCTCCAGTCCTAGAAGATGATCAAGGAGCAGAAGGGGGAGCCGAAGAACCACCTATAGCTGAAAGAACTCGAGGAAGAGAAAGGGAAAGAGAGAAAGAGAAATAGAAAAAGAGGAGAGGTTATATCCTTTGAGACAAGTCCCTCAAGGCATAAATACAGATGGGCAACTGGTGATGGGCTATGTAGCAGTAAATATCACAGCTACTGAACTGAGGGAATTTAAACAAAGAATGAAAAAAGTTCAAGCAACCCCAAGCAGTAGCTGAGGAATTTGCTGCCTTTTTGGGGCCCAATACATACACTTGGGATGAACTCCAGTACTCTCTGGGTTTTCTATTTATCCCAGAAGAGAGGGATCTAATTCGGAAAGCTGCCATGAAATATTGGAAGGATCATCATCCAGGGGCAAATGATCCAGTTCCTGAGGTAAAGTTTCCATTGGAAAGACCGGACTGGGATAATAACAATCCTGTCCATAGGCAGCAAATGGATGATTTAAAACACATAATTATAGAAGGCATTCGAAACTGTGTGCCCCAAAGCAAAAATATCAGTAAGGCTTTTAATGTAAGACAGAAAAAGGAAGAATCTCCAGGGGAATATTTAGAGAGACTTAGAGAGCAGATGAGGAAATACGGAGGGATGAAGGAAGAAAGTGAAAATTTTAAACAGTTATTAAAGAGTCAGTTCGTGATAGGAGCATATGGAGATATACAAAGGAAGATACAGAAAATTGATGGATGGGGAGAAAAGAGTATAATGGATTTATTAGCAGAGGCACAGAAGGTGTTTGTGAATCGTGATTTGCAAGAAAGGAGAGAAGATAAGAAAGTGTTATTGTCAGCAGTAGGAGAAATGATGGATAGAAAGTTAGGAGATCAGAAAGGACAGAGAAGAGAAATTGGGAAGGAAGGACAATGGAAAGGGAGAGGAAGAGGAAAAGGCAGGGGAGTGATGAGACAAGGCAGTAGGAACCAGTGTTTTAATTGTGGGAAGGAAGGGCATTTTGCAAGGAATTGTCCACAGCTAGCAAAAGAAAGGGAGAGGGAGCAGAAAGTGTATAGGCTAATCGATGAAGATGAAGAATAGGGGAGTCAGGGGCCCTTGATATTAAGGTTCCACCAAGAGCCCTTGATAAACATTCAAGTGGGACCCAAAAAACAGGAATCAGTGTTTCTAATAGACACCGGAGCTTCTAGGACATCTCTAATAAATATACCCCAAGGCTGCCATTTAATTAATAGTACAATAAAAATTTCAGAGGTAGCCGGACAATCTTTTGAAGTCCCTCAAATAGAAGAAACAACTCTGAAATGGAAAAACTATGAAGCTAAGATCCAACCATTATACGTCCCAGCAGCTGGAGTAAACTTGCTAGGGAGGGACGTACTCCAACACTGGGGGTGGGGAATACAAATACTCAGGGAACAGATGTTAGTATTAACTGAACAGAATGAGAAAGAAATAACTTCGATAGTTTGGGCCACGAAAGGAAACCGGGGAAGATTGCAAGTAACCCTTATAAAGATTACTCTCAAAAACACGGAGCCCATAAGGCAGAAGCAATATGAGATTAGTTTAGAAGGTAGAAGAGGGTTAAAACCAGTGATAGAAGAATTAATACAGGATGGATTGTTGGAACCAGCCATGTCCCCATATAATTCTCCTATCTTAGCGGTTCAAAAACCTGATGGGAATTATCGCTTAGTAGCTGATTTGAGAAAAGTCAATCAAATAATTGTATCTCGACATCCTGTGGTTGCCAATCCTTACACATTATTGAGTAAAATTCCACCAGAGCATCAATTGTTTAGTGTAATTGACTTAAAGGATGCTTTTTGGGCTTGTCCACTCGATCCTGAATCCCGGGATGTGTTTGCATTCGAGTGGGAAGACCCGGACACAGGAAGAAAAAGTCAATTCAGATGGACAGTATTGCCCCAAGGGTATACTGAAAGTCCTAACTTATTTGGTCAGATCTTAGAACAAGTCCTGGAAAATTTTGAAAAAGATCCAAAATTATCTTTAATACAATATGTGGATGATTTGTTACTCTCAGGGGAAAAGAAACAGGATGTAGAGAAAGGAACAAATGACTTGCTGAATTATTTAGCATCTCAAGGACTGAGAGTGTCTAAAACCAAACTCCAGTATGTAGAAAGAGAGGTGAAATATTTAGGGCACTTGATAAGTAAAGGCAGCAGAAAAATCACTCCCTCTGGAATAGAGGGCATAATAACACAACCACTGCCAAAAGATAAAAAAGCCCTTAGAAAATTTTTGGGACTGGTAGGTTATTGTAGACAATGGATTGAAAATTATGCAGAAATAACAAAATCATTGTACTCAAAACTGATAGACTCTGAACCATGGGTAATCAAGTGCTCGGAGGAAGAGAAAGAGAAATTCCAGGAACTAAAAGAGAAGTTAGAAAAGGCCCCGGTCCTATCATTGCCAAACTTAGAAAAAACATTTCATCTTTTTGTTGCTGTAGAAAATGGAGTGGCAAAGGGAATTCTAGCCCAGAAATGGGGAGGGTTAAAGAAACCTGTAGCATTCTTATCAAAACTAATGGATCCAGTAATAAGGGGGTGGCCAGTTTGTATTCAAGCCATCGCAGCCACTGCCTTGCTAGTTCAAGAAAGTCGGAAGATAAGTTTTGGGGGGGGCAATTGTACCAAGTAGTCCACACCAAGTAAGGAATATTTTGAATCAACAAGCTCAAAAATGGATGACAAACTCTAGATTAATGAAATATGAAAGCATTTTACTAGAAGATCCAAGCCTAGTAATTGTGACTGAAGCTAATATAAACCCAGCTCAGTTTCTAAGTGGAGAAAGAGATTCCCAAGAAATAGAACACGATTGCTTAGAAGCAATAGACTATCAGACAAAGGTGAGGGATGATCTGAAAGAAACTCGAATAGAAGGATTAAGGACTTTGTTTATAGATGGGAGTTCCAGGGTGATAGAAGGGGAGCGAAGGAGTGCATATGCTATAGTAGAAGGAGAGTCATGGAAAACTGTGCTAGCTGAGAGATTACCAAACCAGTGGTCTGCTCAGACTTGTGAACTATATGCATTAAAAATGGCTCTGAAGGAATTGGGAAAGGAGGGTGGTAATATATACACAGACTCTATGTATGCTTTTGGAATAGCACACACTTTTGGAAAGATATGGAAAGAAAGAGGGCTGGTAAACAGTAAAGGGAAAGGATTAGCAAAAGAAGAATTGGTCACTGATATTTTAAAATTAATAACTATACCTCAGAGGTTAGCCATAATTCACGTAGAAGCACACCGAAAGGGGGAGGGATTTGAAATCTATGGCAACAATTTAGCAGACGAAAGAGCTAAGGAAGCAGGACTCATAGAAAAGGGAAAAGAAAAAGTTTTTATAATGATACCTGAAATAGAAAAACAAGGGATACCAAAGTTCTCCAAGGTAGAGGAAGAAGCAATGGGGAAGGAGGGGGCAGTTAAAAATGCAGATGGGGAATGGGTGTTGCCAGATGGTAGAAAGATGTTAAATCAGTGGTTCTCAACCTTTCTAATGCCGCGACCCCATAATACAGTTCCCCATGTTGTGGTGACCCCCAACCACTTATACATCACCGGGTGCCAGGGGCGTGGCCAAAGAAAAGGGGGAAAAATGGTGGACAGCCTTGTTTGGCGACCCCCGTGAAATGGTCATTCGACCCCAAATGGGGTCCCGACCCACAGGTTGAGAACCACTGTGTTAAATAAACCGACCATGAGGAATCTGATCGAGAGGCTACATGAAGGGACACACTGGGGGGCACAGGCTTTAATAGATTTGATACAAAGAAAATACGTATGCAAAGGAATATACAGTTTGGCCTTACAAATGGTTAGAAAATGTATGGTCTGTCTGAAAACAAACAAAGCAGCACTAAGAAAACAACCAATGGGGGGGAGGGAGTTGGCAATATGACCTTTTCAAATAATTCAGATTGACTATAGTGAATTACCAAAAGCAGGAAGGATGAGAAATTTGTTGGTCATCGTGGATCATTTAACCCGATGGCTAGAAGCTTTTCCATGTGTAAATGCAAATGCTAGCACCACGGTCAGAATATTGTTAGAAAATATAATACCCAGGTATGGTCTTCCTGAAGTAATAGATAGGGACCAGGGGACGCATTTTACAGCAAGGGTAGTGAAATTAATTAATGAGGCTGTGGGAATTAAGTGGGATTATCACACAGCTTGGCACCCCAGTAGCTCGGCTATTGTTGAAAGGGGGAATCAAAAATTAAAACAAACTTTGATTAAATTAATGGAAGAAACAAATTTACCCTGGAATAAATGCCTCCCCTTGGCCTTATTAAGGATGTGAACACAACCACGTAAGGATATTGGATTGTCATCATTTGAACGAATGTTGGGAGTACCTTATATGGGGAAGGAGGGATTACCAAGAATTGAATTAAAAGATAAAATAATTAGAAAATATGTACTTGAACTGTCCAGATGTTTTTCTCTCCTGCGACAGAAAGGCATTCTTGCCCAAACTCCACCCTTGGACTTTGCAGTACACCAATACAAAGCAGGACAGTGGGTGTTGATAAAAGCCTGGAGAGAGGAAAAACTAACTCCAACCTGGGAAGGACCTTACATTGTCTTGTTAACCACTGAGACAGCTATCCGGACAGCTGAAAAAGGTTGGACCCATTACTCCCGAGTAAAAGGGCCCGTGCCAGCCCCAGAGGAGTGGAAGGTAGAATCTCACCAAGGAGATCCACTGAAGCTAAAGTTCCGAAGGACTTCATGGACTAATAGTCAATCTTCCTGACAGAAGGAGGGGTAATAGAGGAAAGAGGACTAAACTTTATATTTCTTTTTCTATCTAGAACCAAATGAAAACCAAGACCTCCCGCATGTGCTGATTTTGTGGGTATCTTTCTGGGTGTTGTGCTGCTCTCACTGTATTAATTGTGTTCAGTGTACAGGGTGAGATAAAGTGTGATATAAAGTTTTAGAAGATGTATTGGAACGTTACAAGGTGGTATGTCTGGGGAGGGGTTCTTATTATATTCTTAAAACCTGTCCAACCATTGGAGTCATGTAAGCAATGTGTAAAAATGACAAAGAGAGAGGGGAAAATTGAATACACAATGATATACCACACTATGATCCCTGAATGTTTACAGACTGACTTGACAGACTACATTCAGAATGAAACACAATACAAGTGCTGCAACACTAGCACAGGGGTAGAATGTTATGACCCAAAAGCAATAGGACCAGTAACTGCAAAAATGTGGGTATATGCTTATAAAGGAGGGGAAAATGCATTTCAAATGTTCTCATTAAGCCAAATCAGACAAGGCTATATAGCTCATAATGAAACTAGGGGTGAAACTAGTGTGGGGGTGTGTTTTGATGCCTGCCAAGCTATTAATAATGGACAAGGATCTGACAACTCATTTGGGGTAAAATGTAAAAATTTAGAGTGGGAAAGAAGTTATATGAAGGAAAGGAAATACTTATTCCAGGAAACAGCACCTACATTGAGTACGGGACATGTTGCTTTTGCTCCAAGCTATGATTACTGGTATACTACTATAAACCCAAATGAAAGGAATAGAGGACCAAAGGGAATGAATATCAGTATGGGAAATACCAGGACTGATTGCATTCAAGGAAAATGTAACCCCCTCTGTATATACACAAATCAGTCACTGGAAAAAGGAATCCAATATAGAGAATTTGGAATAGGAATAGACGGAATTGGAAAGGACCCATGGGGGTGGCTAGTATTAAAAATAGAAACAACTAAGGTAAAACCAATACGCAAAAGTATATTTTGGTCATATTACCAGGAATTCGAAAAATTAGAATTACCTGAATTTCCTAAGAAAGCAGTAAATATGTTTGTGCAGATGGCTGAAGAAATTGCTAAGACTCTAACGGTGAGCAATTGTTTTGTGTGTGGAGGAACAAATATGGGAGAACAGTGGCCATGGGAAGCTCAAGAATTAAAACACGAGATTGTGGTAGAAATGTGGAAAAATAAGACTCTCAAATTCATAAAAGGAACAGAGGGAACTTGGGCATTAACCACAAATTTAGTGGGAAAAATATGTTATGAAAGGAAAAAGAAGAATAGGAAAGTTGCAGTAGGAGACATGATTTGCTTGGCTATATGGAATAATGGCAGTTGGTGGGGAGGAAGTGGAATATCAAAGAAGGAGACATTAAGTGAAATAACTGAGATGGCTTATTTGAAAGATCCTGAAAACGACACCCTGGACTGGGTAGCCCCCGAAGGTATGTATTGGATATGTGGAAAATATGCCTATGGGTACCTACCCAAGGGGTGGTATGGATCTTGCATCTTAGGGATAATAAAGCCAAGTTTTTTCCTCCTCCCCATCGAACGGAAACAATTGCTGGGACTAACTGTATATGATGATTTATCAGATAAGGTCCAAGCAAAAAGAGCCATACAGCCAAACAATATAGAAATTGGAACTTGGAAGGATGATGATTGGACTCCAGAGAAGATCATCAAATATTATGGACCTGCTACTTGGGCGGAAGATGGTACTTTAGGTGCCAGAGAGCCCATCTATATCTTAAACAGGGTGATCCGGCTGCAAGCAGTACTTGAAATAATTACTAATGACACTATAAGTACTCTGACACATCTGGCTAAGGAAAGCGTAAAATCTCGAACCTACATCATGCAAAATCGTTTAGCCTTAGACTACTTATTAGCCCAAGAAGGAGGGGTATGTGGGAAATTTAATTTGAGTAATTGCTGCATTGAAGTGGATGAGAGTGGAAAAGTAGTAAAGGAAATTACAGACAAAATGATAAAATTAGCTCATGTCCCAGTTCAAACCTGGAGGGGACTGACCTTAGATGGAGTAAACTGGTTTGGAGGATGGTTTACAGACTGGAAGGAGTTAGCAAAATTTGCAATATTAGGATTCTTGGCTATAATGTTTTTTCCATGTTTGATTCCTCTCATACAAACATTAATAAAACGAACAATGAAAGGCATGACTTTAATAACAACTTCAATAGAGAGTGGGAAGAAAGAAACAATGTTGGTAATGAGAATAGGAAAACAGGGGTTGGAAGAAGTAGATTCAGAATGTAAAAACTTGCTTCCACAGGAATCTAAAGAAAATATAGGGAGTTATGAACTGTTAAAAGTATAAAAGAATAAATTCAGGTGGAAAAGAAAAAGGGATTGAAGGAAATAAAAGTTATTCTTTTAATAATTGTAGAAATAATTGTAGAAATGTAATGCCATTATATGAAACTCTCTTTAGTACAAATGTAATGCTGTAACACAAATATAACAATGCAATGCCAATATATGACCAAATGTTTACTATATCCTGCCTAAAAATCTCCCGGACACAGGAACTTACACTTTGAGTGGAAATCCTACTATCAAAGAAGGGGATTTTAACCCAAAGTGAGAATTCCAAATAAACAAGATAACAGCAGATGGACGGAAGAGGTCAGGTTAACAAAGTACAACTTCAGAGAACACCATAAAGATGAAAGAGCTGTTTAGGTGTGACAATGCATTGAAGGGCTATAAAATGCAAAACCTGAAACCAGGTCAGTGTGCTCCTGGAATCCAATCCATAGGGAAGGATCCAGGGGGCCGCGTTTGCAAACGCCTCTCTCTTCTATTCTTTTTCTTTCTTATTCTGTTTATGGTATTTTCCAATAAACCTTTGTTTTGTTAATCAGACTTGTCTTCGCATTGTGAGTATCAAAATTTGGGGTTTTTACATCTCACAACTGCAATGAAAGCACTTTTTATTAAAGATACCTAATTTGCTCAGACCAGATAAGTATAAAGAAATGCTGACCTTGTATTTTGATGTGCTTTTAAAACAAGGTTCTTGGAAGCTGCCAAGGCAGAATTTGGAAACCTGGCACCTAAGAAAATTTCTGCAACAACTGGAAACGATATGGCGATCAATCCACAGAAAATGGATGAGCATTTGTAGCAAACCCCTGTGATATCAAAATGATACATGCATGATGAGAGGATCACACAAATGCCACCATTACCTCTTACATCCTGTCAGCTGTGAATTATATATGTGGACACTGGCCTGATAACATGAGCATTATTTGTCTCCTTTACAGATATCCAAGGAAAGGATTACACCTGCAGGACATGGTTTTATTCAATACAGTACAGCTTTCTGATCAACATATCAAGACATAAAATAACCACATACAAAAGCAGTTGGCTAATTTGTGATCCAAGATGCTGTGTTAAAACAGCTTATCTGGACTATGGTAAAGTGGATTTTGAAGACTTCATTAAATACTTTGTACCGCATGCAATTCGAAGTAATAAATACAACATTTTATCAGTATTAGAGAGAGGAAGATTAGAAGCATATCCTAATCCAGTGATGTTAATTGGCTTGAGAACTACTAAAAGGGTTCAGGTCAAGTTAAACCATGATTTAACCATGGTTAAATATGCACATCATGCCAAGTCATTATACTTGGATCTCTTTGTTGTGGTCAGTAGGCATATATATTGTATATGTATACATATATATATATATGTAAGAGCCGAGGTGGCGCAGCAGTTAGAGTGCAGTACTGCAGGCCACTTTAGCTGACTGTGTTCAGCAGGTCAGCGGTTCAAATCTCACCGGCTCAAGGTTGACTCAGCCTTCCATCCTTCCGAGGTAGGTAAAATGAGGACCCAGATTGTTGGGGGCAATGTAAATATATATATACATTGCTTACTGGTGTACACCGCTTAGAGAGTGATTGCACTTAAAGCGGTATATAAGTCTCATAAAATAAAAATAAATAAAATAAATATTTTCCCAACATGGCAATCCTGTTAAATTTCAGCATGGCAGGTATGAATTCAGGGACTATATATCACTGGATTTCCTTAGAAGAAAGCAGACAAATGTAAAATAAGTGAAAATCAGAATTGCAATTTTTTCAAGTGTAAAGAAATGTTATTTTATTTTAAGTTATTGTTCACTAGAAATAAATTTCAATGTAAAAAACGACAAATTTCCAGCAAATTTTGGCAATGTACAAAAGACCTGTTCAGAACTCTTAAGTTCTCAGTTAATGCAGCTCTTACAGCAGCATATCTACTATTGCTTATTAATACTTAATACAAATTTCTACTCCATTTTTCTTGAATTCCCTTTTTCCTTCTGTTGAATTCTGTCTGAGTCTTGGAAACTGCCTAGATAAGTCCCTGCAATTTTCTTTTTTTCAGAATTGGCTAGCTAATGCCTTCTAACGGAGGGCTGAAAAAGGACTGGCCCAAGGTCACCCAGCCGGCTTTGTGCAAAAGGTGGCACTACAACTCCCGGTTTCTAGCTTGATTCCTTAGCCACTTCACCAAAGAGGCATGTAGTAGTACACAAAAAGAAAAAAAATCAGTTAAAAACATTGGATCAATCTGTTGCTCTTACTGTCTTTCACATTGATTTATATCCAATTTTTCTATCCAGGGAGCAGGTAAAAATAGTTAAAACAAAAGCGTATTTAAAAATGCACTCACTTATATTGTGGCCCAACAGTTATCCATCAGTGGAAATTTATTTCTTTGGAGGTATAGGTAGTCTGAGACTGACAACAGTTTAGTGACTGTTCAATGTTACATCACTGAAAAAAGTGACATATGACAGTTTTTCTCACTTAGCATCTCCATGGGCATGTGATTTACATTCAGATGCTTGACAATTCACATTTATGATGGTTGCAGTATCCTGAAGACATGGATTCTCCTTTTGCTACCTGACAAGCAGTCAATGGGGAAATCAGATTCACTTAACAACCATGTTACTAATTTAACAACTGCAGTGATTCACTTAACAAAAGTGGCAAGAAAAGTTGTAAAATCGGGCAAAACTCACTTAAAGGATTCCTCACTTAACATAAATTTTGGGCTCAATTGTGGTCATAAATTTAAAGTGGTACCTGGAAAAATATTAATGGTCTGACAACGAATGTGGGTAAAAAGCAGATGGCCCACCAAAGATTGTGTGTAAAAGGGAGGTTTGTTTTGCTTACAAGACAGCTCTTAAATTTAGGATGGCCAGACATCCTGTTCCCAGCTCTGCACATGATATATTACTAACTGCCTATCACATGGTGTAACTAAACTGCTTAACACTTGATATATTGCTGATTGCTAAAAGCATTCCAATGTAAACGAGGAGCTATCGATTATAGATCTGTCTAGTAGTTTTATGTTAGAATAAGGACCTATAGAATGTAACCATGTGTGGAATGTGACCTGAAAATAACCCCCGCCTGAAGGGTTATAAAAATGGTCATCAATGTACAATCTGGGTTCAGATTCTTTAGCCATGATGGCTCTCTGAACCTGCGCAATAAACTTCCCTTTCCTGGAAAGAGCTGACTCAAGTCTTTCAATTCTACAACAAATTGAGTACCTATATTGGCTTGCCTAAAGCTATCTTTGGCTGATCAGTTAAGAGATATCTTTTCACCCAGGCATTTATAGGGTAACTATGCTAGAATCAAGATCACTTCTTAACTTACTTGACTTGTTTTTTCCGAAGAATTTTTAAATCAATTTATTATTTAAACATTGATAATGCTTTGTTTTGTATACTGTCTAAATTACAAGAGAGAGAAAGGCACTATGCTTCCTGAATAGTTTTGTTAGAAGAAAAAAAAATCCCGTGTTACAGCTTCTCACGAACGCAAGGTACATGTATACTTTACATTATAAGGTACTTCACTTGTCCTCTGCAACGGAGCTCTTTACTAGTCAATACAATAATTAAAACTTAACAGGTTAATATATGGACTTTGTAAATCCTTCTTGCGCTTTTTACCAGTAAAGATTAAATCGATGTAAAGCCGAATAATATGGACGGCTGGCAGCAAAAATGTAACCAAATTAGAAGGTGAAAAGATCAAGGCTGGCGGCCATTTTGTAAAACGGGTCCACGTCACTCAGATAAGAAAAAAATAACGGCGAGAAAGACAACCGTTACTCGCGCGCGGCCGTCTTGCCATTGGCCCATCAACTTTAGTCTTTAAAAGAATGAGCCCTATGGTCACAGCGCTCGCCAGTCCGCCCAATCAGCAGGCACCACACGTGGGGTCACTTGTACGGTCCTGCGCACGTAGGGAACGAGGACTACAACCCCACCCAATCACTACCTGCCGCCTTCTCCACACCCCTTTTCCCCCTCCCGCTTAGAAACGCTGTGGTGCGGGAGGGAACGCGCGCGCGCGCAGGAGCCAATCAGCGTGCGCGCCGAGGAATCCTCGCGCCGCTGCCTTCTCGCTCTATCCCCCTCCCACCTCACTCCCCCCGCCCGCGCGACGTTGCTGCTGCTCCCCACTCGCTCCCCCTCCCTTCCCGACCCCCCCTCTCGCCGAGCTGAACCCCCTCCCCCGCTCGTTACCGCCGCCATGGACCCGAGCAACTGGAGCAGCTTCATCTTCCAGGTAACCCCCCCCTTTTCCTCCACCTTCCCCCTCCCTTCTCCGCAAAAAAAAGGGGGGGAGCGCGAGCAGGGAAGGACAAGAGAGCGCAAGCTGGAGCTCTAGGCTCCCTACTCACACCCTCCCTGCCCCTCCCCTCCCCTCGGGAATCTCAGCGGGCGGGGGCCCTTACGCACGCGCTCCCCCCCACCATCCGCCTCGCGCTGCCCCAACGGTCACCTCCCTCCGCCCATCGTTGCCTTGCGCTCCCTCTACCCCTTCGTTCTCTACGCTCGCTGTGCCCAGCCCCTCGCGCTTCTCTCTCCCCCCCCCCCAACGGTCACCTCCCTCTCGCGCTTGCTCTGCCCAGCCCCTCGCGCTACTCCCCCACCTTTTTCTCTGCCAGTTGCTACCTCGGTGCCTCCTCAGCCCCACTCCGAGGGATCTTTCTTTCCAAAATGCCTCCTAAGATAGGCACGCCTCAGTCGCCTCGCCCTAGTTTTGCCACACGCACATAATCCTCCCCTTTCCTGCTACCTCCACACTCCCACCACTCTCTGCCAATATAATGCCTCTTATCCATGTTGGCTCCCTGCTTGTCAGGCCGGTATCCCAGGGGTTTCCACCCTGCATTAGTTTGAACTTGGCCACCCATGCTCAAAAGGTGCTTCCTTCTTATTTTCCGGTCCCCAGTATTTGCTTACCCTCAAGTGCATGCACTTACAGTAGGAGGTGGCTATGGACTACCTTCTGGTGCCAACAGGTGTAGTGTGAATTTTCCACCTGTTTCCTCTCTTTATGTTTTTTGTATGAACTCTCAAGGGTAGGTGGTCTCCTGCCATAGGATAATGCAGAAAAATCCCCAATTCTTCTATCTGACCTAGTAATAGAGAGCTATAGACATAACTAGTAAGAGGCATATTTACTCCTTTTATTTACTTTCCAACATTTTGGGTGAATTGGTGTGTGTGGTCAAACCCCACCCCAGGTGTGTTGCCTTGGACTTGCCTTAACATGCTGTCCTTTCTTCACTCCATTGAGTTGCCTTAATTTGTTCCCCCTTTGTAATTGTTTAAACCTGTTTTAGTCCATTCCCCAACTGTTTCAAACATACATGTAAATCCTAGTTTCTTCCATCTTGCCAATAAATAGTTAATATTATATAAATAGATGTAGATATGCCTAATAAGAGGCACACCTCTTCCATTCATTTATTTCCCAGTGTTTTGGGAGAAAATTTGTATATGGCTCAGAGGCCTCAAGTCAGTTGATTGTATTTGCTTCAACATGTCTTTTTTCCACCTTCTTTAACTATTTGTCTTAATTTGTTACCACTTTTAATTCTTTGAACCTCAGTTTGCAGTGTTTATCAGCAAAGACTAGCCCCTTCCTGTTGTATGCTCCCCCAATAGAAGTGCTGTATTTCTTTCCAGTACCTTTTCTTTCTGATCAGAAATTTCTCTGCAGAAGACAACCAAGGCCTTCTATTTTTCAGATAGGCCACCACTCAGTTTCAAACCACTTCTAAATAATTCTCCTTTAAACTGTCTTCTTAAGTTTCATACACTACACCTTAACTTCATCTGCAGCTTTCTCTTTATCTTCCCCCCATCATAGCCTTATTCTATGCTTCAGAAATGTAAGGCACATTTCATACAGTGACTGCCTATATCTGTTACTACTAGTTATCTTTTCTGGTCTCTCCTTTACAGAACATTTTCATACAACTCTAGTATTCTACATAGAATCTCAATTTATTATGGATGCAAACATAATCAACTTTTGATATATTGTTTCATGTGATTTGGATTTGAATGCTAATTGATGTACTTAAATAATGTTATAAGTACTTTTTTTCTTCTGCTATTTTTTTTTCATTTCCAACTCAATTGCTCAATGTATTCATAATTTGTCCATACTTGCATACAGTGCTTAAAATTACTTAGGTCAGATGAAGAAAAGTTTGAGCTTTCTCCCAATCCAAAAATTAAATATGGCTGACATTTTCAAAAAATATTTTTATTAAAGAAGCTTTTATAAGGTAAAAACAATTCAAATTTAAAGAAATTAAGGTAAAAGAAAAGTGATAAATAAATAGCAAAGAAAAAAATGAAGGAAAGAAAAGGTTATAAAAATGGTTTCTGATCTTTACAGCAGTTATATTTGTATTTATACTTTATCCTCTCTAAGGGTCATGCTGCTATCTGGTTTAAGGTATTTTATTTTTTATAATGAGCTGCTCTTCCAGTTTAAATCAGTTTTCCTGTGGAATCACTAAATTATCTCTATTGGTTTTTGAATTTAACTCTTACAGTTGCCTGTCATAAGAATCATTTTTTTATTAAAATTCCCTGATCTTTATTTTGTTTTTTTAGCAGAGTCATACTCAGAATCCTCTACAGGTCGGGACTGAAATCCAGTCAAGATTTTTTGCTGCTCAGGGCTGTAGTCAGAGTCCTTTCCAGGTGAGCTATTTAGGCAATAAAGGAAAATCAAGTGATTCTTCAGAAAACAATTGCTAGAAGCAACTGTGTCTCACTATTGCAGATTAGATTTTATGTATATCAAAAGTAATCGTACCCTTTACAAGACTTTTATTGAAAGTTGTTGCTGTTGCTATAAATGAGTTTTATAATAATTTAGTTATTATTTGAAGTCACTTTCATTTTGATACCATTGGCTCTGAAATAATGATTTGGCCAAGACTAATAAAATTTGTGAGAGTCATTTTAGTGTAGTGGTTAAAACATCAGGCTAGAAACTAGGAGCTGTGAATCCTAGTCCTTCCTTAGGCACAAAGCCAGCTGAATAATCTTGGCCTAGTCATTTCTCGCAGCCCTAGGAAAGAGGCAGTGACAGACCACTTCTAAAAACCTTGCCAAAAAAACTGCAGAGACTAATTCAGATAGTCTGAGTATTGGACAGGATTGAACAGAAAAAAAAAAAAGTTTGTACCATCGTTTTGGATTTGTTCTGCTTTTTAAAGTAAAGATTAAATTATTCAATGGGGCTTAACTCCCAGTATAACTGCACCCTAAGATTTCCTCATGATTATTTAAAAATAAAGCCAATCTGAATAAAAATGTTATTGTATTTCTGGAAAATGCAAAACGTTTGATGCTGACAAATATCTGACAGATGAGTGTTGCTCAGTCCTAGGAAAAAATGCCTCTGTGTACTTACTATCCAAACTTGGTTTGAGGTGATGTATCCAAAAACACAATACATCTGGAATAGCTTCATCGCATAAGTCTTTCAGTCAGTTGGAGCTTCATTTACCAAGCAGGCATAAACATAAACATCTATGCCTTTACTGCTTAGAGTAGATAAATAGCATGAAAAACAGGTTGCTATCTTTGACCTTGTACCTGAGATGCCAAATTTTTTTCAGGGAAAAGTCAAAGTCTATCCACCTTTTCTCTTCATTTTGTGGCTTGATTGCTTTGGATTTTTATTTGTATCCCACAAGAACAAGTAGCAGTTTTCGCCGATGTTTGAGACTATGGAAAGTGCCCCCCCCCCCCCCCGTTACAGCTGTAATTTTGAAAGATTTAGGATTGTTTATCTTACCATTTTGCCACTGTTATGTGCTCCTGGCTACTTTGCTTCGTGACCAGAGGCAAGCTCGCCTGACCAATAACCAGCCAAGACACAGTGAAGGCCTTTTGTTTCGTTTATTGCAATAAGCGGGGAGAGAAGCTATCAAAGCTTGGTTCTCTCCAAAGTTTTAACCCAAAATATCTCCTTCTTTTATTCATCCCTATCACCGGCCGCTACAGCCCTCCTCTTTCCCCATTGGCTGAGGTAGTATGAGGTTACACTCTTTCCGTCCGCCTATACACATTTCCTGATAACATACTAAATCATATTCACATATACAATAAGAATAAGAAAAAATAGACATTTAAATGGTTATTTTAAACTCAGTATATTTATGTCCCCATTTTAAACAATAAGTTCTTTTCCTGCTTTTCAATTCAATGTGCCTCTCTTCTTATCTTATTCAGCTTATTTTCCTTATTCTCCATTCAACCTTCCTGGCTAGCCATTTCCTTTATATTTTTATAGCTTCTCTTCTTCCTTTCTCAGACCCAACTATTTTTGCCTTATCTTACTTCCTTAATCTCTTCCTGACTCTCACCATCTGTATTTTTCTTATTCAATTAGTTTCCATTGTCTCTGAAGATTTATCATATTGATGTATATTTATCACCACCTTTTGTCATGGACACAGAAGCAAGTGAGATTGGCATAATCTATGTCAATAAATTGTTTTGCTTTTTAAAGATTATATTTAAATATATTTTTTCTTTATAAAGCACTAAAACCTACTTGTTAATAATATAGCTAACAGATCATCTTCTGAAATTGTAGGTCAAAGATTATGTAGTGTTTTATGGTCATTTTTTTTCTAAGGCATGTTACCATAGTTATATCATTTTAGTGACAAATAATATTTCTTTGCATGTATCTTGACTATATCTTGTTGAACATATTGAGATTTATTTCCAAATAAAATTAATAGGATTTGTTCA
This sequence comes from Crotalus adamanteus, assembly GCA_039797435.1. NCBI lineage: Eukaryota > Metazoa > Chordata > Lepidosauria > Squamata > Viperidae > Crotalus > Crotalus adamanteus. The sequence goes on along the minus strand of CM077935.1, from coordinate 7,040,765 downwards.
AAGTTACGAAAAAATGTCTGACCTGGACACTTACAGTGCATTCAGAAAGTATTCAGACCCCTTCACTTTTATCAATTTTGTTATGCTGCAGCCTGATTCTACAGTTGTTGAAATTTATTTTTTTTTCTCATTAAATCTACACTCAGTATCCCATAATGATAAAGTTAAAATAGAATTTTAGAAATGTCTGTAAATTTATTAAAAAGAAAAAACTGCAATATCACATTGGCATAAGTATTTAGACCCTTCACTCAGTACTTCGTTGAAGTACTTTTGGCAGCAATTAGAGCCTCGAGTCTTTTTGGGTATGATGTGACAAGCTTTGCACATCTGGATTGGGGGATTTTCTGCCATCCTTCCTTGCAAATCCTCTCAAGCTCAGTCAGGTTGGATGGCGACCCTCGGTGGGCAGCCATTTTCAGGTCTCTCCAGAGATGGTCAATAGAGTTCAAGTCAGGGCTCTGGCTGGGCCACTCTAGGACATTCACAGAGTTGCCCCTAAGCCACTCCTGTGTTGTCTTGGTTGTGTGCTTAGGATCGTTGTCATGTTGGAAAGTGAACCTTTGGCCCAGTCTGAGGTCCTGAGTGCTGTGGAACAGGTTTTCATTGAGGATATTCCTGTACTTTGCACTATTCAGCTTTCCCTCAACCCTGACTATCTCCCAGTCCCTGCTGCTGAAAAACACCCCCACAGCATAATGCTGCCACCATCATGCTTCACTGTTGGGATGATATTGGGCAGGTGATGAGCGATGCCTGGTTTTCTCCAGACATAATGTTTAGAATTGAGGCCAAACAGTTCAATCTTCATTCCATCAGATCAGAAAATCTTGTTCCTCATAGTCTGAGAGTACTTCAGTTGCTTTTTTGCAAATTTGGGCTTTCATGTGTTTTTCACTGAGGAGAGGCTTCCATCTAGCCACTCTGCCATAAAACCCAGATCGGTGGAGGGCTGCAGTAATGGTTGTCCTTCTGGAACTCTGTCCCATCTCCACACAGGACCTCTGGAGCTCAGTCAGAGTGACCATTGGGTTCTTGGTCACCTCTCTTACTAAGGCCCTTCTCCCCTGATTGCTCAGTTTGAGCGGGCAACCAGCTCTTGGAAGAGTCCTGGTTGTGCCAAACTTTTTCCATTTGAGAATTATGGAGGCCACTGTGCTTGTAGGAACCTTCAGTGCAGCAGAAATTTTATTATAGAGTTCCCCTGATCTGTGCCTTGCAATAATCCTGTCTCTGAGCTCTACAGGCAATTCCTTTGACCTCATGGCTTTTGCTCTGCTACAGTATGTATTGTCAGCTGTAAGGCCTTCTATAGAGAGGTTTGTGCCTTTCCAAATCATGTCCAATCAATTTAATTTACCACAGGCGGACTCCAATCAAGGTGTAGAAACATGTCAGCAACAATTAAGAGAAATGGGCACCTGAGCTAAGTTTCAAGTGTTGTTGCAAAGCGTCTGAATACTTATGCCAATGTGATATTTCAGGGTTTTTTTCTTTTTAATAAAAATTTACAGACGTTTCTAAAATTCTGTATCCACTTTCTCATTATGGGGTACTAAGTGTAGATTAATGAGAAAAAATGAATTTCATCAATTATAGAATCAAAAATGAAGGGAGTCTGAAAACTTTCTTATTTTTTTTTGTAAAAAAGTTTTATTGGTTTTTTCCATTTTTATAAAAGCTTAGGACACAACGTGGTGGTCAGGGTGACAAATCAATTGAAGACAGAATCATATAAGTATAGCTCAGATTAATTATCAAAAATTTCCTCTCTATTTCCTAAATATAGTATTGCTTATTAAAATTAATAGAGTTTTAGGTAAAATTCAAGCAAGCAAAAGTCATCAATCACATTGCTATTATAATAATCTATATCCTGTTTTTAAGCTTTACTAATTACCGTACAGTTCTCATACTCCAATTACGTTTTAATGAACATATAGTTGGGATTTCAGGTATCCTTAATGATAGATCATTCATTTTCTTTATACGCAGTCGCCATTGTCAATTTATAGTTTCTTTCCCATAGTTGCTGCCATCTATCTAATTCAATTGTGTATCCAAAATTCCTTGTCCATTTTATCATTGTCTCTCTCACTTGTTCCTTCTCTAACTCCATATGTAGTAGATAACTGTACATTTTTTTAATCCATTTTTCTTCCGTTCCTGTGAGTATTTCAGCTAACTCTGTTGTCCCCAAATTAACACCATCTATTTTAACATCTTTTTCATATCTAGATTGTATTTGCGTTCTCATGTACCAATCCATCTTTATTCCTTGTTCCTCTAATTGTTGTTTGGTTTTCAATTCCCCCATATCTGTTAGTAAGTCTTTATATCTTATAATGTTTCCCATGTTAAACATATTGGGGTGTATTAGCGCCTCCATAGTTGAGAGCCAATTTGGAATCTTCAAATAATGCTTTCTCTTTACTTTCTCCCAGACCACAAATAAAGAATTTCTTATATGGTATCTCTGGAAATAGCTGTGTATTCTGTTTTTTCCATACCATATAAAAGCATGCCATCCCAACTGTAAATCATGTCCCTCTAATGTCAGTAATCTTGTATTCCTCAGTAAGATCCATTCTCTCATCCATGATAATGCTGCAGCCTGATAGTACAATTCCCAATTAGGTAGACCAAACCCACCTCTCAATCTTGTATCTTGTAACATTTTTAGATTAATCCTTGTAAAAAATCCTTTTACAGATGGCACATGTCTCCAGAAAGAGTAGCTAAAATGTTTAAGGACAGGTCTATGAAATGTTGGAAATGTCATCAGATACCAGGTTCCTTCTACCATATGTGGTGGACGTGTGTAGAAGCTAAAACTTATTGGAATATAATTAGAACATGGATAGAAAAGATGATACAACAACATATAGAACTAAGACCAGAAATATTCCTGTTGGGTATCCTACCAGGGAAATACAATAAAGAGAAAACATATTTAATTATTCATATAATTACGGCAGCCAGGATTGTGTTTGCACAAAATTGGAAAGCACTGAAAGCCCCCCCCCCCCCCCCCCGAGGGAGAGGTGATTGGGAAAATACTAGAATGTGCAGAAATGAACAGACTAACAATGACAATTAAAGATAAGACAGAGTCAGACTACTATGAAATCTGGAGAACTTTTTATGATTGGCTGAAAAGAGAATACGGTTAAAAGATAGCTAACATCAATTTAGATGGAAGAAGAAGGAGCAGATAAGGAGGGAGACCCAGGCGACACAGTATTGAATAACTGGAGGTTGTATAAATATTTATAGAAGTATATATCGAGAAGGTTAGATAAATAGAAGCATTAATGTAAGAGAAAATTAATCTTATTGTATATAATACAGGTAGGGAAATTTGGAGAGAGGAGTTGCTCGGACATTACCCCTGAATTGTATCTGAAGAGGGATGAGAGGGAAGAAAGGAGAGGAGAGAGAAAAGAGTAAAGGAGGGGAGAAGGAAGTAGGAAGGTTGGAGGAGAAGAGGAGAAGTGGGGAGAAAGGGGAGGAGAGTGGTGAAGGAAAGAGAAGAGGAGAGGAAGAAGAGGGAAGTAGGGAAGAGAAGAAAGGGAGAAAGAAGGAGTGTGGATACAGTGAAAGGGGAAATGGGTGAGCAACACCAAAAGTCATGTGTATGTATTTATTTCATTTTATTAAAAGTATCTTATATATGTATGTAAAAAGAATGTATGTTAACATCTGATAAATATCACGGTATATGGGGAGAGTTTGGAAAAATAAAAAAATATTATTAAAAAAAATGATAGATCATTCATTGAGACTAATTTTTTTCCTATCACAAATAGCTCTTCCTCTCTCTCTATTACAACATGATTATCATATTTAAAATAATAATATAACTCCAACAAATACAATTCTATTTTTAAGAATATATTCTGTCATTTCATCAATCTACGTCAGTAAAAAATCTTTTTAACCCCTTTAATAAAGTTTAGACCTTCAAATACTTATCAACTATAATATCAGAAAATTCCCATCCTTCATTCATTATTAAATCAGACAAAATCTCTCTATTACAGCATAATTATCAAGTTTAAAGTAATAATGTAAGTCCAACAAATACATTTCTATTTTTAAAAATACGTTCTGTCATTTCATCAATCTACATCTATCAAATCTTTTTAACCCCTAATAAAGTTTACTCCTTCAGCTATGATAACAGTAAATTCACATCCTTCATACGTTATTAAATCAGACAAAATCTCTAAAGCCTTTTTAACCCATCAAATAACATTTTATATCACGTTTAAACCTAACTCTAGCTTTCTTTCTATGCCAAGTTGGTTCCCATATTAAAGCTTTTCGGTTATCGAGCCTCAAAATTTGGTTACAAAAATTTCTGACCAATTCAAACTGAACAAAGTTTTCTTCCCTTTCTGCCAATATCATCTGAATGTTATATTCACTTTTATTCCATGTTATAGTTAAAAGTAAGTTATCCGCTTTGTTGTAATTTTCGAAGAATTGTATCTGGATGTCAATCTCTGTTGTTTTTGGTAGTTGAACTGAGTCAATTACAGTGATTTCTTGGTCATCGAAGTTGTCCATCAGTTGTAAGTAACGTGTAAAATTAGTTGGCTCAGTGGTTTCCACATTTTCTCCCAGTGTAAGTTCACAATTGGGTTGTAAGCATAGTTCCTCTGTCTCTTTAAATTGTATATATTGATGTATAGAGGCTTGTTCAGGATTACTCTGCTCTTCCTCTATTGATCCTTGTTCTATAACTTGATTCATTATTGGAGGGTCAATTTGAAGTTCCAAAGTAGCATCTTTAAGTTTTCTCCGAGGTTTCAAATAGGTTTTGAAGTCTTCTGTGAATTCTAAATTTTTTTCCAGTATTAAATCATAGTCAAGGTGTGGGTAACTTTCTTCCATTTTGGTGGTAGACTAGCCTATTCCTTTATTAGAGACTGTATTTGAAAAAAAGCCACAAATGTCCACCTCCAAAGGTCTAATAGCCAGCTTCACCACCCAGCTGTCAAGTTATCTTTTCTCTTCTATTATCATATGAAAGTCCAATCAAATAACGAGAAGAACAGTTGCAATGTCACTTTTCGCCACCAGATGTCCTCAGTGGACTGTAAAGTCCTTTTTCCAAGTTAATGAAGTTAAAGGAAAAAAAAAATCTCTTTCTTTAAAAAGTTAACAAGAGAGGTATCTCCAGCATTATAAAAATTGAAGATAACAGTGTCCCCTTTTTCTTCTTCTCCCGTAAATATCCCCCAAAAAATGAAGTCCAATAGTAAGAAAAACAAACAGAAAAACAAAAATTATTAATTTATTTCTTTTTAGCTCTTTTTCCCATATAGGCAGCCGCCGCTTTCTTAAAAAGGGGAAATAGTCAACAACTCTTTACAGGAAAGTAATCAGGACAGCGAGAGAAGGGAAAGGTCTCACCCGGATTCACCACGGTGGTTCTTCATGCTTATATGGTCTTTTGACTTGCAGTTGGTGCGGCTAGGTGATCGGCCATTTTACTGGCCGATTTTCTTCTCCATCGGCCCTCAGAGTTAGCTCGGACAGCTGGAGGAGCCGCCGTTCCTCATCAACCGAGTGAAGCCTCCTCGACGGTAGTCGCACCCTCCAGGGCGACTTTCGACCCACATAAGGGTCTACCGGCGGAGGGAAGCTAGCCGATGAAGAGAGGGATATCTTTGTGCAACTAGAGGCGCCGCGATCCGGAACCGGAAGTCAGGAGTCTGAAAACTTTCTGAATGCCCTGTATATTGATTATTATATCACAATATTATTATATCACAAACACGAATTTATAAATAAATCTATTAAGCGGCATTTTTCTCTACTTTTTCACAAGATTATATGTTCAATCCTACATATGTCTTAGAAAAGTTAAAACTATATGATAGTTCCTGTTCCATGCTTTCTGTTGAGTGGTTGGAGCAATCACTACAATACTGAGAATCTGTCTTTGAGATAGGTATGGCAGTATCACCGTTCACTTATACCATACCTTGGATTGTCTGGACCCTACTTCCGCCCTTCATTTTAACCAGCAGTACAGATAATATGCAGAATATAATCAGTTCTGGTTTATACCTTGTGTGAAGATGCACTTTTGTAAGTATGAAAGGCAAAATAAAATGCCTAAATATGACAACAGTATCTTTCTACATGTTTTTGTTAGAACTGATTGATTTTTGAAATCTAGGAATCATATATATATACTGCTTTAATTTTAGCAGTGCTGTAATCTCAGAACTCCATGCTCTGGGCAACTAGGGAGAAATTAGATAAACTTATTGAAATATGCATGATTCAGGATAATCATGCATTTTAAAATGCAACTAAATTTTTCCTAGATGGGTTCTATAAATCTACCTTGTAATAGCTGATCATCTGATGCTCTGAGGAAGAGGGTTGGCCTTCCCTTACTGGTTTTGCCTATAAATTGCCTGAAATTGTGAAAGCAAGCATGTTTGAGCAACAGGGTAGTCATTTTTATGGAAGCAGTTTCATGGTTGACTTAATTTAAAAAATAGTTTTTGAAATTGACTCAGAAACTTATTTAACAGCAACAGCATAGACTTGAGAGAGTATAATTAGTTTTATACTAAGAAAAACTGTATTATGTGCTGCAAGAGAGATCACTTTCTGTTGAGTATCATTTAAAAATAAATATTTTAAGTTAAATTTTATTACTATAATTCTTCAGGATAAATTATAAGCGGGTCTATCTTAAAAAATTGAAAATAAGTTCCCTATCAGTGTGAATGTACGTTTCTGCAGCACTGAGAACATCAAGGTAAAATTAAAGTGATTCCTCCAGGAAGCTAAAACTAGTGGTAGGCATTATTTAAAAAGAAAAATAATTATAAACTACAGTTTTTTCACATTTTAGGATGCCTATATTTTCACTTTACAGTACAGTACATAGAAATTCCCAACCATTTGGCAAAAGTATAATTGGAAAGTTCAACCTAGTCAAAAGCATTAATTTCTAGAGAGTACTACTAAATGAAATTAATCTCTGATACATAGTACTGAATCTCTCCTGGTGGAGAAAACCATAAGAAAAATGAGATTGTTCTGCCTTGCAGGTATTAAAGCATAAATGCATCATTCAGGCATTTGCAGAGCTATATACCTTTAAGTCTAGATGACAGCTGTTTGTGCACACATTAAAACTGATCACCTCAGTTTAGTGTAGAGCAGCAGTTCTCAACCTGTGGGTTGCAACCCCTTTGGAGGTCAAATGACCGTTTCACGGGTCGCCTAAGACCAGGGCTTTTTTTCTCATAGAACGCTCAGAACGGCGTTCTGGCACCTTTTTTTGATGGACTTTTTCAACTTTTCCATGAGCTGTGCTACTCCCTCTATTCTACTGGCTTTTGAAAGCCAATAGAATAGACTCTATTCTATTGGCTTTCGAAAGCCAATAGGAATTGTCCAGACCTGGTCGTTAACGGCTGTCTCTGCACTGCTGAGCGTGCCAAAAAACCCAGCCCGCAAACATTGCACATGCAAGTTGTCTGCAGCAAAGGCAAGTTTGCAGGAACTTTTCACCCCTCCCTGCTGAGCAACTACGCCATCTCCTACTTGTAAGTAAAAGAGGACCAGGGGTGGGAGGTGGGGAGCAGCACTTAATTCTGCCCTGCCGAAAAAGCGGAGTCCATGTGCACTCCTGCCTCGTGCTCACCCATGTCAGCCAGGCTCTCCATGTCATGCTGCAGCATGGAGAGCCTGGCACTGAAGCATGGAAAACATGTGCTCGCCTGCCTCGTGCTCACCTCGTGCGCCATCGGTGTGCATTGCGGCTGCTGCTGTGGGAGCCGTGGGGCCCGCTTGACACAGGGCTGCACAGGAAAGGCGGCGGAGGTGGTGCTGGCGGGGGTAGCGGCGGGCACTGGGTGCGAAGGTGGCGCGCGTGGGGTGCGGTGGGTGGCTGACCTTCCTTGGGCCGGGCCAGCTGGTGGCCTAGCCGGTGCTGGACCTGCGCCACCGCTTCCTCACCCTGTGTGCCTACATGGCCTCCCTGGAGCGCCTGGCCCACGGCGCTTGCCACCGCCTCGGCCTGCTCGCAGCCCGCGCCCTCCCGCCACCCTGCACTGGCATCTGGCTCGGCAGCCGCAAGCTCTGTGCCATCAGTGTGGTGTGCGGCTGGTGCTGTGGGAGCTGCAGGGCCCGCTCTACACAGCGGGGGTGGGCGGCAGGGCTGGTGGGGTGGCTGCAGACGGTATGGGGGCAGGGGCGGCTGCACCAGCCGCTCCGGGTCGGGGGGGGGCCAGCCCGCCACTGATGCCCCCCGTGCCTCACATCATATTCTTAGGAACCTGTCTCGCTTTCAACTCCCCCTAAAATTCTTCATTCAGGCAGGCTTCCAGAGTTCGGCTGGCAGGATGCAGGTAACCCCTTCCCCCTGCCCTGCCGCCTCCCACGGCACCGCACCGCTCCGCCTCCCGCACCTCAATCCTCCGTGGCACAGAACCGCTGGTGTGGTCCCCAATGGCCACCGGTGACCATGCAAGCCCTGGCAATTGCTCCAGCCGAAGAAGTGGGTGGCTGGGAGGCCGCCGCGGCGCCGATCTTCTGCGCCCATCAGCTGGCGACCCTCTGAATGTGCGCTTGTCAGCTGGGAGGTCTGGCGACAGAGCCAGCCGGCATGGAGGGCGATGGGGAGGTGGCAGCTCGGCGGGTGGGTTCCCTCCTGCCCGCGAATGTCGGGCCCACGGGGCTCAACACAGAGTCGAGAGTCCGACATAACTTCCCTCCTCGGATAAGAAAGAAGGAATCTCTCCCGCCCGTGTCCCTTTCGCGCCCTCAAGCGACAACAGGAGGTTGCAGACAACTAAGTCAGCCGGTGCAGGAAGCCCTGGAATGGCCAGTCCAGGGCGCCTGGTTGCAGTGCTGGATGTCTTTTGCTCCTCCTAGAAGCCGGTGGCAAGAGAAAGAAGTCATTCAAACTTCAAGCTAGTTACTGGATGCCTATTCGCACTTTTTTTTTTTTTTTTTTTTTTTTTTTTTTTGAGTACTTGTCTGCCAACTGTAAAAGAAAAAGTCTTCCACCCAAGCATAACTTTTAAGGATTTTAAGGATCTTTGAGAGGAAGAGAGGGAGAGAGAAATAGAGAGAGGGAGAGAACGAGGGAAAGAGAAATAGAGGGAGAGAGAGAAAGAGAAAGGGAGAACGGGAGAGAAAGAGGGAGAGAGGGGGAGAGAAAGAAAGGGAGAAAGAGGGAGAGAGAAAAAGGGAGAAAGGGAGAGAGAAAGCGAGGGAGAGAGAGGAAGAGAGAGTGACAGGGAGAAAGAAAGGGAGAACGGGAGAGAGAAAGAAGGAGAGAGGGAGAGAAAAAGGGAGAAAGAGAAAGCGAGGGAAAGAAAGGAAGAGGGAGGGAGAGAGAAAGAGGGAGAGAAAGAAAGGGAGAAGGAGAGAGAAAGAGGGAGAGAGAAATAAGGGGGAGAGAGAGAAAGAAAGAAAGGGAGACAGAGACAGGGAGAGAGAAAGAAAGAGGGAGAGAGAGATTAAATTAGTAACATGGTTGTTAAGTGAATCTGGTTTCCCCCATTAACGTTGCTTGTCAGAAGTTTGCAGAAGGGGATCACATGACCCTGGAACAATGTGACCATCATAAATATGAATCAGTTGCCAAGCATCGAAATGTAAATCACATGACCCTGGGGATGCTGCAACGGTCATAAGTGTGAAAAATGGTCATAAGTCACTTTTTTCAGTGCCGTTGTAACTTTGAACAGTCACTAAGCAAACTGTTGTAAGTCAAGGACTACCTGTACTTTATCACTTTTTTCCATTTATTTTTTTATTTTATTTTATTCTTTTTGGTCATCAAGTTTTTGACACCTTGCTAGGCGACTGGTTGTACTCAAATGTTGCCATATTCTAAAAGTGGTACAATCGGTGAAAAGGTTGAAAAGCCCTGCACTAATGGACCAATTATTTCATAACAGTAGCAAAATTACAGTTATGAAGTAGCAACGGAAATAATTTTATGGTTGGGGGTCACCACAAGATGAGGAACTGTATTAAAGGGTCGCGGCATTAGGAAGGTTGAGAACCACTGCTGTAGAGAAAGACATTCTCTGGAAAACAAATGGGATAGTACTCAACATACCACAATATCTTTCTCCTGAACTGTGGAATTACTCCCTCTTCTGCACTGTCATAGACAAAAGCCAGCTACTTTTCTTCCACTCTTATTCCAAGGATATTGCACACATGCTGATATTGTTCCTTATATTTGTAAACAATCAATTTTAAATACACACACCATGTCACTTATCTGTTATGCAACAAGGAAACTATTTTAGTCTCAGTAGTGGGACATTGTAATACATTCTGGGAGCAGAAAAGGGAAATTCTCCACATAGTGGAACTCTCAAATATTAGTATATTAAAAACTAAGAATTTGCTTTTATTTTGTTTAGTAGCATATGCTGTATATTGATTAATCCAGCTCTTTTTGCTAGGAAAAACTATGCTTACTTTTGAAGTAAGAATTTACTTAGCTTTGTATTTAAGTTGCTAGATTACTGTAGGGTTTCAGACTTCATTGTTCATCACTATGTTACTCAATTATACAATCTCTCCTTTTTCAGACTGCCACCACAACTGCTCCTCCCCAACAGACAAGTACCCCTGCTGAGTCCCTCCAAGTGGACCTCCTGCCTGTTTTGGCTGCAGCACAAGAAACAGCAGCTGCAGCGGCTGTGGTTGCTGCTGCCACTGCTTCTGCACCAGCTGCTTCCACAGTAGATACAGCTGCCTTGAAACAGCAGCAGCCTTCTGCCTCCGAAGGTGGGAGTGGGCAGGTAGTGCCACCCACTCAGACCACGCAAGCCCCTACCCCTCAGGCAGCTCCTGCCAACCCACAGGCAGCTGAGGCCCAGAAGAAACCGAAGAGTAAGGGGCCCTACATCTGCTCCCTGTGTGCTAAAGAATTCAAGAATGGCTACAACCTGCGGCGCCATGAAGCTATACACACAGGAGCAAAAGCTGCTCGTGCTGGACCCACAACTATGAAGATGCCCACTATGGTTCCCCTCAGCTTGCTTAGCGTTTCTGCCATTGGTGGTACAGCCCCAGCAACACCTGCCCCTGCTGAGGGTACTGGAAACACAGCAGGGTCAGGTGCAGGCCTAGTGACCACTACAGCATCAGGCAAACGTATCCGGAAGAACCATGCTTGTGAGATGTGTGGGAAAGCCTTCCGGGATGTCTACCATCTCAATCGGCATAAGTTGTCACATTCAGATGAGAAGCCCTACCAGTGTCCTGTCTGCCAGCAACGGTTCAAACGGAAGGACCGCATGAGCTATCATGTCCGTTCACATGATGGTGCTGTGCACAAGCCGTACATCTGCAGCCACTGTGGGAAGAGTTTCTCTCGGTATGAGGGAGTTGAGGGTTCAGGGAGGATGCAGTTCATATGGGAATTTTTAAAGTGCTTGCACAAGAAATTTGAGAAAAATATTTCCCCTTTTTGGTAAAGACTAAAATACACATACAACATGCCAAACTGACTTAGGAAGGCATAATAATATAGGAGTGCAAGTTCCCAAATCATCTAGGGAGGTCTGTGGGCCAGATCAGGCCCTCCTCCTCTATTAACTTCCCCAGATCTCTTTAATACGTTGACATAACATTCTAAAAGACACTGGTAGACACTTAGTTCTATGGATCTCCATAATAGTCAACTCCTTAGGAAATCTATGCTTTCTTTTCATCATTAACCTTAGCAACAATTTCCTTATTCTGTATAAATTCCAGCTGAGAGAAAAATAGTGAACAAATGTGAGAACATATTTCTCCTTGGTGTGGCTACAGGTGACAATGTGCAACCTTAACTTGAAAGCTTCCCAATTCTTGCCATAGTTCTGTTGGATTCTGACATCAAAGAATCTCTGAGGCAGTTTTCTGATTATTATGTGCACCAGACACCGAAAGTGAATTGAGATATCTTGGCAGACTAAGAATTAAGTTTGGAACCTCAGAAAACAAAAGATCTATTGAATTTAAAAATAAATGGGAAAAAACATTTTAATCTCATTCCAATGCATACTCATTTTGATACTACCTGTGAAATTACCTCGTCAGGTTGATACAGTTTGAAACAATTCTTCAAAGACATTCTAAAAAACTTGCTCTTTAGGTAGTAGATGACTTTTAAAATTTCTCCATATAAAGAAGTCTATACTAAGACAATGTTATGTGAAGTGGGAGGAAACAATTTAAAATTTATCATTGCTAGCATACGACATTTGGGGAGATCTTTGTTTTTAACTCTGAATTGCATGTTAACATGGAATGCCTTACATTTTCCTCAAAATGACAGAGTCTGAAAAGATTCCAGGCTGTCTGATTTTTACATATTAGAAAATATTCTTGGATCAAGCAGCAAACCATGTGGTCAGTTTGTGGGAAAAGGAAATACCACATTTTCAGAACTAAAACCTTGCAAGAGTATCAAGTAATGACATTATGGTACTGTATTGGCAACAAGCTTATAAATATTTGTCAATGTACTGTAGTTAAAAGTTTTAAATACTTTGGTACTCCAGGATATTTCAACGAACACCTGCACAGAAGAAATAGAACTATAAAATAGCAAGAGTCTGGAATACCTTGGACTAAAATACTGAAACTGCTTAATTTAGGACATAGATTGTAAGGAAAATAAATTATTTAAAACTGGCATGAACAGAAGTGAGAAATCTCAAATGGTAGTTAGACCTAGAGTCAGTGCACAATTTCTTCAGTTCAAAATTTGAATTGAAAAAGCAGGGAAGACCCAGCATTCAAAACAGACACAAGCAGGGAAAGGGAAATTGGGATTTTGAACAGGTTTAAGATTTTGCCTCTAAAATGTTTGGTTGTTAAAATCACTCCAAAATATACCAAAGAAGTCGGTTTTGATCCTGCATACTCTGGAGGCCACCAGACAGATGCTGATGAGATGCATATGGCTTATGAACTACACTTTTTTACATCCTTGTCCTAAAGGCAAGTTCCAAAGAATAAGGATTTGTGTTCTGCTTTAGAAATGCAAAAAAGCTTACCAGGTTGGTGATTTTCAGACATTCCCACAAACTTTGAATTAAAAAAATACACAGGAAAAATTGTTCCAGCTGATAATCTTAGCAAATAAAATTAAAAGAGTTATGTTGCTTTCACTTGCCTACTAACAGGGATATTAAATTTTTCTGGCTGTTTTGGAAAAAAAGACTTGAATAAAAGTTGCACCTTGTATGTGGAAGGCAAGGGAAAAATGGATAATAGCAATCAAAAAGGTTGCTGGTACTCAAGAAACTCTTCCTTGGTTTCTATTTGCTGCCCTCACCCCACTATGGAAGCTGTGTGCTTGCTTTTTAAATATATGATATTTGAATGTTTACAGTATATTCATGTTCTGCAAATGCCAAGCATTTGTAATTTTGCATCCCAAATAGTCAGGTTGATCAATTATTACATTTTACTTAAGGAAAGCTCCTTATAAAAAGAACAATTAATAGTTATAAACTAGTTTGTTTTATAAAAGAAATTGATTCTTTTGGATTCAAAAATACAAGATATCTTCACTATTTTTAAACAACCACTTTATAATAATTAAAAACTTCTATTAGAAAAGTCTGATAACTTTGGTACTTGCTGGTTTAGAATGATTTAAAGATAGTCCTCCTTTAGCAACCACAATTGGAACTGGCAATTAGTCATTAAAGGATGGAGTCACTAAGTGAAACTGCAACTGTGCTTATGATCTTATTTCAGTTTTTCTTTGCTTTACAAACCTGTGAAGGCTATAAACGTTTGAACTGGTTAAGTTACTTTTTCATTACTGTGATAATTGCAAATGGTCACTAAATAAGACAGTCATTGAATTCAAAATACAAGTATAGTCTGAAGCAAAAGAAATTGCATAAGACAGGATTTACCACTGTGCAATAAATCCCTTCTGCCTGCTTTTATTTAATATTTATAGCAGGTGCTACTTGAATCTATTTACAAATTGTTCCCGTTGTTATGAATGCTAGAAGCAAAATCTCCTTACAGAAATTAGTTCCAATTAAACTAGGTGTAGTTAAACAGTCTCATTTTTAATAGTAAATGTTCTGACACGTGAAAACCATAATGTCACATCCAGGATTCTAATTTCCAGACTTGCTCAATATGGGTCTTCCATAAGTCCAACAGATTAATTCCTTATGAATTGTTCAGCATGTAATCATCTAAATTCTCATTAGTTAATTTTTTAAAGTGTCAAGCATGTATTTTCCACCACTAGTGGTATGTATTGTACATATGAGAATTTTCAGTGTGGAACTAAAATTCTGAAGGCTGCTTCTACTATATATGTGCTGCTTTTGCAGCAGTTAAGTGTACATGATTCTTCCCAGTTTTTTAAAAAATATATAAAATCCTACTACAAAATAAATGTACCACTGTTATTCCAGTCTTCCCCCAAATATAAAATGTCAGATTCCTCAACACAAGCTTTTTTTGGTGGATAAGTAGAATCACCCCAAACCCATTTAGAGAATGAATAAGAAAATCACTTTTCATCTTACTTTTTTCCTTTCCTCCCACAGGCCAGACCATTTGAACAGCCATGTTCGACAAGTCCACTCAACAGAGAGACCCTTCAAATGTGAGGTATTTTTTCTCCATTGATAACAGTGTTCTATTTATTTATGCTCAAGTGTTCTGGGCAATCTTCCTGATGCAACAGGGAACAAAGATGACCTCCTCCTTAAGAAAACCTTATGCACACTTTAGTTTTTAGCTGTTAAATGCATTGAGTAATGGACCAATGGATATAACATTCATTCATATGATTCCTTTGCTCCTATTTTTACAGACTTGTGAAGCAGCTTTTGCCACTAAGGATCGACTACGTGCTCACACAGTCCGTCATGAGGAAAAGGTGCCATGTCACGTGTGTGGAAAGATGCTGAGTGCTGCCTATATCACAGACCACATGAAAGTACACAGCCAAGGGCCGAATCATGTCTGTGAACTGTGCAACAAAGGTAAGAGAATAGGGGTCAGATGGGTAATATTTGAACTTAACTGTAAATATAAATATTACTCTTTTTGAAATGTGCTAAGAGGCCCTGTATGCAAATGTGTGCAGGTTTTCTTAGGTTTCATTCAGTTTCACTGGAATTTAATCCCAGGTAAATTAATTTAGTTTTTCAAGCTTTTCACTTACACTCTTTCCTTCAGGAATGTCTCAATCATAAATCTCTTCATTCTTGACTAACCTGTTTGAAGGTAAATTTAAGTTCAACTTTGTTTCTGGGTACTATTCCCAGCCTCAGCCCCCACCCCAATTTAATCTCTGTTCCGAATATTACTTTCCCTTTTTTGCAGGGGTGGGGGTGGGGGGGTATCTTCAAGTCAGTTTCAACTTCTGGCAACTGTCTGAGCAAGTCATTTCAGTTACTGGGTTGCCATTGCCTTCTTCCTAGAGCTGAGGGAGAATGACCGGCTTAAGTCACCTCATTGGCTTCATAACCTAATGCAGTACTAGGATTAGTTTCCTAGTTTCTAGCCTATTTGAATATTACTAATTTTCCATAAAAATTAAAAAAACTGCATAATTTTCATCAACTAGAATAAAGCTAAATAGCTTTGTATAAATGACTCAGGCCTTATGGAAAGGATATTAAAAACCTTTAAACATGGAACCAAATTTGCTGTCCATGAGCAATTCTGCAAAAATGCAGATGAGGCCTGTTAAGATTATCCATAATATACCTTGGAAATTGTGAACTAAACTTTCTTAATACACAAGTGTTAATCAGGCTGCCAATTTATATTTGTTTACAATAAGCAAACTGCCTAGCAATACAAATGGTTCCCAGTATTTCTTTCTCCCATTTATGTATCAAAGCATTTCCTTAGTTTCATTTTGTAGGACACTGAAGAGATTTATAGTATGCAGTATAAGTGAAAGATTATGCTTCTTATTTCTATGGATGTGTACAAGAAATAATTTTAAGAATGGTTGAAAGGCATCTGCAGTGGATGTGTCTGTTTCCACCCTATCCATCTGATAGATCAGTATCCCAAATGATCTTGACAATGCAATAGCCTTAATACATTAATTAAAATTATTGGACAATGTGCAAATTAAAAATTGTGGAATTTTTAAAAGTTTAACAGTGCTTTTAATATATCTCCTGGATTACATTTTTGATTGATGTGTGTTATCCATATATTAATAATATATGTTCATATATCTGGAATCTTGGAAACATAAAATAGTTAATTATTATTTTTTATTCAATTTTGGCTCTGAAGTTTGTACTGAATTAAATAATAGAAATACAATATTATAAATCTCTTGTAGGGGGATTCTACTAACATTCCCTTACCAAAATGTCTCTGTTGAAGGTTTGATGATTTTATGTTAAGAGGTTTAGGTTATTTGTACTATATTGATTTCCTTAGTAGCAAGATGCAGCTGCCCTTAGGGTGGGATGTGCTGTTTGTACAGTAATAACTTGCTTGGTGGCAAGAAACAGCTGTCTTTGGGATGAGAAGCTGTCTCTGAAATTAGGGAAGCTTGTTGCAATAGATCCTTCACTAAGTTTCAAGACACAGCCACCTCTAAGATGAAGCACAGCCAAGCATTGCAGGACACCGGGTTAACGCTTTCACTAGGCCGGACACTGACCTGGCTGGTTTTTGTCCTTCTCCCCCTCCCATAGGGTTCACCACAGCGGCCTACCTCAGGGTCCACGCGGTCAAGGACCATGGACTAGCCGCCCCGCGGCTGGAGCGTTTCCTTTGCAAGCTGTGTGGCGTGCACTGCAAGACCCCAGCTCAGCTCAACGGGCATCTGCAGACGCACGCAGGAGAAGGGGCCGCGGCCACTGAGGGCCAACCGCTGCGGTGAAACACTGGCCAGGCCACCAGGCAAGAGCCGCTTCCTTCTGTCCTGGGAAGGGGGAGGGGAGGCCCATTTTTCCCCTAGGGTTGTTTAGGCATCCTTATATGTTCAGTGAGAAAAGGGAGAATCCCAGCTCCCTGGGGCAGCTGCATCCTAACTTAGCATCTCTTTGCCAGTTTAAAGTACTGCATATAGCAGTATCTGACTAGTGTGATTTGACTGATCTTCCTGCAGGTTCATCTTCAGGATTTGAGCTCTGGTTTGTAAAAAGCCATACACAGTCCATTGAGTGTTGTATTTATCTGAATATTTTTCTACAGGATTTTGGTGATTTTTTTAATGTTAAAACCAGGAGGGTTGGGGATATCAACAAATTATCTTTATGTTATCAGCAGATACAAATCCGTTGGTAAGTGTTTTAGATTCTTTTTGTCTTTACAGATGGTTGCTTGCATTATGCATCCTGGACAGATCCATTTTATTTTATATTGTACTCTACAGTTTCCTAATCCAGGCATTTAAGCAATAAACTGAGTTTCCATATTGTCTTCAGGAGAAGGCTTAACAGTTAGTGCCAGCCTATTTACTTAGCACACGCAGACTTAAAATACTTAATCTGTTCAGCTTTTTAGAGAGAAATTCTACCAGTCTGTGGCTAAATAGGGTATTTTGGAGAAGGGACAGCTGCATCTCTTCTTTACCTCATTAAACCAGATTATTAAACCTGAACTAGTTTAAGATAATAAGAGGATGTAGGAAGCAAGTTGAAAGCTTGGGCTAATAACAGTAAGAGTTTGGGTATGAACATTCTGACTTTCTATTTCTCTTCCTCCACAGGTACGGGTGAGGTCTGCCCCCTCGCTGCAGCCGTCTCAGCTCCACCTCCAGCCGCCGTCACGGTGCTGCCCATGGAGGGAGCTTCGGTTGTGAGCCAAGCCCTCCCCACACAGCCCTGGTGATTTCTGGGAGTGGGGAGACAGAAGCCAACCCTCCCAGTCCCGTCCCTCTCCCTCACTGGCAGCTGGAGCCTTCAAGCCCAGATGGATAGTCATTGGCCATATATGGGTCTCTAATGTAATGGCAGTTTCATTCATTCTCTCCCCCACCTGTGCTCATAAAATAGTGGAGCTGGGAAAGCATCTGCTCAGCCAATGAAGCAACTCTTATTCAGAGGGCCATGAAAGGACTTTGTGGATTTTGAGAGCACCCTCATTTTATTGACTCCCTTACTCTATTACTATTAACTTGTGGCTCTCAGAACAGTCCTGGAAATACATTCATTTCTGTTGTCCATGGTCTAAGCCAAATAATGATAATCTTTATCAAAGTAGATCTTGCTTATTCCAGCAATGCCCCCTGTTGCCCCCAAATGAACTACACAAAAAGAGTGAGACAATGAGACAGAATGACTTAGTAAGCTCATCTCACAGACCAAGGGGGATTGAAGACTGGAATAGTTGTGGGACATAGTATAAGCAACATTGCAGGAGAAGGAGTACTGAGTTAGAAATAATGGGTTGGTTGAGGGATTGACAAAACTTGGGGAACCTACAGAGAAGTTAGAAGGGGGTGCAGGTTGGGATTTCACGGCATCTTGGGTGCCTTGTGCTCATGGCTGGGATTGTGGGGGCTGCAGTGAGATGAGATGGAGAAGGGCTGTACTTCTTTCTCCGTGGCTTCAGTGTGGAGTGTTCTCCATTTCCGTGCTGAGAATCTGCTCTGAATTCCCCTCCTTGCCCAGCGCCTCATTCTTCCATGGTGTCTTTTAAATGCTCCATTTCCTCAGCTTCTCTCGTGATTCGTGTTCCAAGTGCATCAGCCCTTCGCACCAAGCATTGATGCCCCACCTGCTGAACACCTCCCTTGTTGCATGCAACCCCCACAGTTTGGGGTTAGAGTCTCTTGCTTTTTTGTATTATATATATATATTAAAAAAAAATCCCCTGACATTTAAAATAACCCTCCTTTGTGGGTTTTTTTTGTTGTTAACACAAATGTAATGAAGCTGTGTCCACCTATATCTACTCTCCCTGTTCCTTCTCTCGTAAGTCCCTCCCCTTCCCCATCCTTTCCTCTTCTGTGAGCCCTTTCTGGATCTGTGTCTCAGCAGCAAAAGATTTTAGTAAAACAATTGAAGGGAAAAATTCACACTTGTGTCTATTGTCAGATTATTTTGGTATCACTTTGTGGAGGGAAACAAGTATCCTGGTTTCTGGCTTCTCTTGCATCTCCTTTTATCATATTATCTTGGGACCTTTCGTATGTATTTAAAATGTGTAATGGATCAAACATCAGGTTGCATATCTCCATTCTAAGTGAGTTCCTAAACCACTTCCTTATTTCTTCCAATTACTCATGGGGCTGCTTTCTGAGTTATGGCTTAGTGGGTATAGCCTTCTTTATAGGAGAAAGAGCAATTCTGAATGTTTTGGAGCCAGAAATTGTGGTGTGATGCAGTTGCTGTGCCCTGGCAAGCCATTAAATGCTGCACTGGAGCTCTGCTGTGGTTAGAGTTAATTTGTGGGCTCTTTTCGTCCTCCCTCCTGCAGCAGCCTGGGCAGCTTATAAATAATTGATGAAAGACTGGAGCCGAGAGATTTTATATAATTTTCTCCTGAGGAAGCAGGATTCCCCCAAAACATTTTCTGCATCAAACTCCCGCATAAGCTTGCTGAGCTCATTTGGATCAGAAACATAATTAGTCTTTTTTCTCCCATCTTTCCTAGGCTAGTATTTCAGTTCTGCACCCTTGATGGGGCTTTTAGTTCTTCCTAATTTGGCTAGGTTTTGATTTGCACTGAGCAGTCCCAGAGGAAATGGTGTCAATTGTTCTGGGACTCTAGTTCTTTGATACTCTCTGCACTTGTAGCTTGTCAATGTGAAGTTTTTATCATTGGCAAGCAAAGACAGGTGGAAAAAAATCCGGGAATATATGGGACTTTCCAGCAACAGCACTGTCTCTGCCAGATCAGCTGATTCTTCATAAAACTCAAACCACAACTACTGCCCCCACAGCTTGCATTGAAGAAGCAGGGTTGATGAGACCATTTGACGCGCACCAGTGCAAAGGGAGGGGAAGGGGCATCCTTGCAGACAAAGCTGCCGAGCGAGCAAGTAAGAGGAGTGGGGGGGGAGGGAGGGAAGGGGGGGCGGAGGTTGCATATTTTCCAGCTACAGTAGCCTCTTGTCCATGGAAGGGGAGAACGGAGGGTTACAGCAGCAAGAGGGAGGGGTGTGATGTGTGAGTAAGGGGGGGCATCCAACCTTCTAGCGCTCTCTTCACCCCACCTCAACACCTTCTGGCAACCAGACGTAGCCGGAAGCGCAGGTAGGAGAACGGGAGACGTTGCTTGGGTCCAGCCTTTCTGCCTTCCACACACACACACCCGCTGCCCCAAACCTCTCATGTCTATAACGGGAGACCGGTTGTTGCTGCGGCAAGCGGGCGGGGGAGACCAAAAAGACCGAAGTGAGCTGGGTGTGGGTGAGGGGAGTGCGGCGCTCGGTGGTAGATGAAGGGGCGTCCTGCTCCTGGGGGCATCAGGCTGTGGGAATGTGTCTGGATACGAAATAAGGGCGGGGGCAGTCAGCAATGCTGGGTGGGCGTGGATCCCATCCTTGGCTGAGGTTCCCTCTGGAGACCGGGAAGATTGAGCAGCAGGTATAAGGGCGGGGGGAGTGCGTGGGAGGAAGGAGCTGAAAGAGGAAAGTGGTGGGTTAGTGGAGGCGAGGAGACATCGGCGACGAGAGGCGATTCGGCTGCATGTGTGTGCGCGCGCGCCGCCCGCCCGCCTGCCCGGCGAAATGGCTGGGGGGTGGGGGGAGAGGGTTTTGGCCCTCTTTGCTCCAAGATGGGTGTGAACTAGGGTTGCGGGAAGAGAGTGTGCGATGAAGTTGGAAACAGATGGAGAGAGGGCTCGGCAATGAAGGTTTTTGACTGAGTTATGGGTCTTCCAGAAAACGTACCCTACCTTGAAAAGGGAGAAAGCGAAGGCTGGGGCACGGAGTAAAGCAAGGATCCTAGGCACGCTTAGTCGCGTGTGTAGAGCAGAGAGGGGTAGGGTGACACCGGGGCTTTCTGAAGGCAGCAAAGTGGGGAGGGTAGCGAATGGCCTGTAGATCGGAGGAGGGAGCGAGGGATCAACTTGGTGGAGAGAGTTAGTAGCCACGAGGTAGAGCAGAAAGAAGAGCAGAGGGAGCTGGGCGGCGGGGATTGGCGGCGGAAAGTAAGAGGTTCCTAAGGAGCTGTCCATGGTAAAAGCCAGATCTGGGAGAGGGTTGAATGGTGGAGAAGAAACGCGTGTAAGCAAAGGGTTTGTGGAAGTGAGTTCACCCTCAAGAGCAGATGGGGAGTGTGGGGGAGAAGGGAAACAGCCGATTCAAGCGATTTGGGTGCTTGGATGATGTTGAGTGATCTGAGATATGTACGATCCCCAGGCAATGGTTATGGGGCTGGTTGAGAGAGAAGACAGAGGTCAAGACAGAGGAAACAGAAAATCAAGGTGGTTATTGGAAATATATCCATAAAGAGAAGGGGATCAATACAAGCCATTCAATCCTCTTTAGACAAGAAGGCTTCCAGTCAGTGGAGGAGTAGAGAAAAAGGCATCTGCTTAGAATGGAAAGCATGTACACAGGTTGGACTCACACCAGCCCCAACCAACCCAGCCAAAAGAGAGAATGGGAATGGGGGAGAAGATATTGAGGACCATAAGTCCCATCTTTGTGTCAGGTGTTTTTTGTAATAAGGAGAAGCTGTTCCAATGTAGAATTGTGCTTTTTCTGTGATAAGTGACTCTAGCACCTGTTCTCCATCCCAGATGATAACAATTAATCTGGTTTTAGAAAACTTGCATAACTTAATACTCAGATATTTTGTATTCCTTGTGCATGAGCTGAGGTGGCGCAGCAGTTAGAGTGCAGTACTGCAGGCCACTTTAGCTGACTGTGTTCAGCAGGTCAGCGGTTCAAATCTCACCGGCTCAAGGTTGACTCAGCCTTCCATCTTTCCGGGGTAGGTAAAATCAGGACCCAGATTGTTGGGGGCAATGTAAATATATATATATATATATATATGGAATTTCAGCAGGTCTCTCTTATTTATTTATTTATTTATGAGACTTATATACCGCTTTAAGTGCAAGCACTCTCTAAGCGGTGTACACCAGTAAGCAATGTGTGTGTGTGTGTATATATATATATATATATATACACACATTGCTTACTGGTGTACACCGCTTAGAGAGTGCTTGCACTTAAAGCGGTATATAAGTCTCATAAATAAATAAATAAATAAGAGAGACCTGCTGAAATTCCATCCGCTTTTAATTCTTTCTATGAAATAATGTGGCTTTATTGTTAGGAATCTCTTTGCAAGCTTGAGTTATGGTTGCCTCAGAGAATAAAACAGATGAATTCAAAATATATAGAACGGCATCAGATTAAAAGAGAGATGATTGAAAATACCAAGATTTGGGGCTGGGCATGCCTTTTATCCTGTAGTGCTTTTCAGCCTCAGCAACTTTTAAGATGCATGGATTTCAACTCCCAGAATTCCCCAGTCAGCTTTGTCAAACAAAGATGGAGGCATTGGCAAGGATTTTTTTTTCTTGGGATTACTCTTTTGCCTTTTGATGAGCAGTCAAAAAGTTTAGAGAATCAAATCAGATGTTTCTTTTCCATGAATGTGTGTAAATAATGAAAAGAGACAATTGTACCACCAGGCCATGTGCCACAAATGTGTGCCAGCTAATTAATACAAAATAACAGGTTAGCAGTTGTTTTGTATGTGCTGGTGACGGTGACGCTGCTGCTAAGACTATCAGTAAGTCAGTATGCCTTTTTATGCACAAGGGATTTCCCTATCTGAGGGTTTTCTCTAAGGGAGAATTGTGTCCATCAGAAAATCAGTTATGGCATTCATGTGCCAGCATTAGAAGTTGGTGATTGTATGTTAATTATATAGCATGTCAGAAAAAATGGGAGTGTGCCATCTGGAGACATATGCTATATAATTACTTGTAACAATAATGCTTATTTTTCTGCCCTCTTTATAAAAGGGTGTGCGTGTACGCATACGGAGATAAAGCATAAAATACCATGTTGTAAATAGGGGGGACATACTCGTTGACAAGATTACTTTTCTAATGTTGAATTCAGAAATAAACCTGACTGAATTCTGCTGGATCCATTTCCAGGTAGGTGTGTATACAGCCTTTCCCTATCTTGGCATCCTCTAGATGTGTTCAGACTGCAGCATTCAAAATTTCCAAGTGGAATTTTTTTTTGGCATCAAGAGGGATTGAACAGGATGTGTTGAAACTCTCTCACATTAGCTGAAACATCACTTGGGCCACATGCTGCATTAAGCCATAGGATGTTTTATTTTGTGGAATGTATTTTGTTCATGAGCAATTGTGGTTTGCAAGGCACTATTTATGACTTAGTGTCTTGTGCAAACCTAGACAATGCAATAAGCCATGGTTAACCAAACCTAGCTAAGTCTAGTATTTAAACTAAATTCTGAGTTTAAGATGACTTAAGGATGACATTAACAGCAGCCTGTAACAGCCTCATCCCTCCAGAATTCATTGTTAACTTGCAGTTCATGTATTCTGTATTGGATCAACATCTGATTTTGTATTCCTCATCTCTTGCCGAGTGAGCTATGGCTCTGTAACACGGTACTTTCCCTCTCTGATTTGATTAGGTGTAAACTGCCCTTTATAATTCCTGATTATCTGAGTTAATCTTTGCTACACCTCCTATTATGGATCTTGAAAGAAGAGTTGTGGGGGCAAAAAATTTGGAATCCAATAGTACCTTTTCCAATTAACAAACATATTAAAAGGCTAAATGAATAATAAAAGAGCCCGTTTGCTCTAGTGCAGGGGTAGGCAACCTTGGCTCTTTTATGACTCGTGGACTTCAACTCCCAGAATTCCTGAGCCAGCACAGGAATTGGCTGAGGAATTCTGGGAGTTGAAGTCCACGAGTCATAAAAGAGCCAAGGTTGCCTACCCCTGCTCTAGTGGTTAAGGCACCTAGCTAGAAACTGGGAAATAGTGAGTTCTACTCCTGCCTAATGCATGAAAGCTGACTGGATGACTTCGGGCCAATCACCAGAGACTGAGAGTTCTAGTCCCGCCTTAGGCATGAAAGCCGGCTGGGTGATTTTGGACCAGTCACTCTTTTTCAGCCCTACCCACCTCATAGGGTCGTTGTTGTGGAGCAAGGAGGAGGAGGAAGGAGTATTAGATATGTTCACCACCTTGAGTTATTTATAAAAAAGAATAATAAAGGTGGGGTTAAAAAAATATATCTAAATTTTGGGTGAAGCTTACACCCTTTCATACAATTTATAGTCAGAAAAAATGTACCAGATTCTAGATGTTTTGCATTGTTGGTCATTTGACTCAATGAGTTCATCTCTTTTGAATTAATATATTCTGCAATAGATTTACAAGGCAATAACTCAAGCTAAGTAGATTTGGCAAGGATGGCTAAATCCATCCAATTTTATTCCTGTTTGCCTCTCATTTTCAATTGTTTATTTGTGTCCCACTTCTAGACCACTTTGAGCTTAGAAGAACCTGAAGAGGCATAGTCTCTTTTTTTTTCTAATCTGCACTTTTTTGAACACAATTTTGCCTTAAGCATACTTTTTCAAGGAATCCTTTTCTTGCATAATATATGTCTCTATATCATTTTTATCAGTACCATTTTATGAACTCTTTCCTTTTATACATTTTGACATCTTTAAAACTGTACAATGGGAATTTTTTTTACAAACAACTAAGTTTTGTTCGCACTTTGGTTTGAAACTAAATTTGCACTGAAAGATGAACTGATGCCTCATTTATGCTTAGAGACTGGGTGACTATTATTTTGAGTTACTGAATGAAGACACAATTTATGTACAATTAATATGTACTGTTGAATTTCCACATATTCCTCTGAATCATAGCTCCTAATCTTGATTTACAGTTAACTATTTTATGTAAGATAAGAATCAGTTTTGGTGCTTGGAGTTAAAGTATTTAATTTTTTTTTTTGAATGTATTTATAATTGTTTGATGTTTATTTAAGTTGTAAGGGTTTTTTTTAGTTTTTATTAACCCTGTATTCAGCTCTGGGAAGGAGGGGGGAGGTTATGGGGGGAAGGGGGTGGGTGGGAGAGGGGGATTATTTTATTGTAAAACTGTAAAAATTTTCAATTAAAAAAAAAAAAGAATCAGTTTTGCTGCTGTAAGCTTAATGTTTGGTAGTTCTTGGGGAAAATATCCCAACAGTTATATCTTGTTTATATTTCTTTATTTAATAGCTGCCTAAAGTGTTTATAAAACTTCAGATGGTTTTATTATTTTAAAAACAAAACGCATGTGCCAATAATGAAATATTAAGTAGATATAAAGATGGAAAATTGGCAATCATGTATCAAGAACAGGGCTAAAAAGAATTAAGAAGCGATAATGAGGGTCACGTTCTGCAAATTCTTAACTCATTTTTGAAAAGACATTTGGGGAAAAAAGCTAGTTGTGCCATCTAAAGAGTTTCTGGTAAATCTGACCTTCCAATGAAAAACATTTACTTCTACTGGAAGTGAATCAAACCACTTTGTAGGATCTGAAGAGGCAGGCTGGGGTGGGAGGGGAAATTACTTTATTGCAGAAGGATATTTTTTCCATGGATCATTTGAACTCTAGCAATTACAGAGTTAAGAGGGAGGATCCAGTATTGAACTGAGCTGAGAAACTAATCAGCAATTTATGCAGACTTCTCAAAGGGATGATGGGCAAGACCATTAAATTGCTTCCATTAGCCTGCCACACTCTACCCTAGATGAAGTTCCTGAACTGCCTTTAGCTCCATAGAAAGTGTATTACAAGCCTCCAATCTGAAGACACCAATGCAGGAATTATAGCAGTCTGCATGGCAGATGAGCATCAGCCAAACTTGCTCACACCAAGCAAGGCAAGTCGTAATGCAAGGCCAGTTTAAGAAACAAATTGCATCTTTAACTTATGCCTACGAAGGGCACGTGTGACTGCCTCAAACCTGTTTTTAAATACATATCAGGAATGGCCACTGTGCAGGGAGTTGGGTCTTAAGATGAATCCCTGGCCATCGAACCTGACGGAAAGGTCCACATCAGCTTCCTCTTCCCAGTTTCGTGTCTGCACAGAAAGGGGAATGCAAAAGTCTTGAACCTGGAAATGAAGCAGTAGGAATTGAAGGCCTTAAGAATTTAACACAGCTGGGGCTCCCTCCTCTTCATGAGTGCCCACAACTCTTTTATATCCTCAGCATTAGTGCAAGAGGGTATAAATTTTATGTAAGATAAAAATCAGTTAAGAATCAGTTTTGGTGCTATAAGCCAAATGTCTGGTGCTATAAGCTTGTCTGCATTCGAAAATGAAAATGTAGTGTGTGTGTGTGTGTGTGTGTATTGTCTAATTATTGATCCTTGGTGAGTTGCAGTGCAACCACAACAGATCCTGTGAACTATGAATTACTATAATAGTTTCTTCCCCAGCCTGGTCTTGCCAAAGTTTCATGTTAGCTGACAATGGTAGAAGCTATAAGCCCAAATATCAGGATGTCAGAGATGAGAAGGAATGATGTAAGTTTTTAAAATTAAAATAATATTTTTTTAAAAAGTCTTAGTATATTATTTCTTAACAGTTTTCCTTTACTTTGTATATGCCTAAACATATTGTAAGGATGGAGGGCTTTATGTTAGCTTGTATTCAAACAAGGAAAGGAAAGGAGTCCCTGCAGATTTTACTCCACTAATCATTACTGACTATAAGGGGTGGCACTCATCTCTGTTTCAAGGCCATTCAGACAGTGCTGTCCGAAGATGTTTCCGTGGTCATGTGGCCAGCATGACATAGCGGAGCTTCCTCCCCACTGAAGTGGTACCTATTTATCTACTTGCATTTGCATGCTTTCAAACTGCTAGGTGGGCAGAAGCTAGATGAAGATGGGCCTTGATTCTGTTGCGCGGCACTTGGTCTTGAGTCTCGAACCCAAACTGTTGGCCATCCAGCCAACAAGTCCAGCGTCTTAACCACTGAGCCATTGCGTTGCCCTGCAAAGCAGATAAGTTGGTTAAAAAAATTTTTAAAAACCACTATCTGGGAGAAAAACAGCAGTAACTCACTTCTATAGATTTATTTATTTTCCTCTATTTGTTAAATTTATTTGCTGCTTATCTCACCATGAGGCTGCTCTAGGCATCTTAAAATAATAAATGCAGCCACTTCCAGTGTAGAACTTTCCCATTGGGTTGCCAGGCTAACTGGCAGAGGCAGATCTTCAGGCCCTTGTGGAAGGCTAAGAGTTAGAAGCAGATCTCATCCCAGGGGGCAGGAAGTTCCAAAGGGCGGATGCTACAGCAGAGAAGGCTCGTTTTCTGGATCCCAATGGTTGGATTCTTTGACTCTGCCAGCACAGGTTAGGACCACTTATCCTAGTGCAGGGGTCTTCAAACTTGGCCCTTTTATGACTTGTGGACTTTAACTCCCAGAATTCCTGTGGGATGTCATCAGGTAGCCTGGTAAATTTGCCTAGACCCAAGGTGGGGAACTATGGCCAGTTTGTGACTTGTGGACTTCAACTCCCCAAATTCCTGAATTCTGGGAGTTGAAGTCCACAAGCGATAAAGGGGCCATAGTTCTCCACCTCTGGCCTAGACCAACAGTAGAGACATTCATGAAGTCACCAGGTGGGCATCTCAACATGAGGGAGGTTTTTTTTAGTTATTAAGTCTTGTCTCCCAAACATGAAATTCCTCTTTGTTTCCCTCCCTCTCACCTATTATTCAACTCTACATTGGATTAATGTTGGCATACTTAGCTTAAATTATGTTAGCCAGCATAAGCATAAGCTTAGCCAGCATAAGCCCTCTCAAGTCAACTTTAAAAGTTAAGCTGACAGTTTGAAATTCTGTTCAGTCTCAGAGCTCATCTTCTTCCAGATGGCAATCACAATGGGTCAGGTTTCATCTGATGCCTGGAACTCATCACTGTTCTTCCCACCGTAGTAGAAGTAGTGTATACCTTTTTTTAATGAAAATTATCAGCACTTTTGATCAGTGACGTCATCAAAGTAAACAAACCCACATGCTGATTACGTCAACAGGGCATCGCCCTAAAAGGAAGTGACGTGCTCAGCCCCCACCCTCCGAATGTGACGTTTTGGCCTAATCCCATCAAGATTGGCAGTCAATCCTCTGGGTACATGATTAGGTTAACCCTAGACTAATTCTATGGACGTTCAAAACCAAAAAAGAGCTAAGTAAAAGTGAATAATTAGCAGAGGCCTGTGTTTTTGGGAAACAAGGCCTACTTTGGGGAGCTGTTTGTGTTTTTGGGAAACAAGCCCTACTTTGGGGAGCTGTGAAATAAAAAATAAAAAAGGCTTTTTATTTCTAATCATTCTAGCCTAACGACGCTTTTAATTTTTGTGGAGTTTTAAAAATCAGTGCCTCAAAAGCTGGGGAAAAAGAATCCCCTGAAAGGCAGCCAGAGCCTGCATTTAACCCCTTTTTTCTAAAAGATTTTTTTTTTCTAAAAGGTATTTATTTCTAGGTGGCTTTAAAAGCATTTCCTCGAACGCAGGGGAAAAAACAAACAAACACAGCCCCTTTTAAAACCCACAGCTGGTTTTTACCTTTGTAAAAAATCTAAAGACACATATTTTGCCATTTGCACCCTGAATAAAATTTATTCTGCCCCCCTCCCCACTATAGCAAAAGACAAGGAATATTAACAGGAATTAAAATGCTCACAAGAGGCAAGCAGCCAACCAGGCTCACAAGAGGCAAGCAGCAAGCATCCATGCGTGTTTCTGTCTGTCTGCTAGTAAAAAAAAGGGGGGTTAGGCCTTGTTTGGGATGTGCCCGGGCATATCATGCTCCCCGTGATCTGGGCATGTGCAATGCTCAAGGGTGTGTCATTGCAAGGGGGCAGGGGAGTTTGTGCGGGCAGGTACATGCCCGGGCATCTCATGCTCCCCGTGATCTGGGCATGCGCAATGCTCAAGGGCATGTCATTGCAAGGGGCAGGGGAGTTTGCTCCCCGTGATCTGGGCATGCGCAATGCTCAAGGGCGTGTCATTGCAAGGGGGCAGGGGAGTTTGTGCGGGCAGGGACATGCCTGGGCATGTCATGCTCCCCGTGATCTGGGCATGCGCAATGCTCAAGGGCGTGTCATTGCAAGGGGCAGGGGAGTTTGTGTGGGCAGGCCTGAACAGCTAGCGATTTAACCCCAGCAGTCTTTTGAAGATGGCAGCCTCTGATGGAGATTTGTTTGATGTAAATTTGACCCCCAAACCACCCAAGCGTGGGCGCAGAATAAGAAAAGGACCTGAGTTATACAGTTTCATTGAAGAGAACAAACTTATAAAGCCTTGTTATTGCATATTCTGCAAAACAACAAATGGTAAGTAAATATATATATATATATATATATATGTGTGTGTGTGTGTGTGTGTATTAAAAAATTAAGAAAACAGTATTTTGATTGGTTGAAACAGTTAGCCTAAATCTACCTTATTTCCTGCTTTAGAAATGGCGGAGTCTCAAAATGTCAGCATGCCTCAGATTCTGAAAGCGTGTATCATTAAAATATTACACCACTGCTTAATGGGATGTCTACAATCAGATGAAGACCACGTGGATGGTACCAGTGAAACAGAACATATTAAAAGCTTATGCTTTAGACTTTCTATGCCTCATGTTCTCTGGATCATCATCAGTATTTCTGACAAAATGAATAACTTATATTTCACCCAGGGTTCCCTTGATGAGCTCAAGACATTCATACAGCGTATCAAAAAGAGCCGTAAACCACTGTCATTAATGTCAAAGATTGAATCTGAATTGCCATTGTCTCTGAAGAGGCTCATATGCCAAAATGTAACAGAAATTAATTACAAGAATCTCTTAATGCTATGAAATTTATAATAAAATGGGCTTTACAAATCACATGAAATATGTATTATGTTTTTCTTTTGCTGACCCCTGTTTAACTTTGGCAGATGTTAAACACAATTTAATCAAAACTCAAGGGGTATTATTCAATTGGGTTTTCCTGATGAGGCGGGGCTGGCCAGATTTGCAAAAGCTGTGAAGAACTCATCAACTCTGGTGTGATTATTTTGTAACATTACGTGCTATTTAAATGCAGCTTTGCAAAAGTTGTGAAAAACACACCTCCTCTGATGTGATTAAGTTGTGACATCACCAGCGTATACAAAAGCAGGGTCCATACTGGTCTAGTCACATTTGCTGGTTACTGGCATATCTGTACCTCCGGAGCCATTTGATCTGCTAAAAAGACCTTTTCAGAATGGAAGCCACTATTGTAAGTAGTTTTATGGCTAATTTTTGAAACACTTAGATGCAAAATGGAGTTTTAGAATATTCTTGTCTGCTTGCTTGTTTGACTGATTGATTGTTTTATTTCACTAGAATGAATTGACAGACTCAGAATGTTTGAGGGCTTATGAAGGTATTTGTCTTTCATACTTTCACACATTTAGATTCTGGTAAACATTTCTGCAACAAATCTGACCATAGGATTTTTCTTTTCCTTCAGAATGGGAGGATGACCAGCTATTTACTGATGTTGCTATTGCTATAGAGAACCAATTGACAGACTCAGAATGTTTGAGGGCGTATGAAGGTATTTGTCTTTCATATTTTCATACATTTTAGATTCTGGTAAACATTTCTGCAACAATTCTGAACATTGGGGGGTTTTTCCCTTCAGAATGGGAGGATGACCAGCCCTATGTAGACCTTACATTACCCCAGGAGCCCCAAGAGGCCCAGCCATGCACAAGCTACACAACACGAATGCTGTTAGGAGGTATAATATCTAGCATTTTATCCAACTACAAAACCATTAGTATTATTTTTTAGAAACTAAAGGGAGGGGAGCGGTATTACATTATTAGGAATGTTGGTGATAGCCTTTTGTTTGTTTGTTTAACCAGAGCCGGCCTGCAAAAAAGCAAAAATGCATGGAGGTGGACTTCCCGCATCCCCAGCAGACAGTCATAAATGTGATTCCATGCCAGCATCTCAATCAGAAGGGGAGATATGTCAATCTACACCACAGCTACAAGCCCCTAACTCTGCAAACTCTCAGAATATGAACAATGTTTATCTGGATATGGTACAGGAATGGGAGAAGCCTATCAGGAATTTCAGGGCTGTGGAATATTATCAACGCTATAGATTTATTAATCTTGACCGAATCCAGTCTTTTGTAGATGCTATAGAGGCTATTCATAATGTGATACAGCCTCTTTTGAATAATGTTGCTAGGGACATAGGTCCAAATGATTTTGTTCAACTCCGGCTGGATGCAGAGGGGTTAAATCATCCTCTCTTTTCTCTTAGGAGGAATATCAATGATTTAAATGCTGATGATTTTCTGACCAGTATTGAAAATCTGCTGCAAAGTAAGGCCGAGATATTGTGGGGGGTAATTTGCAATTAGTGGTTACCGTCGTGAAGAACAAGGAGGGGGGAGGTCTTAGGAAGTTAAACACTGTGCTGCTCACCAGAGTGCTGGAGAAAAAAAGACAGCACCTAGTAGATTTCAATGTGGGAGGTGAATTTCTGTGTTTTGCTAGCTGTTTGCTCTGGCTGATTGGCGGGGATGTTAGAAATCAAGAAATTATTACCAGGGCCAGGGAACTTCACAATAGACTGGGTGTTTCCACAGAAAACAGAATTGACTTTTCTCAGATACACCTCTTTGAAGAAGCTTTAAGGGTCACTATAAAGATCTTGTTTTATATGCAGGACGGTTGGCGGTTTTTTGTCACAGGTAGCCCCCAGGAAGAAAAAATAGTGTTTATATTGTTACACGACAAGCATTATTATGGCATCAAAAATATCAAGGGCTTCCTGGGTGAACGCTATTTCTGTAAATTCTGCCACACACCCTACCACCACAAATTTAGTCATGGCTGTCAATATATCTGCAGAGCCTGCCTCACCCAAGAATGCCAGCAGGTGGTGGAGGAGAAGGCGCACTGCTGTAGGTGCAAAGAGTTTTGCTGGTCTAAGGTGTGTCTTGAAAGACACACACAGCTTGCTATGGAGGGAAAAGTTGACTGTAAGAATAAAGAATATTGTGAAACGTGTGGGGTTTACATCTTTAGCCCCCACAAAAAGTGCAAGGAAACCAAGTGTGGACAGTGCTTTGAGAAGGTTGAAAGCTTGGAAGGGCATTTATGCTTTCTAAATTCGTTGGACCGGCCACGAATTGGCAAAAGATACATCATTTATGATTTTGAATGCTGTCAAGAGACAGGCATCCATATACCTAATTATGCCTGCGCCAGGGATATGTTGAAGGATGAGGATGATAAAGATGTTGTGAGGTGGGATTGTTATGGTGTTAGATGCCTGGAGCAGTTTGTAAAGAATTTTATAAATCATAAGTTTAAAGGATGTACTTTTATCGCTCACAACTCCAAAGGTTATGACGGGTACCTAGTACTGAAGCAGTTGATCCGTGAAAAGGTTAGGGTTCAGCTTATAAGTCAGGGGGGAAAACTTTTGTGTATCACCCTGCCAGATTATAAGATCCGGTTTATTGATAGCCTCTCATTTTTGCCCCTTAAATTAAGCAAATTACCCAAAGCTATGGGGTTTCAAGGCAGCAAAGGATATTTCCCCCACTTGTTCAATACAATGGCCAATCAAGACTATGTGGGGCCACTCCCTGAAACCAAGTATTACAGCCCTGAAACCATGATGCCCAGGGAGAGAGAAGAATTCATGAAATGGCACTCTGCTAATACAGGTACTGTGTTTAAACTAAAGAAGGCTCTGGCTTACTATTGCAGACAAGATGTAGATATATTAAGAGAGGCCTGTATTCGATTTAGGGAACAGGTGATGGAAATGACTGAGCGAGAGTGTTTCAGGGGGGTCGGGGGGGATATTGTTGAGATAGCGATTCGATGCATTGACCCCTTCCAACATATCACATTGGCATCTGTCTGTATGGCCCAGTACCGGTTCATGTATTTGAAGAGCTATACCATTGCATTAGCTCCTTTGGACAATTATCACAAGACACAGAAAAGGTATTCAGCTCCAGCGATTCAATGGTTGTTGCATATAGAGCACACTGAGAATCTCAATATCCAGCATGCTCTGAAGGGGGGTGAAAAGCAAGTAGGCAAATATTTTTTGGATGGTTTTGCTGTCATAAATGGAACTCCCACAGCTTTTGAATTTCACGGTTGTTTTTTTCATGGGTGCCCTGTCTGCTACTCTGAAAAAGACTTCAACAAATTACTTGATTCAACATATGGAGGCCTGCACAACCGTACTAAGATTAAAGAAGAGTACCTCAGGGACCAGGGGTATGCTGTGTGCTGCATCTGGGAACATGAATGGAGGGCCATGGTGGAGGATGACACCTCTTTGAAGCAGTTTCTAGTTGAGAATAAGCTCCCAACTCCTTTGAATCCTTGAGATGCTTTTTTTGGTGGTAGAACAAATGCTACATGCCTGTACTACAAACCAAAACCCGGTGAACAAATCTTATACTATGATTTCACCAGTTTGTTCCCGTTTGTGAATAAGACCAAGGAGTACCCAATTGGCCATCCGCAAATCATCTACCAAAACTTTGGGGACATAAAGCAATATTTTGGGTTGGCCAAAGTCAAAGTGTACCCACCAAGGAATCTCTATTTCCCAATCCTACCCCACAAATCAGGGGGCAAATTAATGTTTAGTTTGTGCGCAACCTTCACAGAAAAACTGCAAACCACCCCCTGTAAACACAGTGATGAGGAAAGAGCTCTGACTGGGACATGGTGTACCATTGAATTGAATGTAGCTTTAGAAAAAGGTTACAGAATTGTTGAAATCTATGAGATCTGGCATTTTGAAAGAACATCAAATGAGCTATTTTCAGGTTATATGAACACGCATCTCAGACAGAAACAGGAGGCCAGTGGTTACCCTGACTGGTGCAAAACAGAACAGGATGAAGAGCAATATATTCAGGATTATGAAAAGATGGAAGGTGTCCGCTTACGACGTGACCACATTGAAGTAAATCCTGCTAAAAGACAGATTGCCAAGCTGTTTTTAAATTCGCTGTGGGGCAAGTTTGGTCAGAGCACCAATCACCTGACCACATCCGTGGTGACAAACCCTGAGGATTTATTCAAATACCTTTTTGTGCCCTATTATGATGTTTCCTCATGTGAGTTTGTGGATACAGAGACAGCCGTTGTGACATGGAAAACAGCCAAGAACCACCCCACCAAATCGACATGCACTAATGTATTTATCGCCAGCTTTACTACTGCTTATGCCCGGCTGGAATTATACAGACTACTGGATGGGCTAGGCGATAGGTGCCTGTACCATGACATCGATTCAGTCATTTTTGTAAGTAGAGAGGGGACGTGGACACCTCCTTTGGGTGATTATTTAGGACAGCTGACAAGTGAGATTCCACCAAAGACTACAATAACAGAGTTTGTTGCGGCCGGTCCCAAAACGTATGCTTATGCTTTGTCCAACGGGGAAACGGTGCTAAAAGTGAAGGAGATCACGCTAAACTGTGGTAATAGCAACAAGGTTAATTTTGACAGCTTGAAAGATTTGGTAGATGATTATTGTGTGTCTGGTGCAGAGAGAAAAAAGGAGATCGGGGTAGAGCAGTTGGGGATTGTTAGGGTTAAGAAACATTGGACCCTAGAAATGCGGGTCCTCCGAAAAACTCTAAAAGTAGTGTATAATAAAAGTTTATTAAAGAGTGAGGATTACTGTACGCTGCCTTACGGTTATTAAGGATGGCGGAAAACATTGCACAATTTGTACACCCTTTCTCCTGTATTATAAGCGGCCCGTCCAATTCTGGCAAATCTTTTTTTATCAAACAAATGTTAGAACATGGTGATGTTGTGTTGTCTCAAATGCCTCAAAATATTGTATGGTTTTATAGTTGTTGGCAACCTCTGTACAAAGAACTGCTTAATAAAACCCTTTATATTAAGTTTATGGAGGGGGTTCCGTCTTCTTTTGAAGATGATGAGTTGTTTCCGCCAAATCAAATCACTCTAGCTGTGATAGATGATCTCATGGCATCAGCCGGTGACAGCGATCAAATAGAGAAGGCTTTTACACAGTACGTCCATCACAGAAACCTGAGCATTATTCTCATACTACAAAACCTGTTCTTTCAAGGTAAGAAGATGAGAACAATAGCTCTGAATTCCAAATATTTGGTTTTGTTCAGCAGCCCCCATGATCAGATGCAAATTGTCACACTGGCCAGGCAGATGTATCCCACTAACACAAAGTATTTTTTAGAAGTATTCCAAGATGCCACTCGCAAACCACATGGGTACCTTTTGGTAGATTTGGCAGCCACCACTCCAGAATCCTGCAGGTTGAGAACAGGCCTCTTCCCGCCTGATTGGCCTACTGTTTACACAATGAAAAAGAAGTGTAAAAAGCAGTAGCTCAGTTACCCTAGCACTAGTTCATTTAAGATGTCAGAGAGGGTACGTAGAAATTGGGGGCTTTTAAAAATCTTAGTAAAGGCCGGACCAAGACAGAGAAAAGCCATCTTATGCAATGCTAACAATGACCTGGTGGGGGCAATGGCAGAAATAGCTCTGAACACCCTAAAAGGAAACCTTCCTCTGAAACCTTCACAATTCCGGTCTCTAAAGAGAAAGAAAGGTGTCATTAAAAAGTTGAGTGATAGAAAGGTCTCACTCAAGAAGAAGAAGAAGATCATACTTCAGTCGGGTGGTTTTATCGGCCCCTTACTAGGGACAGCTATTCTGCTGTTGACTAGCCTGTTAGCTGGATAAACCATGGATCATGCCGAGAAAATGTACCTGGTGTCGCGTCATCAGATGGAGCAACTACAGGGTAAGCCACCTACTATGGGGGCTATAGCCACTAACCGGTTGGATGATGAGATGCGTACCATTCTTCAGAGAGCTGATTTGTCTGAGGATGACAAGATTAAGCTCTACAATTCTGCACTGCAGAGGTATCTAAGACTGACCAGGCAAAATGAATCTGAAAAGGACAGACTGAATCTCATTTATCCACCGGAAGAGCCTCGACCACTTCCAACTTTACCAGAACAGCCGCCACAGCCATCTCCGCAGGACACAGCGATGGATGAGATCCTAAGGGGTGTGAGCACCCGTTACAGAAAAAATGCAGAACTTTTGCTGAACAAAATGAAACAGCATCAGGACGTCTCAACCTGGGATGATCGTGGTACCTTTTTATACAAAGGTGTCCCTATTCCTGGTACTAATATTTTAGACTTGGTAAAAGGGGCCTCACAACACCGAGCTCCTACTGAGAAGCGGAAACCTAAAGGCTGGGATGACTTTATGAATGCTAT
This sequence comes from Crotalus adamanteus, assembly GCA_039797435.1. NCBI lineage: Eukaryota > Metazoa > Chordata > Lepidosauria > Squamata > Viperidae > Crotalus > Crotalus adamanteus. The sequence goes on along the minus strand of CM077935.1, from coordinate 7,004,447 downwards.
GGCTGAGGTGAATGTTCCAACCTCTGTGTTGGGATCTACAACTGTTAAAGAGCAAATAGAAAAGTTGAAAGATTCTCTGGTTGTTAAGGATGAAACTGCTACTAACCCCGTCTTTGTTATGACACCCCCTTTTGGGACTCAGAAGCCACTGATTACCGGTACCCCCTCTAGCCCTTGGACATTAAATCCTAGAAGTAGGTTCACGTTTGGTGACTGGCTCAATTTGTAAAATGAATAAAAACACAGTGAAACAAGTAAAAACGTTCAAGTCTTTTTCTTTATTTTACAATAAGGCATGCATGTCTGCATGCATTGGTGACGGTTACAGGTTCCAAGCCCCCTTCCCACCTTTATAGTTTTTACAAACAGCTTTACCATTTGATCATTTTTAATATAGGCATTGGAGTACATCTTTAAAATATTTTCATAGTCCACTCCTTTAGTCCGGTTCAGTAGAAAAAACGCACAGTGTTGCCCGCAGGTCACAGCGCTGGGGTGTTGCAGTTGACATTGGTGAAATGTGTACTTCTCAGCTTGCTGCTCTAAAAACATCACTATAGAGCCAGGAAAGTCAGGGCTATCCAGCGGTCTTCCATAAGAATCAAAAAATTCACCATATCCAGGAGATGGGAAGTAGAGGGCCAGCCAGTGTTCACCAGGCAGAGTGTGAGGGTGAGTATTTACAATTAATCCAAAAGGTCTTTTGGAGATATGTCTCTGGGGTAGCAGATCACAAGGGTAGACCCCTAGAAAGGCAGTATTTCCAGAGAACAATTGGAGGAGCTGCAGTGTGTCCATACTCACATATAATCAAAAAGCACATTCCTTGTGTGACTTATTTCAATAAGGTTTTCAAAAATTGCATAGAGAATCATGTTGACGGTGTTGGGGAGGGGTTGTGCAAGTCTAATTTCGGCTCTGAGGTTACCATTCTTGATCAAAGAATAGTGCTCAGAGCATCCCTGATCAGGACTCAAGTCAAAACAATACAAAGTATACCCTCGGTTAAACTCTTCCCGGCTGATTATCAGTGGCCTGTCTTTCATGCCTTTGCCTGTGGCTTGCACCATCTGCATGTACTCTCTCACAAAAAGACCGTGTTCATAATCAGGCTGAAGAGGCTTTGCGGGGATCTGCTCGCCATCACAATACAGAGTGCAAAAATTGACATTGCAGTGTTGAAAATTGAACGGGTTTCTTTCATAATCCCCACTAAAAGATGCATTGTCCACAAACCCAATCACTAATTGTTTAGGTAGCTGCCCCAGAAATAGATTTTCCTGATTACACACAAGGCTCCCTGCAGGAATGCTGTAAACCTTCATCCCCACTCGATCAATGGGGTATTTGGCATTGGAGGTGAGCAAAGCTTCTGCATGGCCAAGGCACACTCCCGGGGCTATTTTTACATGTTTTACAAAGAGAGAAGCTGCCAGGAGTTGCACTTTATAATTCTCATTGCCGTCCTTCATCACACAAAATTCATTTCTGCTTCTTGTGAGTTTGACTTTCACATCAACGCCGTTAATCAGCAGTCTGTCTTGAAAAAACAGATCGCTATGCAGAGGCCCTAGCAAATCCCATTTACGACTACCGGCCGTGTGTCTTGCTCTCGCTTTGAAACCAGAGTTCCCAGCAGCTGTCAGCAGAGTACTCTCCATGAGTTCTGAGTCATCTTTGTAAAAAAACCCCAGCTGTAAATTGGGTACCCAGTGCATCACTACCAAAGTTCAGAATCAGTTCAATCATGGCCCGATAAGAATAGCAATGATGGCTCTGTGTAATGAGCCGATCTCCCAAAGTAACATCCAGCTGGTTAAATAGTGATGCTATAGGGTAGTTGGTCAGGCCCACCCTTGCCCCATCATCAATATCCGTCCCATCCGCCTTTACAATCTTGCAACTCACATACAGCAGGGTGTTGTGATAAAAAATTCCAGGGGAGCGTTGGGTGTTAGCGCTGATAAAGGAGGGATCTCGACATAGGTACTGTTTTCAATACTGGTCTGTGTAGGCGCCAGCTGAAAAAGACCCAGTTCTGATTTAACACATTCCTCTGAAGCAGAATGAATAAATGACATTGTATTAGAATATGTCTTCCTTGTCACAGAGCTTCCTCTTCTGCACACGTCTCCTCTTGGTATGACGGGCCTTTTTCACAAGTCTTCTCTTTTTAAACAGAATAGGTGGGCCCGATGCATAATTCTTCCTGGCTATGAACAACCCTGATCCATCCTGCCCCCTTTCAACAACTTGGGATACAAGATTCCCCGCAACATCTCTGACAATGTTTTTGGCAGCAGATTTCACATGCGGCTTAATGATTTCTAATCCACGCCTCAAAAAAGGCATTGCTTTTCGAAAAAGCCCACGGAACAGACCCCCTAACCCTGTCCCGTACATAATGGGGGCTCCTCGGAAGCCTGGAAGGCCTCCACCGGCTTGTGCCCTGTAGTAAGCCATGTAGTCTTGAGGGTTCCCGTGCTCCTTGATTACAACCATCCTTCACTTTTCCGAGGCCTAAAATGAAGCTTGACAATCACCTTCCCGTTATAAAAATGCACGTTTTTGTCCTGGTCGGTTTTGATTTCTATAGTAACGGTATCGATGTGATGTTTGCTGACTGGTACATAATGTGGACGGTCATAGGTTATTGTGATGAAATCGTTGTCTTGCCCTTGCACAGGCACCCAGCGCAGTAATGGCACATAGTAGTCACCCACTATCTGGAGCTCTACAATGTCTGTTTAAACATGTAAGGTGTTGAATCCAGGGAACGTACTTAACAGCTGTCCAAGTTCTCCGCTAACTAGAATGGTATGCGGTTCATCACCTTTAAGGTTAATTTTTCGACCCACTGCATCATACTGTAGGGTTGTCTTAGGGCCGTCCTTGGCATTTGATATAAGCTTGTTCATAACAGTTTTCTAACAGTTGTCGGATGCTGCTATAGTATCCGCTTCTCAAAGAAAAATGCCATCTCTTTCTCTCATTAGCAATTTCAAAATATCCAGGAGAAGTTAATGTGTGCCAACTATGCGGATACTGTATCTCTGCTAGCCCTACTTCCCATGACCCTGGAAGATCCAACGATCTTGCTAATTGTATAGTAAAATTAGAATTTCTGTTTTGGGGGAAAATTGCTGCTGACGCATTGCTGGGAAGGGTGATGTAAAACTCTGCCATATCAAAGATGTTGTACTTCAGTCTCCTTAACCCAACTGTTGAACTTCTCTGGCCATCCAGTCCATTTGACTAGAAACTCTCTGTGTCTCCCCCGCCCTCTTTTTTGGATAATTTTCTCTATTCTGTATATGCGCTGTTGGTCAGCAGGAACCTTTTGGAGCTCCTCAAAGTAAAAAGCCCCCTTTACAGGGTCACCAGTGTAATCATTTAATCTATACACCACTCTTTCCCCCCTTGTCTGCAGTTCTTTGACGATGAATATCTCATCCGTATAGGTTTGCTGATAGCCCTTTTCAAACTTACCCTTCAGTCTGGATACCCTGACATGATCTCCCATCTTAAGACATTTTTCCTTTCTTTTCCTTTTTAAAGCTGCCCCATAAAGTCTCATCCACACACCCCTTTCGTTAGACAAATTTACGGTGTTAGGAGCAGTACTGATGCTACGATGGTAAGCGTTATTGTACCCCTGAATAGTATCTGCTAAAATGTCCACATACCGGTGGGTATTTCTAGCTGTGAAATATCTCCAGAGTTTGTTTTTTAGGGTTCTATTAAACCTCTCTATAACGGCTGCTTTAGTTTCGCTATGAGTGACAAAATGATGAATGCCGTAACGTGCTAAAAGTTTCTTCAGTGGAATATTCAAGAACTCTTTACCTGCATCTGTCTGTAATTTTCGGGGTGCACGTCCTGTTTGAAATATATTCTGGAAGGCGGATGTAACTTCCCTCCCTGATTTATCAGATAAAGGGGAGGCCCAGGCATATTTAGATAACACATCGATAACTGCTAAGATGTACTTTTTTCCATGATTCTCCTTAGAAAATTTGGAGACATCTATGAGGTCAGCCTGCCATTGATAATCTAAGCCAGACACTACTGTTTTATTTCTAGGAAAATTAATTCTTGCAGGCTTATGAAGCGTATAAGCATCTTCCCCTGACAGCCACGTCTTGACTTGCTTCATGGTCAGGTTTTTATCATGTTTTCTAGCTTCCTGAAAAAGGGCATTCACACCTCCATAACTCCCTACACACCCCGGTGTATAATAAATATGACTTAAAAGCTTTTCATGCATCGTTATACTGAAAGACCACTGACAAATGTTCAAGTGTTGACATTAACACAGTCTTTTATTGGTTATACAGAATTCAGAGGGTGCACGGCTCCGCCATCAGAAAAATATCCCTCATCACCACTATCAGAATCAGAAGATAAAGGACTATAACACGCTATTTTATAATACTCTGACCCGCCTGTGCCCCACAAATCACGTCCGCAGTCACAAGCAAACCAGTCTTTACACAAATTGCAGCTCTTTAACTCACAAGGTAGATAGCGTGGTCTCTGGGATAGCTCATAATCCCTGTTATAGTCTAGATCAGAAAAATCTGCAGAAGCTTTCTGACCACGGCGATTACCACAGGAATCTAAAAGCGGGGTGTCTTGAAGTGTTTGCTGTCTAGGTATTACTAATTCAGAGTCTGCAAAATATAAAGCACATCCTGTTAGCGGTGTATCCGCTCCAGCATCATTTACATTATCATAAATAAAAACATATTTACTTACCATTGCTGGGAGATAATGTAGTATCTTTCACCATTTCACAGGCTGTCCGGTAAGTACTCTGCATCTCATCGTTAAAGTTACAACACACCATGCTACAGCCATGCAACACAGGTCTGAATAAAAAATTTTCTTTATCATAACCCATGCAACAGATTTTGTTGCATTCTGTTGGCTGGGGCCTTGTATCAGAGTGTCTGACGCTATCTTTTGCTGTTGGTGTAAAAACAGCTTTGGAATCAGAGGCTGCCATCTTCAAAAGACTGCTGGGATTAAATCGCTAGCTGTTCAGGCCTGCCCACACAAACTCCCCTGCCCCTTGCAATGACACACCCTTGAGCATTGCACATGCCCAGATCACGGGGAGCATGACATGCCCAGGCATGTCCCTGCCTGCACAAACTCCCCTGCCCCCTTGCAATGACACGCCCTTGAGCATTGCGCATGCCCAGATCACGGGGAGCAAACTCCCCTGCCCCTTGCAATGACACGCCCTTGAGCATTGCGCATGCCCAGATCACGGGGAGCATGACATGCCCGGGCATGTCCCTGCCCACACAAACTCCCCTGCCCCCTTGCAATGACACGCCCTTGAGCATTGCGCATGCCCAGATCACGGGGAGCAAACTCCCCTGCCCCTTGCAATGACACGCCCTTGAGCATTGCGCATGCCCAGATCACGGGGAGCATGATATGCCTGGGCACATCCCAAACAAGGCCTAACCCCCCCCCCCTTTTTTTTACTAGCAGACAGACAGAAACACGCATGGCTGCTTGCTGCTTGCCTCTTGTGAGCCTGGTTGGCTGCTTGCCTCTTGTGAGCATTTTAATTCCTGTTAATATTCCTTGTCTTTTGCTATAGTGGGGAGGGGGGCAGAATAAATTTTATTCAGGGTGCAAATGGCAAAATATGTGTCTTTAGATTTTTTACAAAGGTAAAAACCAGCTGTGGGTTTTAAAAGGGGCTGTGTTTGTTTGTTTTTTCCCCTGCGTTCGAGGAAATGCTTTTAAAGCCACCTAGAAATAAATACCTTTTAGAAAAAAATATCTTTTAGAAAAAAGGGGTTAAATGCAGGCTCTGGCTGCCTTTCAGGGGATTCTTTTTCCCCAGCTTTTGAGGCACTGATTTTTAAAACTCCACAAAAATTAAAAGCATCGTTAGGCTAGAATGATTAGAAATAAAAAGCCTTTTTTATTTTTTATTTCACAGCTCCCCAAAGTAGGGCTTGTTTCCCCAAAACACAAACAGCTCCCCAAAGTAGGGCTTGTTTCCCAAAAACACAGGCCTCTGCTAATTATTCATTTTTACTTAGCTCTTTTTTGGTTTTGAACGTCCGTAGAATTAGTCTAGGGTTAACCTAATCATGTACCCAGAGGATTGACTGCCAATCTTGATGGGATTAGGCCAAAACGTCACATTCGGAGGGTGGGGGCTGAGCACATCACTTCCTTTTAGGGCGATGCCCTGTTGACGTAATCAGCACGTGGGTTTGTTTACTTTGATGACGTCACTGATCAAAAGTGCTGATAATTTTCATTAAAAAAAGGTATACACTACTTCTACTCACCGTCATTCAGGCTGCCCCTCAACACCTCAGAATGAGGTGAAAGATGGTGGATGGGGAACAGGTAGTCCTTGACTTACAACAGTTTGTTTAGTGACCGTTCAAAGTTACAACGGCACTGAAAAAAATGACTTATAACCAGTTTTATACCTATGACCATTGCAGTATCTCCACGGCCAAGTGATCAAAATCCAATACTTGATAACTGTCTCATATTTATGACGGTTGCAGTGTCCTGGGGTCCTTAGGGTTTGCGACCTTCTGATAAAGTCAATGGAGAAACCAGGTTCACTTAACAACCGTGATACTAACTTAACAGATGCAGTGATTCACTTAACAACTGTGGCAAGAAGGGTCGTAAAAAGGGGCAAGATTCAACAAATGTCTTGCTTAGCAACATAAATGTTGGGCTCAATTGTGGTCATAAGTCAAGGACTATCTGTATGAGGCTGTGTTGGTGGTAAGGTGTCCTTGGGCTGGATCTTCATGTTTCATCTTTATGTTAGCTATAACTCTTCAGTTTAATTGTTATTTGGAAAAAAAAAATCAATTCAAAGTGTGAGAAAGCCTTGTGCAAAGGAAGGGTATTCTGCAGAAGCTCAAAGTAATACGTATACAATCTATGCCTTACTAAACATTTATTATTTATTTATAATTTGTGTATTTATTATAGAAATCCAAATGAATTTAGATTTAATATGCATACATAAAATGTCAGTATATCAATATCTGATCAATAGGATGATGGTTTTTTTTTCAAATTTAAGTACTACGGAAAAATTAAAGGCAATTTTAAAAAGCAACTAAGGTCTAACGCCAGTTCTGGATTTATTATTCTAAACATAATAAAAGTCATTATTTCTAAAATGCAAATCTCCATCCAAAATGTACCTCATATGAAAGCTTAATCATATTACTCTGCAGAAAATAGAGGAAGGAGGAAGACTTGCACCTTCTGTAATTTTGTGTGTTTGTGTGTAAGTGTGTACCAGCACTAGATGAAAATTTGCAAGTGATAAATGTTGTTTCAAGTACTGGAATTGAATAAACCTCACATCCTTCTTCATTTCAGCAGCATGTATTGCTGCTGTAAACATTCTCTTGTCTTGTTATTTCTGAAAAAAAAGATGTCAAACCCTCATGTTGACTTTCACCAGCGGGTTTTAATTTACCTTCACTCCTGCCCTCGAAAACCAATCACATGCAGAGGAGACAATGTTCCTTCCTGCCAAATTTTTTTAGTTAATCAAAATACAAAATACAGAGAAACAAAGAAAATTAAGATAATGTGAAAATAGAGGAAGAAAAGGGGAAAGAAAAAAGTGTTGGGTAAAGGAGGGGAAAAAAAGGATTGACTTCTGACTCCTTTTGGCACAGTAGAATAAGGTAATCACACCTTGACTTTTTACTTTTATATAATACCGTACTATATGCTAGCTGTTTCTATATCAAGAAATCTATCTAATCAGCAGAAACCAAAATCAAAGTTTCATTTTTTTTCTAGCCCAAGCACAAAGTCCAGAAGAGGTTTCTTAGTAGTGTAGCGTTACCTCCTCAGAGGCCGCCAAAGCCCAGGCCCTCCCAGCCCCGCCCCCCTTCGTCAAGCTCTGCTGCTGTATTCTCTAGGGGTTGGTAAGGTATCTCTTCTAAGCAGAGCTCAGGCAGAGTTAGGAAGTAGCAGGGTCTTGTCATCAAGAAGGGGCTTCCAGGAACAAAGATGACCAGCCCCCCCAGCCTCAATAGTCAATGCTGTGATGGTATCCAACCAGCCAAGGCTGTTGTAGCAGCAATAGTTAATGATTCCTCAACAACCATTCAAGATCAAGTGGGGTGGAGGAAAACCCCAGCTCCAGGCAGTAGTAGAAACAAAAGCAGTCAGCGTGCTATAGTAATGGCTTGCCCCCCCCCAAGTCTAAAACTTGTACAAGCAGCAGTAGTCACAGTCCAGGTAGCCTCCAGGCTTCACAGCAACAGTAGCTACGACCAGTCTCTCCTCTTCTTCTGTTGCTTCTTCTCAGTCAGGTCTCAGCATCAAAACCCTCCCCCCTTATCTTTATTGTTAAAAGTCCCAGGCTAACAGCCCCAGCCACTTTCTTTCCACACACTCTCTCTCGCCTCCTTTTGAGATATCCTCTTTACGAAGGAGAGCAGTAAAGTTCCACTCCCTCTCACTCACTCTCTCTGTCTCTCCCCCCTCCTCCACACGAAGGGGTCATCTTAAAACCTCCAATCCCTCTTTACCTTCACCTGACGAACTCCAACAGCCACCCCTTCCCTTTCCTTCCTTCCCTTTTTCTACCCTTTCCCTTCATCCACCCCTGCCACACCCAAAACCAGCAGCAGCTGTCCCAATCTCTCCCTTCCCAGCCAAATCCTGCAAACACTCTAAGACAGCCCCGCTGTAAGGACCCACCCCACTTTGCATCTTAAGAAGACAGAACTCTTGGAATATTTCTTCCAACAGGCATCTTTATTAAGAGAAAATGGTTGCAGGTGTTCTAGACAGGATCTGGGGCCCAAGCCCTACAGTTCAAGATTTTAAGGGGTCCCCAGTAGCCCCCCCCCATCATCTTCCCAGCGACAATCCCAGGCTCTACATTTCCACCCCCTTTTCCTTACTGCCGGTGGAAGGGAGACTTCAGAGAGGAACAGATCAAAGCTGATGGCCCCCATTCTTATGCTTAGTCCTTTTGGTGATATCCACATTCAAGTCCTTTGAAGTTGTACCGAAGGAAGTGAGGGCCATAAAACCCCTTTGTTCACCCCCCCTTCCCCTTCATCGTATGACAGAATCCAGAGAGGGCAGAAATGGGGTTTTCCATAGTCAATAACTAGAGATGAAATATAATTGGATTCTGACATCCTGCCCCCTTAAAAATAAGATAGATCCACCTGAAAGAAAACAAAACAGGTATAAAAGTTAGTCAGGCTTGTTAGGATACTCTGTGTGAAACTTCTTTAATAGCTTTGGGGCTCTGACATGACGTTTATGGACCCACTCATTTTGTGAGGCAGGGAGGTGTTTCCATGCAACTAGGTACTGAGTCGCTCCATGATATCTCCTAGAGTCTAGGATTTCCTTTATTTCAAAGTGTTGTCGCCCTCCACCATGATTGGAGGTGGTGGTGGGGGGGGATTTTTGGCCGTAACGATGACTGATGCTCTCTTTTCAGCAAGCTGCAATGAAAAATTGGGTGTATTTGTCTGAGAGTTTTGGGTAATTCTAATTCCACTGTTACTGGGTTTATGATTCTTTTAATTGGAAAAGGCCTTATATATTTTGGTCCAAGTTTTTTGCAGGGTTGTAGGGACTTTAGGTATTTTGTAGATAAGTACACCATTTCTCCTATAATGAATGGTGTAGGCTCATCCCTTTTTTTATCGGCTTGTGCTTTGTATGCCTGCCTAGCTTCATCTAGTGCTTTTCTAACTATTGGCCAGATGTTTTGTAGTTTTTCCATCCATTCTTTCAGTGATGGGATTGTTGGTTCGTTTGGGGTTAATTCTGGCATGGGGTTGAAACTTTGACCGGTGGCTATTTGAAAAGGAGTGTAACCTGTGCTGGAGTGGACTGCATTATTGTAGGCAACTTCTGCAAAAGGGAGTAAGTCCGCCCAATCGGACTGCTGGAAACTAAGAAAACATCTTAAATATTGCTCAAGTACTGAGTTCAATTTTTCCGATTGACCATTTGACTGAGGGTGATGGCTAGATGTCAGTCCCTGAGTGGTTCCTAAGAGGGATAAAAATTCCTTCCAAAATGCAGACGTAAATTACACTCCCCTATCAGAGATGATGCGTTGGGGTGCCCCATGCAATCTGTAAATGTGCTGGACGAAAAGTTTTGCTAAGGCTTTTGCGGTGGGAATCTTTTGGCAAGGGATAAAGTGCACCTGTTTGGAAAACAAGTCCGTGACCGTCCAGACAACAGTATTCCCATTGCTTTCTGGTAATTCCACTATAAAATCCATGGCTATTTCCCTCCAGGGGGCTGAGGGACTTGCCACTGTTTGTAATAGTCCTGGCGATTTCCCTTGCAACCTCTTTGCAGTTGCACATTTTGGGCAGCTGGCCACGTAGCTTTCTATGTCCTTTTTTATGGATGGCCACCAAAATTGCCGTTTAATTAAGTGTAAAGTTTTTACAAATCCAAAATGCCCTGCTGATTTTGTGTTGTGGCAAAGCTGCATGAATGTGACTCTTTGGGTTGTTGGTATATATAACTTATCCCCCACCCAAGGCAGCCCATCTCTCATTGTGCACACATTTTTGTTTTTCTGGAACCATTCATCTGTTTCCAAACTTTTCCGGAATTCAATTCCAGTTTGGCTGCTCAGTTGTGGTTTTATTTTAGCTTGGGCTCTGGTGGTTACTGGTGCTGCCAGTTGTGATTCTGCCATCATCGGTTTAGAGTCTGTGGTTCACATGCTGTTATATTGGGGCATGTGAGATTCGTCTGTTTCCAAACTTTTTCTGCATCTGCCAGGAAGTTCTTTCCCCCCGGCAAATGTTTGAGCTTAAATTGGAACTGGTGAAAATGCTGGGACCAGCAGGCTTACTTGGGGTTGAGCTTCCTGGGTGTTTTCAGGGCTTCCAAATTTTTGAGATCAGTCCACACCTGGAAGGGGATTTTGTTGCCTTCAAGGAACTGGCGCCACGTGAGTAATGACCATGTATATGCACAGGGTTGCAATACCCCTTCATCATTTTCTTGTAATAGAACAGCCCCCACTGCCACATCACTTGCATCCGCCTGTATTACAAAGGGCTTATCCATGTCTGGGTGCCTCAGTACTTGTTCGGCAGAAAAAAGTCTCTTTAATCTCTCAAACGCTGCTTGGCACTCCATTGTCCATGTTAGTGGCTGGCTAGGTTTTACTGAGGATGCTCCCTTCGTTTTTAGTAAGTTAGTGAGGGGCAGGGCTATCTGGGCAAATGGGATGAATTGGCGGTAAAAGTTTGCAAAGCCCAGGAAACTTTGTAGTTGCTTTCTTGTGCAGGGTGGTGCCCAATCTAATACTGCTCTGACCTTCTCTGGATCCATTTCAATGCCCTGTGGGGATATGCGATAACCTAGGTGGTCTATCCTTTCCTGGTGGAATTCGCATTTTGAAAGTTTGGCATATAGGTGGGCGGCTCGCAGTTTCTTTAAAACCGCTCCGACAAGGTTGACATGTTCCTCTTTTGTTTCAGTGAAGATAAGAATGTCGTCTAAGTAAACAAGGACCCCCTTAAACAGGTGCTCCCTTAGAACATCATTGATTAATTGCATAAATACTGCGGAGCCCCCTTGTAATCCAAATGGCAAGACTTTGAATTTTTTTTTTATGAATCTTTCCATTTCCTCCTTCTCCTTTGGGCTCATGGAGTATAATCTGGGCTTTGGGAGTTTTGCCCCAGGCTTGAATTCAATGGCACAGTCCGTGGGTCGGTGGGGGGGGGAGCTCATCTGCCCTCTCCTCACTGAAAACTTCAGCAAGGTCTCTGTATTCCTCTGGTATTTCTGGTAGTCCCTTTTCCTCTCCCATGGATGCTTTTTCTGCTCTTGATTCTGGTAGCCCCCCTTGGGATTTTAAGTCCATGGGGTCCCCCTTCGGGAATTTGATTTCTGCTGTCCTCCAATTCACCCAGGGATTCCATTTTTTTAACCATTCCATCCCTAGGATCATTGGGCATTCCATGCCTGGGGTCACCACAAACGTTATGTCTTCCTCATGTTTGCCCAGGGAGAGGTGTACTGGTAAAGTGGCTAGGGTAGCTGGCACCCCCCCTGCTATGGACCCATCTAACTGGCCAAATGAGATTGGTTGTTCCAGTCTCTGTGACGGAATGCCCAGATTCCCCACTAGCGTCGGGCTAATGAGGCAGCGGGTGCAGCCAGAGTCTATTAAGGCTTTCACCTTCACGGCTTCGGGCATGGGGGGAATTAATATAGTCACTGTCTTGAGGATGGGTGCGGTGTGTCCACTTACCAGGGGTTCGCCCTCCGAGCTGTCATCTGAGGTGTCCACCGGCCCTGCGGTATAGGCTGGAGTTCTTTCCCCCTGATGAGCAGAGGTGGGGGATTCCACAGCCTCCATCATTTTCATGGCAGGTTCTTTTGGCTTAGCCGGAGACTTTCTGGATTTGCTGGCCGGTGATCTGTCTGGGTTGTGCTGGGGGGCTTTTGAGCGGCATTCTACAGCCCGATGCCCTTCTCTCCCGCACTTGAAACACTCCATTTGCTTCTTGGCCGTAGCCAATGGTTTCACTGGTTCGCGTGTCAACTCAGTCAGTGAGCAGCCCCATTGTTTTCCTCGGCGGTGCCTCTTCAATATGTCGATCTCTACTTCCTCTGCCAAGACGTACCATTCCTCAAGTTGGTGTGGGTCCCCTCAGGGCAGGCAAGCGTCATATAGGTCATAATTTAGTCCGTCTTTGAAATGGCTAAGGAGGATGTCTTCCGGCCAGTTCAGTTTGCTGGCAATGGCCCGGAATTCTTGTGTATATTCGGCTACTGGGCGTTTGCCTTGCCTCATCGTTTTTATCCTTTCACGGGCTTTGCGATCAGCCAGGGGGTCCTCAAATCGCCTTCTCAGAGAGGACATGAAACGGTTGAAGTCGTTGAGCTCTGGAGCATTGGAGTCGTGCAAGTTCACCACCCAATCTGCGGCTGGCCCATCCAGGGTAGATTGCATGATCCGGATACGGGCTTTGTTGCTGGGGATGTCCCGCCCATATTCCTCCATGTAGCTGAGGACTTGGGTTAGGAAAAACCCCAAGCGTGTTGGCTCCCCCTTGAATTTCTTGTCCAGCGGCGGGAGTCTTTGAATGGACCGGTGCCTTCGGTGGTAGTGTCTTCCATCCAGATTGCCATCTGTGGATCGGCGAGGAGTGGGGACTACTGGATCAGTAGATGTCCCCGGGGCTGCATGTCCCACTTCCCCCTCAGTGTCTCTCTCTTTGCGGCTCCAGGAGCTGGGGCAGCCGTAGGGCTCAAAAGTCTCCTTTCCTAGGGAGCTGAGAGTTCTCTTCATCAAGTCAATAGCTTTCTCTAGGATCCAGTCCGAGTACAGTGCCGAGTTCCCTTCCTCTTCACTTGCGTGCAGGGCTTTCTCCATCTTCTGCTTCCATTCTGGTTGGTTGGCCCCCCCGTCTCAGGGTCACCTTTCTTGATTTCTTTTTCCATTCGCCTTTCTTTCCAATGCCCATTGACCACCAAGGTTTTTGGTCCCGTGTCTCCATCACCTCTTCTCCTGAGGAATCTGACCTCTCAGATCCCGACATCTGGCAGGGTTTCAGTTGGGGCAACGGCTCCCTTTCTGGGGAGTTTTCTCCCTTCCTTGCTCCGCCGTCTGAAATGGTAATTTTTTGCAAAGTCCCCCAGGAAGGTTCTCCCTTCCAGGTGGACTACTTTTGCAGATTCTGTCTAATGTAAGGACCCACCCCACTTTGCATCTTAAGAAGACAGAACTCTTGGAATATTTCTTCCAACAGGCATCTTTATTAAGAGAAAATGGTTGCAGGCGTTCTAGACAGGATCTGCAGCCCAAGCCCTACAGTTCAAGATTTTAAGGGGTCCCCAGTAGCCTCACCCCCCCATCATCTTCCCAGCGACAATCCCAGGCTCTACATTTCCACCCCCTTTTCCTCACTGCCGGTGGAAGGGAGACTTCAGAGAGGAACAGATCAAAGTTGATGGCCCCCATTCTTATACTTAGTCCTTTTGGTGATATCCACATACAAGTCCTTTGAAGTTGTACTGAAGGAAGTGAGGGCCATAAAACCCCTTTGTTCACCCCCCTTCCCCTTCATCGTATGACAGAATCCAGAGAGGGCAGAAATGGGGTTTTCCATAGTCGATAACTAGAGATGAAATATAATTGGATTCTGACACCCGCTACAGTAGAAACAAAATTAATTGTGTTTTTTTCTTTAACCAAAGCAGTCAATTTAGCCATCTCTGCTAACTCCGTCAACATTTGCAGCCATTCATCCATTGTGGGAGGATTGCAGACATTTCTCAGCTAATAGCCATTTCCATGTCCAAGTTCTTATCCCCAAATTATCACTTTAGGAATTCTAAAGGTCTCCTTGAAGATCTTGGAGCCTCGGGTTGAAAGACATGGAAAGAGCGTCTCTATTATTTCCTGTTTCCCTCATGGCAATTCAGACATAGAGAGCAGGCTGTGGGGTTGATGCAATCCAAGGTATCCCCTAGTTTCATGTTATTGAATTCAAGCCTCCTCTAATTCTCCCCAGATCCTTGCCTGTCATGTCAGATGATGTGGAGAAGAACGAGGCTCCTCCAGAGCCAGAGGCAAAGCAAGATGAAGGAGAGAAGAAAGAGCCGGAGCCAAAAACTGAGCCAGAGGCAAAGCTGGAGCAACAACCACAGCTGGAATCCCCACCTCGTAGCCCCCCAGCACCAGAAGCCCCTCCGTCATCCATGCTGGTGACCGTCACCATTGAAGAGGAGACTGTGGGGGGACCACAACTGAATGGGGATCCCTTGGGGCTGAGGGCCGGCTCAGCTGAGGAATTAGGAACCACCCCAGCCCCTCCTGGCAGCCCCCGGGCACGGTCCAAGTCAGCATCACTGAACGACCTGAAGCCCCAGAACAGCGTCAATGGAGGCCCGCGGGCGGTTGCGAGGGGCAGCTTGTCCGGCTCTCAGGTGCATCTTGCGGGCACAGCAGCATCTCCGTGGGCCAGTCTGAGTCGGCAGGCCTCAGCAACTGGATCGGCAGCTGGGGAGGCTGGGGCGAAACCCAGAGACTACATATTCATGGCTGCTCTGTCCTGCTTTTGCCCCATCTGGCCAATCAACATTGTGGCCTTCGTGTACTCGGTCATGGTAAGTGCCAAGGTGGGGTTGGGCAATTAAAAGAACCACTGGCTACACAAAGCCTGTAAAACGCTTTCCCCGGCATGGTTGAATGCCGCTTTGCATGTACCCTTTCCACCCAGCCTACCTATTGCTGCACCCAACACTTCATCCCCACGAGACAAAAGAAGAGCAGTACACTTATTCATGCAGGAATGGAACAGGCAGGACAGGCTACTGTATATAAACAGGAAGCAAACTCCACTCCCCCTCACACTGATGATGTTGCCTAGTTGGGTAAGGAAATGTCTGCAAGCAAAGAACCAAGCTCAGAGAGCAGCAAGAATCCACAGTTCAACCCTGAGCCAAAGATACAGGCAGTCCTCAACTTACAACCATTTGTTCAGTGACCATTCGCAGTTACAACAGCATTGAAATAAGTTACTTACAACTGGTCCTCACATTTATGACTGTCACAGCATCCCCGCGTCATGTGATCAAAATTCAGGCAGTTGGCAATCAGCGTGTGTTTTCAACAATTGGAGTTTCCTGGGGGTCAGGTGACTTTGCCATTTGTGACCTTTCCAACAAATGAAGTCAATGGGGAAAGCTAGATTCCCTTAACAACTGCAGTGATTTGCTTAAGAAGTGTGGCAAAATAGGTCCTAAAATCGGTCTCAACTCACTTAACAACTGCCTTGCTTAACAAACAGAAATTCTGATCCCAGTTGTGGCTGTAAGTCAAGGACTGCCTGTATTCTCTTCGATTTCCATTTTTGCCCCCTTGTGCCAGGGGAGAAATAGATCCTACTTGCTTTGTCAAAAAGAAAGGGCAGTACAATGCTGTGGCTTGTGTAAAATTTGCACCTGCTAATCTGTATATATGTGCACATATGCACAAATGAAAAAAAAAAAATCTATTGTGCAAACAAATTCAGCTTAGTGGGCAAGGATCTGAGGGGAGGGGGGCCAAAAGTCAAAGTGGTGTCACAATCATGCAGTTAATGCACATCAAGAGGGGACAGGTTTGATTGCATGGTTCAGGCTGCCATCCTGACTTTTCGGATACCCCAGCAGTGAAGATGGGTGGATGATTTTTATGCCTGATTGAGAAGCTGTCTAACTGTTAATATCTCAGTTTCTCCTTCTTGTGGGTCTCTAAATCAAGCATGGCCTTTGCAGTCTTTCAATCAGAGCTTGAAAAAAAGCTTTCAATTTGTTTTTAATTAGAATAATCAGGAGGGGCAGGAACAAAGCCTGCCCCCCTTCCACTGCCATCTCCAATACTTACTTACAATCAACTTACAGTCATTCATTTAATTATGTTCGAAGTTACAAAGGCATTGTAAAAAGTGACTTACTGTATGACTGTTTTCACACTTATGACCCTTTCAACATCCCCACAATCACATGATTAAAATCTGGACGCTTGGCAACTGGCATGTATTTATGACGGTTGAAATGCCCAGGGGTCATGTGATCACCTTTTGTGACCTTCTGACAAGCAAAGTGGACAGGGAAGCCAGATTTACTTAACAATCATGTTACTAACTTAACAGCTGCAGTGATTCACTTAACAATGGTGACAAGAAAGTTCATAAAATGGAGCAAAACACATTTAGCAACTGTCTTGATTAGCAAAGGAAATTTTTGGCTCCCTTGTGCTGGTAAGTCAAGGACTACCAACTCCTTTTTAGGAAGCGAGATCACCAGAGCAATTTTATTTCCTTTGGGTGCTCTAATATCTCAGGGAAATCCTTTGCTTGAACTTGAATCATTGTAAGAACATTCTTAATGGCTTGATCCATTTTCTGCTGGCAGAGTTGAAGCGATTCAGCCAGGACTGCCAATGTTGTGCTTTGAGTGCGCACTAACCACCGCAATGTCAGTGATGTGTGTCTTTCTATTTAAGGAGTGGAAACGGTTGAGATGCTCAGGTGAGCTCTTATATTTTTAACATCATTTTTCTTTTTGCTCCCACTTCAGTCCCGTAACAGCTTTCAGCAGGGAGACATTGATGGGGCTCGGCGCTTGGGACGGGTAGCAAAGCTGCTGAGTGTCGTGGCCCTGGTTGGGGGCTTGCTCATCATTGTGGCCTCTTGTGCCATCAATTTTGGAGGTGAGTGGATAGGAAAGCACCGCTTGACAGGAGGATTTCTCCAGAGCAGGGGTCTTCAAACTTGGCTTTTATGACTTGTGGACTTCAACTCCCAGAATTCCTCAGCCAGCCACGCTGGCTGAGGAATTCTGGGAGTTGAAGTCCACAAGTCATAAAGGGCCAAGTTTGAAGATCCCTGCTCTAGAGAGTTGTGATGCTTAGATTTTTGACCAGTGATTCCCAATCTCAGCAATTTAAAGATATGTGGACTTCAACTCCCAGAATTCTCCAGCCAGCGTCCTGGCTTGGGAATTCTGGGAGTTGAAGTTCACCCTTCTTGGTTGAGGAGCACTGTTTTGGACTACTTCAGGAGATGATTTCAGAATAAAGACTTCCTTTTCTTAAAATGGAGTCTACGTTGATACTCTGTGGAGAAGAACCCACTGGGGAGGACAAAGCCAGACGAGGTACTGTGTTGATTGTGCTGCAACCATTAATGGCTGCTAATGTTCCCCAAGAGAAATAAACTGCTATAATAATAATCATGATAATACATTAAAGAGTCTTGTTGTGGCAAGAAGTTACATAATTATGACCCAAAAGATCACTGACAGAGAAGCAGCCCACATCTACAGTACAAAGTCTGGCTCATGGAAATCAGCATTCTTATTAAAACCTGCAGCTGCTCCAAAAAAGCTCCTTTGGGGGGGTCAGTCTTTTTTTGTGGGGAGGCCTATGAGCCAACCAGAGCATTGTGAGACTTTGAGGTAACCAGATAAGATATAATTATCAATATTAATTATAATAGATAAAGACCCAGCCTAAGACCTTTACTGCTGACGATAGTAAAAAAAAAAAAAAAAGGCAAAATTGCAGTCGGCATCAAAGCCACACCTGGTCTATTTATTCATTTGCCGCCATTATTACTTTTATACATAACTCAAGGTGGTATACACACACAGTATTCCTTCTTCCTCCTAATTTCCCCACAGCAACAACCTGGTGGGGTGGGGTGGGGTGGGCTAAGAGAGAGTGATTGGTCCCAGGTCACCCAGCCAGCTTTCATGCTAAGGGAGGATTAGAACTCATCATCTCTTGATTTCTAGCCTGGTGCCTTAACCACTAGACCAGGGGTAGGCAACCTTGGCTCTTTTATGACTTGTGGACGTCAACTCCCAGAGTTGAAGTCCACAAGTCATAAAAGAGCCAAGGTTGCCTACCCCTGCACCAGACCAAATCTTTCTATATATCACCTGTGCAATCTGTGTAAAAAGAGGGTGGGGCTTTGATCACATCGCCACAACTGCCATTTTGACTTTTTTGACCCCTGCACACACCTGAATCTCACACCTTCCCTTGAAATGACATCATGAATCTCCCCCTTGCTTTTCCTAATGGTCTGCTCCTGCATGCTTCGGGTTCCAATGAATGCCAGGGGTAAGGAGGGTGAAATGAGCACATCTGAGATATTAATCCCTCATGTTTCTTAACAAATAGTAAATAAGTCCCTTGTTTTGCTCTTTTTTCCTGTGTTCGTCTTCCCCTCCTCGATTCCTTTGCCCTCGTTCCCTTTCCCTCAAACCTTCCTCCTTCCCAGTGTTTCAGTGAAGGCGGCCCTTGCCTGCTACTGTACCCCTAGCCTCAAATTTTCCATCTTTGGAGCAGGGGACCCGTATGACTACAGTGCCCCCATCCCTTCTCATCCCACCCGTCTCCCCTGTATCCCAGAACCATACAAAGCAAGAGCACAAGGATGGAGACAAGAGAGAGAGAGAGAGAGAGAGAGAGAGAGAGAGAGAGAAGACAAAGGAACACGAATGAAAGAAAACTGAAGAAACAGCTTGCAGTGTAGTTAAATATTTTCTCTCTCACTGTAGGGAGTTCAATTCATCCCCCAAAAAACTGGAACCAACCCCCCCCCATCCAATGGAGAAAGAAGGAAAAAGGAGGAACAGGTTTCCCATGTTCTCTCCCACAGTCTCTTTCTCATTTTCTTTTCATCCATCCATCCATCTGTTCAACCAATGACCTGTCTGTCCATCTTCCATCGACTGCCAAATTTCAACAGCAAATAAAACTCAATGTTCCATGTTTACAAGAACCTTCTGGAGAAAAGCTCTTTTTTCCCCCCACAGCCCCTATGAAGATAGTGGGGGGAGCATGTTTACACGTTTTTGCTGGGAACAAAGGAAAAGAACGAGCCTTGGAAAATAGGAAAAGCTGATCTCTCCTCTGTGGTGTTTACAAAAGACAACAGACAGGGATGAGAAGGAGTGTGCTCAGAGCTATGAATTGGTTTAGAAACTGGCAATGATGGAACAGCTTAGAGCAACTTACCATGACTCCAAAGGTGTGGTATCCAGGTGGAGTATAATTCAAATAGGTGTGGTTGCACACCTATAAGACATCCAGAAAGGCTTGTATAACCAAACACATCATCCTGCCAATCAACCGGCGGAAAAGAAATGACAATGGAATGGGTAAAATTAGCTGAAGGAATCAGTTCAACCAACAGAGAATCAACAGCTTGAATCACAAGAAGATCAAAAATGTACCGTGGAAACTGATGTGAAAGTGAAGATGAAAAAAGGGGGAGGAACCCCCACAGAGCAAAAGAAGGAGGTGATTGGCAGAATGGGGTTTACGGAGAAAAATATTACAGGTCCAACAAACCAGCAAAAATGATAGCAAAAGTTGGAAGAATTTGGCAACAGAGCTAGTGAAGGACATGAAATACCTGTCTTGGGAATCCTACAGAAAAAAGTGAGATTGCAATGCTTAAAATGAGAACGTTGGAACAGGGTCTTCAAACTTGGCCCTTTTATGACTTGTGGACTTCAACTCCCAGAATTCCTCAGCCAGCACAGCTGGCTCAGGAATTCTGGGAGTTGAAGTCCACAAGTCATAAAAGGGCCACGTTTGAAGACGACCCCTGCGTTGGAATGAATGAAATGAAGGTTGTAGTAGAAGTAAGGGGTGTGTGTAGTTAGCAGGCATCCCATTCAGAAGTTGAGAGCATGAAAGAGACAAAGACCATTCCCCCCCCCACCTTTTAAAGGACCAGCTGCAGCCAGAAAAATAGGATTGCAAAGCATGAATTTGTGCAGCGTCTTTTAATTGGTGAACCAACATATTAGCCTCAGAGTCAGGCTGTGGGAAGAGATGACTATTGGCCAAACACTACTTAGAGAAACCCAAATATTTAGCAGACATGAGAGACAGCTGGGGTATGAATGTAGCAGGAATTCAGGGTGGCTATAGGGTGAGTTGTGGAACGTGCCAAGAAATTGTGGGGAAAGACAGTTCCAAGATATTGTGCTACCTGAAACAAAAGATAAAATATTTATGTGCAAAAACAGATTTAAGTATCCCATTGTAGTTGAGGAGGGAAAAATAACTTAAAGAGGACAGGCCAGGCTGCACAGCATTCATGGTTTGGTTGTCCAGCATATTGTACACAGTGATTGCTACCCCCTTAAATCTTTGTGAAGCATCTGCCATCAAAGGCAGTTATGTTAAACAGGGTATCTTTCACATATCTAAGTCCAGACCCACCACAATTCTTACCCAGAGTCCATGTGCACACTTGGTTGGACTTCATGGGAGTTGTGGTCAAAAATATCTGGAGGAGTCCAGTTGAGGAAACTGAAGTTCAATATCTCTTCTTGTTCAATCCTTTTCTTTGGTCAAATAAGAGATTGTGAATTTTTTTGCTCAGTTGCTTTGAAAGGACACACACACACATGTATACACACACTCTCTTTCACACACACACAACAGACGAATTACTGTACTGAACACCTTCACCCTCACCATGAAGAGTAAAAACCCTCCACGTTGTAAGGATCAGAATTGAAGCAGGGACCAAGAAGATGTGTGAGTGAAGCATGAATGTGTTTATACAGATATATACAGGAGTGAAGATGTGCTGAGAGGAATATACAGTATGTTTCCACCCTGTATATATTATATTATTTCTTCTCTGCTGGACAAAGGAAGCCTATAATTCTAATCTGCCATCAGAACTGTGCTATTAAAAACAAAACAAGGCACCCCGTTATTGGAACTGTACAGATCCTAGTCAACATTATCCACAGTGTAAGAGTCAAGACAAGAAGGAATGGGATAATACCACCTAGTACTAACAAGCAAAAAAGCAAGACATTTTCTAAGGGGGGGAAGGGGGGGAAAGCGTGGGATAGATGAAAGTTTGCACGAGATTCAGTTTAAAAACCAAGACAGGGGGAACATGACTATCCTGACTATCCTCGGAGAAGGAAAGGAAGCTGGGATGATACAGACCCCTCCTTGGATGGAGAGATCACACCAGCCAGAGAGGGAAGCACATCTGCCCACCGGGCTCACTAGATGTGACGCAGCAGCACAGGGAGAGACAGGTTGAACGATGATGCTTCGCTGAGAAATTTATTCTTGAGAGGCCAAATGCTACATGCAAGCCAGAAAGAAAGACATCTTGAAAAGGGTATGTGATTGGACAGAATCTACTTGGGGGCAGGGGTGGGGATGGCAGGGGGGAGAACAGGGTGAGGGAAGTGTTATGTCCCGAGCCTTGCAAACGGGCTCGGGGCGTTTGCAGGCAGTCCCGGGCAGGTGCAAGCTGCCCGGGACCAGACAGGCTGTCGCCAGCGCCTGTGCGCATGCGCGGGTGCTGGCGCGGGAAAAGTAACACATTGACCCGGGAACTGCCTATATAAGAGGCTGGGAGCTTTTGGGCGTTGCTGAAGCCTTCACCTGTAAGCTGAACACAGAATAAAAGAAAACCTGAGAACTACAACTGCTTCTCACGTCTGCTTTTTGCCAAGGACTCAACACTGGCGACGAAGGTGGGATGCCTTACATCGCCTGGAAAGGAAGAGGTGTAAGCTTACCCAAGTGAGTCCTGAGCGGCGGAACGGCGTTGACTCGGCAGCTACCCGCCAATCCAGTGCGCATTCGGGGGTAGGCTGGCTGATAGACCCGTCTCCTGAAAATGGCAAAAGTCGGAAGGCTTTCGGAATTCGACGTCTCACATCCAGAGCGGTGGGAGTCCTACGTAGCCAGGGTGGAAAATTACCTCAAGGTAAACCAAGTGAGGGAAGATAGCTTGAAAGCTGCCACCCTGCTTTGTGTCTGCGGTCAAGATGCCTTCGAAATCACAGAGAACCTTGCAGCACCTGTCCCATTAGAGTCTACGCAGATCTAAAGAAGCTATTGAAGGAGCACTTCCAGCCCAAGATGTCCGTCATCGCATGGCGCCACACCTTCGAGCAGAGGGATCAACGATCCGGAGAGTCGGCCAAAGAATACATCGCCGCATTGAGGAAGGCCGCCAAGCACTGCGAGTTCAAGGACCTCGAAGAACGACTGAGGGACCGATTCGTGTGCGGCTTAAGGCATCGAGATCTACAACAGAGGCTTTTCGCCAAAGAAGACTTGTCCTTCCAAGATGCCTTAAGAGAGGTCACCGCAGAAGAAGCAGCAGGCGGCGCCGTCAAAAACATGCGGCCGATCAGGAACAGTCCAGATGTTGCATCCGTGCACCAAGAGGACATCCAAGGGAACTCCGAGGAGGATCCGGATGAGGAAGTCGACCGTCTCCACCCCACGAAGGAAGGGAATCAGAAAGGAAGCTCTGCAGTTCCCCTTAAGTGCATCGGCTGTGGAGGTCGCCACAGGAGAACCGACTGCAAGTTCCGCTCCGCTATCTGCCGGGCGTGCGGGAAACAAGGACATATTGCAGCTGTGTGTCTGGGCCGACGAAAGGTACAACCTCAGGAAGAACTGCGCCTGAAAGGTACCAGGGTCCCCAGCCAGAATAGGGTAGGTTTTTGCGCTTCGCGAAGAAGCATCTTCAGGACAGGCACACACAAGCCCATCAAGAAAAAGCTGTCACTCAAGGTGAAGCTACAAGGGGTTCCATTAACTATGGAACTAGACACGGGGTCTGCCCTTTCAATCATATCCTTACATACATTTAGGAAGATTTGTTCCGGCAGTGGAACTCAGGCTAAATTAAGGCCTTCTGACATTGTGTTAACAGACTTTCAAAACTCGAGAGTGTGTGTTAAGGGGGAGGCCACCCTTAACGTACAGTATAAGAATTTTGAAGGTCCACTAGACATATTAGTAGTAGGGGGTGAACGAACGAGTCTCATAGGACTCGATTGGTTTGAAGCCTTGGGGATACACGTCACAGGGCTCAACAGCTTACAAACACTCGACCTACAGGAAGTCTGCAAAGAATTTGCAGATGTCTTCAGCCCCCAGCTGGGCACATTCAAGGGACCTCCTGTGTCCTTAAAACTAGATCCCGCTGTCACACCCATTACAATTAAAGCAAGAAGGGTCCCTTTTGCTTTAAAGAGTAAAATTGACACTGAGTTAGACAAACTGATCCAACAGGGAATCCTAGAACCTGTTGATTCCAGCCCTTGGGAGACCCCCATTGTCACGCCTCTAAAGGCAAATGGGGACATTCGCATTTGTGCTGACTACAAATGCACACTTAATAAGGCATTGCAGCAACATGCCTATCCTGTTCCTGTGGTCAGTCATATTCTGGCCTCCCTCAAGGGGGGGCGCGTTTTTGCAAAGCTTGACCTAGCTCAAGCGTATCAACAGCTGCTTGTTGATGATGATGCTGCTATAGCTCAGACTATTGTGACCCACAGGGGAGCCTTTAAGGTAAAAAGGCTACAGTTTGGAGTGAATGTCGCTCCTGGGATTTTCCAAAGCGTAATGGAAAACACACTACGGGGCATACCGGGGGTTTGCCCCTACTTTGATGATGTCTTAATTGCAGGAGACTCCACACACATTCTAGCTGAAAGGCTAAGGGCTGTTCTGTTAAGATTCAGGAAAACAGGCCTCAAGCTCAAAAAAGACAAATGCAAAATTGGGGTGCCTTCTACTGAATTTCTGGGATTCAAAATTGATGCTGCTGGGATTCACCCTGCTGAATCCAAACTAACTGCCATTTTAGAAGCACCTAGGCCAAAGTCTAAGGCCGAACTTCAGGCTTTTCTGGGCCTCCTGAAATTCTACAATTCCTTTCTTCCACATAAAGCTAGTGTAGCTGAGCCTCTTCACAGGCTATTAGACAAACAAGCAGCGTGGCAATGGTCACAAACACATGAGGCTAGTTTCAATGAGGTCAAGGCTTTACTCACTTCTAACAGTGTACTTGCACACTTCAATGAGTCCCTTCCTGTGTGCATCGCTTGTGATGCTTCCCCTTACGGGGTAGGAGCCGTCCTGAGCCACCTCAGGTCTGATGGAACTCAGGTTCCTGTTGCATATTACTCCAGAACACTGTCTTCTGCTGAGCGCAACTACGCTCAGATAGACAGGGAGGCTCTGGCTGTTGTTGCTGGAATTAAAAAATTCCATGATTTTTTGTATGGCAGGCAATTCACGGTCTTCACTGACCATAAGCCTCTGCTGGGATTGTTTACCACACGTAAACAAACTCCCCAAATCATTTCCCCTAGAATGCTTAGGTGGTCTATTTTTCTGTCTGCGTATGATTTTTCTTTACTCCACAAGCCTGGGAAAGAAATGGGCCATGCTGATGGCCTCAGTAGATTGCCCCTGCCAGTAGTAGAAGCTGACCCTGCGCCAGCTGTCAACATTCTATCCATCCAAGCCTTGCCCGAGTCCCCTCTGAATGCCAGGGATGTTGCCGCTGAAACAGGCACAGATCACACACTTTCACGTGTCCTTTCTTGGGTTTTGTCTGGATGGCCTGAGCACTGCCCTAGTCCTGAGTTTCAGAGTTTCTGGTCCAAAAGGAACGAGTTGTCCACTTCTCAGGGTTGTCTGCTTTGGGAAAACAGAGTTGTCATTCCCACCTCAATGAGGACTAGGATCTTAGAGTCCCTCCACGAGGGTCATCCTGGCATTGTTCGCATGAAGGCCCTTGCGCGCAGCCACTTGTGGTGGCCTGGTTTAGATAAGGACATTGAGGCTAAGGTGCATGCATGCCACCTGTGCCAGCGCTCTCGCCCAGAGATGCCCCAAGCTCCTGTGCATAGATGGGAGGAAACACAGTCCCCATGGTCTAGGGTGCACATTGATTACGCTGGGCCCTTTCAGGGCCAGTTCTTCTTGGTCCTCGTTGACAGTCATTCAAAATGGCTTGAGGTTGTACCTGTCTCATCCACCACCACTGCAAAGACTATTCAGGTACTGAGGGGGATTTTTGCTGCACACGGGCTCCCAGATGTCATCGTGTCTGACAACGGCCCGCAATTTACTTCCTCCGAATTCCAAGCTTTCTTACAGGCTAACATGATTCGTCATGCCACGTCTGCACCCTTCCACCCGTCCACCAACGGTATGGCTGAACGCATGGTGCGCATCACAAAGGACGCCTTGAAAAGACTCACCTATGGGGACTGGCATCACAGGTTGGCTGACTTTCTCCTTTCTTACCGCACCACACCGTCCACTTCTACAGGGAGAAGCCCAGCTGAACTTCGCTGGGGGGCGCAAACTTACTACGAAGCTTGACCGGTTGCATCCGGACAGACTGCCTTCATCTACCTCACATCCTAGGGCACCTAGACAACTACTTGTGGGTGCCCCGGTTTGGACTCGCAATTACGGGCCTGGTCATACATGGGTCCCTGCTTCTATTTCCAGGGTCACAGGTCCTCTATCCTACAAGGTAGCCCTGGACAACGGTCGTGTCCTGCGTCGGCACATCGACCAACTCCGCCCTAGGCGGGATCTTTCAGATGAGACTCCTGGGTCTTTTCCAGGGGGGGAGGGGGACCCTTTAGAGCAAAGGGAGGGGCATGAGCTGCTGCCCACCTCCAACGATGGAGCCACAAATGGCCCATTCCAGGATTCCGCGAGTGCCCCAAACAGGAATTCTAAGAGCCTATCCAACTACCAGGCATTCACGCCTACTCCAGCCAGGGAGTCACCCCGGGGGTACAATCACTATTCACCTGCACAGCACAGTACTCCAGTCAGGGAGGATACCTGGGAGCATCCCAATAAATCATACCCCGCAAGAGAGCTGGCACATAATCCCCAGAGTTGGCCTGACCTTACCCCAAGTCCTACAGGGGGTCAAACATACAGGGAGGTGGTTGAGGAACCAAGTCCTGACCGCAACACCTCTAGCCCAAATCAGGGAGTAACTGAGTTTTGGGAAGGTACAGAAACCCACACGAGCCCAGACACAGAACGGGGTTTAGGGAATGGACAGCCTCCTGACAGGTCTTGGACGGACCTAGGAGGTTCTACAGAGACGCCCAGCAGTGGCTATCACTTCAAGGGGCCCGAGGGCCTACAGCTAGGCAGGTCAACCAGGTCACAAAGTGACAGAAGCCCTGGCCTGACGAGCCCGGTGGGCGAGCAAGCAGACCAGGCATTGGGGCACAGTCCTTGGAAGGCACCAAGGCATGATAAGGAGAACAGGCTCACGTCTCCCCTCAGTCAGGGAACACCTGTCAGAAACCCAGAGCTGAGAAGGTCACAGAGAGCAAGGAAATCTTCTAAATACTTAAGAGGATTACATAACATTGCTGGCCAAACAAAAGCCAGTAAACAGTAGGCGCACTGGGGAGTAGAACACTGCATCAAGAAATAATTGTATGTTGGTAGTAGTCTTAGCCCGGGGGAAAGGGGTGTTATGTCCCGAGCCTTGCAAACGGGCTCGGGGCGTTTGCAGGCAGTCCCGGGCAGGTGCAAGCTGCCCGGGACCAGACAGGCTGTCGCCAGCGCCTGTGCGCATGCGCGGGTGCTGGCGCGGGAAAAGTAACACATTGACCCGGGAACTGCCTATATAAGAGGCTGGGAGCTTTTGGGCGTTGCTGAAGCCTTCACCTGTAAGCTGAACACAGAATAAAAGAAAACCTGAGAACTACAACTGCTTCTCGCGTCTGCTTTTCGCCAAGGACTCAACAGGAAGGACACCAGCAAAGAAGTTGTGTGTAGTAGACACTAAATTTACACCCAGCACAATGTGAGTTTTATTTTTTCTCTCCCCCCCCCCCCGGCTTTGGTTTTCCTGCAGACTGTTACACAGACGGGACGGGACGGGGTGGGGTGGGTGGGTGAGGCATACCGGCAGCCTCCTTTATAATTTATACTTGGGAGACAGCATGGGGCATTATTTAAGGGAGAGGAGGGTCTGAAACTCCTTCCACTATTAATCCCATCTGCACGATGTACAAGCCTCTGGCCCCCTACCAACCGTCCTGCACAATTAAACCAAGGAAAACCAAAACGGCCCATCCCTCGATGGATGCATGGCACAGGTGGGAGGGCAGTTTTGGTAGAAGGAGCCTTCTCCTTGGGGACCGTTAATCTCTAGGAGGCTGAAGGGGACGGGTGGCAGGGTGAGGCCCAGGGTTGTTGTATTTTGATGTTGAAATGCAAGTATTCTGTCTGCATGTTTTTATATGCTTACTGTATATTTGGGGCAGGGAGGGAAATCAGGATCTTGGAAGGGGGGGGGGAGAGCGAGAGATGTTAGGGCAGTGAATTTCTGAAGCCTGGCAACTTTTTGACATGTGGACTTCAACTCCCAGAATTCCCCAGCATCCACATATCCAGGCTTGAGAAAGACTGTGTTAGGGAGTGAGATTTAAGACAAGATCATAGCATTCAAACATGGATCTGTTTGGAGAACAGGCAATTGATGGAGCTGCTAGGAGGTGATTTGGAGTCAATCAGAATGGAAAGAGGTTCATCTGAGGGGGATGCAGGGCTGTGGGTACCAATAGCGATGGTGGGTCAGAAAAGGGTCAGATGAGTTCAAGAAATTTAGATTTCACACAGACATAGATCTAAATTTTATAGATACAAGGCCATTTAGAGTTCAGAACAGACCAATCTCAACGGAAGAATATGAGAACCAACAACTGTCAGTAAACTGGGCTTTGCTGGGCCAAATCCTGTCAATTTAAAGGGAAATTATTTCAACTTCTGTTGCCAAGAAGGGGAATGGAATAACCAATTCCTCCTCTGGAGCAGAAAGTCAGTCCCCAAATCCTAGATCTCGTACTCAAGGTGACTTGTTAGTTGACTTAAATTTAAATTTAATCTTAAATCTGAAGACATGAGGCTAAAATATTATTTAGACGGGCAACTTTGGTTGCTGTCCTCCCATCTATCTGCTAAAGGAAAAGTGCTCCTTGATCGTATCCATTTAAATAGCTACAAGGGTGGTCTTAGTAGAGAGAAAATGCAGATTACTGAAGTGTGTAACAAGTAGAATTTGGGCGAAGAGGTAAAGAAAAAGATGTTTAGAGTGCCATGGGAAGAGAGGAAGGAAAGAAGGACCTAGACTGAAGGAAAGGCTGGTTTGTAAGGGGTTTTATGTTTACACATATCAGTTATTGAATGAAAATCACATAACATATATCTTTGACATGCTGCTTGATAGATGTTGGGGTGGGTAATGTTTTGGATGCTAACTGATAAAACTTTGCTTTAATATCCTATTTGGGGAGGAGAATGTAGGCTTTTTTATGGGGAAAGAACAGGGGAGACTTTATTTTTTATTCCTTTCTTCCCCCCCCCCCAACAAAGTGTAAGATGTAAATTAATTTCCTGCTTGGTCGAGAATTTATTGTGCCTCTGATGGTGCAAAGTTGAGGGACCAAAGCAGAATACATTATCCATTTAGTCCTCTCTCTTCCTGGGTATATGTGGACAATGAGTTTCCTGTCTATGAGAAACAAATCGTGCCATTATTCTAAAACAGCATCCAGTTTGTTATCTAAATCCACTCTTCCCAAATTGGTGTCTCCATAGAAGTGTTCAGCTACAATTCCCATCACCTGAAGACGAGAGACATGACTATTGAATGCCCAACACATCTGGATGTCATCCAGTTAAGAGAAGGCTGAGCTCTAAGCTGCTCATCAAATATAGTTATGAGTGAAAACCTGACCAACAGGTTTAATTACAGTTTTGTAGAAGATGTTGCTGTTTATTTCATTACATGTCCCATTTGGTTCTTTTGACATGATTTGTTCTCATCAATTAAAAGGATTCCAATCAAAACAGGGAAGGGATAGATTGGTCTTGAATCTGGGGCCAATCAACCCTCTTGGTGATAATTCAGAATTCTATTCCTTTCGCGGGTTGGGTGGGCTCACAAAATATTATAAATCTTAGTACCAGTTTGTATAAAGGTAGTGGGTGGGTGGGATAGTGGACATGATGAAATTATAAACTGCTACAGACTTTTGTATCAACACATGAATCGAGTAAAATAAACTCAGATGCATGAAGTGGTGTCAAGTGATTCTTCTGAGAAAATTGGGGGACGTCCAAGCCATGTGACATCACGATGTGGAAATTCACAGCCTTTTAAAATCCACAATGAAAATGAAAAAAAAAAAAAGAACACTCTTGTTAAAGCAGATTTCTCACATTATTCTGTTTCTATGAGTCATAGCCAGCAATTACATAGCTTCGGGTACCGACAATTTTGGCTTCTACAGCACCCAGGCATTTTCAGACGGGTGGCTGGAATTACTGAAGCAGAAATTTTAAATAAGACCCCAGGAGAAGTGAGCAACCCTCAACAATTATAATGCAACTAACAGATGCAGCCAAGATTTGGAAAACATCCTCACAAGCCAATGTCTCAATGCAGACAGAGCATAAAACAACATATGGAACCAAAAAGGAAGCCTGCTATAGAAATCTTGGAAACAGCTCCAGCCACATTACAAAATGATGGACACAATAGTCACAAACCAATAATTTACCAGAGGATAAATTGAGCACTTTGGTGAGGTTCAACAGCAGGACTGCAACTAAATATATCAACTCGGTCTTTTGCAGTATCCAGCTTCCTATTTTTTATTGTGTCTTCTAAAAAGTTGAGCAAGGCAAGGAGTTGGTGGATCTTAAGGGAGCCAGCTGGAAGTTCTGTTGCCCAATTATCACATTGCCCAGCCCTACTTAGCATTAAGCATGACTGCATTGAGTTTGTATACACCTCTTAGGTTACTGTGTGTGCTTTAGTGGACCTTTGTGTCCATCTTAATAAGTGCAGTGCCTATACAGAACATTATCCTGTAAGAGAGGAATTAATCTTTAATGCAGGTTTTTGCAGGTTCTCCCTGTATCAGTGTGAGTTAGCTTTAATGTTCACAGACCCTCAAAATGATTACTGTGTTAAAAAATTAAGATGATCAAAATTTCAGATTTTTAGTCACTTCTTTTATATTTTGGGGCATCTGTAACATTACAGGAAAAAAATGTTAATCACTGCTGCAAAGTGTTCTAAATATTTTACAAAAGTTACGGTAGCAACTATGGTAACAAGGCCTTTATCTCTTCAAATGCGGTTCTTTAGGTCCTTTAAGATAGGAAAACAAAATGACATGTAACAATTTGACTTTAATTTCTGCAGCCTCTTGGGAATGGAAGAGGTGTCTTGGCAAGATTTGGGTCTTGGCAGGACAACAGACTGCCTCTTTTATCTCCATTCTGCTTCCTCCCTTAGGTCTTGTTGACAAAGAGGCTTAATCTGTAGACATCAGCCTATTTATGGCTCCTCTGATTCACGAATGTTGGCTTCTGCTATACTGAAAACATTTATTCTCCTCTTGACCAGGTGGTCAATATTCTTGGTCTCCAGAAGACCATTAAATACTGAGCTAGGAATATTTGCCATATTTATCTTGGCTGTTCATCCAGATCCTTCCATAAATAATCAGAGAAAACCAAACCAAGACAATCAGATGATCATAACCTCAATTTTGTTGCAAGAGAAAGAGGTTTTTTTTATCAGACAAAAGCTTTACACTTTAAAAATCTATATACAATATGCAGACACTCAGGTTTGAAATGTGCACCAACACCACTGTGGATTTAGGAGAGTTGTTAAGATCAGCCCCTGCCTGGAGGAGACAGGGTGAGATTATTACAAGGAAGGACCAAAAATAACCATTTCAATTTCAGAGGTCTCCTTGCAGTTTAAGCAAAAGGAACTACCAGGTCACGGCACTCTAATTTGGCTCAGTCAAGTGTTCTCCATGACAGTCTTCACATTTGGTTCCTTCAATATAGCCACACGATTAAGCAATGCCTAGGGCAGTGATGGCGAACCTTTTAGAGACCAAGTGCCCAAACTGGAACCCAAAACTCACTTATATATTGTCGGGAGCTGGGTGGGCGTGGCCCATTCGGTGTGTGTTGCCAATTGGGTGGGCATGGCTGCGGTGGTAACGGCAGACTGGGTGGGACTAAAAAGTTCAATCAATCAATTCCAACTTTGCGAGATCCTTTTTTTCCCTCGAGAAGTTGAAATTGATTGATTGAACTTTTTTTTTTGCACACGGCGGCGGAGGTGTAAAGCGAAAAGGTTTTATAAAACCCAGCTGAAGTCCTAGGACTGGGGCAATGGCGTGTGTGCCCACAGAGAGGGCTCTGCGTGCCACCTGTGGCATGAGCGCCATAGGTTCGCCACCACAGGCCTAGGGGCTTGGCATCTCTTCTATTATGGCCCCAAGGTGGTGGTTATGTTGTGAATTTCTAATTCACCGTGTGTCAGTTGGGCAGCCATAAATTTGTTTAATAAATTAAAAACCCTGTCTCCGTCATCTCCATCTTTTATCTCTTTTGACCTCTGGGTCCTAATACAAGTATGAAAAGCCAGCTTTTGTGGGAAAGGAAGAAGAGGACCTTTAATAGGTAGGGGGCTACCATGGTAATGTAAATCTCTTGCTGAAAGCCACAGTAGGAGAGCTTGCTAATGCGCTAATGCAGAAACCAACGAGGAAAGAAAGAAGATAAACGATTGTCTATATAAATGAGTTACTACCTCAGGAAAGTACTAAATGTTCCAAATCTTGGAGAAAATAAATAGGTAAATACATCTCTGCCACTGGCAAATGTCAGAATCGTGGAGAAGTCAGACAGGACTCCAGAAGGGCGAAACTGATGCTGAAAGTTGTCCTTATTTAGTTCGCTTCAATATTGCACAGCACAATGACATGATTGAAGAAAAGGGAAGTATAGCCTTCAGCTACAGTCAATCTGAATTGCTTGAGAAATGAAGCAATTTGCCACCTCTGGTCTATGTATTACTAATAAAAAAAAATTTACAAGAGAAAAGAGCAGATAATCTGGGTTATGAGCTGAAAGTACAAAAGTTAAACTGAACATTCAGAGATAATTCTAAGGAAATAATGCAAGATATGATCTTAAGACCTCCAGGATCAATAGGTAGCCTACCAATACTATATCCTTTTTAAAGCTGTGTATTCATATTGTCCAAAATAAATGACTTCCAAATGGTTGCTCCATGTCTTACTAGATCTATTTGCAGAATGCAGGGGATTAATACATTCTCCTCTTCAGAGATCTGCTCCTATACAGTTTGGGAACACAAAAAAAACTTAGTCCAGATTTCAAAAGGTGTTTAGATGTGATCTTCTTGATTTTTAGGCAACAAAACCCTAGTTTGGTTTATTATATCAAGACAAGTGCAGTCCTATATTCTCCCCCAAGATACCCCAAAAGTGTGAGGTAAAAAAGCTTTCAATTCCAAAACGAGAAGCTCTTCAGCTGCCCCTCAAAATGGCGGATCAGGATCCTCCTCAACAGCCAATTTTTAACTCAACTGTTCATATTATTATGGGAGTAAAACCAGAAGCCAGAAGGAGCAGGAGTTACCCTATTGCCCCACACAGATATTACAAAAGCATCATGGGAAGGTGAAGTGAACACATCAGAGAAAAACTGTACAACCGGAGTGACTGATCTGAGGCAAAGATCTCATTCCTTCATCATGAAGGTTGGGAGCTGATCACTCTGGAAGACTTAGGGGAGTTCCTTCCCACAACTTTGAAATCCTACATCTTCTTTGCCCGTTCAGCAGCATCTAAGGCAGCCATATTGCACGAGGCCGAGGCCAAGTGAATTAAGCTGATGAAGCTCTTGGTGATGGCAATGGGGGTACAAACCCACAGAATCAGGCGGTAGAGTCCAGCATTTCCTGACAGGACTATAAAGTAGAACAAAAAAGAGAAGGGTGGAAAAATCCAACATGTTCTTCAGTCCTAAAGCCTCCCCTCCCCTCAATCCCCTCAGCTTTCTATACTTACTTTCTGGCCCTTCACCGAAACACAACAAGTATAACATGCAGTAGAAGAGTTCATTACCAGCACACATAATGAAAAGAACAGGCTAAAAGGAAGGAGAAACTACATCAGATCAAATCAGGCAAGAAATGGCAGCCAACAGAAGCCAGTTTAAATCAGATGGTGTTTATGAGGGCATCAGCTGCAATTGCATGACAAATCATGATGACTTTATGGAAACATCTATCTATATAAATAATCTATATTAAAAAAATAACCTATTGCATATGATAAAAATAATATCCCAGAATGCAGAAAATTCATAAAAACAGCAGTCAGATAACCCTTTCAGGAAAGAGATGGCTTGGATTGCCATCTAATCAACATGGAAGAAGAGGAGCAAATTGTATCAACAGAAGAGAATACTTGTGGCTCAGGGTTGAACTGTGGGGTCCATAGCGCTCTCTGAGCTTGGTTGTTTTCTTGCAGACATTTCACTACCCAACTAGGTAAGATCATCAGTACTAGATAGTGCTAGACATCAGTGCTAAACAGTGCTTCTAGCACTGATGATGTTGCCTAGCTGGGTAATGAAACATCTGCAAGAAAACAAGCAACCTCAGGGAGCACCAAGGACCCTACAGAAGCAAATTGATTAGTAAGGGATCCTATAACACTGGCGCCATCCCACAGAAGAATCTGGTCTCATTTCAAATGGGAAGGAGGCATCACTCAACCATGATACAGATTGGTTTACATAGGTTTTAAGCACTTTGATAGTCAAGGTCAACATCTTAAATTAGCCTGACTGGAAGTCTACTAAATGGGCGTTGTCTTACCTGAACGCCTTTTCTCAGCATGTAGATGTAGCATCCACCAGTGGGTTATTTCAGCCTTCCTGCTCAGAGACTAAGTTCAAAGTTCAGCCATGCCTCCATGGGGCGGTCCTTGCCCAGTTTTAACGAGGCGAAGCAAATCAGACGCAACAGCTCCTCCTGCAACACACCTGCCTAGACTGACTGTAAGGGGTGGGTGTGGATGCTACATCTACATGCTGAGAAAAGGCGTTCAGGTAAGACAACGCCCATTCTCCAGCATGCAGATGTAGCATCCACCGATGGGACATACCAAAGCCACCCATGTCCCTGCCGGGAGGGACAGTCTAGGCGTGTGTCCCCTGGGAAGAGACAACCTGCTACAACACCCTTCTGCCAAATGAGGCTTCCGCAGCAGCAAACCTATCTAGTTTATAATGCCTTATAAATGAAGAGGGAGAAGACCAAGTCGCTGCCCTACAAATTTCTTCAACCGAAGCCTGTGTAGACCAGGCCGCTGATGTGGCCGCGCTGCGTGTGGAATGAGCTGTGATATGTTTCGGTACAGGCAGGGATTGAGCTCTATACACGTGAGAAATACATGCCCTAATCCACCTCCCAATGGTAGAGGATGAGACCTTCTTTCCCATGGAAGAGGATTGGAAGGACACAAACAGAGCCTCCGATTTGTGAAAGGCAGCTGTTCTCTTGACGTAATGTCGCAAGGCCCTGCGCACGTCCAGTTTATGCCATTGTCTTTCCAGATGATGGGTTGGATTTGGGCAAAAGTTAGGTAGGACCAAGTCTTGAGACCTATGGAACCATGTATTGACTTTCGGAACGAAAGAAGGGTCCAATCGAAGGACCACTCTGTCGTCCAGAAACATATACAGATCACTTCTGATCGAGAGAGCAGCCAGTTCCGATATAAGCCTGGCCGACGTGATGGCTACCAGAAAGGCAACCTTCAAAGAGAGGAAATAAAGTGAACAAGACCCTAAGGGCTCGAACGGTGACCTCGAGAGGGCTTGTAACACCTTCGGTAAATCCCATGAAGGATATCGGTGCACCGTAGGGGGTCTAGTGTTAATTGCGCCCTTTAGGAAAGAGGCAACTGCTGGGTGTTGAGACAGAGAATGGAGGTTGTCACACGTGAGGACCGTTGATAGGGCCGCAATTTGCCTGCATATAGTACTATGTGAAAGGCCCTTATTTAACCCTTCTAAAAGGTATTCTAAAATGTCAGGAATAGAAACCTTTAAAGGTCTGAGATTCTTGGTGATACACCATTGGCAAAAATTCCTCCACATGGCGTCATAAATTCTATTAGTGGAGGGTCTCCTTGATGCTTGTATCATGGATATGACCTCAGATGAATATGACTGTCTGACTAAACTCTCCCGCTCAAGTGCCAAGCACCTAGTTGAAGCCACTGGGGATCTGGATGTTGGAGATTCCCCTGACTGAGTGCTATGCGGCTCGGCAGAATCCTCCATGGAGGAGACACTGACAAGTCCACGAGGTCTGCAAACCATGGTCGTCTTGGCCAGTGTGGGACCACCAAGATTACTTCCGCCTGTTCCAGAAGGACCTTGCGGATGGTAGCCTGAATGAGTGGAAGCAGGGGAAAGGCGTAAAGCAGTTCCTTCGGCCACCTGCTGTGGAGGGCATCCGTTCCCTCCGCCCCCGGCGACCGGAACCTGGTGAAGTACCTTGGAAGATGGGAATTTGCCTTCGAGGCAAACAAATCCACCTGTGGTTGTCCGAACCACCTCGAAATTTCCAGGAACAGAGCCGGGTCCAGTCTCCACTGAGTGATCGACTGTCACTCTGCTCAGCGAATCGGCTTGCCGATTCGCCTCTCCTGATATGTGCTCCGTACAGATGGACTTCAGGTTGGACTCTGCCCACAGCCCCAGATCCAGTGCCTCCTGCATGAGGGACCATGACCGGGTCCCTCCCTGTCTGTTTACGTGTGCCTTGGCTGCTACATTGTCCGTCATTATCAGGACATGTTTCCCCGCCACAATGTCGGAAAAGTGACGTAGGGCTAGATGTATTGCTCTCAACTCTAGCCAATTTATATTGTGTGAGAGATCCGACTGTGACCATCGACCCTGTGTCATGTGAGTTTGGAGATGTGCTCCCCAGCCAAATAGGCTGGCGTCTGTGGTCAGCTTGTGTCTGGGAGGTTCCTTGAATAGGGACCCCCTGTTCAATGCCGACGATGTCCACCACAGGAGGGACGACAGGATGTGGTGTGGAACTCTCACCTTCCTTGTTGAGGCACTCATGTTCCGTCTCTGGAAGGGTAGGAGGAACCACTGGAGGTCTCTGGAGTGCCGTCTGGCCCATGGAACAATGCCCAGACAGGACACCATCTTGCCCAGCATCTGAGATAACTGGACAAGGGAGACAACCTTCTCTCTCCATATCTCATGGACAAGCGACCTGATGCTGTCCTTGCGTTCCTGAGAGAGATAAACCTTGCACAGGATGGAATCTATTATAGTCCCTAGGTGAAGGATCCAAGTGGAAGGGACTATGTGACTCTTTTTGAAATTTATTGAGAATCCGTGTTCCTGCAGTGTCTCTATCATGGTCTGCAGGTCTGATTGGGCGGAATGGAAGGATCTGGATAGAATTATTATGTCGTCCAGGTAACATTGTACACGCACCAATCTGAGATGGGCTGCTATCACTGCCAATATTTTTGTAAATACCCGAGGAGCCGAAGAAAGGCCGAAGGGTAGTGCCCTGTATTGGTAATGCCGGTGCACATAACAAAACCAAAGGAACTTGCGGTGTTGTGGGAGGATGGGAATGTGAAGGTACGATTCGGTCAAGTCTATGGAGGAGACAAAATCCCCTTTCCTGATGCTGGCCAGAATTGATTTGAGGGACTGCATTTTGAATCTCCTGTAGGCTAGGAAGTAATTCAGCCCTTTTAGGTCCAGAATCGCCCTCCAACCTCCCGAGGCCTTGGGAACCACGAATAGGATGGAGTAGTACCCCTTTCCTACCTGGTCCCGTGGAACCGGTTCTATGGCCGCTATGTCTAGAAGATGGGAGATGGCCTTGGACACTAGTTCTGCCTTTTGAGCGTTTCTTGAGGTGGGGCACTGAATGAAATGGTCTGATGGAATGGAGAGGAACTCTTAAGGCGAGACCGTATCTTACAGTCTCCCGCACCCAGTTGTCGTTTGTGGTGACCTCCCAAGTGTCGCTGAACAGCGCTAAGCGACCCCCTATGGGAGGTTCCGCCCTGGCATCTCTTGGATTTCCTGAAGGGGTGCCCCCCAGCCCCTCGAAAGGGACGTTTGGACTGGAACTGGGTCTTATTTCCAGAACCTTGGCGATCCTGTTGCCGGTCCTGCCTGGGGGAGAAGGAGAGAGAACCTCTGGACCAATCCCAGGTTTGCCCACTCCGAAAGGGCTGCCTGCCCTCCCAAGAGCCCCCGGCACAAAAGGCTTGTCTGCGAAATTCCTGCTGGGGCCTTCTATCCACCTTCTTAGAGGGATGCGCCAGAACTTTTCACTTGTCCTTCCCTTCTATCAGGAACGGTTCAAGAACCGAGCCAAATAGCTGCTTCCCACTATAAGTGTCCGTTGAGAGGTGCCACTTAGACTTCAGATCTGTCTTCCAGTGTTTAAGCCACAGGAGTCTGCGTGCAGAAACCGTGGCCGCAATGGACCTAGTGGAAAACTTGGCAGACTGTAGTGAAGAGTCAGCCATGTATTCTGATGCTGCTACCAGTTTCCCTAGCTTCTGGTGAGTACGCACCTGGTCAGGGGGGATCAGAGCTTGTAGCTCACGAAGCCACATAATAGATGTCCTTGCGAAGAAGGACGAAGATGTTGCTGCCTTAATAGCCCATGCCGAGGCTTGGTGAGCTCTGCAAAAGGAAAATTCAAACCTTTTATCCTCCACCTTTAGATTCTCTGCCATGTCTCCAGGGATTGTAGATGTGGAGAACAGAGAGGTGAGCAGAGTGTCCACCGTAGGCACTTCTAGAAGAGAGTCAAAGGAGGAAGAGACATTAAAAAGTTTCTTATCCATGCTGTTGGGAGAAGGCAAGGTGGCCAAAGAGGCCCACTGCTTTTCCACAGTAGTGCGAAATATGGCAGGACAAGGAATCTGTTTATCCTCTACTACCTTTTCCGCAAATAAGGGGTTGGACACCTGTGCGGCAGAGGTGGATGGTTTGGGTTCCTGCTCCGTGGCCAATTTGGCCGTGGTGCAGGCCTTCAAAAGTAAAGATCTGAACAGGGAAGGATCAAAAAGACCCGTTGTAGGAGTCGGGTCCGGAGCTGCCTCCTCATCCTCTGACATGGGAATATCCACCGATTCCAGGTCCACCGATTCACCTTCTCCTAACTGAGATGATGCTTCAGATACACCAGAACCAGGTATCTGAACACGCCCCATCTGTGAAACAGGTGCTGGTGGAGGCAGTGGTGCCTGGGGAAAGCCTTGACTCATAGAAGAAGCCATAAAATGGTTAAATGCCTGATGCATATAACTCTGAAACATGACCTGATCTGTGGGACGAGGACCAACCACCGTGGGAGGATGTGAGGTCTCTGGAACTTGTTGTGTGATGGAAGCAGAAGGAACAGAAGGAGGTGGAGGAGGAGGAAGGTGGTAAGAAGGATAAGAAGGAGAGGAATCGGGACTAGCCTGTTCAGTTTCCCCTTGAGGAGACCAAGCCCTGGGGGCATCATAAGAAGGCACACCTGGAGGCTCAAATGGGGACCGGTCCAGTGAAACAGGGGGAACCACTTCAGCCTCACTGGACCCGAGCCTTTGCATTCTGGAGAATTCCTTTTCTAGTGCCTGATGTCTCCTCAAGGCCTCTCTCAGCAGTTTTGGAGGGTTCCTTGGTGATTAAATGCTTGGTTTTAGCCTTTTTCTTTCCCCCCACGTTCAATTCAGAAGATCTGCGCTTTGTTTGTGTGGGGGGGACTCCAGAACCCTGCGAAGTCTGAGGAGTTTCACTGTCTGCCATCGTTCTCTAGATATTCCGAGTAGGAGATATCCAGGAATGGGGGAAATATAATACGCAGATCTGGTTGTCAGAGAGGGAAACTCCCATGCTCTGAACAACAGCAAAGGCAAACAGCCAGACAGTCCACTAAAACTGCCTGGTTAGGCCCTGCTGACAACAGCGCCTGCGAGCTATAAGAACAGGCAACACAAATAGTTCCTTACTTATAACAGATTGAGAAATATGTATATGTTCTGATTCCACCTCTCCTTTGATAATAATAATGTAATTAATAAGGTAATCCACGAAAATAAAGTAGAATTTTCCCCCTTTGGAAGCCTAGCACAGTAGGCTATAGTAGAATATAGGCTTGAGATGAGGCCTACAATGGCGACCACGCCCAAGCGAAATTCAAAATGGCGGCCACCAGCCTCGTGGTTTGCAAAATGGCGATGCCCCAGGGAGAACTCTCCAACAGCCGAATCACCGGATAACCACAATTCAGGGGAACTCTGCAGACTTAGCTCCTTCCCCCTCTTAATCTATAAGGCAATTTGTGACTTGCGTTTGTAGCGCAGCCTTTGCTGCGATCCGGATCCAGGTGAGCACCTGCTGGAGCCTCGTGACCACGAGCGAGGAACGAGGCCTCCCAACTGAGCCACGCTTCTCTGGAAACACTTTAAAGGCAATGCGCTCCCAAGCACCGAATTCAGGCTCCTTTTTCAGCGCTGAACAGCTGTTCAGCGCTCTTCGTAGTTCCGACGGAGTCAGAGCGATCGGCCTCCGAGGCCCACGAACCTCTGCTGGCTAAAGCTCTGCCTG
This sequence comes from Crotalus adamanteus, assembly GCA_039797435.1. NCBI lineage: Eukaryota > Metazoa > Chordata > Lepidosauria > Squamata > Viperidae > Crotalus > Crotalus adamanteus. The sequence goes on along the minus strand of CM077935.1, from coordinate 6,964,537 downwards.
GCTAACCTTCAATACTAATTTAACAGAAATAATCTGGAAACAAAAGATCAACTATTTACACAATCTATTAAATAAAATAAGAAAACTACCAACATAACTAAATATAATTAACTCTAGTCAATCAGAGGAGCTACTAGAATTGCGACTGCTCTGAGCAAAGACTAAGTTAAAACTGGGCAAGGACCACCCCAAGGAGGCGTGGCTGAACTTTGAACTTAGTCTCTGAGCAGGAAGGCTGAAATAACCCACCGGTGGATGCTACATCTGCATGCTGGAGAATTACCACTTTTCCTCCAATTTGAAGGAAATGATTCATGAAAATAAACATGCTAGAACAGTGACTGACGTGGCTGGGAATGCCTCTTTCTATAGCAGACTTTGGGCATTGGGGGAATGGGATAGAGTGGGATGTGTCCAATGGTAATGTGTTACACTGCAAACTCCCCCCATTGTGTACTTCTATCAAGTCACTGGCAATTAAATGACAGATGGAGCTTGCATTGCAATTCAGCTTACTGCGGAGGCCAATGGGAGTGGGAAAATTTACTGAAGACAACTCTATTGTTCATTAAAAATGAGAAATCACCCCAATGGCGCTTTCTCTCCAAAGCATTTTGAATTAAGAGAGAGATCCTAGGAGAGAATTTCATAACAAAATTGGCGAGAAAAGGCCTGCAGTGGGGTTTCAGTTTTGAGAAAACAGAAGGAGAGGAAGGTTGGGATGGGGTTAGTAATGCAATGCTGTGAAGACTACAAAGAGACAATTTTTGTGACACTCACCCATGAGTTGTAATACACTCTCAAGATCGGATTTCTTATACTCTTATGGCTTTCTCCACCTTTCACCACAGTGCTAAGGGGAGGCAGGGGAAGAAAATTAAAATGGGAATTTAGAATAATCGGTTCTACCTCAACTCCCCTCTCTTGTTCCTTCTCTCACACGCCTGTGTATCTCTTCCATATGAAATCCTCCCAGAACGACTTTCTCTGCTGCACAGGAAGTATGTTCTAACTTTCACATCACGTTTCTCCAGGTTCTGCATGCTTTAAAAACAACTCAGCCTCAAAACTGCAATGTTACTTCCTTCACCCTTATTTTCTTAAGAAGCCAGTCTTTTATGTGCATCAGATCTTTTCCAACTCTTTAAACAATATTAATTTTATTAAGTTTTAAAATGTTTATGCTGTCCTTTAGAACCAAGCTTTCTCACCAGATCTTACAATAAATTAAAGCAATGCATTTGTTTATTAATAAAGGAGAGTCAGTTTGGTCTAGTGGTTAAGGTGGGCAATAAACAAACAAACAAATAAAACTGATGGACATGAGGCTTAGAGAACTTCTCCAAAGGCCTAAGGAATTTTTTGGAATAAAGGACAGATGTGAAAGGCAGATCAGTTTGTAGCTCCATCTAGAATAGAGTCCTACACCTGTACACATGACTCAGCAGAACAGCCACCAAATAGAGCTCTGTCTCAGGAGAAATGAGAGGATTACAGGTAGCCCTTGACTTATTCGACCACAACTGAGCCCAAAGCTTCTGTTGTTAAGCAAGACAATAATAAGTGACTTTTGCCCCGTTTTACAACTTTTCATGCCACAGTTAAGTGAATCACTGCAGTTGTTAAGTTAGTAACAAGGTTGTTAAGTGAATCTGGCTTCCCCATCGATTTTGCTTGTCAGATTGCAAAATGTGATCACATGACCCTGGGACACACTGCAACCATCACAACTATGAGACAGTTGCCAAGAGTCTGAATTTTGATCACATGACTACAGGGGATGCTGCAACGGCCGTAAGTGTGAAAAACGATAAGTCACTTTTTTCAGTGTCATAACTTTGGTCACTAAACAAATAGTTGTAAATCCAGGACTACCTATATAGCTCTTGCCTTTACAACAGTAAAGGTCCCCAACCTTTCTGGCATGGCGGCCTGACGGGAGGAGGGAGAGGGAATGGTTCCACGTGAGTGGCAGGCGTGCACAAGTGCATACAGCTCCATTTGTGCAAGCAGTGGGTGCCTGCACCCACCGGTCACACAAATCGAGCTTCATATGTGAGCATGAGTGCCTGTTGTTTGTGCAAGTGGAACTGCGTGCCCACGCTTGCCCGCCGCTTACGCTGCCCAATTCCAAACGGGTCACAGCCCGAGGGTGGAGGATCCCTGCTTTACAAGGCGAAAGGGTTTTAAAAATGTGCAGGCAATACAAGCATAAGCTCCTCCAATCTGAAGACCAAAGGGACGATAAATCTGAAGCGAACTGTCTACACCCCTTTTCAATGCAAAACTGAACTGGATTACAGTTTGAAGGAGGAGGATCTAAGTAGAGGAGAGCCATTCTACCCATCGCTATATAGAGCGGCGTTTTCCAAACATGGCCACTTTAAGAGATATGGACTTCAACTCCCAGAATTCCCCAGCCAGCATTGCATCGGTACCTAAATTTGATAGACAGCTAAATAAACTGCATTCAGCTCTACTATTTCCCCAGCCGATACCTGTGGAGATGTAGCCAATGGGAGGCCACATCCAGGCTCATGCTAAGCTGAAACCAGAGGGCAGACTCTGGATAGAGAATAGCCAGGTTCACCAGCAGACAGTAGTAGTACAACGGTCAGTCAGCATGTCCAGCATGGCCCCAAAGCGGGTTCCTAGGAGGAAGGCCATAGGTTAGGCGAGGAACAGTGCTTGGGTTTTTTTGTTCATTCGTGCCTTTTAGTATAATTTTATTAAGTAAAAAGCAACAGGAAAAAAAAACACATAAAAAGGGGGAAACATACACGTAATCACATGCGTAGCAACCTGAGCTCCAACTTCAACTTACTGATCCTTTTTTAAAAAAAAAAATAATATTAATGCTGTTGCATAAGCTCCACACTGAAATGAAGACTGAAACAAGAGTTTCAAAAGACACTGCGTGTCCAATACAGGTAGTCCTCGAGTTATGACAGTTCACTTAGTGACAGTTCAAAGTTACAACACCCCCCCCCCCAAGTACTTATGACAGTCTCAAAGTTACAAATGTTGCAGCACCATGGCAGTCGTTCACCCTTACGGCTGACCGCAGAGATGCTGCAACATTCCCCGTCTGTTCCACCCCCATCCTCCCGACAGGGACCTAACAGGCACTGGCCCTGCTATGCTAGCCCATCGGCTCCTCCCCACCCCGTTACTGATCACTCACTTAACTTTCGAAGATCCAGAGTTCCAGAACAGGCTGACCACTCCTTCTCTCTCCTCCAGCGAGCTGTCTTCTCTCCAACATCTCTGCTGCAGGGTTTGCCTGCTCCCAGCGCTCCAAAAGTGGAGCAATGAGGGCAGAGGCAGAACAGGACAAGCGCGCCCTGCTCAGCTTCACTGAGTCACTGAGGCTGCCTGCGCAGGACATCTGATCTGCTTCTGGAGCACCGGGCAATCTCGGTGACTCTAAAGGAGCACAAGATTGCACCTCCAAAGGCCTCCGTCCCTTTGTAAAAGCTTTTGGGATGGAGGACAGAGGCCTGAAGGAATGTGAGATCGCGCCCCCCCCCCCAAGGCTTCTGTTCTCCACACCAAAAGCTTTTGCAAAGGGACGGAAGGCTTCGGAGATGCAATCTTGTGATGCTTCAGGCCTCCGTCCTTTCACAAAAGCTTTTGGCGCAGAGAACAGAAGCCCTTGGGGGCATGATCTCACACTCCTTCAGGCCTCTGTGCTCCGTGCCAAAAAGTTTTGCAAAGGGACGCAGGCCTCTGGAAGCGCAATCTCGTGCTCCTTCAGACTCACCAAGGCTGCCTGGAGCTCAAAAAGTGGAAAAGGTATCCTGCACAGGCAGCCTCGGTGAGTCAGCCAAGCTGAGCAGAGCACACTTGTCCCGCTCTGCCTCTGCTCTCAGCGCTCTGCTTTTGGAGCAGTGAGAGCAGGCAAAGAAACCACAGCACAGAGGCTGGAGAGGAGAGAGTTCACTTGATCATCAAGATCTTCGAAAGGTGAGTCTCCATAGGGCCAGGGCCTGTAGAGACCCAGTGGGGCAGGAAGGGGGAGAGGGAAGCATGAGATATCTCAGTGAATCGGGGAAGGCCCTGGGTGGTTGGAAGCACTAGGCTCCCCATGGTCTTCCTCACCCTGAGATACCTCATATGCACTTAATGACCTGTGCATTCGATTAGCGAATGCACTGGGTAAAGCAGGGAGGGATCACGTTAATTTAACATGATCCAATGAACGAATCCTCCGGTTACGAATGTAATTGGCAGGTTCTAGTACATTCATAACTCGAGGATTACCTTATTATCATTAAGACAAATGACCATACTCAGCTTGGCACTATAGCCCCTGAGGTCTTGGCCCAAAACTCCCAGAATTCCCTAGTTAGCTTAATTCTTTTTTCAAATGGTTGTTGAATTGCTTTTGATTTGGAGGATCAACATGTCTTTTGTTCCAGATATCTCAGTAAAAAAACAGCCCAAACTGCTGGAATGAGTTATATAGCTTGATAAGTAATGTAAACATGTTTTTGTAGAAAGCTGTTCATTTGCTTTTTTTTTTTTTTCCTCAGTGAAGAATTTCAATAGGGGAGTTGAAAATTTTCGGAGACCAGCATGACAAATCCAAAGGTACAAATGGAAGTTTAAATAAGCTTAATTATTTAATTAATCCATTACTTGGTTATTTAATTAGTGATACAATAAAGGGAAGCCATAGGAAAGGAACCCAGCCAAGCCCTTTTGAAATCTTCCTTTCAGATATTACAGTTTTTTACAGGGACTTTGTCTTTCATGTTCACATCTACAATTTATTTTATAGATTGCTTTATTGGAGTTTTTAGACTGTAAGAGTTCTTAATTTATTTGCTATAAATATTTATATGCTATGATTCTTTCAGTAAATTCCAATAGGTAGATGTTATAGCAAATCCTTTTTTAAATCAAACGATTAAGCAAACTATCACCTATAGAAATATAACTTGACTGGAAGAAAGCTGGCAAAATCTAACATTCATATTTTGATATAAATACTAGAGGCAGAATCCTCTCCCTACATACTTGAGGTAAGGTTTGCACTGTCTTGATTTAAATGTGCATGAATTAAATGTTTCTAACTATAAAATACTCCTCAGCTATAGAGAAGAATTCTCAAACAAGCCCTTCTAAAGCAATCAAACAATACTCTGAGGTAGTTCAAGATCTTCTCCCCTAAATAACAGATTTGAGAAGAAGGCAGGGGAGAGCATGAACGACAATCTAGTCAACTCAAAAATATACTGAGATTGCTTCACTGTTGTAACCAACCACAATGATAGTCCAGTTCTCTTTTTGGGAAAGAGACAAGGGCTTAATGGTGGATCACATATTTTAAAGATGAAAGTCCCAAGGTCAACTTCAGATAAAAATGATCAGGTCCCCATTAATGGGAATTGTAGAGAGCTGGCGATGCTCTCCGAAGTAAAGCAAAAAACATGGAGTTTGACAGCCAAGACTTTGTCCTGGATCTATGATTCCTTCCTTCCTCTCCCCTCCCCTCCCCTTTCTCTTCCACTCTCTCTTCCCCTTCTTTTCTCCCTCCCTCCCTCTCTTCTTTCCTTCCTCCTTCCCTTCCTCTCTTCTTCCCCCCTCCCTCCCTCCCTCCCTCTTTCCCTTCCTTCCACCCCCACTATTACCCTGCCACAGTCCAGTCCTACCTTGGTTAAGAGCCCGGGCAGCATGACCATCAAAGGCATCAAGGAAGCCACTAAGTAGGTAGAAGAATGATGCCAGCAAGGGGGAAGTTGGCATATAATAAAAAGCAATAAAAGCAAAGATTATACGAGCATAACCTGCAAAGGAAAGGCAAGCAACATAAGCCACTGTTCTTCAACCCTGCACCCCATGCAGAGATTATAGTTTCCAACTCCCCAGATTTCAGCTAAATCCACCCTACAATCATCCACATTCCCCTTCCCCATATTCTTGGCAGGATTCCCCAAATTTCTCGAATCCCTGGTTTGTCATGTTTCTGTCACATAGACAAGAAACAAGGAAGATGTTTTAGAGCAGTGGTTCTCAACCTTTCTAATGCCGCGACCCCATAATACAGTTCCCCATGTTGTGGTGACCCCCAACCACTTATACATCACCGGGTGCCAGGGGCATGGCCAAAGAAAAGGGGGGAAAAATGGCGGACAGCCTTGTTTGGCGACCCCCGTGAAATGGTCGTTCGACCCCAAATGGGGTCCCGACCCACAGGTTCAGAACCACTGTTTTAGAGACTTTTCTGGGGGAAAGTACAATCTGTTCAACCATATATAAGCGGCTGGCCTGTTTGCTGGTGTTTTCATCAGGTTGTGGCTTCCCTTAGGAACAGGATTATCACTGCAAGAGCAATGAAATGGAAATGGACGAAAACAATTTTTCTCAACCTTGGGTGACTTTAAAATGTCTGGATTTCCACTCCCAGAATTCCTGGCTGGCTGGGGAATTCTGGGAGTTGAAGTCCAGATATTTTAAAGTCACCCAAGGTTGAAGAAACACTGAATTAAAGTGGTACCTGGAAAAATACTGATGGTCCGACAAAGGATGTGTATAAAAGGCAGATGGCCCAACAAAAATGTGGGTAAAAGGGAGGTTTGTTTTGCTTACAAGACAACTCTTAAATTTAGGATGGCCAGACATCCTGTTCCCAGCTCTGCACATGATATATTACTAACTGCTTGTCACATGGTGTATCTAAATTGCTTAACACTTGATATATTGCTGATTGCTAAAAACATTCCAATGTAAACGAGGAGCTATCGATTATAGATCTGTCTAGTAGTTTTTCTATGTTAGAATAAGGACCTGTGGAATGTGACCTGAAAATAACCCCCGCTTGAAGGGTTATAAAAATGGTCATCAATGACCAGGCTTTTGTTCAGATTCTTTAGCCATGATGGCTCTCTGAACCTGCTGCAATAAACTTCCCTTTCCTTGAAAGAGCTGACTCAAGTCTTTGAATTCTACAACAGAATTAAAGAATAAGTCAAGCAAAGGGGGAAGAGATCAGAGCTAGAAGGCAAAAATATAAGCAGGCCCACCACGTCCAGCATTTTGGGACTGGCTGCCTGGCCCGCATCCCATCACTTACCAATGAGGTTGGGAACGAAAAGGAAAATATTCTCTTGCTTCATCTTGCTAACGGCGGTGGCTCTGCGCAGATCGGAGATGCCCTGCAAAACCAGCCTTAGTCCCAGGTCCAAGGCGAGACTGAGATCAGGCGACACCCATCGCACCCCTCCCAGGCGCCCTCCCGCCGCCACAGGCGTCCCTATCCTACCCCTCCCGGCTCCGCTTGCCCTCAGGAGGAGAGCAAAAAAAGCCACCCTCCTTACAGACGTTCAAGGCGATTCACTGCCGCTTCCTGGTCTGGACTGTCTCTGAAGCAGGAAACGCCATTTTTAAATCGGGAGAGGGGAGCCGTTTTATTATAATGAATAATAATAATGTGATAACCCTTCCTTCGATAAGGCGCCGGTCTAGTTCTTTAGCTTCAGGATTGCTATTTTGAGCTCCCTTTCTTTCTTTTCTGTCCCTCCCTGAGAGCATTTCCTGCAGTAAATGTCCTTGAGATTCCCCCAGCATTTCGGATTGGTTTAGTCCGACTTTCGAAAAGGCTAGATAGGTGAGAGGGAATCTACATTTTTTTCCCTTAGTTGGTCTTAGTCCGCTGCAAGATGGCTTGCAGAGTTCAAGTTTGGAAAGCCGAATTTTGCAAATCGGAAGAGATCAAAAGACGCTCTTTTAGGAAGAATGATTTTTTTATGGTCACTATAGATTTTTAATGGTTCCCTTAGTGCAGGGTTTCTCAACCGTAGCCATTTGAAGATGTTGGACTTCAACTCCCAGAACACCCCATTGCTGACTAGGGAGTTCTGGGAGTTGAAGTCCACACTTCGAATGGCTAAGGCTGGGAAACGCTGCCTTAGTAGATCCTGATTTCTAGCCCAGCCAAATACATGAAAGCAAAACGAAGACATCAAACGCAGGTTCTATGAAGATTCTTATAATTTCTGAGCAAAATTCAGGGCATCCACCGTTTATATTCTCATAAAAGTTTCAAATTGTTTGTGAGAAGATAGTTGAAAGCAATGGTTTCAATATCGTGTGTTCAATTCTGGGAATACAAAAATGATCATCTTTAATGCTTTCACATAATTTGCTGTTTTATAAAAAAATAAATTATCTTTTTTAAAATAAAAAAAATATGTTCATTTAGCATGAGGTTTGAAAATTTTACTATTTGAATATTTTTTTGAAAAAATAAGAATTATTGACTTACAAAATGGACATGTAACTTGAAAAAATTCTGGAAATGGCCATAGTGGTTGTAAAAGATTTTCAAGAGACTGATAAGGGAAATTTCTTTAAATCCAAAATTCATTTAGTTTTTCTTTTTACAAAACCTTTAATTTGAAAATAGTATATGCTGATCAGTAATTTTATGTCACTTGGGCATATTGATTTAAAATACATGGTGTGGGAACACAATGTACACATTCGAAAATTTCACCAAATGTGACTTTTCTTGTCAAATGGTGCCCTGGTAGAAGAACAGAAGATGACTAGAGAAGCCTTCTAAACATCTAGATCTGAATATCCTATATAATCCTACAGGATCGATAAACAACTGATTTGGGGCCAGTCATTCTCTCTCAGCCCAACCAACCTCACATGGTTGTTGTCAAGAAAAAGAGGAGAAGGAAATGTTATGTATGTTTGCCATCTTGAATTACTTACAAGAATAAAAATCTAAGTCAGTGGTTCTTAACCTGGGCGATATCGCCCCCAGGGGGCGATTTCATTTTTCAGGGGGGCGATGGAACAAAAAGGGGCGACATGGGGGCGAAGGAACAAAAAGGGGGCGATATGGGGGCGATGGAGTGAGAAGTTTTGGGGACACTTGAGACTTTTTCATACAGTGAATCGCTGTATATCTGTCGTACAAAAACATCAGATCGCTCGCTATTAGTGGATTGAATTGTGTTTTCAAATGTTCCTCCAACTAGCTTCAGTACAGAACGCCGTACATATGTGAATACGCATTGCTTATCTTCATGCGTGTTGCGCAGCAGCCTCTACCCTTTTTATATTTCTTTTTGCGTCTTAAATTTCACTTGTAATTCAATCATTAAATGTTACTGTTTTTCTTTTCGGGCATTTCTGTGGAGGAATTTGCACGTGCAGCAAACTGCCATGCATTGCCCCCCACAAACCTCATAACCTTTTGATACCCTTTGTCCCAAGGAAGCAGCCAAAAGATCACCCCCTTTTGACTTAATATCTTACCTACCTAAATAATAAGTACCCCCTTATCTCTTCCTGTCTTTATCTCTTCTTGTCTTTATCAGTTCTTTCTCTTTTCTAATTTACCTGTATTTGTTTTTACCTGCTCTCAACAGGTAATGTGTTACTAGAAAATAATTGCTTATATGAAGGAATTTTTCAATTACTTTATGTCAACAACTAAAGGTTAAACTTCTAAATGTAAAATGTCAGCAGTTAATGGTAAAGCCTATGTATGTAAAAAGTATATAAAAAACAATAAACTCAGAGTTGGAGAAGCTGTGTGAAGATGTGTCATGCAGCTTCAAACCTCTGCCCAAGACATGCCTGAGTCTTTTTCTTAGCATCGTTACAAATGGCGCCCGAAAAGGGACATCCCCTTCCGAGGGAAAGCAACAACCAACATATTTACAGTCGTCTGGAACAGACCCCTTGGTGCACCTTCTCGTCTTCTCGTCCTGCGAGATTTCTCAAACTGTAAGTATGGGCTGCGATATATCTCACCATCAGCAAAAGCATGTAAGAGAGTTAAAGTTTCTCTTACACAAATCGGGCATGACCATACCTGAAAGGGAGCTTAGGAAGCTGGTGAGTGAGATAGGAAAAAACTGTCCTTGATATCCTAAAAGGGGGACACTCCAACTTAAGGATTGGGAAAGAATAGGTAACACCCTTCATCAGGAATCCCGAGCCTCAGTGGATGTTTTGCATTGTTGGCATCAATGTCGCCATGCAGTGGAAAAATATGGAGCTGATGCAGTACAATTAAGTTCTACTCCCTCTCCAGGTTTTAATCATGAGAAGGTTTCAGTTCCATCAGCTCCTATATCTTCCATGATAGATGTAACACCTTCAGAGCAAAAGAATTCTAGATCTTATGTTTCTATTCGCCATGTATTAGAAAATAAAATGGCGAAAGGAGAGGGAGATATGCAGGAAATAGCAGATATGCTCTCAGTTTGTCCTGTACATTTGACTGGGCAGGTAGATGCAAATGGAGCCCCAGTGGTTGAATATCGACCACTTTCTTATGCAATCTTAACAGAATTGCGTAAGGGTATAAGAGATACTGGGTTAGGTAGTTCATATGTGCAAGGTATGTGAGAAGCAACAATGAGGAATCATGTTTTGGTACCAGAAGATTGGAAAACAACAATTCGTATGTTATTAACACCAGCTCAGTATGTGGTATGGGATAGTGAGTTTAGACATCAATGTGCATTAAGAGCAGCAACTTCTGGAGGTGCTTACCTCCCAGAGCAGTTATATGGCTCTGGTGATTACACTCCAGTGGATGCACAAATTGTTTTGCCTATAGCTACTCTTCAAATATCCTCTGAATGTGCTTACAAAGCTTTTGGAAAAGTTCCTATAACTGGGAAACCATCTCAAGCATTTTCAAATATTCATCAAAAGGCAAATGAACCATATGCAGATTTTATTAACCGTCTGCAAGATGCCTTGAGATGACAAATTGATAATCCTGATGCCCAAGCTGAATTGCTTATGAAATTGGCTAAAGAAAATGCCACCTCTGAATGTAAACGGGCCATTATTGGATTGGGAGCTCAACCAGATTTAGCAGAAATGATAAAAGCATGTCAGGATATTGGGACTGTTTCTTTTCAAACTAATCTCTTAGCTGCAGCTCTTACAAAACCTCAGGGGAAATGTTATAATTGTGGTAAAATTGGACACTTTAAACAGGATTGCAGAAATCCTGGGGGAGGAAAGTATGCCTCCCGACCATTTAAAAATAATGCTGGGAGACGTCCAAAAACAAAATGCCCTAAGTGTAATAAGGGATTTCATTGGGCTAATGAATGTAGGTCGGGAAACTTCAAAGCGGGCCAGTCTCTGGCCCCGGTCCAAACAGAGACCCTTCAGTAATTCCATCAACAATTAACAATAGCCCTGCTGCCACTAGAGGGACTGCTGGGATAGATTTAACTATCCAACAAGAAGTGTGTTTCAAATTTCCAGGAGAAATACAAATAGTTCCTTCACAACTTTCTGGACCTCTCCCTTCTGGATATGTTGGATTAATTTTGCCTCACTCTAGCATGAGAAAAAAAGGAATTTTTGTAATACCTGGAGTAATTGATTCTGACTATACAGGTGTCATCTTTATTCAATTATGGACTAACATGCCACAGACTTTGCCAAGTAATACTAGTCCTGCACAATTACTCCATTTGCCCTATTTTGTCCCTGCAGGGGGTCATGATAGGGATCGAGGGGACGGCAAGTTTGGTTCCACAGATCCTGTTGTAATTGCATTAACCACCCCAATCACCACCCAAAGACCCCGTCAGACAGTCTTTTTTCAGGGTAAGCCTTTTGAGGGCATAATTGATACAGGGGCTGATGTTTCAGTAATTTCAGCTAAAGATTGGCCTGCATCTTGGCCCACTGACCCATGCCCTAGTGTCTAGGGTGTAGGAGGGCGACAAGGTGCACAACAAAGTACACAATTTCTTTCTGCAAGTCTTCCTAATTCTACTGTAACTGTTCAACTTCGTCCTTTCATTCTTGACATTCATGTCAACCTTTGGGGAAGAGACTTGCTTAGTAAATGGGGGGCTACTGTCACCTTCGATGAATAAACTGTCTGCCTTACCCTTAACTTGGTTAACTACTACCCTTGTTTGGGTGGAACAATGGCCTCTTCCTCTGTACAAATTACAGGCCTTAAAAATTCTTGTTCAAGAACAATTACGAGCCAAACACATTGCCCCTTCCACTAGTCCATGGAACACTCCAGTTTTTGTTATCACAAAGAAGTAGTGAGAAGTTTGTAACAAAAATTTTTCCTGTCTCTTTTGTTTTTCAACTGGCTGTGTTGCTTTAAGAGCAAGAGAGATCAAAAGAAAGAAGGGGGGGGGGAACTGTTTGTTTTAAACTTTTTTTTTCCCCTCTCTGCTTAGAATTCCAGTTTGCGAATGGAGATGAAATTTAATCCCCGCTCTTGCAGTTTCAGCTAGCAAAACTTAAGTTTTGTAAATGTTTAACCTACTTAATAGAAATCTGTTTCCATCTTTGATTAACTTGGAATTTAACTTATTGACCAAAGGAAAACAACCTGGAGATCTCATTTGTAGTGTTTACCACAGTTGAGCAAATTAAGTATTTGAGTACTCAATTTGTGGACAGAATTCCATATAAAAATTGTCACTTAACACTTTTGATATTTCTTACTAGTAAGCTACTTACAGGAGTATTAGCTGTGTTAGAAGCGCAAAAAGTATATTGTATTGAATGGCTTTACTTATCCCATCACAAAATGTTTTATCTTTTATCCAGGCTGTTGCTGAAATAACCTCAGGACACAATCAAGCTTGTCCTTGAAATGGGACTGATTTAATTAATATTGTTCTTCTTATCCCAAAATTTGATTTTCAATTTTATTTTCAAAATAACTTATCTCTTCTGCTGCTATTTTAGCTTTCCACACCTTTTCTCAACAGACTTTTAACTTAATCTCTGACTCTCATTATGTGTGCCAACTTATTTTTAATCTTACAGGTGCTTACATCATGCCCAGGATCAACTCCAATCTTATGGCTTTGTTTTTAACTTTACACCAGCTATCCTTTGTTTCTCACATATGTATCGGTCCTTTAAGGACTGCCTTCATAAACAATTAAAAAAGGAGGGATCAAGGGTACCTAATTTGCATCAAGTCAATAAAGTCTTAATAACTTTAAACCAGCTAAATATTTCTTTTCAAAACACTACTGCCTACCAGCATCACTTTCAGCAGAAAGCTGTGCTTCCTAATCCATTGGTATATTATCAGCAATTGCCTGATAAAACCTGGTTAGGTCCAATTCCATTACTAACTTGGGGGTGAGGCTATGCTCTGTGCTTACTCCTACAGGCCCTCTCTGGATTCCAGCCTGGTGTGTGTGACCAGTCAAAGATGTCATGGCATCAAGTCCAGAACCCAATACCGGAAATGAAGCAGGTGACTCTTCAGACAGCACAACGTCCCTTTCGCTGTCGCCATCGCAGTCGGCCAACAACCTGGGGCGATGTGAAGAACCTAACATCCAAAGCGCAGGAGGTTCTGAGACAACAGGGAAAATAACCTACACCAGAGAATTTATGCGCTGCCATAATTTGCGGTTTTGACTGCAAATTCCTTAGTCATTCTTTGCCTCTCTTTCCTTCTTAATTGCTGCATGGGGGCTGAAGCTCTCCCACCTCATCCTTTAGAATCACGGATGAAATATAATATTTGAGTGCAATTAGCTAATGTAACACAAGTGACAGACTTTTGTATTTCTGAATCATATGACATGGAAAATTTACTCTCTACCTATCTTATACCTGTGTGTGTCCCAGCTTCAGTTTTTTGTGTTGCTTCAAACTTTCTGATCAATCTGGCGTTATTCAAAAGCAAATTAATGTTTTACATAATTTGGCTTCGGATTTAAAAATTGATACCTTAGGAAATTGGTGGAGTGCTCTATGGTCATGGCTTCCCATTGGCCTTCTTGGAAAGATTGTTCAATATCTCATTATAATAGTTGCTATCCTTATCAGCTGTTGTTGTTTATTTCAATGTCTTTTTTCTTTACTTAATAAGATGTCTTGCAATCTTCCATACTAAGATAAGACCCACTAACTACTCCTGCTTGGAATGTCTTCATTAATAAAATAAAGGAAAGTGAGTTGTGGAGGAATTTGCACATGCAGCAAACTGCCTTGCATTGCTCCCCACAAACCTCATAACCTTTTGATACCCTTTGTCCCAAGGAAGCAGCCAAAAGATCACCCCCTTTTTGACTTAATATCTTACCTACCTAAATAATAAGTACCCCCTTATCTCTTCCTGTCTTTATCTCTTCTTGTCTTTATCAGTTCTTTCTCTTTTCTAATTTACCTGTATTTGTTTTTACCTGCTCTCAACAGGTAATGTGTTACTAGAAAATAATTGCTTATATGAAGGAATTTTTCAATTACTTTATGTCAACAACTAAAGGTTAAACTTCTAAATGTAAAATGTCAGCAGTTAATGGTAAAGCCTATGTATGTAAAAAGTATATAAAAAACAATAAACTCAGAGTTGGAGAAGATGTGTGAAGATGTGTCATGCAGCTTCAAACCTCTGCCCAAGACATGCCTGAGTCTTTTTCTTAGCATCGTTACACATTTCACTTTCTTGCAGTTGAATTTTGTTTTCAGTGGTCATTACATTTAAGTGTCTTGAATAAATAAGATAATAATGAAATACATGTATCACAAAGTTTGGGAATAAAGTGACGGGTGGCACCAAAATGTTTCACACAGTTGAGATATGGGAAAAAGACTGGAAATAAATTATTTGCATCGATATGTCCCGATGACAATTTTAAAGAAAACAAAACAAGTGTTTGCATAAATAGAAGAATTATTTCCTATGTTGTGATTGAGAGGTTATGTTGGGGGAGGGGGGCAATGACAACTTCCTCATTGGCTCAAGGGGGCGATTCGTTCAAAAAGGTTAAGAACCACTGAACTAAGTAACCAACTAACCAACCCATAGTATGGTAAGAAAACAGCTGGGAAGGAAAGAGATTGGCTGGATTTGTTCATTATACTAAGCAGTTTGCTTGATTATGGTTATCTGAATAAACCACAACTGGCTGATTTTACCCCACACATTGAACCAGGCCAAATAAACCACATTAGGGCTGAATCAATTTATTCAACTTAGCCATCTAGCCTACTGTTGGTACTGAATGCTGTAGTTTTATGCACCTGTTACAGTTGTTTACTGAACAGTTGACCTTGTAGAACAGGCATGTCAAACTCGTGACGTCATGTGACGTCGCGCGACATATCGGAGCTTTTTCGCCATTGCCGGCAATGGGGTGGGCGTGGCTCCGGTATGATGAAACCGGCCTGCAGGCCGGCAGTTTGACACCCCTGTTGTAGAAGAACTGAATTAGTCAGTCTATCCAAAAACCACATAGAGTTTGAGAGCACTTTTCAAACTAACAAATATTAAATGTATATGCCTTCATGTTCCCAGACTTAATTTTTATTAAAGTTTATTATAGTATAAAATACAATGGAAATAAAGATTAATTGCTTCCAAATGTTATGCTCCAAATAGAAGAAAAAAAGAAAGAAACATTGACCTTAGTGTGAACATTGAATAGTTGTGTGGATATAGAAATGGCTTGTAGTAACTAAATATAACACAAAAAGTTGAGGCTGTAATTGTAGTTAATACTTTATTGTACAGATAGTCCTCAACTTACAACAGTTTGTTTAGTAACTGTTCGAAGTTACAACAGAATTTTAAAAAGTGAGTTATGACTGTTTTCCATACTTATGACCATTGCAGCATCCCCAGGGTCACATGATCAAAATTCAGACGCTTGGCAACAGACTCGTATTTATGACGGTTCCAGTTTCCTGGGGTCACATGATCCCCTTTTGGACTTTCTCACAAGCCAAGTCAATGGGGGAGCCAGATTCACTTAACAATTGTATTACTGACTTAGCAACTGCAGTGATCCACTTAACAACTGTGGTAAGAAAGGTTGTAAAATGAGGCAAAACTCACTTAACAAATATCTCAGCAACAGAAATTTTGGACTCAATTGTGGTTGTAAGTCAAGGACTACCTGTACTGGAAAGAGTCAAAAGACAATGTTTTTTGTTTTCTTCTTTCTTTTATCCTGCCTCCCCCCCCCCCCATTTCACCCCTTTTCTGATCTTTATTTCATTGTTTTTCATACTAAAATAAGCTCCCAGATGCTTCCTGATCGCTGAAATAGTTGCAAATAAATATTCTGGCTATATATAAAAGAGCAAAGGCTAGAATCTGATTTGTCTCATTTATATTTTATTTATATTTATTTGGTAGGGGAAAAGGTGACAACCTTGGGAGATTCTTCATATCTCTTCTTAGATTGGGTCAACATTGACCTAGAATGGCTCTTGGGAAGAAAATGCAAATGACTTATAGCATTTCTTTCCAGCTCAACCTCTGTTGCAATAATGTTGGACCACTAATAACCGAAAGTGGTGTCCCTTTCTTTGCTTTCAGTTTTTGTAGGGAGGAAGGAAGTGGACTTCAAGCTGATGGTTTCGGATTGTACCTAGAACATGCAGCTGGGCACAGTCACCTTATCCAATATCCTTAGCTGTGGTCTCTGGCTGGTTGTTGATGGTGTCACTGTCAAAATTCTCCTCCTGGGGGGCAGCATTGCAAAGAGTCACTTTGGTCAGAAACTTGCCGAACTCAACCTGGTGGGAGAGACAACAGATCAGGATCTGCAGTTTAGGAAGGGAGGGAGGAAGTGAGGAGCAATATAAAGTCCCAACTGCCATCTTCCCCCCCAACCCTTGCAATTTTATTTTCTTCTTGGCAGACAGTCTCACTATCCTGATCACAAGCAGTGGGGAATATAGGTAGTCCTCAACTTACAACCAACATTTGAGGTTGCTAAGTGAGATCATTGTTAAGTGAATCTTGCACCATTTTATGACCTTAATTGCCCTAGTTGTTAAGCAAATCACTGCAGATGTTAAGTTAGTAACACGGTTGTTAAGTGACTCTGTGTCAGAATCCAATTATATTTCATCTCTAGTTATTAACTATGGAAAACCCCATTCCTGCCTTCCCTGGATTCTGTCATACGATGAAGGGGAAGGGGGTGAACAAAGGCGCTTTATGGCCCTCACTTCCTTCAGTACAGTTCAGAGAGACTGGATGTGGATACCACCAAAACGACTAACCATAACAATGGGGCTATTAGCTTTCATGTACTCCTCTCTGAAGTCTACCTCCTGTCGGCAGTGAGAAAAAGGGGGTGGGAATGTAATGCCTGGGACTGTCGCTGGAAGAAGGGGGTGATTGGGTGGGGCTACTGGGAAACCCCTTAAAACCTTGAATGGGAGAGCTTGGACCCCAAGTCCTGTCTAGAATGCCTGCAACCAGTTTCTCTTAATAAAGATGCCTGTTGGAAGAAAGATTCCAAGAGTTCTGTCTTCTTAAGATGCAAAGTGGGGTGGGTCCTTACATTAGACAGGACTTGCAAAATTAATCCACCTGGAAGGGAGACCCTTGCCGGGGGATTTTGCAAAAATTACCATGTCAGACAATGGAGCAAGGAAGGGAGAAAACTCCCCGGAAAGGGAGCCGCTGCCCCGACTGAAACCCTGCCAGATGATACGTGAGGTCAGATTCCTCAGGAGAAGAGGTGGTGGAGAAACGAGACCACAAGCCTCGCTGGTCAATGGACGTTGGAAAGAAAGGCGAGTGGGAAAAGAAATCTGTAAGATTGTTATGTATTGTAAAGTTGAAAATAAAATTTTTACAAAAAAAAAAGAAAAGAAAGGTGACCCTGAGATGGGGGGCCAAGCAATCAGAATGGAAGCAGGAGATGGAGAAATCCCTGCACGCCAGCGAAGAGGAAGGGAGCTGGGCACCGTACTCAGACTGGATCCTAGAGAAAGCTATTGACCTGATGAAGAGAACTCTCAGCTCCCTAGGAGAGGAGAATCCTCAGCCCTACGGCCGCCCCAGCTCCTGGAACCGCAAAGGGAGAGACACCGAGGGGGAAGTGGAACCTGCAGCCCCGGGGACATCTGCTGATCCAGTAGTCCCCACCCCCTGCCGAACCACAAATGGCGATCTGGATGGAAGACACTACCACCGACAACGAAGGCACCGATCCATTCCAAGACGTCCGCCGTTGGATGTGAAATTCAAAGGGGAGCCAACACGCTTGGGGTTTTTCCTAACCCAAGTCTTCAGCTACATGGAGGAATACGGGCGGGACATCCCCAGCGACAAAGCCCGTATCCGGATCATGCAATCTGCCCTGGACAGACTGGCCGCAGATTGGGTGGTGAATTTGCACGACTCCAATGCCCCAGAGCTCAACGACTTCAACCGTTTCATGTCCTCTCTGGGAAGGCGATTTGAGGACCCCCTGGCTGATCGCAAAGCCCGCGAAAGGATAAAAACGATGAGGCAAGGCCTGGTGACTGAATATACGCACGAATTCTGGGCCATTGCCAGCAAACTGAACTGGCCAGAAGACATCCTCCTTAGCCATTTCAAAGACGGACTAAATTATGACCTATATGACGCTTGCCTGCCCCGAGGGGACCCACACCAACTTGAGGAATGGTACGTCTTGGCAGAGGAAGCAGAGATCGACATATTGAAGAGGCACCGCCAAGGAAAACAATGAAGCCACCCCCCGCCTGAGTTGACACACGAACCAGTGAAACCATTGGCCACAGCCAAGAAGCAAATGGGGTGTTTCAAATGCGGAAGAGAAGGGCATCGAGCTGTAGAATGCCACTCAAAAGCCCCCCAGCACAAGCCAGACAGATCCCTGATCAGCAAATCCAGAAAGTCTCCGGCTAAGCCAAAAGAAACTGCCATGAGAATGATGGAGGGAGTGGAACCCCCCACCTCCGCACATCAGGGGGAAAGAACTCCAGCCTACACCTCAGGGCCGGTGGACGCCTCAGACGACAGCTCGGAGGGCGAACCCCTGGTAAGTGGATGCATCGCACCCATCCTCAAGACAGTACTTATATTAATACCCCCCATGCCCGAAGCCGTGAAGGTGAAAGCCTTAATAGACTCTGGCTGCACCCGCTGCCTCATTAGCCCGACACTAGTGGGGAATCTGGGCATTCTGTCGAGGAGACTGGAACAACCAATCTCATTTGGCCAGTTAGATGGATCCATAGCACGGGGGGTGTGTGTGTGTGCTAGCTACCCTAGCCACTTTACCAATACACCTCTCCCTCGGCAAACATGAGGAGGACATAACGTTTGTGGTGACACCAGGCATGGAATGCCCAATGATCCTAGGGATGGAATGGTTAAAAAAATGGAACCCCTGGGTGAATTGGAGGATGGCAGAAATCAAATTCCCGAAAGGGGATCCTATGGACTTAAAACCCCAAGGGGGACTACAAGAACCAAGAACAGAAAAAGCATCCATGGGGGAGGAAAAGGGACCACCAAAAATACCAGAGGAATACAGAGACCTTGCTGAAGTTTTCAGTGAGGAGAGGGTGGATGAGCTTCCCCTCCACCGACCCACAGACTGTACCATTAAATTCAAGCCTGGGGCAAAACTCCCGAAGCCCAGATTATACTCCATGAGCCCAAAGGAAAAGGAGGAAATGGAAAGATTCATAAAAAAAAAACCTAGAAAGGGGGTTCATTGAGCCAGCCAAGCCTAAAGTGGCTGCCCTGGTCCTCTTTAGAGAGAGGAAGGACGGCTCTTTACGCTTATGCGTGGACTATAGGGCCCTGAATACAATCAGTGAAAGCAACCTATACCCTCTACCCCTCATGAAAGACATGCTGTCACACCTCTCGAAAGGGAAAAGTTTTTCTAAACTAGACCTAAGGGAAGCTTACTATCGCGTGAGAATTAAGGAAGGGGATGAATGGAAGACCGCATTTAATTGCCCCATGGGGTGCTACCAATTCAAAGTCTTGCCATTTGGATTACAAGGGGGCCCCGCAGTATTTATGTAATTAATCAATGACGTTCTAAGGGAGCACCTGTTTAAGGGGGTCCTTGTTTACTTAGACGACATTCTTATCTTCACCGAAACAAAAGAGGAACATGTCAACCTAGTCAGAGCGGTTTTAAAGAAACTGCGAGCCGCCCACCTATATGCCAAACTTTCAAAATGCGAATTCCACCAGGAAAGGATAGACTACCTAGGTTATCGCATATCCCCCCAGGGCATTGAAATGGACCCTGAGAAGGTCAGAGCAGTATTAGATTGGGCACCACCCCACACAAGAAAGCAACTACAAAGTTTCCTGGGCTTTGCAAACTTTTACCGCCAATTCATCCCCTCATTTGCCCAGATAGCCCTGCCCCTCACTAACTTACTAAAAAACAAAGGGAGCATCCTCAGTAAAACCTAGCCAGCCACTAACATGGACAATGGAGTGCCAAGCTGCGTTTGAGAGATTAAAGAGACTTTTTTCTGCCGAACCAGTACTGAGGCACCCAGACATGGATAAGCCCTTCGTAATACAGGCAGATGCAAGTGATGTGGCAGTGGGGGCTGTTTTATTACAAGAAAAAGATGAAGGGGTATTGCAATCCTGTGCATATACATCCAAGAAACTCACGGAAACAGAACAGCGCTGGCCCGTATGGGAGAAAGGCATACGGGATACGTTGGGCATTACTCACGTGGCGACAGTTCCTGGAAGGCAACAAAATCCCTTTCCAGGTGTGGACTGATCACAAAAATTTGGAAGCCCTGAAAGCGCCCAGGAAGCTCAATCCCAAACAAGCCCACTGGTCCCAGCATTTTCACCAGTTCCAATTTAAGCTCAAACATTTGCCAGGGAAAAAAAACTTCCTGGCAGATGCAGAAAAAGTTTGGAAACAGACGAATCTCGCATGCCCCAATATAACAGCACATGAGCCACCAACTCTAAACCAGTGATGGCAGAGTCACAACTGGCAGCACCAGTAACCACCAGAACCCATGCTAAATTAAAACCACAACTGGACAGCCAAACTGGAATTGAATTCCGGAAAAGTTTGGAAACGGATGAATGGTTCCAGAAAAACAAAAATGTGTGCACAATGAGAGACGGGTTGCCTTGGGTAGGGGAAAAGTTATATATACCAACAACCCAACGAGTCACATTCATGCAGCTTTGCCATGACACAAAATCAGCAGGGCATTTTGGATTTGTGAAAACTTTACACTTAATTAAACGGCAATTTTGGTGGCCATCCATAAAAAAGGACATAGAAAGCTACGTGGCCAGCTGCCCAAAATGTGCAACTGCAAAGAGGTTGCAAGGGAAATCGCCAGGACTATTACAAACAGTGGCAAGTCCCTCAGCCCCCTTGAGAGAAATAGCCATGGACTTTATAGTGGAATTGCCAGAAAGCAATGGGAATACTGTTGTCTGGACGGTCACGGACTTGTTTTCCAAACAGGTGCACTTTATCCCTTGCCAAAAGATTCCCACCGCAAAAGCCTTAGCAAAACTTTTCATCCAGCACATTTACAGATTGCATGGGGCACCCCAACGCATCATCTCTGATAGGGGAGTGCAATTTATGTCTGCATTTTGGAAGGAATTTTTATCCCTTTTAGGAACCACTCACGGACTGACATCTAGCCATCATCCACAAGGGAATGGGGGGGGGGGGCTGAAAAAATGAACTCAGTACTTGAGCAATATTTAAGAAGTTTTCTTAATTTCCAACAGACCGATTGGGCGGACTTACTCCCTTTTGCAGAAGTTGCCTACAATAATGCAGTCCACTCCAGCACAGGTTACACTCCTTTTCAAATAGCCACCGGTCAAAGTTTCAACCCCATGCCAGAATTAACCCCAAACGAACCAACGATCCCATCACTGAAAGAATGGATGGAAAAACTACAAAACACATGGCCAATAGTTAGAAAAGCACTAGATGAAGCTAGGCAGGCATACAAAGCACAAGCCGATAAAAAAAGGGTTGAGCCTACACCATTCATTATAGGAGAAATGGTGTACTTATCTACAAAATATCTAAAGTCCCTACAACCCTGCAAAAAATTTAGACCAAAATATATAAGGCCTTTTCCAATTAAAAGAATCATAAACCCAGTAACAGTAGAATTAGAATTACCAAAAAATCTCAGGCAAATAGACCCAATTTTTCATTGCGGCTTGCTGAAAAGAGAGCATCAGTCATCGTTACGGCCAAAAATCCCCCCACCACCACCTCCAATCATGGTGGAGGGTGAACAACACTTCGAAATAAAGGAAATCCTTGACTCTAGGAGATATCATGGAGCGACTCAGTACCTAGTTGCATGGAAACATCTCCCTGCCTCACAAAACGAATGGGTCCATAAACGTCATGTCAGAGCCCCAAAGCTATTAAAGAAGTTTCACACAGAGTATCCTAACAAGCCTGACTAACTTTTATACCTGTTTTGTTTTCTTTCAGGTGGATCTATCTTATTTTTAAGGGGGCAGGATGTCAGAATCCAATTATATTTCATCTCTAGTTATCGACTATAGAAAACCCCATTTCTGCCTTCTCTGGATTCTGTCATACGATGAAGGGAAGGTGGTGAACAAAGGGGCTTTATGGCCCTCACTTCCTTCAGTACACTTCAAAGGGACTGGATGTGGATATCACCAAAAGGACTAAGCATAACAACGGGGCTATTACCTTTCATGTACTCCTCTCTGAAGTCTCCCTCCCACCGGGCAGTGAGGAAAAGGGGGTGGGAATGTAATGCCTGAGACTGTCGCTGGAAGAAGGGGGTGATTGGGTGGGGCTACTGGGAAACCCCTTAAAACCTTGAATGGGAGAGCTTGGACCCCAAATCCTGTCTAGAATGCCTGCAATCAGTTTCTCTTAATAAAGATGCCTGTTGGAAGAAAGATTCCAAGAGTTCTGTCTTCTTAAGATGCAAAGTGGGGTGGGTCCTTACATTAGACAGGACTTGCAAAATTAATCCACCTGGAAGGGAGACCCTTGCCGGGGGATTTTGCAAAAATTACCATGTCAGACAATGGAGCAAGGAAGGGAGAAAACTCCCCGGAAAGGGAGCCGCTGCCCCAACTGAAACCCTGCCAGATGTCGGGATCCGAGAGGTCAGATTCCTCAGGAAAAGATTGGGTGATTGGATGGGGCTACTGGGAAACCCCTTAAAACCTTGAATGGGAGAGCTTGGACCCCAAGTCCTGTCTAGAATGCCTGCAACCAGATTCACTTAATAAAGATGCCTGTTGGAAGAAAGATTCCAAGAGTTCTGTCTTCTTAAGATGCAAAGTGGGGTGGGTCCTTACATTCTGGCTTCCCCATTGACTTTGCTTGTCAGAAGGTCTCAAAAGGTGATCACATGATCCTGGGACACTGCAACCGTCATAAATATGAGTCACCAAGTGTCTAAATTTTGGTCATGTGACCATGAGGATGCTGCAAGGGTTGTAAAGTGTGAAAAACGGTCATAAGTCACTTTTTTCGGTTCCATTGTAACTTTGAATGGTTACTAAACAAACTGTTGTAAGTCGAGGACTTCCTGTACCAGAGATCTAGTATGGGCAGAAATAGGGTTGCTACCTCACCAAGAGGCCCTGGGACTGGGGAGAGGAAATATCTATTGCTTTTTGATGTAGAAAGATAGAAAACTGACAGCAGAAAAAGACCTGGTGGTCCATCAAGTCTGCCCTTTGAGTTTTTATTTGTGAATAGAATAGAATAGAATAGAATAGAATGGAACTGGAAGGGACCTTGGAGGTCTTCTAGTCCACCCCGCTGCTCAAGCAGGAGAACCTATACCATCTCAGACAGGTGATTGTCCAGTCTCTTCTTGAAAATCTCCAGTGATGGAGCGCCCACGATTTCTGGGGGTAAGCTGTTCCACTGGTTGATTGTCCTCACTGTCAGGAAGTTTCTCCTTAGTTCCAGGTTGCTTCTCTCTTTGATCAGTTTCCAACCATTGTTTCTCCTCCTTCCATCTGATGCTTTGGTGAACAACCTGGCCCCCTCTGGCAGCCCCTCAGATACTGGAACAATGCTATCGTGTCTCCCATTTCTTCTTTTCTTTAGACTAGCCAAACCCAAGTCCCACAGCCGTTCTTCGTATGTTTTAGCCTCCAGGCCTTTGATCATCTTTGTTCATTTATTTTTAGTTATTAACATTTGTTTGCTTGTTGGTTTTATTTTTTGTCGGATGATGGACATGTGTTTATCCCAAGCATCTTAAAATTCAGTTACTGTCTCATGAGTCCTATAAATCAGAGTCTTTCAAACTCGACAACTTTAAGATGTGTGGACTTCAACTCCCAGAATTCCCCATTCTTCCTTTTGGCAATTTTGTATTTTGCATTTTTTGGACATGTAATAAACTTGATATTTTTTAAAAAAGAAAAGATCAAGATGTGCCTATTAACTGCAGGCAGTTCTGCTACTGTGGCTTTCACCATCTTTTTCTCTGACCAAGCCTTCCATGATGCACTGAGACTGATGGGGGACACCTGAATGTGGTGGAGGTCTTGCTCAGATACCAGCAGAGAAGGCCTTTTCACACCAATGGAGGGGGACCTCCAAGATGAACGGTGGTGCTCAGTCACATATGTGCCTCCCCATCTGATCTTCTAGGAATGCAGTCTATATCTGTTGAAAATATTCAGGTATGTGCAGGTAGTCCTCGACTTATAACCATTTGTTTAGTGACCATTCAAAGTTACTGAAAAAAGTGACTTATGACTGTTTTTCACACAGCCTTGCAGTATCCCCATGGTCACATGATCAAAATTCAGAGGTTTGGCAACTGGCACGTATTTATGACTGTAGCAGAGTCCCGGGGTGCTACTAAGTTAAAAATTGCAGTGAATCACTTAACAAGTGTGGCAAGAAAGGCCACAAAATAGGGAAAACTCAATTAACTCTGGAGGCTAAAACATATAAGGAACGGTTGCTGAAATTGGGTATGTCTAGTTTAACGAAGAGAAGGACGAGGGGGGACATGATAGCAGTATTCCAATATCTCAGGGGCTGCCACAAAGAAGAGGGAGTCAAGCTATTCTCCAAAGCACCTAAAGGCAGGACAAGAAGCAACGGATGGAAACTAATCAAAGAGAGAAGCAACCTAGAACTAAGGAGAAACTTCCTGACAGAACAATTAACCAGTGGAACAACCTGCCTCCGGAAGCGGTGAATGCTCCAACACTGAAAGAAGTCTTCTCCTTTCTCTCTTCTTCTTCTTCTTCTTCTTCTTCTTCTTCTTCTTCTTCTTCTTCTTCTTCTTCTTCTTCTTCTTCTTCTTCTTCTTCTTCTTCTTCTTCTTCTTCTTCTTCTTCTTCTCCTCCTCCTCCTCCTCCTCCTCCTCCTCCTCCTCCTCCTCCTCGTTGTTGTTATTATTATTATTATTATTATTATTATTATTATTATTATTATTATTATTATTATTGATCATCGCACAGTCAGCCAGATGTTCAGACTGGATTTGGCATTTTGTCTACCTATCGAGTCCTTACCCAGGACCTGGGATAGGCAGATGTGGATGTTTGATGGTATTACAGGTATCGTCGCAGGATGGAAGCAGTTCCTAGTAAGGCCGCCTTTTGCAATTGACTAATAGCGAATTTGTCAATGCCAATGGTGTTCAAGTGGTGCTCCAGTTGTTTTGGGATTGCACCCAAGGAGCCTATTACTATTGGTACTACCCTTGCTTGCTTTTGCCACAGTCTTTTTATTTCTATTTGTAGGTCTTTGTATTTTGTTATCTTCTCCAGTTCTTTCTCGTCTATTCTGCTGTCTCCAGGCACTGCCACGTCCACTATCCAGACTTTTTTGTCTTTTTTATCGACAATTGTTAAGTCTGGGGTGTTATGTTGCAGGTGCTTGTCTGTTTGAATTCTGAAGTCCCAGAGCAGTTTAATTTTATCATTTTCTATGACTTTCTCTATTTTATGATCCCACCAGTTTTTGCTTACAGGCAAATGATATTTTTTGCAGATCTTCCAATGCACCATTGTTGCTACTTTGTCATGCCGCTGCTTGTAGTCAGTCTGATGATGATGATGATGATTATTATTATTATGGGCTCCATTGTGGTTGTAGGTCAAGGACTACCTGTAGTTCTCAAACTGGCCTTCCCAGTCGTACAGGTAGTTCTTGACTTATGACTACAATTGGGACCAGAATGTCTGTTGCTGAGCAAGATGGTTATTATGTGAGTCATGCCTGTTTTTGTGATCTTTTTTGCCATGGTTATTAAGCAAATCACTGCAGTTGTTAAGTGAATCAGGGGGTTAAGCAAAGCTGGTTTCTCCCATTGACTTTGCTTGTTAGGGGTCGGCTAGGAAGGTCAATATGGTAAACACCTGATTCTGGGATGCTGCAACCATCGTAAACACATACCAGTTGCCAAATACCCAAATACTGATCACATGACCATAGGGATGCTCCAATGGTCGTAAGTGTAAGGACCGATCCTAAGTTACCTTTTTCGCCACCTCTGAACATTTGAATGGTTGCTAAATAAATGATTGTAAGTCTAGGACTTCCTGTAATCAATTTTAAAATGAAGATGGTTTATGTATTTATTAAACGTATATCCCACCCATCTCACCTAGAACAGAGGTCCCCAACCTTTTGGGCACCAGGGACCAGTTCAGTGGAGAGAGGTTTTTCCGCGGACCGGAAAGTGCGTGGTTTTGTGCGCTGCCTGCATCCTGTGGATGGGGCTTTGCTTGTTTGTGCAGACCGGTTGTTGGCATGCTGCGGCCCGGTACTGGTCCACAGACCAGGGGTTGGGGACCCCTGACCTAGAGGCATTAATGTTCTGGATCACGTAGGTCTGTATGTTAGAATGTTGGCATTTATTGGGTTAAGTGCTGTCTCCTTAAGAGATGGCTTATGGGTAAGGTAGTTTTAGCTAGTCAGCTATATCAGGGCTTTTCAACCTTTTCACCAATTGTACCACTTTTAGAATATGGCAACATTCGAGTACCACCAGTCACCCAGCAAGGTGTCAAAAGCTTGATGACAAAAAAAAAAATAATGGAAAAAAGTGATAAAGTACAGGTAGTCTTCAACTTACAACAGTTTGCTTGGTGACTGTTCAAAGTTACAACGGCACTGGAAAAAGTGACTTATGACCATTTTTCACACTTATGACCATTGCAGCATCCCCAAGGTCATGTGATTTACATTCGGATGCTTGGCAACCGATTCTTATTTATGATGGTCACATTGTTCCAGGGTCATGTGATCACCTTTTGCAACCTTGTGACAAGCAAAGTTAGTGGGGAAATCAGATTCACTGAACAACCATGTTACTAATTTAATCTCTCTCCTTCTTTCTCTCTCTCTCTCTCTCTCTTTCTTTCTCTCTCCCTTTCTCTTTCCCTCTCTCCCTTTCTTTCTCCCTCCCTCCCTTTTTCTCTCTCCTTGTCTCCCTTTCTCTCTCCCTCTCCCTTTCTCTCTCTCCCTTTCTCCCTCTCCTCTTTTTCTCTCTCCCTCTCTCTTTCTCTCTCTCCCTCTCTTTTTCTCTCTCCCTCTCTCTATTTCTCTTTCCCTCTTTCTCTCCCTCTCTCTATTTCTCTCTCCCTCTCAAAGATCCTTAAAATCCTTAAAAGTTATGCTTGGGTGGAAGACTTTTTCTTTTACAGATGGGCTGGGTGGGCCCGACATTCGTGGGCAGGCAGGACCCCGCCCGCCGAGCTGCCATCTCCCCATCACCCTCCACGCCAGCCGGCTCTGTCGCCAGACCTCCCAGCTGACAGGCGCAGGTCTGGGGGTCGCCAGCTGACGGGCACAGGAGTTTTGCACTGCGGTGGCCTCCCCTTTGTCCTCTGCACCGGCCAAAGCATTGCCTGACATTCTAGCTGACGGGCGTGTGTCAGCAGCCCTTGGGGGCCATGCAAGCCCTGGCAACTGCTCCAGCCGAAGAAGCAGGCTGCTGGGAGGCCACCGCGGCGCCAAACTCCTGCGCCCGTCAGCTGGCGACCCCCGGACCTGCACCCGTGAGCTGGAACGTCAGGCAACGCTTTGGCAGGTGTGGAGGGCGAAGGGGAGGATGCTGCAGCGCAGAACACCTGCACCCGTCAGCTGGGAGGTCTGGCGATGGAGCCGGCTGACGTGGAGGGCGATGGGGAGGTGGTGGCTCGGCGGGCGGGGTCCTGCCTGCCCGCAAATGTCGGGCCCACTCGCCCCATCTGTAAAAGAAAAAATCTTCCTCCCAAGCATAACGCCAGCAGTTCTGTGCCACGGAGGCTTGAGATACAGAGGCGCGGTACGCGGAGCAGCACGGTGCCGTCGGAGGCGGCAGGACAGGGGGGAGGAGTTACCTGCATCCTGCCAGCCGAATTCTGGAAGCTTGCCTGAATGAAGAATTTTAGGGGGTGTTGAAAGCGAGACAGACTGAGGGCTGTATTAAGACCATAGAGATGGCTGCATAAGGAGAGTGGAAGGGAGGCGAATTCGGGGTGGAGCAGAAAACACGGGGGGGGGGGGAAGGCATTAGGAAATAAGCACCAAGGTACATGGTGCCTTGCAAGGAATTCCCAAGTGTTCTGCAATTGTTTTCCCTCTCTCCTCTGCATGAGAAAAACTTTTGCGGCGTAAATCTGAAACCAGGTGTTCCTGTGAGGTGGCGCAGGAGGTTTTTGGGAGAGGCGAGGACAAGCTTGGCATTTCCTCTCTCCCAATCCTCTTCCTCTTCTTCACCCCCTTCCCTGGCCTACCTGCGATCTGAGCTCACGGCTCTGTGGCTTTTCTTTGCCTAGCCTAGCCAAGCTTTCTTCTGCCCGCCCCATTCCCGGGAGCGCCGAGGAGGTACGGCAGAAACACATGAATTGGGATTGTGGCACCCTTGGGAAGCTGATCATGCTTTGAACCTTAGGAGAGGAGGAGGAGTCCCTTCCTCCTTCCCTCCCTCTCTCCCTGTCAAGCTGTTGTAGAAAATGAAAGACTTGAGTCAGCTCTTTCAAGGAAAGGGAAGTTTATTGCGCAGGTTCAGAGAGCCATCGTGGCTAAAAAAAGTCTGAACCACCGGCTGTGCATTGATGATCATTTTTATAACCCTTCATGCGTGGTTACTTCCTGAGTAGGTCACATTCCATACATGGTTACATTCTATAGTTCCTTATTCTAACATAGGAAAACTACTAGACAGATCTATAATCGATAGTTCCTCTTTTACATCGGAATGCTTTTAGCAATCAGTAATATATCAAGTGTTAAGCAGTTTAGATACACCATGTGATAAGCAGTTAGTAATATATCATGTGCAGAGCTGAGAACAGGATGTCTGGCCATTCTAAATTTAAGAGCTGTCTGGTAAGCAAAAACAAACCTCCCTTTCACACACATTCTTTGTCAGGCCATCTGCCTTTTACACACATTCTTTGTCGGACCATCAGTATTTTCCCAGGTATCACTTTATTCCCCCCTGATGAGACTTATCTCATCCTTGCAGATAAGTTTCATTCCGTAACACTGGGGTCTGATGTATGTATGTTGTTATACTCTTGTCTCTGGAATTCCCACATAGCCATAACCTGAGCTGTAGCTTTTCTCTCTGCAAGCAGGGACACTCGTTTAGGTAGTGTTATGTTGTGCATCATTGAAAAGGTACACTGCAGAAGACAACAGCTACTGATCAGAATAGCAATAAAAATGATTACCGCTCTTATGATGTTTCCTATGAGGCCTATTGGGAGCCAAGACCATAAGTTACTCCACCAATTTCCCATGGAATCTACTTGCAGCTCTGAGGCCATTTTATGGAGCACTTTGATTTGTTTATTTATGATGGGGGATTGATCTGAGAGGTTAAAACAACACATCCCCTCAAAGGCCTCACATCCCATATGTTGGCGAAGTAAAAGATAGTCTATGGCTGCCCTATTTTGCAAAATTGCCTTACGTAATTCTATCATTTCCTGATTGATGGTAGACAAGGCTATTGAAGTGGCATTTATAGTTTTAGCCAAGTTGCAGGCCACAGAATTTATATTGACATGGGCCCTCAGAGCAAGTGCAGGAACTCCCACCAATGAGACAGCCAAAGCATTGTATTCTGCCGCATTCAGAAGAGTGCGAGATGACTCACAATCCTCTGTTAGTACCTCGGCCCTTTTGTACCGTGTGGTGTTAGGAGGGGTGAAAAGTGATCTATCTGGTAAGAAGGTAGTCAGTCTACTTAAACAACAATATGATGTGCTTAAATTGGCAGGAATATAATCAAAAGTGTCTTTCCCACATGTGAAGAACCACCCTTTAGGAAACCATATGTTTGCATACCCAAAAGACACTGTTTGGAAGGATGTGCAGTTTAGCTTTTCTTGGCTCACTTTCAGGCAATGAGGTGAAGGTGTATTCTGCTCACACCCTGTGATATGTGCACATTGTAAGTCTTCTGGAATGGCTACGTTAGGAGTATGTAAAGCTAAAGCATCAGTGGGTAGAAACTTGGAAATGTGACCCCAGCTGTACATTGTTTCATAGCCTATATGTTCTTTAAACTTGTGTTGACTGAACTCCTTGGCTGCTGTGACAGGAACACATACTGGTATTAAACATGTGGATAGCAGATTCTCCATGTCATATGCTTCAGAAAGGCAAAAATCAGTTGTGTTGGCTAGTTTAGCCAATTGGACCCACAAATTATATTGCATCCTTGATTCCAATGGATGGGGCATATCCTTATTCTGATGGGACCTTTTGCTTCGTTTTCTCTCTGGGCGCTTCCTCCGGGGTCTTTGGATAGTAACTCCAAATTCCACCGGGATAACATGTACAATGCAAGTCCCCTTCCATCCCGTCTTCAACTGCGAGACTAGGGTGACCCGCTCCCATCCCCAGAATAAGGGAGGCCCACACTCCAGAGTAACAGGAGGAGGAGGCTTCTTATATGGGGCCTTTACACATATGCCTTTCCTAAGAATATACCCAACATACTGACAGGTTTCGGGATTGACAGGTTGTCTAGTGATGCAAGTTTCTTTAACTATTCTGTCAAACACTAGTGGAAATTAACAACGATGAGGCAAGATACCATTCCAACATTCTGGGGAAAATCCAATAGGGGGTGACCTTCACAAGTGCCAGTGCCTATAACATAAGATTGAATAATGCGTGGAGCTTCTTCTGGCTTGCTCCATTGGCCTAAATTAGAAAGACAAACATTATTACATGCCACAATAGTACTATATAAAAGCAAAAGGAAGCCTTTCATCCTTTCTTCTCCTGTGCGTAGAAAGCCAGCTTCCGGGTGTGGCTTAGCAGGGGGTTGAATTTCAGCCAGACAGCCGTAGATATATGTGCAGGATACACTTGTTTTTCCACTTGCTTATTCAGTTCCTGCACCATTTTCAGAGTCCATACTCCCCCCTGATGGCCCTTTACAATGCATAACTGAAACCTTTGCTGGCTTTTGTATTTGCCCGCAGAATCCCTAAATCCTCTCTCTTTGTACACAGCACCATGAGTATGTAAAGTCAGAAAAGCATATTTACTATCTGTCCAAACATTCAAAGTTTCCCCTTCAGCTCTTTCCAATGCCCTAATTAATGCCCATAATTCTGCTACTTGAGCACTGCAGCTTGCTCCTAGCGGACTACTTTCCACCACTTCCTCATCATTCACAATAGCATATCCAGAAACCCTCCTCCCATCCTGCATGTAACTCGAGCCGTCTGTATACCAATTCAGGGCAGCATCCTGAAGAGGAATATCAGATAAATCCGGACGGCTTGAGTATACAGTTTCCAAAACTTGCAAGCAGTTATGTTCTGAATCCACTTCTGTGGGCAATAGGGTGGCAGGGTTTAGCCGGTTAGACACCACTAATTTCACTTGAGGGTTTTCAATCATCATTGCCTGATACTTAAAAAGCCTTTGACTGCTGATCCACAGATGCCCTTTATTATCCAAGATAGAGTGAACTGCATGAGGGGTGTGGACACTGATGGGACATGAGAAGGTCAATTTATTACAATCCTGTAAAAGGACTGCTATAGCAGCAAGAACCTTCAAGCAATGTGGCCAGCCTTGGGCAACCCCATCCAATGGCTTAGATAAGTAAGCCACCGGGCGCTGCCACTGTCCTAATTGTTGAGTCAACACCCCCAAGGCAACATTCTTCCTGGTATCAACATGCAAATTGAAAGGCTTTTCTAAGTTAGGCAAGGCTAAAGCTGGAGCTGATGTGAGGGCTTGTTTCACTTCCCTAAAGGCATTCTTTTGTTCTCCCTCCCATTCAAAAGGTTCTCTATCACCTCCTTTTGTAGCTGAATAAAGAGGTGCTGCTAATAGAGCAAAATTTGGTATCCATATCCTGCAAAATCCTGCCAAACCTAAAAAGCCCCTTAGTTGCCGCCTGTTAAGGGGTTCAGCAATAGCCAGCACAGCTTGTTTCCTCTCCCAGCCTAAAGCCCTATGACCCTCCTCAATCTCATACCCTAAATACTTCACTTTCCGTCTGACTAATTGTGCCTTCTTTTTGGAAGCCCTATAGCCACACCTCAACAATAAATGTAAGAGAGATTCCGTGTCCTCCCAGCAAGTCTCCTCAGTCCTGCCTGTTACCAGCACATCGTCTACATATTGCAGAAGCGTGTCACCCCTCTATCGGGGCACAAAATGCTGTAAATCTTCTGCTAGGGCTGTGCCAAATAGGGTAGGTGAATTTTTAAAGCCCTGTGGCAGCCTGGTCCAGGTATACTGTGCTTTTTGCCCTGTATTTGGATTTTCCCACTCAAAAGCAAACAACGGCTGGCTAACCTTGTGAATAGGAATTGTGAAAAAAGCATCTTTCAAATCCACAACTGATCTTCCTGCTCCAGTATCCACCAAAAACGTTGTCTGTTTGCCCCCTATATTTAAAGTAACCAATGGCTCAGGGGGGGCTGCCTTTAAGCCAGGTCCCCGTCAATCTGACCAGTTAGTCCCTGCCAATCCAATTCCTTCAATCTCCCTGTCTCTATTCCAATCTCTCACATTCCTCGGACCATCTCTCACATTCCTCAGACCATCTCTCACATTCCCTGGAGCCCCTCTCTGCCCTCTACCCATGAAGGGGGAGGGCATGGGGGGCCCACTGCCAACACCTCCACGGCCTCTGCCTTCTCTTCCTTTCCAGCCTCTTCCTCGCATCTGCCTTCTTGGACATTCTCTTTGCCAATGACCTTCCTCCTTGCAATTAGCACACTGATTAGGTCCCAGCATGATCCCTCCTTGCAATGCCACAGCCAACAACTCTGTCTTCTTATGCATTCTAGCATCTCTTTCCTGTTTTTCCACCTCATCCCTATTAACAAACACTTTCCTGGCCACCTCCAACAATTCTGTAGTGTTCTTTCCTAATGCTCCCTCCAACCTCTGCAACTTCTTTCTTATATCTTCATAACTCTGCGCTATGAACCTCTCATTCAAAATTCGCACATTGTCTGCACTCCTTGGATCAACCTGTGTATAAAGCTCATAAGCCTCAATCAATCTCTGCAAGAAACTTTCCGGACTTTCATCTGCTTCCTGCATCACAAAAGACGGCTTTAACACATTCACTGAAGGCTTTCCAGCCTTGCAAAGAGCCTCTACTACTAAATTCTGATATTCCTTCAGCAATCTCATCTGTGGTGGATCCTGTGCATTCCATTCTGGATCCTTCTCTGGTGCCCTTGTTTCCAACTCTGGCTGTATATCCCGTACAGCTGGCAACCTATCCTTCAAACACTGCCTAACAGCAGCCTTCCACTTCTCCCTTTCCTTGGGAGTCAACAAAGTATTCAACAATTGCTGTACATCCTGCCACGTCCTCTTTACTTACTTCTCCCCTCACATTTACAGAGAGACCTTCCAAATCCCCTTCCTCCTTGGGGGCTGACAGCCTCCCCCTTTGTTTCTGCCTCACAACTGGTTGCATGTCCCCAGGCACAGCAGAAGCAGTCAGCCCATCCCCAGGCACAGCAGCTGCTGCAGCCAGCACTGGGGGCATGCGGGAAAGGCCGGCACCCAGGGAGGGGGTCTAAGGATTACTTCCTCTACTTCCACCTTTATCTCTTTCTTTACATCTGATACCGTAGTCTCTAAAATCTTCACATCCTTCACTCTTTTAGTCTCAACCTGAAGCTTTTTTCCTTTAGGTCTAGCCACATACAAACGAACCATCTCAGCCTGGCATTCCAACAAATCCTCTGCCTGTCCTGCAACAGCATCCCCCCACTGATCAATATACTGAAATTGGTTAGGATAGTTTTCTTCATTTGCTGCTATCAGAGAGGTTAGGTCATCAATGATTTGAAGATTAAAAGTTCCCTCTGGGGGCCACCCCACATCCATGAAGGGCCATTGATATTCACACAGATACCTCAGTCTATCCTTAGTTACCTTAGGGTAAGGGACCCTATAATGGGTACGATTAAAATAATTATCAAATCCTTTTAACATGCATTCCAGCGGGGTGCTGGGAACGCTACTACACCCCCCCATCCTAACACACTGCCGATGACCTACAGCGCCGGACGTTCCAACGGTCACTAGTAGGGAATGCGCAGGAGTTCGGCGCTGCGGCTGCCTCCCCTTCGCTGATCTGAGTGCACGAGAAGTCAAACCAGTTGCTGCACAATGAGTCCCTGGGGAGGGCGGGGTCTTGCTCTGCACCTGCGCTCTTCACGAGCCTCCTGCAGGGCACATTTGGTAAAGTTCATGCAGGCAACGTATTTTCCACAAACAGGTGAGGTGGGAAGGAACGGGGGGGAGAAAGGCAACGCCGCGAGGGGGGGAGGAAGGCGACACCGCGTACCACCAGCTAGGTGGTCGCGTACCACAAGTGGTACACGTACCACCGGTTGAAAAGCCCTGAGCTATATCATGTTAGTGGGTCAGTGGGAGGAGTTTCTAAAGGCCATTGCAGGACTTCCTGGACACAAGCCAGTTTTGGAATGTCTTTGTCCGAGATAAGCATGGGCCATGGGAGGTCAGATGGCTCTGCTCCATGTGAGAAGTTGGTGTGGAGAAGTTAATTAATTTACCTAATGGAGATGGACAGATCACTTTGTCCAGACGGAATCTACCAATAGCAAGTATTATTTCTGACTGAATAAATATATATCTCTTTTGAAATCATCTTCATTCGAGTTAATCTGTCTGTGATTGGATTAGGGCATTCTGATTCATGATCAGAACAATTAATGTGTTAAGATGTATTGATGTAGAAAAAAACAGATAAGAGTTTGGAAAGGCTGTATACACAGTATCTGATTTTTAGTGGGTTTAGTGTTTTTACAGGTAATACAAAAATTAATTACAAAGGAGATCGGCAGATATACTCAGTTTATAGAGAAATGGTAAACAGAAGCTTAAATAAGGGGGATCAAAAATCAATGAAATACAAGAAGTATGATCCTGCTACTAGAGATACAATTAATATATTTGGGAAAGAACATTCTACTTTTCTCAAGTTCGTGTGGTAAGAAACCTTTAGGCTTTAGCATGCTAGCTTTATTCCACAGGCAGCCTCCCAAATGCCATTTAGACAGAGGTTAGGAAAAGAAATTTTCAGGCTAACGTTTTTGCATTTTGTAATTTAGGAAATTAAATGAAAATGGAGTCCTACTTTTTTGTGGTGTGAGGGATTTTGGTCTCGAATCTCCACTGATTGATTCTCCTCTTCATCTGTCCCATTGTCATTCTGTGATAAGAGTAAAAAGGAAATATTGGGATGAGGATCACCTACAGAATATGATCCCTCTTGGTCCTATTCTGTGGCCTTGGATCTGAGCCACTCCTGAATCAACTTTTATTAGGGTTCGGCCGATCAATTTCTAAAAGATCCCAACCACAGAAGCCTTCACTTTATTCAGAGGGACAGCTTCCTATTAGAATACAAAGTCTGTTCAAGAGACCTTATCTACACAATTTCTTGCACACGTATTTAGTATTGTCAGATCTTGATGTTTTACAAAGGTGATGGAACATCGCTCTCCGTCTTAGAGTTAATTGACGGGTATCCAACCTTGGCAACTTTTTCAGACTTGTGATCGTCAGATTCCAGAATTCCCCAGGTAGCCATGGTGGCTGGAGAATTCTGAGAGTTGAAGTGCACAGGTCTTAAAGTTGCCAAGGTTGGACACCTGTGATCTGATTGGTCCTTCCTACAGCAACCCAACTAGCTCCACTTGCAAGCAAACCCTACTCTTCAGATACTACAAAATGGAACTTTGACTGCAGAAGTTTTCAAGTCTGCATGGATGTGTTTTACTTACCGTTTTGCTGACACAACAGGGTTTAAAGAACTGGAGATCAGGAAACCCTCTCTGAAGACCATCATCTGCAATGTCTGGTCTGGGAAAAGAAGATCGAACCAGGATGGAAATGATAGGTCAGAGATTTGTCTCCATAAGCAACCCTGAACCCCAGCCCCTTCCACAAAGTCACTTACGGCCAGCTGCATTCAGAACCTGGGCTGGGTTCCTGTCGCACTTGGAATCCTGGCTTGCATTTGAGAACCGGGTGTAGGAGGGGAGTGGCAAGAAGGGAGATACATTTAGAACAGAATTTCTCAATCTTGGCAACTTTAAGATGAACACTTCAAATGCCAGAATTCCCGTCACCAATGCTGCCTGGGGAATTCTGAAAGTTAGAGTCTGTTCATCTTAAAAGTTGCCAAAGTTGAGAAACCTTGTTTTAGAAGGACTTGAATTTCTTGACAATGAGCGGGGGCTGTTAAGTAGTAGGTAGAGGGTACAATGGTACTACTACAGAGAAAGAGGAAGTAGCAAGGGTGGGCAGTTGCTTACCATTTTCTGTCTGTCGGATGATAGTGCAAAACTCAGAATATGGCATGGGGGGCTGTGAGAGTATCTGGAAGAGTCCCTGGAAGTCAGGGGGACTCAAGAATCCTAAAAGTCGCTCAGCGACTTCCGGTGGTTCCAGCGACGACGAATGGCGGCGTTTTACAAAGCCGCCCGTTCCTGGTGCGTGTAAAAGCCGCGGGACTTTGACAATCAGCTGTCCCGCGGCTTGAATCTCCTCCCTGGGAAAAAGGGAGGAGGAGAGCTCTCAGGTAGAGGTAAGAGCTCCCCTGGATCTCTGTTATTTTGGGGATCGGAGGGTAGAGCTCCCTCGGAGCCTGAGCAACTCCGCGTTCCAGGGAGACTTCATTCCGAAGCTTTTGGGATGAAGCAAGTTGCCGCTTCCACATCTGCTTTTTTTCTCAGCTGCTTGTGAGTATTTGTAAGCAGACGGAGCAGACCAGGAGAGACTGTGCTCAAGTTTGATGGTGCCTTTAACTTCAGCAAGTTTCCTCTCCCTCTTCTTTTGTTCACTTTCCCTTTAGAAGAAAGGGAAAGTGAAAAGTAAAATGGCGATCATCTTTCTTGCTTGATTTGCATTACAAAGTAAAACCTGGATACAGATTAACTCTTTAAATACAGAAGTAAGAATTTGGCTTTTATTCTTTCTCTATTTTTTTTTCCAAGAATACCTAAAAGAACTGTGCCCTTTTTTTCTTCTCTCTCTCTTTTTTTTAATAAGAATCTTTCTTCTTGGAACTTAAGAAAATGGCTTCAAAACGTTTGCCTCCCGCCTCTAAGGCTCCTATTTCTTCTCCAATGCCTCAGCCTGCATCTCAGAAACCAAAATCACCTCCACCTTCTCCTCCTCCTCCTGCAATTTCTCTTAATGATTTACAAGATGCTTTAAAACAGCATGCCTTGGATATTAAGGAGGAGGTAAAAGATCTTATAATTGCAGAGAGGGCTAATACAGAAGAATTATTGGAGAAAAAGAACAAACAAGTAAGAGACCATATCCTTCTGGCCTTTCAGGGATTGGCCCTGCACATAGAGAGGATTGATGATCAGATGGAAAAGATTACTGAAAATGCATCAAGGATGGAATTTAGAATGCAGGAGGTAGAGAACAAGATAGAAATTACACAGGATGAACAAATCATTTCACAATATAGGGAAATGGAATATGCAATGCGTATCAGGGGCCTGAGGGAGAACCCTCAGGAGGACTTAAAGATGCTTATTGTGAAAGATATTGCTCCTAATATTGGCTGGCGGCCTGAAATAATTGAGAATGAGATAGAAAAATTTTTTAGAGTTAATTCACGGGTTGCTAGACAGAGAAATCTACCAAGAGATGTGGTTATTTATTTTTCTAGAAGATCTATCTGTAATGAAATTATACAGGCTTTTTACAAACAAAAGTTTCAAATTGCTGATCAAGATGTGATAATTTTAAAAGAGATACCTCCAAAAATCTTAAGAGCCAGAAAAGATTTTACTTTTTTGTCTGATGAGCTAAAACATCGTCAAATTCAGTTCAGATGGGAGATTCCAAGAGGAATAATAGTAAATTATGAAGGGATATGTCACAGATTAACTACTGTTTCCAAAGCAAGAGATTTTTATCAGTCTATCTTAAAAGCAAGATTGTCACCACCTCCACAAATAAGGATAACGGAAGAGTCTCTTATGGCAGGAGCCTCATCAATGATGGTTATGGAACAAGCTGCACAGAATTCTGACATAAAAGAGCAAAGGATGACACGAGCTGCCCATAAACGTAAAGAAAAAGAGCAGTTGCAGAAGAGTGGTGAAAGTTTGGTTGCTACAGAGCCTGTGGGAGGGGCAAGACCAAAAAGATCTTTGACAGCAGATCTGCAGGCCATGCTCCAGAGGCTCCAGGCCGGTGGAGATGGTCAGGTTCCTGACCTGGAATGTTAATGGCTTAAATGTGCCACAGAAACGAAGAAAGATTTTCCATTATTTGAAACAACATAATAATGATTTGATATGTTTGCAGGAGACTCATATAACTTTAAAGGATTCTAAATTCTTGATGAATTCCCATCTGGGCACACATTTTACTGCTCCAGCCCCTGGGAAAAAAGGGGGAGTGGTAATTTATGTGAAGAAAACTTTTTTAGCTAAACTAATTGAGGCTGATTCTGAAGGAAGATATCTTTTTGTGGAAGTATTATTACAAGGCCGAAAGGTTCTTATTGTTGGACTATATGCTCCCAATCAACAACAGAAACAATTTTACAAGTTGCTGCATGGCAAGATATCTCAGTTGGATTATAAATCGGTAATTTTGATGGGTGACTGGAATGGGGTTTTAGACCCAACTATAGACAAAAGAAGTTCCTCTAAAACTTTTATTCAAACTAAACTACCTATGACTTTTTTTGATTTGAAGGAAGAACTGGAGCTTATTGATATTTGGCGAGAAAGGAACACAAGTGATAGAGACTTTACTTTTTATTCTGATAGACACCAGTCATTTTCAAGGATTGATTTTTTTTTTATTACTAGTGACTTCCTCCCTAGAGTGAGGAAGGTGAAAATTTTTCCCAGAACATTGTCAGATCATAGTCCTGTGTGGATGGAGTTATATTCGGAAGATGGGAATAGAAGATCCTGGAGATTGAATGAGAACTTATTTAATCGGGAGGAGTTCGTACAAAAGTGTAAAGAACATTTAAAGGACTTTTTTACTATAAATATGAATAAGGGAACATCGATGTCTATGGTGTGGGACGCTAGTAAAGCATATATGAGGGGAATTCTGATTTAATTGAATAAAGTTTTTAGGGAAAAAGGGTCACAAAGACGTAGAGAAATAGAAGAAGAGATTAAATCCAAAGAACAAGAGTTGGTTCTTAACCCTACTGATAATAATTTAAAGGTATCCATAAAGATGCTTAAGGAACAATTTAACATGCTGATGGCAGATCAGGTGGCTACCAATCTGTCGTATATGAGACATAATACTTTTTGCAATGCGAATAAGCCTGGGAGGTGGTTGGCTTATCAGTTAAGAAAGAAAGAGAAAGCTAGAATTATAGAGAAAGTAAAATATAAAGGTACTAAGGTTTTTCAGCAAGATTTGATTAGAAAAAGCTTTTTGGACTTTTACACAAAATTATATTCAAGTGATAATATAAGGGGTTTGGATATAGATAAATATTTACAATCAGTACATTTTCCTAGACTTTCAGAGGAACAACAAAATGGGATGAATAGTTTAATTACTGTGGAGGAAATTGGTTTAGCTATTAAGCAGCTAAAGGTTGGAAAGTCTCCTGGAACAGATGGACTGACTTCTAGGTATTATAAGATCCTATTTGAAGAAATGATAGAGCCATTAAAGGAACTTTTTAATAGTATCTTGTTGGGTATGCAAGTTCCTCCTTCTTGGAAAAGAGCCTTTATATCACTGATTCCAAAGGAAGATCAGGATCTTACAGAGCCTAAGAATTATAGGCCAATTTCATTATTGAATGTTGATTATAAGATCTTTACAAAAATTTTGGCAAATAGACTAATGCAGGTTATGAAAGACTTGATTCATAGTGATCAAGCAGGATTTATAACAGGGAGATATATGTAACATAATGTTAGACAAATTATTAACTTAATTGAGTACTTGGATAAGAATAATCAGATTCCTGTGGCTTTTATCTTTTTGGATGCTGAAAAAGCTTTTGATCAATTGGACTGGCAATTTTTATTTTCTTTGGTAGAGAAAATGAATTTTGGGGATAATTTTTTACATGCACTTAAAGCTATATATCAGCAGCAATCTGCACAAATTGTTGTAAATGGGGGATTGACTGAGAATTTTAATATTCAAAAAGGGACAAGACAAGGATGTCCATTATCCCCATTGTTATTTGTTTTAACATTGGAAATTTTATTGATTCAGATTCGGGAATCAAAGTTAATTCAGGGTGTAAAGATAAGGAAGAATGAGTATAAACTGCGGGCATTTGCGGATGATTTGGTTTTAATTTTGGAACAACCAAATCAGGCGATTGATGGTTTATTAGAACTTATAACACAGTATGGGAATGTTTCTGGTTTTAAAGTTAATAATCATAAGACTAAGATATTATCTAAGAATATGTCAGTTAAAGATAGGGAAAGTTTGATTAAAGCCACAGGTTTTCAGATGGTAAAAAAGGTTAAATATTTGGGAGTATATCTAACTGCTTCAAATGGAAAATTGTATAAGAACAATTACGAACCACTATGGGCAAAAGTCCAAAAGGATTTAAGAGATTGGAAAAAATTGCAATTGTCATTGTTGGGGAGAATTTCAGCTGTAAAAATGAATGTTCTACCAAAGTTTCTTTTTTTGTTTCAGATGATACCTATTCTTAAAAAAGAGGCAAATTTGGAGGAATGGCAAAAGGGTATCAATAATTTTATATGGGCCGGGAAGAAAACAAGGGTTAAATTTAAGATATTACAGGATGCTCGAGAAAGAGGGGGACTTAAGGCACCTAATTTGAAATTATATTATGATGCAGCCGCCCTAACTTGGTTAAGTGATTGGCTTAATTTAACAAATATGGATATTCTTTTTTGGGAAGGTTGGGATTTAATATATGGTTGGCATGCATATTTAATTTTTTAATAAGAAAGTTGATCGGACTTTTAAATCACATATTTTGAGGAATGCCTTACTTCGTGTTTGGAAGAAGTATTATTATAGATTAAATTATAAAATACCTATCTGGGGTATTCCCAGACATGCAATTGAGGGAACTTCTAAGGGGACAAATTTTGACAAAATCTCGTATAAAGAATTGTTAATTTGCTCTGGTTCGAATTGGCATTTGAAATCCTTAGATGTATTAAGGCAGCAAAATATTCTACAGTCATGGTTTCAATATTTACAAATAATGGATAGATGGACTGTAGATAAGAAAGAGGGGATAACACTAGAAGATAGACAATTGGTTATTCAGATTAAAAACCAAAGTCCGGCTCATATAAAAAGAATATACAATGTTTTATTAGAGTTAGATTCGGAAACAGAATTGGTTAAAGACTGTATGATTAAATGGGCTCAGAATATACAGGAGCCGATCTCATTGGATTTATGGGAGACAATTTGGATAAGAAATGTTAAATTTACACAAGCTCAAAATTTGAGAGAAAATTTTTATAAAATGTTTTATAGATGGCACTTAGATCCTAAAAATTTATCTTGTATGTATTCCAATATACAGCCCAAATGTTGGAGATGTGGCAACAATGATGCGACATACTTTCATATTTGGTGGAATTGTAAAAAAGT
Organism: Crotalus adamanteus; assembly: GCA_039797435.1. Taxonomy (NCBI): domain Eukaryota; kingdom Metazoa; phylum Chordata; class Lepidosauria; order Squamata; family Viperidae; genus Crotalus; species Crotalus adamanteus. The sequence goes on along the minus strand of CM077935.1, from coordinate 6,922,688 downwards.
AAAGGCTTTTTGGATTATGATTTGGTGGAACATTCAAAAGATTTTTAGAAAAAGATAAAGTTTACTCCTCAACTATTTTTACTTGGTATTTTTGTTGACTTAAATGAAAAAGAAACTACTTTGATGCTGAATTTAATAACTGCAGCAAGGTTATTAGTAGGTTTATATTGGAAGAAAGATTCCTTGCCTACTTTAGAAGAATGGATATTTAAAGTATCTAGTTTTGCAGAAATGGCGAAAATTTCTGCTTATTTAAAGGATCATACACAAGAAAGATATATTACTGTATGGGGAAGGTGGATAGATTATATTCAGAAAAAGTATGGAATTAAAAAGTTTCATTTATTTTATGAATGAATATTAAATATTATAGAGAATTGTTTTATAGGTTATGGAGTTAAAGGTTAATTATGATATTTTTTTTTCTTCTTTTTTTTTTCTTTTTTCTTAATTATTATATATATATACATATTTATTAACCCTGTATTCTGCTCTGGGAAGTGAAGGGAGGGGGGTTGGGGGTGGGAGGGAGGGTAAGGGGGGGGTTTTCTCTACTTTAAAATTTTATTGTATTTTTATAAATGATTGTATGTTTTAAAAAAAATAAAAAATTTTCAATAAAAAAAAAAAAAAGTCGCTCAGCCAGCCCCCTTGCTGCCATGTAGCTCAGACGGGCTTGGATCAGTGCGTGCTCTGCATGGAAACAAGCTAGCAGAAAAAAAGTGGGAAGACAGATCAACTTGGAGCCTTGGGCTTTCCTATGGAAGACTATTCCTGTAGACAGGTAGCCCTTGACTTAACAACATTCATTTCATGGCTCAAGTTACAACAGCACTAAAAAAAAGTGACTTATTTTTCACATAACCATTGCAGCATCCCCATGGTCACATGATCAAAATTTGGATGCTTGGCAACTGGTTGATATTTATGATGGTTGCAGTGTCCTGGGGTCCTCTGATCCCCTTCTGACAGGCAAAGTCAATGGGGAGGCCAGATTCATTTAACAACCATGTTATTAACTTACAGTAGTGGCCAAAATTGTGGAAACCTTTTGGGAAAAGTATTTTTGAGGTTTGATGGCTAATAACACCACTTTTTTTGGAGTAGTACCATAAAATTATATATCAATGGAAAGATAATTTAATCAAGAATGTAATGCAACAAAGTTTGTTCATTTATCTGTACTGTATTCTATGAAAAGTTATAGCCAAATAACCAGAAAAAGGAAGCACAACTTGCTTAGGTTGATCTCAGGTAGCTTTCCTTCATCTGATTCTAGCCAATGAGCATGAGTGTTTAGAGAGCCAATCAGGTGTCATCTTGTTTTGGCAATGAGCCAATCAAATCACAGTAGGATTCAGTTATTGATGTCATGTATTGAAGCTGAGAGGAGGACATTTGTCAAGTTGGTTGGGGTTTTTTGTGTTCTTTTAGTGAGCTTGTAAAACGTAATAAAATTAAAGTAATGGTGCAAAGAGTTGACTGGTTGCCCAGAAAGCGATATAAAATAGTATTATTAAGTGAACAAGGCTACAGTTATAAAGAAATTAGAAGAAAAATTGGTGGAAACTTAACCAAAGGTGGCATTTCTACTGTACACTTTTCCCAAAAGGTTTCCACAATTTTGGTCGCTACTGTAAATGCAGTGATTCACTTAACAACTGTGGCAAGAAAGGTCATAACATGAGGTGAAACTCACTTAACAACTGTCTTTCTTACCAACAGAGGTTTTGAGCTTAATTGTGGCCGTATGTTGAGGACTACCTGTAATTGGATTATTGTTGATCCTTTTCACTTTCACTGATACTACTTTTCACATATGGACATTTAAGTAGGTAGTCCTCGACTTACAACTGTAATGGAGCCTGCCCATCAAGGTTGTAAATCATGGTGGTCATAAAATGAGTCGGTCACGTGACTGACCCAATTATATTGACCCTTTTCTGCAGTTTTTAAGCAAAACAGTGGTTTGCTATGGGTGCGGTTTTGCCAAAAACTGGACGTGCTGATTTTCAGCAAAACCATTGCAAAGCCAGTCACGTGACCCTGGGCCTCTGCAAAGGACTGTAAATGTGGCTGTGTTGCCAAGTGACCAAAGTTTGGTCATGTGACTGCAGGGGGCAGGGTGACTGTCAGAACTTCAGATTCGTGTCGCACATAGCCCCAATGTAGGTTCATGAATGGTTGCTAAGCAAGCAGTCGTAAGTCAAGGACTACCCTTGTATCTTATGCTGCACAGAATTCTTTTCTCATTTCAGTATTACTGTTTGTATGAATAGATTTCAGGGATAGAAGGATTGGATAACTTTGGCTTATGAATAAATGACTTTTATTCCTTTTGCACGGCTCCTAGGCTGGACTGCTACAATTGGAAAGATGGTACAGGTAGTCCTCAACACACAAGAGTTCGTTTAGTGACCGTTCAAATTTACAGTGGCACTGAAAAATGTGATTTATGACTGTTTTTCACAGTTACAATCTTTGCAGCATCCCCATGATCATGCTTGGCAACTGATTCACACTTACGACCGTTGCCGTATCCCAGGGTCACATGATCACATTATGTGACCTTCTGACAAGCAGAGTCAATGGGGAAGCCAAATTCACTTAACAACTGGGTTACTAACTTATCAACTGCAGTGATTCACTTAACAACTGTGGCAAGAAATGGGACAAAACTCACTTAACAAATATCTCAACTACAGCAATTTTGGGCTCAATTGCGGTCGTGAGTCGAGGACTACCTGTAAACCATTATGGTTTTAAAGTTGTTTTATGATGGGCAACAACTAAAAAAAAAATCTTTGAAATCGTTTCTCTTTAACAAGAGAAAATTCTCACTTGCACTCTTTAGGGCTGGGCTGGAAAGTCAACCGGAAGTACCTGGGCAGATTTCTGGGCTTCCACAGAGACCTGGACCATTTGGGCAGTACCAGCCATGGTGTTGACAAGCAGCTTGGGCATGGTTTCGGAGATCCTGGGGGCGAAACCTCCAGGGAGTCTCTGATCAGGCTGAGGAGGACTGTTCATCTCCAAACTGGAGCTCTTTTCCATTTTGGATCTTAAGAAAAAAGGTTTGGGGTGGGATGGGGGGGGGGGGTGGATCTTGAAGGGTCTGGATGAAAGCTTAATGGAGGCTGAAAGGGAAAACATTTCTTCACTGGGACTGTCAAAGGAGAACTTTTGAGAAGAAAAGGCCGCCTCTCAGCAGAAGGAATGACCAGGCCATTCCCATAATAGCAGTAGCACTTAAGACTTATATATCGCTACACGGTGCTTTACAGACCTCTTTAAGCGGTTTTATAGAGTCAGCATATCAGCCCCAGCAATCTGGGTCCTCATTTTACCCATCTTGGAAGGATGGAAGGCTAACCTTGAGCTGGTCAGGATTGAACTGCTGGCAGTTGGCAGAATTAGCCTGCAATACTGCATTCTAACCACTGTGCCACCACATATCTTATAATGCTCTACTTTTGAGGCATTCCCTTTGGAAAAGCCTCTCTTCCTCCTTAACACCATTTAGTCTGGAGTCTAAGGACACTGAAACTGGGTTTAACTATAGCTACGGTCCTCCCCAATAGCACTGCTGCAAGGAATCCCCATTGGAATTTGTGTGCTCTCCTGCATCAAACTTATATTCTGCATTTCAGGAGCAGCTGTTTGGCCATAGAAATTAAGTCATCCAACAAAACATCAGCAGGAATCATTTGACTTTGCTCCTTTGAACTGAATGGAGCTGATGGGGCCTCCGAGCATAAGCCAAGGGCCTCTATCTGTGAGATGCTGCCAAAAGGAGGTTTTTACCTCATCTTTTAGTAGTAATGGGATCTAGGAGATCCTGGCCAGCTCATCCTATGGAAGGGATAAGGTTGAATTCTGCTAAGAGCTGTGCGCTGATGCTAAACCCAATTCTGTTTTTGTCAACTTCGAGGGACCAGATAAAAATGATTTAAAAAAAACCTAGGTATTGCATAGCTTTTAAAATGTAGCAATCTCATCTTTGGCAAATGTTTCCATTTCTTGCTGATTGATAATTTTATTGTTTTGCTTTTTGTCCCCCTGCCTCACCCCCAGTATTTTAAAGTATTGCCAGCTGTTTTTCAAGTGAGAAGAAAAATAGATTGTCCTCAGCACTGTCCTTGCCCAGAAAGAAATGAAGTAAAACAACTTTGCTTAATCTTCTGGGTCTACTTCTAAAGGAAGTTCTTAGTCCTCGTGGCGCCAGAGAACTTTGAGATGCCCAGACAATGGAGTCAGGAACTTAGCAAAACCTGATATATATGCTTTGTTATTACTGTGAGAATTTTGTCTTGGACTCTTGATCACACTGTATTCTATTTCACTGCTTTCAATCTATTTTGTTTCATTTTATGATTTCTATATTGCTAGCCACCTGGTCATTTTGTTGAGATGGGTGGCTGTACAAATTCTTGAAACAAATGGAAAAGCACGCCTATAGAAAACTTAGAAACTGGGGTCAGAAAGCTCAAGATAAGTTTACTAACAATTAATTAAAATCTATCACTTGTGCCCACCTTTGGACAACTATTCGTTCCATGGAAGAAGAAAATAATTATTTGCAGATTGTTTAAGTAATATTACATTGTAAATTGGCTGCTTGCTTCTCTGGTGCTTTTAGATAAAGGAGCATGGGTGAATGAGGGTAACTGCGTGAGGATGAAAGGCCCTCCTAGGGGTTTCTGTAAAATATAGGGAAAAAAAGAAAGAAGTTAACATGCCAGCATGATGGTGTGGCCAAAACTCCATCTATTTTTTATGCACATTTTGACCATACCCCTACTGACACCCCTGGCTGCTACACCAAGATCTTTGAACCGTTGCCACAGGAGAGCAAAAGCTAGATTTACTCCATGCTTTGTTTACCTTTGGGAAATCTTGATCCCTTTTGTAGGATTATTTGGAGAGCTGCGATTTTCTGCTGTCCAGGAGGGGAAGGTAGCTGCTAAAAGCACAAATCCTCCCCCTTTATCCTAAAGTGACAGGCAGAACACAACCACGCATACACAAGGTCAGCATGCCGTGCCTGAAATTCAGATTCCCAAGACTGATTACAGGCACCAATTGGACCCGTTGTTCCGCAATATTATGACGTAAGATCCAACAGATCAAACATCTGGTATTTTTCTCAAGGATCCAACAGAACAGAAAGTCGGGACTGTGGCCATGCCAAGATGCTTGGCTGTAAAGAGAGGAGAGAGAATCTGCATTTGGGAAATGTACAGTTACCTATCTTCAATGTAGACGCCCTCTTGCCCACTCAAACACAAACCATCACCCTTTTCCTCATCAGGTGCCCCAGTGTGGGAGGTGGAATGAAACCAAGCTGTGTCTCCTGTTGCTCGCCAAACCGCAGGGATACTGTTACCATGGGAATGCTTCCAGAATCCAGTTGCTAGGTGACGGAATTCTTTATAATGCAGAAGGACCGAACTTGTGTAAACTGTCACACAGGACAGATCTGCAGAGACACAGCAGTTCCAGGATGCTGGCCGTGAGTCAGAAAACGTACTTTAGAAAGGAAACAAACAAGCTCATGATTTCAAGTGAGGACAGAAACCTTTCAGGGCTAAGAGCTTTACAAGAAAAGGCTGTTGATATGTGCCAAGTAGCAATAGAAGAGAATATTTGTAATTCAGGGTTCCTCGGTGCTCTCTGGGTTTGGGTCTTTTCTTGCAGACGTTTCATCACCCACCTAGGTAACGTCATCAGTGCTAGAAGGGTTTGAGAGAAAACCCTAAGCTCAGAGAGCACCAAGCAACCCACAGATTTCTGAGTTTTAGCATCTTGTCCCAAAGAAACCTGCTTGAAACTTGGAGTTCTCCCCCCCACCACATCAAAAGACGACACTCTTTTTTAAATATTCAACATTTTTATTAAAAGATTTCTCACCCCGCCCAAAGCCTCTCCCATTGGTAGCCTTCTAGAGAGCAACCAACTCCACCTCTCCTTCCATGTTTGCTCTCCTGTGTAAGATTCAAGCTTCCCCACCCCTCCCCGTTCTTTTTTTAAAAAGTGTTTTATTTTCTAATACATTCCATAGGACACATATGTCTAAGTTTCTCCGCAACATTTTTCTTCATATATAAAAAAAGACATACATACACACACACTCACATTAGTTTTTAATCACCCACACAGAGGGAGACAGGAAAAGAAAAGGGGGTGGGTGATGCAGCACAAACAAAAACAACAACAAAAAACAGGAAGAGGAAAACTGTACATGGGGAAAGTTATGGCACCAAAAACAGAAAAAAAGATATTTTTTTTTTAGAAACATAAGGATTATTATAATACATCAAGCCCCTCCAACCGTACCCCTCCCTGTAACCCCATTTCTCAGTCCCAGGCAGGCAGGAGAAAGAAATCACTAAACATCTTGAAGTCATCAAAGATCCCCTCCTCCTCTTCCCTCCCACCCTCCCCTCTTAAACAAAGGGGGGCTGATTCAAGTAGAAAATGGACTTGCCAAATCTGGGAGAGGGTTCTGGGGAAAATCCACCAGACAAGTTGACAGTGGAGGCAAACTTTGGGCCCAAGGATTGTGTTGGGGGAAGGAGCACTGTGGAGATTTGAAAAAAAGGGGATTTGTGAATTAAGTTGTTATGTTTGGTTAGGGAAGAGGGAGATGTGCTTCAGCTGACTTGCACTGGGGGGCAAAATTTCAGGTTCTTGTGCAAGAACAGCAAAACCTCACAAGCTTGAATGTTTTTAAGAGGAGGAAGAGATGAACTGTTTGGCCCTTCCAAGAAACTTCGATTCTGCCATCACAAATTTGGGCTCTTCTCATTTTGAGCATGGGATATCTTGCAATACCCTCCAACTGCTCTGAATGATTTTCTAGCCCATGTTTGAATGAGACAAACATTGTCTCTGCTTATTAGGACAGATGTCTCTTTCTAGGGCTCCAGAATTACTTCTCTTCCACTCCCATTTCGAAGGGTTGAGAAACTTGAAACTTTTCTCTGCAAAAAAAATTGTGGTTCTTTGTGAAATAGGTAACATTTTTCCTCCTGTACCTAGTTAATCTGAGCCTTATTTACATAAACAGCAGATGGGAGCTGGTGAAATCCTCACTTTTGCTCACTTTAATAACTGGTCAGAGTCAGCCTAGTTAGATGCCCCCAACAGGGAAAATAATTGTAACGCATACAAACTAGTGTCTCAGAAGTCTACCTCAGAGGCCATCTGACATCTAGTTTTCCAATGGGCATTTTAATTTACTCAGAATTCTTCCACTTGCAATTTAAAACAGGAAAGTTCACCACCAACTTTCCCATCGTATCTGCTGTCACCGGATAGGACTGTGACGTTCTTCTCCGATGGAACTCTCTGCTGGATTAACTGCTAAAAGAAAAGAACTTTCTCCTGTGGCAGTCCTCAGTATTGGCCACCATACATTATTATTTAAAATTCAAACACTTCAGTGTTGTGAATGAACATGAGCCCATGCTTCAAAATTTGCAAGAACTGCAAAAATCTTCCTACAACAGTCTTGTTGATCCTGATGCCCTCCAGAGAGGTTGAGCTGTAGTTCTCTTTAGCCGTCCTGGCTGGGGTTGATGGAAGTTGCAGTCCAACTTATCTGGGGAACATCAGGCTGGTGAAGACTGTTGTGGTTTCTAGATTTTAGTGGGGAAAAGGACCGGAAGAGAATGAATCCCAAGTGACCCTCATTACCAGATTAACTTACCCTCATGAAAGAAACTGGGTTTTAGTTCTCTAGTTCCTGTAAAATGCACACCCTTTCACAATATTGATTTCAGCCTTTGACAGAGGACTAAGGAAGGTCAGGCAAATCCACTAAATAAGAAAGTTACACAATTTAGTAAACCTTTCAATCGGCTGATGGGACCACTTTGGTCTCATCCTGATTGTTCTTAGGTTAATTAATCTGCCTGCCTTTCAGCGGAAAGGAAGGCTCTGCTTTTTCAGCCCGGAGTAGAGATAGCTGGCATTCAACATCATTTATTAGGTCAAGTGGTCCCCGATCTCAAACCCTGGATAGACAGCCTTGAGGTTTGATCATACTGGGTTATTCTGTAATTTACAGAATGGATGTATGGCTTGAGAAGGAGAATGTGTAGGAACACAGGAAGAAATGAGATGACAATGGCACTGTGTACAATCTAAGCCAACCAAGTAAAACACTCGACGAAGCTGGTCCCTGAACTCTGCAACCGAATCTCTTACATGCAAATATGAACCCAGGTCTGCAGAGCTGCAGATTGGAAGAGACTAACATGAGCAGGGAAGGTGCCAAGGGTGTGATTGGTGACAAATATGGAGAAGACAAAAAGGCTTGAAAATGGTAAGGTGGGCAAACTGCATCTAAAACAACTTGGAGGAGGTAATTTCATATAAAGGTTAGTTGCATAAGCACTAAGCTAAATATCTTCCAGAGATCTAGATTGTGATCAGGGAACTAAATGTGCTATATGTGCGTGTTTGGGGAGAGCTCCAGTCCAAAGCCCCTTGTTACAAGAATTGTTAATTGTTGGATGCTTCTTCCATAAGAGAGGAGAGCAAGGGAAGAAAGACAATGTTATAAGCTGAAGGGTTGACTGTTAACAGATGATGCCCAGACTAGGGTGGTCTTAGGGACACATCTTAAAACAGACAGTGGGGTTGTGGATGGAGGCACTGATTAATATCTACATTTGGATCATGATCGGGATAAAAAGAGTTGAAAACCCATTTGTTCTCCCCATCATGCGGGACCAGCATGATGCCAAGACAGTCTCCAGAGCTGGAGTAGGCCCCTGATTGAGAAAGAGAAGGCAATGCAGATTAAGAGCCCAGAGTAGCCTGTCCTATACATTTCCCTCTCCCATCCGTGGGCTAGAGTAAGTTAAGGAAGGTACACAGAAGCAGATTAAATTCTGTCATCTCCTCCTGTCTGTGAATTTGGGCAGGAACAAAAGCCAGTGTCTATGCCCAAGATGCAAAGTTCTTTACTGTCACTCTGAAAATTTCTAAGCATGCAAGATTAGCCCCACCATCAATGCAAATCCAGGATTCTCTCCAATTTCTAGGCCTGTTCGTTCCTCTCGCTAGCCAAGCTGACTTAAAGGAACCCCTGGTCTTGGAAAGGAAGAAGCAGGGTTTCTGGCTGCAGCAGCTCCAATTACACCAACAAACAAGCCACAGTGCACAATTAAAAATTCTGGATTTGTTGTATTGTGGGAGTGTTTTTCTTTTCCTCTTCTAAAGAGAAGAGACTATTCAGCCACACCCTGAAGAGATAACTGTATCTCCATTGCTGGAACACTATTCTTGGTCTGTCTTCATCTACAGATTGTGGTGACGCTGGGGGAGCAGCCGTCAGCCATCAGGGACACAAGAATAGACTGCCAACATCATGTTTGCAGCTTCATTGTCTCTATCCATTTGGGGGGGGGATAGAAAACCATGATCTGAGGAGGCCCCAGCTATGCTCCAGAGGACGAGAATTCAACCTTCCATCTCAAAGTCCAACCTTCTCCTGGTGATTGACAACTCAAAAGGCTACTGATGATGACCGAGAGCCTTCCACTGTGGTCCAGTTTCACAGCATCTCCCATTTTTGTTTTTTTAACTTATCGACCCCAGATAACATGCCCCGCCTCCCTCCCTTTTTCACCAGCCAATCCCCCATTTGCCTCCAGCCAAGTCTCCCTGTTCTCTACCAATCACTTCACGAGTAGGAAAAATGTGACCCATTGAGGATGTGAGAAGTGACGCTGGCTGAGCGGCTGATGCCCTGGTCCGACTGGCCCCCAGAAGCTGTGCGCCGCAGGGGTTGGGGGCTGTTTCTCAGCATGACCACATTGGAGCGGCCACTAGGAGCCGAGGAGGAAGAGGAAGAGGAGGGAGATGAGGAAGGGGGATGAAGCCAGGCGGAAGGGGGCGGGGCAAGCATGGGAGGCTGCCTCCATGCGTGAGGCGCACCAGCTGTATTCTGAATTCCATGGCTCCAATGGGAGCCGCTGCGGGGAACCGGGCGGGAGGGCCAGGGCTGAGGAGGGGCCGTGTAGCCTTGGTTGAAGGCTTCAGCTGGAATGCCTGTGAGTGCCATATTGCTGAATCCCAGACGCATACTTTCAGAGTCGAAGGCTTCTATCTCCCGGGCCTGGCGCTCCAAGAGGCTGCGGATGCGATCAGAGCGTTCATTCTGCAAGTCCAACATCTCCTCTTCGATCTGGAGAAGGAAACAAAACAAAAAAAATGCACCATGACCTCAAGTGCAAGAATCCACAAACACACTTGCTTGGACACCAGCGCAGTGGTGAGAAGCAGCCCTTTGTCTCACTCGGTAGCCACCAAGGATACGCTGCAGATAATCTTCAGTTTACAACTATTTCTTTAGTGGCCATTCGAAGTTAACAACGGATCTGGAAAAAGTGACTTAAGACTGGTTTTCACACTTACAACCGTTGCAGCATCCCCATGGTCATGTGATCAAAATTTGGGCGCTTGGCAACTGGCATGTACTTATGACTGCTGCACCATCCTGGGGTCATATGAACACCATCTGTAACCTTTCCAGCCCGCTTCCGACAAAGTCAATGGGAGAAGCCAGATTCACTAAATGACTGCATGATTCACTTAACAGCTATGGCAAAAAAGGTAATAAAATGGGGCAAAGGTAACCTGCTTTGCTTAGCAACAGAAATTTGAGGCTCAGTTGTAAGTCGAGAAATACCTGTACCAAGACTATTGAAAACTGGAAGTTGGATAAATTGCTTAATGAGGAACTGAGACCTAGCACTTAACACTTATCTGTCTTAAATTAGAGGTAACAGAGATTCCTGGCACTTGTCCCCAAAAGAGGATATGGGATGTGGCATCTGCACTCAGATCTTCACAGTTTCAATCCTGCAACTTCATAGTTGAAACTAAGGAAGCAAAAAAGATAACGGAGATAGGACTTTTAGCTGAGATTAATTTAAAAAAAAACCCACTTCAGAACAAAGCAACCCTATTTGCAAGAGATTTTGCAAGATTCTTAGGAATGCAAATTCCTCAAGAATTGAGGAATTAAAAGTGAAATAATTGCTTTTGTCATGCTAGAGTCTCAGGGGGCATCACAGTCTGATCCTGTGAGAGAACTTTTGCAAAGACAGGAGGAGCGTGTAATTGGAGTGCCCCGAATAATGCTTATTCCCAGCTATTTTTCTATGTTAAAAAAAAAAAGGAATTTAGTGCTTTATGAAAGCACAGTTCAGCATTGTTTTGCTGCCATAGCTGAAATCATCTTGGCTAGTAGGGAACAGGAGGTGTATGTCTCTTGTTATTCAGAATTGTGGACACCGCACAAAACCTGACCCATGAACGCCTCTGATTCATGTAGGAGGAAGAGGAGTTCTAAATCCAGAATAGAAAAATGGCATTTGAAAATGGTTGGGAGCAGAAGGAGAGAAGTAACTTCATTTCAATAGCCGTAGAAGTACAAAGCTACCACTGATCTGAAGAACAGAAAATAAAAGAGGAGAATCCTAAAATTCCACTGAGTTTTTCTTACTCAAAGCAGTCATACAGATAGTGCTCGACCTGCAACCATTTGCTTAGAGACTATTTGAAGTTACAGTGGTACTGAAAAAAGTTACTTCTGACTGGTCCTCGCATAGGACAATTGCATCATCCCCACGGTCATGTGATCAAAATTTGGGCGCTTAACAACCAGCATCTCTTTAGGATGGTTGCAGCATCCCAAAGTCACATGATCGCCATTTGCAACCTTCCCAGCTGGCTTCTAACAAGCAAAGTCAATGGGGAAAGCCGGATTCTCTTAACAGCTGTGTTATATACTTCACAACTGCGGTAATTTAACAACCATGGCAAAAAAAGGTTATAAAACCACGTGGGACACCCTTAATAGCTGCCTTGCTTAGCAATGGAAATTCTGGTCCCAATTGCAGTCGTAGGCCGAGGACCACCTGTATGAAATCCTCCTCCTCAAGCACAGTAAAGGTAGTCCTCGGCTTACAACAATTTGTTTACTGACCATTCAAAGTTAGAACAGCACTGGAAAAAGTGACGTTTGACCATTTTTCACGCTCATGACCGTTGCGCCATCCCCACAGTCACATGATCAAAATTCGGATGCTCGGCAACTGACTCATATTTACGACCGTTGCTGTGTGCTGGGAATCATATGGTCCCCTTTTACGACCTTCTGATAAGCAAAGTCAATGGAGAAGCCAGTTTCACTTAACAACTGTGTCAATATCTTAAGTTACTACGTTAAGTGACTTCCGGTGGTTAAAGCGGTGGAGATGGCGGCTACTTTGTAGCCGTCCTCCTGAGAAGGTGTCAGATCCGCGGAGCACAGCGTCTATCAGCTGGCCCGCGGCTCGCAATCCCCTTCCCGGGCGAAGGGAAGGGGTAGAGATCGCATGAATAGAGGTAGAACCTCTTAACTCTCCTTTGATTTTTATTTTCAGGGGAGTAGAAAGAGAGTTCCCTCGGAGTTCATTGCTTTCTCCGCCTCTCAGCTGTCTTTGTTTCTTCGGAAACAAAGCGAGACGCCGCTACCATCTCCGTATTTAAAGAAACCGTGAGTAATTTTAAACCGGACAGAACTGTTTAAAGGATTTCATTTATAGTTTAGCTGTATTTTATTTTTTAGTTTATTTAGTTTATTTAGTATATGCTGATTTTTTATTTTTTTATTTTTTTTGAGCTTTCCTTTTTTTTTCCGGGCGGAAAAGTGAGAGTGAAAGTAAAATGGCGTTTTGAAAGTTTTTTCTTTTAAAAGACGGATCGGCTGAATTGTTTAATATTGTTTTTTCTTTACTTTTTCTACTTTTTTATTCTTGGGGAGTCTCAGATTGATCTTATTTTATTTTATTTCATTTTATTTTTAAATTTTTCTGGATTATTTATTTTTATTGGTATTTTTAAGAAGAAAGGAAGACAAATTAAAATGGCTTCAAAACGACAACCAGCTACGGTAGTTTCTAAAGTAATTTCTTCTCCTGTTACTTCTACTGTGCAACAACAACTTAAAATAATACCCTCAGTGCAGCAATCTAAATCTACTCCACCCTCACCTCCTCCATCTGGGACATCAGTACAAGATATTAAAGAAATAATGGTAAGTGCTGTCTCACAGTTCAGGGAGGAAATGAAACAACTTTTGGATCAGAATAAATCTGAAACTAAGGAGGAAATGAAGAAAGAGATGAAGGAGCTCTTAGAACAGAATAATGCTATCTTGAGGGATGATATACTTCTAGCTTTATCTGGAATGGCCTCTGTGGTTGTGAAACTGGACTCTAGAGTAGATGAAATTGAAGAAACAGTTGAACTTTTGGATTATAAATTTCAAGATATGGAGAAAAAAGTGGAGACTTCACAAGATGATATTCTTATGTTCCAGTATAGACAGATGGAATATGCCTTGAGAATAAGGGGTCTGAAAGAAGATAAAACTCAAGATTTGATGGAAATGGTGATTAATGACCTGGCTGTTATTTTGAATATTGATAAAGAAGATTTACGTGGGGATGTGGAAAGAATTTATAGAGTTAACTCTTGGATTGCAAAACAGAGGAATTTGCCTAGAGATGTGGTGATATATTTTGCTAAGAAGTCTTTGCGAAATCAGATTCTACAAACTTTTTATAATAAAAGATTTCAGATTGCTGCCCAAGACATCATCATCTTAAAGGAAATTCCACCTAAAATTTTAAGAAGCAGAAAGGATTTTGCTTTCTTAGTAAATGAACTTAAAGTGAGACAAATGCCATTCAGATGGGAGATTCCGATGGGCATTGTTTTGAGCCATGCGGGGACACGTTATAGACTTAACACAGTTGCTAAAGCTAAGGAATTTTATAAAGCGGTCCTGGGAGCAGGCTCTCCTTTGCCCATGATGCATAAAATTTCGAGTGACAAAGAGATGGAACAGAAATCTGAAGGTACAGGGATGATGACTGCTGGACAGGTGGTCTGGATGTCTCAACCAGAGGTTAAAGAACAGAGAATGACCCGTGCAGCACATAAACGTAAAGAAAAAGACCAACAAAAAAAAGGAAAAGAAAAAGAAATTGAAGAATCTACTCAGCAAATTGCTTCAGTGCCGGTGGGAGGAGCAAGACCCAAAAGCTCTGTTACATATTCATCAGCAGCAGAATTTGAGCGGATCTTCTCCAGGCTGAAGGCCAAGGGAGATGGCAAAGCTCCTGTCCTGGAATGTTAATGGATTAAACATTCCTCAAAAGAAATTAAAGGAATGTTTAAAGGAATATTTTACTTTAAATATGAACAAGGGAACATCAATGTCAATGGTGTGGGATGCAAGTAAAGCTTTCATGCGTGGTATTTTGATAAAAATGAATAATTTGCATAGACAGAAACAGATTCAGAAACGGAAAGATTTGGAAGAGGAGATTAAATCAAAAGAGAAACTTTTAATTTCAAATCCCTTAGATGAAAAGGTTAAAGGAGCTTTAAAATTGTTAAAAACACAATTTAACATGTTAATGGCTGATCAAGTTGCAACTAATTTGCTATTTATGAAACAAAATACATTTTGTAATGCTAATAAACCAGGGAGATGGTTGGCTTATCAGTTAAGAAAAAAACAGAAACTAATATTCAAATCACAGATATAAATAATTATTTAGGCAAAGTTAATTTTCCTAAATTAACAGAAGATCAGGAAAAAAAGATTAATGCTTTAATTACCAAGGAAGAAATTGTTATAGCTATCAAACAATTGAAATTGGGCAAAGCGCCGGGTACGGATGGGTTGACATCTATTTATTATAAAACGTTAGTAGAAGAGATGATTCAACCGTTGTGTGAACTGTTTAATAATTTACTACAGGGGTTAGAGATCCCTCCATCCTGGCGTAATGCATTCATATCGTTGATTCCAAAAGATAGTCAAGATCTTACTTTGCCTAAAAATTATAGGCCTATATCTCTTTTAAATGTGGATTATAAAATTTTTGCAAAAATCTTAGCTAACAGGCTTATGGGGATCTTGCAGCAGATTATACATAGGGATCAATCGGGTTTTATAACTGGAAGGTATATGAAGAATAATGTTAGACAAATTATTAATTTATTAGAGTATTTAGAAAAGAATAACCAAGTCTCTGCAGGCTTGATATTTTTGGATGCGGAAAAAGCCTTTGATCAAGTGAATTGGCAGTTTATGCTGTGTCTAATTAAGGAGATGAATTTTGGACAAAATATATTACAAGTATTATCTAATATATATCAAAAACAGACTGCTCAAATCATTGTAAATGGGGGTTTGTCAGAGGCTTTTGTAATAGAAAAAGGAACAAGACAGGGATGCCCGTTATCTCCGCTATTGTTTGTTTTAACATTGGAAATTTTGTTGATTAAAATTCGGGAGTCTCAAGAAATAAAAGGAATAGAAATTAATAAAAAAGAATATAAGTTAAGAGCCTTTGCAGATGACTTGGTTGTTACTTTGTCTCAACCTGTCTCTTCGGTGGGGAAATTATTACAATTGATTCAACAATATGGACGTGTTTCTGGTTTTAAAATTAATAATAACAAGACTAAAATATTAGCTAAGAATATGACCAATGGTGACAAACAGACTTTAGTTAACTTAACAGATTTTGAAATTGTTGATAAGGTAAAATATCTGGGGGTTACATTATCTGCTTCTAATGTAAAATTGTATAAAAATAATTATGAAAAGCTGTGGATGGAGGTACAGAAGGATTTAAAAAATTGGAATAATTTACAGTTGTCCCTTATGGGCAGAATTGCAGTTATTAAAATGAATGTCCTGCCAAAGTTTATTTTTTTGTTTCAAATGTTACCTATTTGTTTGGGCAGGGAAAAAACCAAGGGTGAAACTTAAAATAATGCAAGATTTTCGTGAGAGAGGTGGACTCAAGGTGCCAAATATGAAATTGTATTATGATGCTGTAGTATTGACATTGATTAGCGACTGGGTGAATTTAACAAATACAGAAATACTCCATTTGGAAGGTTGGGACCTACTTTTTGGATGGCATGCCTATTTAATATTTAATAAAAAAGTGGATTGGGTTTTCAAGTCTCATATTATAAGAAACTCTTTGTTAAGAGTGTGGAGAAAGTATTATAAAAGTGACTTCAAAATACCATTATGGGCTATACCTCGGCATGCCATAGAAGGTATAAAGAAAGGGGTAAATATGGATAAGGTCTCCTATTTACAGTTATTAAGATGGGATGGACAAGATTGGCAGTTAAAATCTTTGGAAGAATTAGTACATGAAAATTTAATTTATTCATGGTTCCAATATAGACAAATAGTGGATAGATGGAAGATGGATAGTAAAATGGGTTGGCTTAGAGAAGATGGAATTTTTTTAAAACAAGTAAGAGATCAAAGGCCAACCCATATTAAGAGAGTTTATGGGGTTTTAGTGGAATTAGATTCAGAACCTGAATTAGTTAAAGATTGTATGATTAAATGGGCACAGAATATTGGTGAAACGATTTCAATGGATACTTGGGAATTTATTTGGATAAGAAATGTTAAATTCACACAAGCGCAAAATTTAAGAGAGAATTTTTACAAGATGTTTTATAGATGGCACCTTGACCCAAAGAAAATGTCCATTATGTACCCTAATCTACAGCCGAAATGTTGGAGATGTGGATATCTGGATGCTACTTATTATCATATTTGGTGGACGTGTAAGCATATAAAAGCTTTTTGGATTAAGATATGGTGGAATATTCAAAGAATCTTTAAAAGGAAGGTAAAATTTACTCCGCAATTATTTTTACTAGGTATCGTTGTTGATTGTGATGCTAAGGAGGTTATATTGATGTTAAATTTGATCACAGCCGCCAGGCTGTTAGTAGGACAATATTGGAAGAAGGAATCTTTGCCTACTTTACAAGAATGGTTTCATAAAGTTTCGTACTTGGCAGAAATGGCAAAGATTTCGGCTTTCTTAAAGGAGCAATCTCAAGAAAAATTTTTTGTGGTATGGGAAAAATGGATAAATTTTATACAATATAATTTGAATATGGAAAAATACCATTTAGCTTTCTTATAATTTGTAATGATTGCTTCTTCTTTCTTTCTTTCTTCTTTTTCTTTTTTATATATATATATTGTTCACGTATTATTACTTATATATATATATTTTTTTATATATGCTTTATTTTTCGTCTTTTTTTTTTCTTTCTTCTTTCTTTCTCTCTCTTTTCTTTTTTTTCTATTTTTTTTTCTTTTTTTAGTATATATTATTCATTTTAAAGTTTATATTATGTATATTATTATTATACATATTATTATTGTGATTTTTATTATTATTATTAATTATTTTGTTAATTGTAAATGTTGTTTTTAAAATTTTGTTAAATAATCCTGTATTCAGTTCTGGGAAGTCGGGGGGGGGTGGGGTGGTTGGGGAGGAGGGGGGGGGGTTTATTTGTAAAATTTCTGAAAAATTTCAATAAAAAAAAAAAAAAAAGTTACTACGTTAAGTGATTCACTTAGCAACTGTGGCAAAAAGTCGTAAAACTGGACAAAACTCACTTAACAAACATTTCACTTACCAACAGAAATGTTGGGCTCAGTTGTGGTTGTAAGTTGAGGATTACCTGTATGCTATTGTTATTCCCGCTCTACTTTCCATGGAAAACAAAAAGCAGTAAGGACTAACATTATCGAGTGACTTCACAGGGAAGAAGAGGCACTTTATGGTTCAAAGCACAGGAGAAGATCTGCTGGGTCAGATGAAAGGTCCAGGACAGAGGTCTTCAAACCTGGCCCTTTTATGACTTGTGGACTTCAACTCCCAGAATTCCTCACCCAGCGTGCCTGGCTGAGGAATTCTGGGAGTTGAAGTCCACAAGTCATAAAAGGGCCAAGTTTGAAGACCCCTGGTCCAGGAGAATCCAGTAGCCTTTCTAAAATGACCAATCAGATCTCTCCAGGAAGCCAATGAACAAAGCATTACTGACATGATGCCTTCAGAATGCTGTTTTCTCCTTCATGAATTCCCACTTAAGAAACCATCGCCACACCCAACAGGAACAAGCCTCATAAAACACTTTTTTTTTGTTAAGTCTTCAACAGCCTGACAGTTGGCCATTGCTAGAAACCTGGAGCTACCATCCTGTGCAGAAGTGCTGTGACACAGTTGTCTTTCTCCTGAATAAACAGAATGATTTCTACTTCTTTTATTAAATTTGGAGGCTGCCCAACTCCAAATGACTCTGAGTAGCTGATACTTTAAAAAGCAAAGAACAATAAAGAGAGATTCCAGAATAAACGTGGTTTTCATTCTTGATTGGTTTTCACACATACTTTAGGGAAAGCTGATCAAGCCCACACTTCCCAATTTTTCAAAAGGAATTATCTGTACACTACGATCAATATGAGCACCATTACAAGACAGGGATGTCCTTTATCCCCATTGTTATTTGTTTTAACAATGGAGATTTTACTTATTAAAATTCGGGAGTCACCTAGAATAAAGGGAATAAAAATAAATAAGAATGATTATAGGTTGAGAGCTTTTGCTGATGATTTGGTTGTGACATTATCTCAACCGACAGACTCGGTTAGGGATTTGGTAAAAATTTTAATTCAGTATGGGAAGGTTTCTGGTTTTAAGGTAAATAATAATAAGACTAAAATATTATCGAAAAATATGTCTATGAAGGAAAAGGATGCTTTGATTAAACTAACAGGTTTTGAAATAGTGAGAAAGGTTAAATATTTAGGAGTATATATCACAGCTTCTAATGTTAAATTGTATAAAAATAATTATGAGATACTATGGGCAAAAGTGCAAAAGGACTTAAATGATTGGAAAAAACTACAATTATCTTTGTTGGGGAGAATTTCAGCAGTTAAAATGAATATACTTCCAAAGTTTCTTTTCTTGTTTCAAATGATACCTATTTTGAAGAAAGATGCTAATTTGGAGGAATGGCAGAAAGGGATTAATAAATTCATTTGGGCAGGGAAAAAGCCAAGAGTTAAATTCAAGATTATACAAGATATACGGGAAAGGAGGACTTAAAGCGCCTAATTTAAAATTGTATTATGATGCGGCGGCTTTAACCTTGATTAGTGATTGGCTCAACTTAACAAATAAAAATATTCTTTCTCTTGAGGGATGGGATTTATTATATGGATGGCACGCTTATTTAATTTATGATAAAAAAGTTGATCAGGTTTTTAAAACCCATATTTTGAGAAGTGCCTTGTTGCGTGTCTGGAAGAAATATTATTATAGATTAAATTATAAAATTCCAATTTGGGGGAGGTGGCGCAGCAGTTAGAGTGCAGTACTGCAGGCCACTTTAGCTGACTGTGTTCAGCAGGTCAGCGGTTCAAATCTCACCGGCTCAAGGTTGACTCAGCCTTCCATCCTTTCGAGGTAGGTAAAATGAGGACCCAGATTGTTGGGGACAATGTAAATATATATATACGTTGCTTACTGGTGTACACCGCTTAGACAGTGCTTGCACTTAAAGCGGTATATAAGTCTCATAAATAAATAAATAAATAAATAAATAAATAAATTCCTGGACACGTGATAGAGGGAGTATCCAGGGGAGTGAATTTGGATAAGATTTCTTATAAGGAATTACTTAGTTTGGTTGGGCAAGATTGGCAATTAAAGTCTTTGACTGAGTTGAAGCAAGAAAATATTGTATACTCTTGGTTTCATTATAATCAATTGTTAGTGAGGTGGAGTTTAGATCAAAAGGTTGGTATCACTTTAGAGGATGTGAATTTGGTAAAACAGATTAAAGATCAAAGTCGAACTCATATAAAAAGAATTTATAATGTTTTAATAGAATTGGATTCTGAAACAGAGTTAGTTAAAGACTGTATGATTAAATGGGCGCAAAATATTCAAGATCCGATTTTATTGGATACATGGGAGACAATTTGGGTTAGAAATGTAAAATTCACTCAGGTGCAAAATTTAAGAGAAAATTTTTATAAAATGTTTTATAGATGGCATTTGGATCCCCAAAAGTTGTCCCGCATGTATCCGAATTTACAGCCCAAATGTTGGAGATGTGGAAATTTAGATGCAACTTATTTTCATATTTGGTGGACTTGTAGAGATATTAAAGCTTTTTGGATTAAGATCTGGTGGAATATTCAAAAGATTTTTAAGAGAAAGATAAAGTTTACTCCGCAATTGTTTTTGTTGGGTATTATTGTAGATTTTGATGTTAAAGAAACTAATTTGATGTTGAACCTTATAACAGCTGCAAGATTATTGGTGGGGCAATATTGGAAGAAAAACTCACTGCCTACTTTGGAAGAATGGATACTTAAAGTGTCTAATTTAGCAGACATGGCGAAAATCTCCGCCTATTTGAAGGATCATTCACAAGAAAAATATATTATGGTTTGGAGAAGATGGATTGATTACATTCAGAAGAAATATGAGATTGAAAAGTATTATCTTGCTTTTGAGTAGATTTTAGATAATTATCATTAGTTTTAATTATTTTATTATTTTTGACTTAATTTGTTAATATTTGTTGGGAGAAGGAGTTAAAGTGTGTTATGGTTTTGATTGATAGTATAGTTGGTTAATGTTAGTTAGATTATGTTTGTTTATTTTATTTTTTATCCTGTAATCAGCTCTGGGAAGTGGGGGGGAAGGGGTGGGGGGGTTTATATTGTAATAAATTTATAAAACTTTTAAATAAAAAAAAAAAAATATGAGCACCATTTAACCACTGTGATTTTTCTGTTCCAGAATGTAGTTCACGGGGGAATGTCATCCACAAATCCCAGAACAGCTCATATCAAACTACAGCCTGGAAAGTGAAATTATTTACACTACAGTAATTAAGAGTGCTGATTCTCACAGGGCCTCTGAAGTGATTATGAATTAGCAATGGATAACTTCTTGCCTGGAGACACAGTCTGATGTCAGGTCTCAAGGACGAGGATTCTGTTCTAGGTTGCCAGGTGGGGACAGTGACATCCAAAGGCAAAAAAAGAGAGAAAGAAAGAAAGAAAGAAAGAAAGAAAGAAAGAAAGAAAGAAAGAAAGAAAGAAACCAGGAATGTCAATGTGAGGGATCAAAAGAGGGTATCAGAAAGTCCTTGTCAAGCCCTCCTGGGCTCGACACACAAAGGGGGGGGGACAGCCTGGTGACAGAGGAGGAGAACCAGCACAAAGAAGCTCAACGTCCTGAGAAGGAAGCACGAGCTGTGGATCCTCCGGCAGGCGACGGGCGGTTCCAGAAAGCATGGGACGCCGCACATGCGCAGATGGGCTGCCGCGCCTGCGCAGAACACAGTTAAGCCGCCGAACAGCTGATGAGCAGCGAGCTGGCAAACAGCTGATGGGCGGTAGCCCGAAGATTGCATTGCCGGGCAGGGTGTCTCAGAAAAGCCTCAGACGGAATAGCTGTTTTCCCTAATTGATGACGGGTGCTGGTTGGGTGATAGGAGGGTGGGGTTGTGGTTTATTGGGCAGGGGTGTGGTTGATAACTAATTGGGTGGAGGGTGGGGGTGGCTTTGGCAAATGTACTTAAGCAGCGCTGGGAGGCAATTGCTCCCAGCGCAAACTTTGTAAAGCATAGAACCTGAGTTCTAAGGTCTGTGTGAACGTCATCGCTCTACCTCAAGTAAACCGGAGTTTGTTGGACGAAGGTGTTCCTGTGTCTTCCTTTTTTCTGCAAGGGTCCGGTAGGAAAGCTGACAGTCCTCTCTGGCTCAGGCTCTGCCCCAAACCCCCTGAAGCCCCACCCACTTTTTTTATATATGGTCTCCAACAGATTCTTCGAGGGACTGTAGCACTCAACAGAAAAAGTTAGTTCATCTTTAGTTTAGTACTAGTTTAGTTTAGTACTAAGAGAATAAATAGCTTAGATTTGCATGGTGGAGAAAAATTCACATCTGGGACCTCTTGAGTGGGATTGAAAATGGGGCCATGGATCTGGGTGGGTGCTGCAATATCTTTGGACCCCAAGCTCCACAGGCTTTCCTGGAGAGGCAGGGAGTGCAGGAAATACTTACTCTTTGCTCTAGGAGGGCCCTGCGGATAGACACCCGCTGCTCCAGCTCCTTGATCTCACGTTCATGCTGGGCCTCGGTGTGGATCTTGATTTTGCTCTGATAAGCGTTCAGCAATTCAAGCTCCTGCTGCAGCTGCATCCTTAGGACTTGATATTCTGCCTCTTGAGTTTCATCCAAACGCAGCTAGGAAGAAAGGAAGAAGGCGACATAAGGCCCTGCACCACAAAACCCATCCTTCGGATAGAATGGCTCTTAAAAGGACAGACTAGCTTGGCCTCCGAGTCTTCATAATCCATGCTTCCTATGCTTCTGGAATGGGCCCTGGCCTCAAACTATTACAGGGGACTCGTTTGGCCTGTCTGCTTTGCAAAACTGTTGCTGGGGGTGGGCTTTCTACCTCAAGATGACTATATATCAAAACTCCTGTTTGTGGTAGGGCTCCCTATAGTTGACAACGGCTAAAAATTCAACTAGATGAGTATCTCCTATCTCAGCGAAGGACAATGGGTACCTCTGGGATTTGCCTATTCTGTTTGGAAAGCACCTCCTACCTACCCCAATAAAAAGTCCATTTTAATACCAAGCAACTGCTATCATGTTCACATTGCTTATGGAGTCAGGAGATCAAAGCTGATATTCATTACGCAGTTATGGCAAAGGGAACTCTATTAGCCCCAGAACTTTAAAACCAGTCACCCACCTCAGAAGGGGTTTCTTTGAGAGTGAAGATGCTACAGAGAAAGGCATGCTTCGGAGCCCTGTGAACAAGGGCCCCATTGCACAATGGACATTGTGGTTTGGCAGCCAGCCTCTTTGCAAGGAAGCCTTGGGGGACTACAGTTTTGAGAGCAAGCAATTACGGCTCTCTAAAATGTGGGTTATTCTCAGCATCTTCTCTTCCATTGTTTCTTTTGGGAAAAAACAAGACAATTAAACTGGTATAAAATCAAAGCAATGTTTTAAGGATAAATCAATCTCTCGGCCTTTATTCAAGATAGATAAATTCTACCTCAAGTGGTCAACCCATATCCAATGGGATTGGTCATTTTATGTCAAACTTTTGCTGGCCAAAGCTGGAGGAAGGGGGATGAGGATGGAAAAAAAAACTGAAAAAAGAATTGGTTGGGGTCTAGGATGCAAAGCATAGTTGGAAAACACTCTTCTCCTTGGATAAAGGGCCGATTCCTCCCTCTCTCCCAACCAGGGTGAGGGCAGTGTGGGGTACCTACGGCCTGGGTGGAGAGCATTTCATTGATGCTGTGGTCATACTGCTCGGCTAAGATGGCCAGCTTGCGGGTCTGCTCATCCTTCAGACGCTTGAGGATCCCCTTGTGCTCGCTCTTTGGGGTGGTCTCCAAGAGATGGTTGCGAAGGGCCTTGTATTGCCGCGTCTGGATTTTACAGGTGTCCTGAAACTGCTTTTTAATTTGCAGTTCTTTGGACTAGGGTAGCAAGAGGAGAAAAAGGGGGAAAACAAGAAAACAAAAACAACAATGCCAGTGACCAGAGGAGGGAGAATGAGAATTGCAAATAAAGAACAAATGCAAAAGGAAGAAAGGAAAGAGAGAGAGAAAGAGAGAGAGAGAGACAGGAGCATGTATTAGACAAACAACTCCCACCAGTGGGGTTTTGGTGGGAATAAACGAAATCTAGTTTTACCTAGTAGTTTTACCATTTTCATGTTCCCACTTCAATCAAAGTAAAATCATTATGAAATAGTTTCAGCCCAACCAAATAGCTTTAATGGAGTGAAAAGATGCCTCCTGTATTGTAGCTTGATGAAAAATAACAGAGTTGGAAGGGACTGTGGAGGTCTTCTAGTCCAACACCCCCCCCCCAGTAGGAAACCTATACTATACCATTTCAAACAAATGGTTGTCCAATCTCTTCTTAAAAATTTCCAGTGTGGGAGCATTCACAACTTCTGGAGGCAATCCACTGATTGTTCTTACTGTCAGGAATTTTCTCCTTAGTTCTAGGTTCTTAGTTCTCCCCTTGATTAGTTTCCATCCGTTGCTTCTCATCCTGCCTTCAGGTGCTTTGGAGAATGGGTTGACCCCCTCTCCTTTATGGCAGCCCCTGCTATCATGTCACCCTCCAGTCCTTCTTTTCACTAGATTAGACATACCCAATTTAAACTAGAAATACCCCAAATGGGATTTGCCTCATGAAAGAACAATGCAGTATGCATTGGCTGACATTGCCTGTGAGGTAGCTTCAAGTAACAGGACCAGGAGGGCTTTCTTTCTGCTTAAGACCCCGTAAGGATTAAATGGCATAAGGCTGCATGGAAAAAAAAACAATGGAACGAGTTGATGAAGAAGCTTCATATATGCCATTATGTGAGGATGGCCACCTGTGGAATCACTAGGACAGGGGTAGGCAACCTTGGCTCTTTTATGACTCATGGACTTCAACTCCCAGAATTCCTGAGCCAGCCATGCTGAGGGGAAAGGGAGAGGTTTCCAAGCTGAGCCATGCTGGCTCAGGAATTCTGGGAGTTGAAGTCCATGAGTCATAAAAGAGCCAAGGTAGCCTACCCCTGCACTAGGACAATGGGAACAGGAGGGGAGACCCGCTAGAAATTCTCTAAAGAAGTGCAGGTAGTCCTCGATTTACAACCATCCATTTAGCAACCATTCAAAGTTACAACAGCTCTGAAAAAAGTGACTTACAACCAATCCTCACACTTACGACCGTCACTGCATTCCCATGATCAAAATTCAAGCGCTTTGCAACCAGCATTTATTACAATGGTGGCAGCGTCCTGAATTGATGTGATTGCTATTCATGACCTTCCTTGCTGGCTTCCGACAAGCAAAGTCAATAGGGGAAGCCGGATTCACTTAATGACTGCACGATCCACTTTTACAAATGCAGTGATTTGCTTTACAACCATGGCAAAAAAGGTTGTAAAATTGGTTATGGCGTATTTAACAACTGCCTTGCTTAGCAATGAAAATTCTGGTCCCAATTGTGGTCGTAAGTCAAGGACTACCTGTATTATGAACTGAGAAGCAGCTAAAGGGTAGTTCTAGCTAGTTCTCCCCAGTGCCCTTGATTCTATTTCCTATTTATCTGTTTGGCTGATGAACAGGTGACAGCCAAAGATGCTCCAGGACAGAAATTTACCAGGGGCCTGCTTGCTCAAGAGGCTTAAACCTTGGACAAACATTCAGTAAATATTTGCTTGTTTGTTTCTTCCCAAGTTATCAATGATCATTCCTGAATATAAAAAAGCACAAATGAATGATATGCCAGATCCTGAACTATATACGCACACCTTGGTGTGTGCCAAACAACTGTGTGGTGGATGTCTGTGGAGATTCTCAGTCAAGCTCAAAGGTGCTTTTTCAAAAGGCCACTGGACTGTTTTTTCCTTGAGGAAGAAATACAAAACGTTTGAAACTTCATCATTTCTGATGGCGGGGGAGGTATGGAAAGATAGGTCCTGATCAGATGGTGGGGGTAGAAGGATTGCATTTCTTTGAAGTCATCTGGCCATTAACACTCCCTGAGAGCTCTTCAGGCCATTTGGGGGCTTATCTTTGCCCTCAGAGTCACCTGAAACAGAGTGCAATTGGTTGTGGATCACCTACCTCCAGTCTACAATGCAGCCCTTGCAGCAGTTCCAAGATGACTCCACAACCAATTGCACTCTGATTCCAGTGAGCCTGAGGGCAAAGATAAACTCTCAAGTGGCCTCAATAGCTCTCAGAGAGAGTGCTAACAACCAGATGACTGCACAGAAATACAATCCTTCCGTTCCCCCCCTCCCTCCCGCCCATCCAGTCAGAACCTATCCCCAATATTCAGTCTCAACTGTCAGTACCTATCCTTCCATCCCCCCCCCCCCCAATCACAACTAATGAAGTTTCTTGAGTGATAAACAAAACATTTTGTCCTTCCTCAAGAAAAAACAGCTTTGAAAAAGCAGCTTTGAGACAACTGCATGTTGGTTTTTCTAAAAATGCTAAAGTGTAAAAGTTTCAGGAAAAAAAAATTCAGTGCAAATTACCATAATTGCATAAAAAATGACATCATTGCAGCTCTACATCATGGTCTAAATATAGATTGTAGGTGATATTCTCAACACCCATTCCCCAAAGAGCTGATGGCTCTTCATCTTCTATCCTGCTATGCAACAGAAAATATTCTTCATTCTCTTGTTGAGGGTTGGGAAGTTTCTACAGGATACTTTTTCAAGACTTAGCTCCGTTGGGGGCAACCTGCACACACTTTAAAAATGTCCTTTTAGATCTTCTGATCTAAACACTATCTAGGTTCCTTTCAAAATACATGTTGGAGAAGTGGAAGGAAGGATGAGAGAGCAGTTACAGCATTAAGATTTCAAATGGAAATTGACATCACATTTTGCCTAGCAAAACCAAAAAGATTACTTTTTAGTCATTGATAGAACAAACTCAGCTATAGGCTGATTTTGAGAGACAAGAGTCTCTCATACAAAATGTTTTGATGGACCCAAACCTCATACATTCAACAAAAATGGACCTGTAGTTACAAAGAACAAATGTCATTAATGATTTTTAAATTTTGGAAAAGTTCGGTTCTTTGGCTAGGCCTTTTAGCGATTTATTGGTTTTTCAGTCAGGCTAAAAAAAAACAGTCACACCAAACAATTCAGTACAGAATTTGAACCACCTACTATAGTTTAAAATAATTTATGAAGAATGCTTATACCAGTTTTTCCAATTTGGTGCATTCCAGTTATGTGTGGACTACAACCCCTATTATCCATGCTAAATTGACCACATGGAAAGCACAAAGGTAGGGAAGGCTTTGCGCAAAAGTTGATGTATTAGGCAGGAATCCACTTGACTATCACAAAACGTGATGTAGGAGTTGGGGCTAAGTCCAAAGTGCATGTTTTTTTTTTTATACAAGCTATGTTTCCAGGTGTGGTGTGAATTTTGGATATGGAGAAGTGAACTTTTGAGCTGCCAAGGAAATGCTATTCTCTTTTTATTTAAACAGAGTCTAATACACCCCAAAGCTCATATTGATGAGCAAAATGTTTATTTCCTTGCATTTCTGATGACATCCCTTATATCAAAACCCACTTAATCACCTCTAATTTATGCTACGCCTAACTGCTTGAGGCTTCTTGCCTCAAGAGCAATCTTTTCATGGCTATAATCTTTCATCACTCTTTGGACAACATCTAAAATGACCCCAAACCACAAATGGTGTGGAAAAAAAACTGTCTAGATTACACATTTTTCACCTGTGTTATTTTAATTCATTTCATGAACACCTCATATGCTTGAGAGGTCATAGAAAGAGAAATGAGGTACTAGGAATTAAGGCAGGGGTCTTTAAACTTGGCCCTTTTATGACTTGTGGACTTCAACTCCCAGAATTCCTCAGTCAGAGTGCCTGGCTGAGGAATTCTGGGAGTTGAAGTCCACAAGTCATAAAAGGGCCAAGTTTGAAGACCCCTGAATGAAGGCAACAGCGGAATGTGGAAGAACAGACCTCCACTTACACCCTCCAAATAATTTTACTTTTGGAAATCTAAAAGTACATCACTTGAGGATGTTTTGTGGCACAGAGTGCATGAAAATAGACATATAGACCACTTTTTAAGTGCCCTATTTTCTTAAAAATCAAATCACATCAAACTCAAAACTCACAATACAGAGGTGGTGACTTGTGGTGCAGAATTTTTATTTCTTTTTCCTTCAAAATTTCACATGCATCCACAACAGGGAAGGGAGAAATAAATAAACCACAGAAGAATGTCCCCCCACACAAAATGGGAGAAATAAATTAAAAATATTTAACATAGTTTTTTAAAAATGTGAAGATAGAGAAAAAAAACATAGTTCAAACACACAAAAAATGGGAATACAAAATACATTATTAAAATGGACAAAACAGAATCTAGATTAATGAAAACAAGTTTGGCCCAAAAAAAATAAAGGTTAAGAGGAATGCTAAAAAAATACACAAATCCATGGATGATGCAAAATTGGAATAAATTAAAAAATCACAGATGAACCAAAAAAGGGAGAAATGCAAGGTATGTGCTTTATGCAAACATGGGACCAAAAGCCAAAATCAATGAACATGGAATTATATCTAACTTAAAATAATCTGAAATGTATTGATGGGTGAGGTTGCAAATTGGGAGGAGGGAACTGGACTAGCTACAACATGAATGGATATAAGAAACTGAAAAAATACATAGAAATGCTTAGAAGTAACCGTTCTAAAATTATGCTACTGAAATAAATAGAAATGAAGACTGTTTCAAACTGATTTAACTCTATAAAACTTGGTATTGCCTGCAGTTGATGAAGAACTCAAAAAGACAAAAATCTTAAGCTACGGCAAAGCCAATTTTCTTAATTAACTGCTATTGAAACAAACAGGATTTATTCCCAAAATCTCTTTGTGGTCAGTCGCATAAACAACCTGAGTGGGTTAAAAAAATATTGATTCTTGATTATATATGTTTATATAGAATTCACTGAACTTTTGGTTTTATTCCCTACCAAATAAATAAAACTTCTGAAAGCTAGTTAACCAACAAAATAACAAATGCAAACTAAACTGGAATTTTATACAGCTGTTTCCCCTTATTCTTTTACAAAGTCATCCCAATGCAGGGGATTTCACAATTAAAATGGATCAAGATACTGCACTTATAAGATAAATATCTAGAGGGTATTCATCAGAAGAGAGGGGCGGGTTGTGATAGTGCTTACCTGCTCAAAGTAAAAAAAAAAAAAAAAAAGGGAAAAAGGTGGATCCATACAGGAAAGCAGCACAAGCATTTGGGTTTGCCAGAACTCTCCAGACTGGCTATTAATTGGATGAAAAAAAACAGGCCTCTCCCTCCCAGTGTGACAGGGTCACTAAGGAGCAAGCTGCAGGTGACTGGGGGGACAAGCATGTCATACTAGCCAGTGAGGTATGTGTGTGTTAACACTTTCACCTTAAAGCTTAAGAAATGATTCTTGGAAATGATACGGTAGCAAAGTTTAAAAGAAGTATAAAAAGTAAAGGAAAGGGGTCTGTGATGTTATGAGGCAGTTCCCCCAAATGGGGCACACCATTCCTTGGAAGATAAGGCATATCTGGCCCCTGGGAAAGATAAGAAAAATGGAGCATCACAGCTCTGAGATCTGTCCCTGCACTTTAGAGATGGTCTAGGTTTCCAGTTTTGTAAAAAAATATATGAAAAGGCTGCTCTCTTATCTATAAAGCCTCAAACCACGCTGGTGGAAGCATTAAAAGACAAAACAACTTTGTTTTTTATGTAATTTAAAGAGGTTGCCTATGCCCTGGCTGCAGGAGACATTCGTACAGAAACTTAAATTTCATATTTAGTAATTTTTCTTCTCTTTGACCAAAATGCAACTGCCTATGCTAAAGCAAACCACCTCAATGCCAAGCCATTCACTTCAAATGCCAGCATGTGGTTTCTCATTTAAAAAAAGAAGGGAAAAAAAGCTTGGGTGGCCCATTATTGTTTCAAGTGAAAAAATCTACAGCAATAAGCTGTCATTTTATGAATTTCTCCCATTTTCAGTCAAATTGTATTGTTTAAAAATTGCATTAGCGCTCCTTTCCTCCCTCCATAAATATATATATAAAACTTACCAACCTACCCACAAATACAAATATGTACATTCAAGTTCAAACTTTTAAAAAGGGGGATTGTTACATATATGGTGAAAAATGATAAATATATATATGTGTGTGTGTAAACATGCACACACACACATACCAATTGTGGAAATATATATGAACGGCGAAAGAATCACTTAAACTAGGCAAACACTCAGGAGCTGAAAAATTTGGGTTTTCAAAACATGTTTAATTTCTCAAGTTTTCATTTCATTGTAAAGGGGGTTTCTTTTTCTCTGTGGCAGATGAAGAACTAATGTATTTTAGCAGGAATTGGAACTCAAAAGCTTTTCAGAAGGTAAAAATGGCTTGAAATGAAGGCACATATATATCTCCTCACTGTGCAAGAGATGCTGAAGATGGAAAAAACAGCCATTACTGGATCTTTTAAATAGGGGTTACAAGAAAGAATTTGTAAGGATGGAAACCCCCCCCCCTTTTGGGGGGGGGGGAAACCTGGAGCTCAACCTCTTATCCTAGATGATGGAAATAGGAAGTATTTGGCCCTCCCAAATAGCTGACTCAAAAGGACATCAGGTGATTCTTTCCTCGTTGACACAATGAACACAAGACAAACACCCCCCCCCCTCCATCCCCAATATGTAAACAATCAGAGCTTGCACAAGGTTTGGTTCTCCTCTCTGCCCATATTAAAGTTTCTTTTACCAAACACATCCTGCCCAGAGCCTCCTGGTAACAAGACAGCAAAACATCAACAAACCTTGGAGGGAGAAAAAAAATGACTTTGAGAGTAAATACTGAAAAAGTGCTTCTGTCTGATTGCCCAGAATTCCAGAAGCTGGCCCACGGCACAGAATATAGCATGTAAGAGACAGGATGCAGCAATTCAACCGGAATGGCTTGTTTCACAATGTTAGGCAAGGTGTAGAAACCCAAGGTACTGAGGGCTGTTATCTCCAGGGCTTCCTGACAGGGGGGGACACACGCACACGACCACTACTTTTAGTCAACCGTCTCACTGGCCCGCTGGAACGGCCTCTGGGCCTGGCCGCACGGGCCACCAGGCAGGGGATACGGCTGGGCCTTTCCTCCCTCAAGACATACAAGCCCTTGAGACAGTGGAGCATGGAAGGGGGCAGCTGAGCGCAGATCACCTTGGTGAGAATCCTGTTGAGGGTACGGATCGGTTTGGCAAGGAGAGAGAGGACACGGTGGTGCCAAGGGAGGGGTGGCTGCCGCTGGCGGGATAGCACTGGGATACGACTCCGGAAGTTGCCTTTGTTTGTTTTGGGGAAGAGGCGGAAGAGCCCCTGTTCGCTAACCAGCCCCAGGCGCTGCAGGATGCGGAAAACCGGGCGTGGGAAATGCAGGAGAGCCACGAGCAAAAACCAACGGGCATGGCGGGGGAATCCCTTTAGGGTGCGCCTTGCCAGGACCCCAAGGAGATAAAGGGGCAGGAAAACCCAGGGAGAAGCTAAGAGGTATGAGGCCAAAAGAATGACCGGAACATATAGGCGCCCCCTGTTGGCGCTCAAACCCACCACCCCCACTGTACCCCCCAACTTGATAAGAAGAAGAAAGGAGGACCCAGAGAGAAGAAAAACAGAGTGCAACAGGGTGTATGTAACCCCCAGGCCCACTAAAAATCCTTCAAGGGCCAGGAGGACATCTTGAAAACTCCCCCCCTGGGCCCAGAGTGCAGCGAGCAAAAGGAGGAGAGTGGGGGCACAAGGATATGCGGAGACCAACAGGGCCAAAGCCACACAGAGAACATGGGGCAAAAAGGTTGCCACAGGAGGGGGCCCCAGATGGGACTTGCCAGCCCCCTGTTGACTGTAGGGATCGTCACTGGCTGGGCAGCCATCACCTGATCCTCTCAAGGATCCCTCCTCAAGGATAGTGGGGAGAAACTGAGTGTACAAATCCTCTGTGCACAGAAATGGCTCTAGCTCATCATCGGCTTCTTGGCCATCAGGCTCGGGAACACCTGGTCGCCCCCAGAGTGGCAGCAGAGCCTCAGCAGCATCTCTGCAGCCATTCAGTTCTCCAAGAAACGTCTGGTTGAGACCTACATCAGTAACTCCCTTGCTATATACTTCTTGCTGTTTTAGGCTTGCCATAGAATAGTCTAAAATCCACCCTTTGCTGCTTGAACCTAAGACATCGTGATCCTCCCCGTCAAGCCCCAGACACTCCTGTCTTTCCTCCAAAATTGCTGCTTCCTGCCCATCTGGAATTATATCTGCCATGTAGGGCCAATCTGGCTTCACCTCTCCGCAATCTCTTATTTCTGACATCAAAGACTCTATGCCCTGATCCCTCAAGCCTAGAACGCCCTTTTGTGACCACTCTTGGACATGAGACCCAGCATGCACTGCTTCCAGCTCTGGAGTTTCCTCCTCTTGATTGCATTCCTGGACCACCTGTTCATGACTGTATAGCTCAGGCTTTAAAATGTTCTTTGCATCTGTATACTTCCCTAAAAGGTCTGGATATTTTATTCCCACATTTACTACCTCAGCTTCGCTCTGAGTTGACTCCAAAACCTCTCCAACATGTGTGCCATCACCTGGATCATCACAAACACAATCTGATTCCAGGACGTCCAATTGACATCCTTCGGGATCTAGATACTCAGTGGGCACATATTCCAATTCTGCCAGATGCTCCTGATCCCCCGCCACACTGTCACAAGGACCATGCCCACCCAAGAGGTCCTGTCCAAAGTCTAGACTTCCAGCCTCATATCTGTCCATTTCTGTCACCCCCGAGTGCCCCTGCCCTGACTCCAGAATTCCCACAACCTGCCCTTCCGGGCACAACTGGCAGCAAGGCGGGGTGTAGGTAGCACCTACTTTGAGGCTTTTAGGCTGTTGCCGGACCTCCATGGCATGCTTCTGGCGCAGTTCCTGTTCACGACGTTTATTGTATTCCAGCTGGTTTGACAGCTCAGTTTGGTGTTGCAGACGGGTAAGCTCTGTGCGGGTACGCTGGACAGTATGAAGGTGACGAAATTCCAACTCCTGGGTGGACTCATGCTGGCGCAGCAACATGGCACACTCCAGGTCCTTCTGTGTTTGTTTCTTGTTCAGTTCCTGGAGATGGGGAAAGAGAGCAGTCAGAATGTCATGTTCCATAAAGAATATCTACGGTTCCAATATATATGAAATACTCAGCATTTTTCTTTCTTTTGTCCAAAGACTTCCAATGACTTCCCTCTTCTCTAATGGCCCAACAACAGCAACTCTTTTTCATTGCCCTTGGACAGTATCCTATTTGTATTAGTGAACAATGAGAGATTAAAACTAGAAGTTCTACCCTGTAAAATGCAGCCTCGGAGTAGTTTCTAATCCTTATAGTTTGTGAAAGATGTCAGAAAATGGTCATCACCTGAACTTGGAAGGATGCAAGCATGAGAACTGGATTTTAAGTGTTTTGAGAGCTGGACATGCAGTTGAAGTGGAATTAATTCATTTCTTGTAATTCTCTCAAATAGAATTTCCTAGCCACTCACTGGGTTCACCCTTACACAAAAGCAGTAATCTATGGTTAATGGATGGATGTGGATGATTGGGGATACACAGCTGTGTGTCGTCCCCCCCCCCCATCTCTAACCTCTTCTTTTTCCGTGTCAAAATTTATTAATTTCTCAGAATATAAAATATAAAATACAAAAGAAAATGAAAACAATGGGAAACTAGGGAAGGGGAAGAGGAAAAAGTGTGGGGTAGAAAGTGGTCCCCCCCCCACACCTCCTCTTTAGGGCTTTGGAGAAAAAGTTATCTAGCTACCTTCCAATCAGGCTTCAGAGGACATACTTTTGGACTTGAGAGAGCATTGGCTACACCTGTTGACCGCTAGAGGAGAGAGAATTGGGGACGTCAATCATTCTAGCTCTTTTTGGTCTCTCAGCAGCTTTCAATATTATCAGCCATGATATCCTTCTGGACCATCTAGGGATTGGGAGTGGTTCTCCTTTCTCTGTAGCTGGGTTTAGTTGGTGTTGGCAGGGAGATCAAGCCCGAGACTTTTGACACACAGGGTGGATTAGATATCAATGCGCCACACACAATATGCCTCACACACACTCCAATGTAGTATCTACACGGGACTGCATTGATTTGGGGTCAGATATCATGACTGATTATGATCTCCAACTGTTACGTCTTGACTCTGGGCTGACCAGGTGATTATCTCAAGGTCTTGTTCAAGTCCTTGAGGCTGTGTAGATGTGGATGGGTAGAAACACCCAACCCTGAGAAGACCAAGTGGTTTTGAGTATGTGGACTACCCAGGTCTGGAGATATTCCATCTTTACTCTTGAAATGGCTAATACTTCCTCCTTCGGGACTGTGGCACAATTTGAAGATCTTCATGGACTCACAACTCCTGCTCAAACAGCTGGTGGCAGTTGTGACCAGGAATACTCTTGCTTAGAAAGCTGCACTTATCAACAGACTTCCAGATGCAATTCGAGGTGCTGCTTATATCTCTTCCTCTCTCTTTCTAAAACTCTCATTTCCATAACCTTTAACTGGGTGAAATGATGTTTAGGCAACTATTTTTGAACCAAGGCTCCTCAAATGGATTAATTTACATAAAGTGTCCAAATTTTGAGACCCACAACTCCCATGGAATTGAAATTTGGCAAATTTTAAAAAACATTTTATGACATCAAAATTATCATAAAACAGTTTATGACATAATACATAATGTCATAAAATATTTCCTGTGCTGATGTCTGATTGTGCTATACAGTTCAACATGGGCAATTTTTCCAGTGAAGACACTACATTAGACCTTCTGTCATTCAGGAATCTGGTAAGGAAACATCTCTGAAAGGATGACCTGATGGATCACAGGTTGTCTAGTTACCTATAATGTCCTTTGTGGCATGGCGGATTATCTGCTCATCCCATGACCAGGCACAGTCAACATGTTCTGGTTCCCATTTATTTAGACAATGTTATCCGATGGGACCAAAAGAGTCTGGGCTTTGTCTTCTAAAATCATCCCCCAAGATTCATATAGCCTCCAATCTGGCACAATTTAAACAACCTCTTAAAACCTGGCTGTTCTCCAGGCCTTGGACTAAAGTTGATGGCAGACTCCTCTTAACTAGGCTGTGCTATTTTTCTCTGAATGGTTTTCTATATGGCCGTGGTGGCGAACCTATGGTACGCGTGCCACAGGTGGCACGCAGAGCCCTCTCTGTGGGCATGCACGCCGTCGCCCCAGTCCTAGGCCTTTAGCTGGGTTTTATAAAATCTTTTCGTGGGAGCTTCCGCCGGGGAGCGACGTTGATGGCGGCTACCTTGTAGCCGTCCTCCTGGGACGGCGTTAGATCCGCGGTGTGCAGCGAAAATCAGCTGGCCCGCGGCTCGGAATCCCCTTCCCGGGCGAAGGGAAGGAACAGAGATTGCAAGAATAGAGGTAGAACCTCTTAGCCCCCTCTGGATTTTTCTTTTGAGGGGACAGAAAGAGCGTTCCCTCGGAGTTCCTGCTTTCTCCGCCTCCCAGCTGTTTTTGCCTCTTCGGAGACAAAAGGAAACGCCGCTACCAGCTCCGCGCTTAAAGTGTTCTGGTGAGTAATTTTTAAAGCGGACAGAGCAGTTTAAAGGATTTCTTTTAGTTTAGTATTTTATTTTAAATTTTTCTTTTTAGTTGACTCTGATTTTTTTGTTTCTTTTTTGCTGGTACGGAAAGTGAAAGTAAGATGGCGTTTTGAAAGTACTTTGTTCTTTGTTCTTTTGTTCTTTATTTTTTTTTCCCTGGAAAGACAATATGGACTTAAATGAATATATTTACTGCTTCTAATTTTCTCTTTTAACTTTTGATTGCGTTTTGGATACTTTTCTTGGCTTTTTTTAAACTTTAAGAATTTTAGTATTTTTTTTCCTTTTTTTTTTTGTCTCCTCTTTCCTTTTAAGAGGAAAGAGAGAGAGAAGAACACTTTGAAAAATGGCTTCAAAGAGGCAACCGGCCTCTATACTTTCTAAGGTGGTTTCCGCTCCTACAACTTTAACTGTACAACAACAACTTAAACCTACACCATCAGTATTGCTTCCACCCTCTCCTCCTCTGCCAGGTTCATCTGCACAAGAGATTAAAGATATAATGGGAAATGCTGTATCCCAAATTAGAGATGAAATGAAGCAACTTCTTAAACAGAGTAAATCTGAAAGCAGAGAGGAAATGAAGGACCTTCTTAAACAGATTAAATCTGAAACTAAGGAGGAGATGAGAGACCTCCTTAAGCAGAATAAAACTGAAAGTAAAGAGGAGATGAAGCAGCTGTTAGAAGATAATAACACCATTTTGAGACAAGACATAGTAACAGCTTTGTCAGGCCTGGCTTCAGTGGTCGTGAAATTGGATTCCAGAGTGGAGGAGGTCGTAGATAAAGTAGATTTTATTGAAGATAAATTTCAGGATATGGAAAGAAAGGTGGAAACTTCACAAGAGGATATTCTCATGTCCCAGTACAGGGAAATGGAGTATGCCTTGAGAATCAGGGGCTTGAAAGAAGATTTGAATCAAGACCTGACACAGATGGTGCTTAATGATCTAGCTCTTGTTTTGAATATGGATAAAGATGAATTACGCAGAGAAGTGGAAAAAGTCTACAGAGTCAATTCTTGGATTGCGAAACAAAAGAATTTGCCAAGAGATGTGGTGATCTATTTTTCTAAGAGGTCTCTGCGTAATGAAATCTTACAAGCTTATTACAATAAGAGATTTCAGATTGCCGCCCAAGATGTCATCATCTTAAAGGAAATTCCATCCAAAATTTTAAGAAACAGGAAAGACTTTGCTTTTTTAGCTAATGAACTCAAAGCAAGATCGATGTCATTCAGATGGGAGATTCCTATGGGTATTGTTTTGAGCCATGCGGGGATGCGTTATAGGCTTAACACGGTTGTCAAAGCTAAGGAGTTTTATAATACGGTCCTGGGAGCAGGCTCATCTTTACCTATGATTCAGAAATCTTTGGGTGGCAAAGAGGTGGAACAGCAATCTGGAGGGCTAGGTCTGATTCCTGCTGGGAAGTCACAAGTGGAATGGCAACGTCAAACAGAGGTTAAAGAGCAAAGGATGACCCGTGCAGCACACAGACGTAAAGAGAAGGAACAACAGAAGAAAGAAGTTAAAGAATCTACTTATGAAAGTGCTTCATTGCCGGTGGGAGGAGCAAGACCCAAGAGTTCTGCAACACATTCATCAATGGCAGACCTTCAGGCAGTCTTCTCCAGGCTCCTGGTCAAGGGAGATGGCAAAGTTCCTGACCTGGAATGTTAACGGCCTTAACTCCCCTCAGAAAAGAAAGAAAATCTTTCACTACTTAAAACAACATAACAATGATATCATTTGTTTGCAAGAAACTCATATTTTACTTAAAGATCAAAAATATTTAGTTAATGGTCGTTTGGGCTCACACTTTGTATCTCCTGCCCCTGGGAAAAAAGGGGGAGTGGTTATTTACGTTAAGCAAAATTTACCAGTTTGTCTGGTAGAATCAGATCCCCAAGGAAGATATGTAATGGTTGAACTTGGTTTATATGGTAAGAAAATACTTCTTGTGGGACTGTATGCACCAAACCAGCAACAAGAACAATTTTATAAACTGTTACATCAGAAAATAATTTCGCTGGACTATAGATCCGTTATATTAATGGGGGACTGGAATGGTGTTTTAGATACACAAAGGGATAAAAAAGGTTCTTCTACCCTTTTTAAACAGGCTAAATTACCTAAAGCTTTTTTTGATCTGAAAGAGGACTGGGAATTGAGAGACTACTGGCGTGAACGTAATCAAGAGGAGAGAGACTTTACCTTTTTTTCAGATAGACATCAATCTCTTTCAAGAATTGATTTTTTTTTTATTACAACTGACTTATATAATAGGGTAAAGAACGTAAAATTTTTTCCTAGGACATTGACGGATCATAGTCCGGTTTGGATGGAGTTGATTCATGAAAAAGAGGAGAGGAGATCCTGGAGGGTGAATGAGAACTTATTTAGACAAGAAAAGAATGTTCAAAAGTTAAAGGACTGTTTAAAGGATTATTTTGTTTTGAATATGCATAAGGGGACATCAACATCAATGGTATGGGATGCAGGTAAAGCTTTTATGCGTGGAATTTTGATAAAAATGAATAACGTTCATAGACAAAAGCAGATTCAGAAGCGTAAGGAATTGGAAGAGGAGATTAAATTAAAAGAAAAGTTTTTGATTTTAAATCCTTCAGATGAAAAGATTAAGGAATCTATAAAGCTTTTAAGAGCACAATTTAATATGTTGATGGCTGATCAATCTGCAACTAATCTTTTGTTTATGAAACAAAATACATTTTGTAATGCCAATAAACCAGGGAGATGGTTGGCTTATCAATTAAGAAAGAAACAGAGACAGAGAATAATAGATAAAATAAATTATAATGGTAAATTAGTGTATCAGAAGGAACTGATTAAGAAATCTTTTCTAGACTACTATCAAAAATTATATAAGACTACTAATGTATAAATTTCAGACATAAATAAATATTTAAGTGAGGCTAACTTTCCTAAATTGACAGAAGATCAGAAGCAAGAAATTAATGGTCCAATTACCAATGAGGAGATTGTGACGGTTATTAAGCAATTAAAATTAGGTAAAGCGCCAGGTACGGATGGCTTGACATCTATTTATTATAAAACTTTAGTTGAAGAGATGACTCAACCTTTAGTTGAGCTTTTTAATAATATATTGCAGGGTGCAGAGATCCCTCCATCATGGCGTAGTGCTTTTATAAGATATGGTGGAACATTCAGAGAATTTTTAGAAAGAGGGTAAAATTTACTCCACAATTGTTTTTGCTTGGTATTGTTACTGATTGTGATGCTAAGGAGGTTATATTGATGTTGAATTTGATTACAGCCGCAAGGCTGCTAGTAGGTCAATATTGGAAGAAGGAATCTTTGCCTACTTTGCAAGAGTGGTTTTTTAAAGTATCTTATCTGGCGGAAATGGCAAAGATTTCGGCTTTCTTAAAAGAGCAAATGCAAGAGAAATTTTTTGCTGTATGGGAAAAATGGATAAATTT
The DNA here is from genome assembly GCA_039797435.1 of Crotalus adamanteus. Taxonomy (NCBI): domain Eukaryota; kingdom Metazoa; phylum Chordata; class Lepidosauria; order Squamata; family Viperidae; genus Crotalus; species Crotalus adamanteus. The sequence goes on along the minus strand of CM077935.1, from coordinate 6,883,982 downwards.
TATACAATTTAAATTGGATATGAAAAAATACTATTTAGCTTTTTTATAACTTGTATAAAAACTCTACTTTTTTTTCTTTTCTTTGCTTTTTTTTTAAATATTTTTTTCTTTTTAAGGTTTATAATTCTTTATTTATATATATTTTGTTCTTAATTATCTTATAATTTTGTTAATTTCTTTTAATTAAGCCTATATTCTGCTCTGGGAAGCTCGGGGGGGGGGGGAGGGAGGGGGTGATTTGGGAAGGGTTGGGGGAGGGTTGTATTGTTTTGTTTTGTTTTTTTTTGTCTTATTGTAGTTGTCATTGTTTTTTTTTCTGTTTTTGTAAAAGTTTTTAAAAAATTTTCAATTAAAATCTTTTCGCTTTAGGCCTCCGCCATGTGCAAAAAATTGGCCACACCCACCCAACTGGCCACGCCCACCCAGCACCCGACGATACGCAAGTGGGTTTTGGGTTGCAGTTTGGGCACTCGGTCTCTAAAAGGTTCGCCATCACTGCTATATGGTTTTGTATTGTAATATTTTAAATGGTTTAATATTATACCCTGCTGAGAGTTGCTATGGAATTGGGTGGCCTAACTTCATTTAATTAGTGGACATTTAATTAATAAATGTCACAAAGAGCTTGCAAAGGCAGACATTCAAGTAATCCTTCATTATGCCAACTCTTTCCAAAGAGATACGGGTGGAAAAATGGGCACACAATTTAGCCTGCCCAACACATCCACCCCTCAGAGTACATCTCCTGCAGTTTTGCTTTTCAAACATAGACCGACACCCCCTTCCTGCTCCCACCAGGCACCAATTACTGGTCCCCACCTCCCGCAGCAAATCTTGGTCCAAGTTATGGCGTGCCAGCATCATCTTGCGTTTGTACTGGCGGCACTGGAGCTCAAAGTATTGCCGCTGGCGCCGCAAAAGGTTGGCCTCTTCTTCGGCCTGATAATGTTGCATGTTCTCTTTTTGTCTCAGCAACCATTCCTGCTTTTCCCGCTTGGGTGTGCTCTGATTCTCCTGCAGCTCCTGCAAAAGGAATAGTGGGAAAAAGTGAACACTCCTTTGTTGGCACATTGGGCTAAGCTTTGGTTGTTGAAGGGCAGCATGTTCACAAACTGCGCTGAGTTCATCCGACATGCTAACACACAATGCAGTACACCATTGAATTATGGTTAACGTGACGTGCAAATTTAGATGTGGGGAAGTACAGTAATCTCCCCTCCTACATTTGTGTACAAGACTGGAAAAAACTGTGGGTAGATTCCTCTCAATTTGGTCAGCCCAGGGATTTTGGAATATAGATCTCATTATCTCTAGTTCACATACCAAGATATATATTGGGGAAAGCTATCTTACAAACAGTTTATGGCTGGAGGTTAACAGGTGCAAAATTCCAAAAGAATGCTTGTAAAATATACCTGTGGGCAAGTGTTCGTTTCCTTTTTAATATACCATTTTGTTTTTGTCCCGGAGCAACAACAAACATGGAGGACATAAAACCCCGCCTTTCAGAAATGTCTCTCCATGTTTGCCACATTATATGTTTGCTCTGCCTCTAAAAATCCTTATTGTGTGACTCTCAGGGAAACAACTCTATGATATTTCTATCTTTTTCTTCAAAGATACAGGCTGCATACTTAGGAACTGTCAGCATGACAGCATAAATCTCACTTGGTTATTTCTGGCCTTTTAGGACATGTTATCTTGCACATATTCCTAAAGACCAGTTGAATATTTTATCTTCCCCTAAAGAAGGAATTTGCAGCATTATATATGAAATAAAACAAATCAAAATAAGAAGAGAACAAATTGTGGCAAGAACTGCTAGAAATTGGGTGGTATGTAAATTTAACTCAGCATCATCGTCATTGTCATCATCACCATTGCTATTATCTCTGAAAGGCTTCATAGTCACAGGCAGAGGTAAGGTGGCAAATGGAACTTTGGAAAGTCAGCTGCCAACTATTATGGGATAATGAACTTTTGGCTTCCTGCTGCTATGTTTCACCACCCTTCAAATCAGGGTACCTCTTTCAGCTGCTCCTTCCGTAATTTATATTGGCGCTTCTGTGATTCAAGTAAGTTGCCCAACTCCTTCTTCTGTTGACCCAAGATATGTTGCTGAAATTTCTTCTCTTCAGCCAGGGCAGCTTTTGCCTGCAGAAGTGGGAGGAGTGGTCAGGGTCACCAATGATGGGAGTGGAACAGAAAGACAGCTTAGCCATGCCTAGGCTTGCATGCATGCTGGCAACTTTGTACATAGTCAGAAGATAGCAATAGCACTTAGACTTAAGCACCACTTCACAACCTTTACAGCCCTCTCTAAGTGGTTTACAGTCAGCCTATTGCCCCCCAACAATCTGGGTCCTCATTTTACTGACCTCGGAAGGATGGAAGGCTGAGTCAACCTTGAGCCGGTGAGAATCGAACTGCTGAACGCCAACAGTCAGCAGAATTAGTCTGCAGTACTGCACTCTAGCCACTGCACCACCACCGCTCATCCAAAGGGGGAGAAAAACTAGACATTACTGCACATGTAACTAATAACCTTAAACCATCCTTTAGAGCAGAGGTCCCCAAACCCTAGGCTGTGGCCCATTGGGAACCAGGCCTCTAAAGTGGAGGGTGAGGGCACAAAGCTTCATTTGCACACATGCAGGATTTAGGTTGCATGTGCAAAATCATTCCCCCCTCCTGAAACCGCCAAAGCCACTGGCAACAGTTAGTGGAACCAAAAAGGTTGGGGACCCCTGCTTTAGAGAGAATTGGGATTCCTAGTATGGGAAAGTGTACAATTTGACCTCTGGGAAGAAATGGCAAAAGGCAGTGGAATGAAGAGCCAGTGAGTAGATTGTCTCTTTGTAATTCCTCTCCGGACAAGGAGAGAACTTGAGATTGCCCACAAGCGCCACCAACAGTTTGCTTCTCAGGAGGAGACTGCAAGACTGCAATCTCTGGAAGATTTAGGGCTCTGTGAGATGAGCTATCTTGCTCAACTTTCAGCTGGAGCTATTAAGGATGGTGGTTTTGCATATTTCTTTATCTAGTCACTTTTGGAAACTGCTTGTTGACTGCCGTTCAGCTATTAGGAATCTTTGGATTGGCTAGTTTTACAGCACTGGATGAGTTTCCTTCAATCCTTAGTGAAAAAAAAAATTAAATACAAATTTAAGGACTTAAAATAATTCTTTTGGAATAAACAGCAAAATATGATTAAAATGATTTTGGAAAGTTGCAAGTCGATGAGGGGCCAAAATAGATTTGAAGTAAAATTTGGGAATTAATTGCACAAATCCTTCCCGTGGGAAGATTATTTTGTTTTGAATTCTCCTAAAAAATCATGATGGAGTAAGACTGAAAGCTTAACATTAAAGGGAACCAAGAGGAGCTAATGATTATAATTAAAAAGGAACTTAAATTTGAGTTACTAATATAGAATGAGGCAAAAAATTTAATATGGGATACACTGAAAGATCGTCTTGAACAATGTCATCTTTATAAGAGTCTGCCTCTTGTTAGACCAGGAGTCTTCAAACTTGGCCCTTTTATGACTTGTGGACTTCAACTCCCAGAATTCCTCAGCCAGCGTGCCTGGCTGAGGAATTCTGGGAGTTGAAGTCCACAAGTCATAAAAGGGCCAAGTTTGAAGACCCCTGAGTTAGACTATTTCAAGGATGCTGGGAAAGAGGAACAGGTTTTACTTGACGAGACTGAGCTGAAAGTGGATTAACAAATGACAGCTACAAGAATGATATGGAAAAAGATATTTTGGATATACAAAGAAACTGGCTAATGTCTTAATAATTAAAAGGGATAATATACTAAGAGAGTAATTTTCTTATACTCAATTTACCAAAGAAAGCTTTGAAGAATTTTGTAGAGGGGCAAAAAGAAAATATGAAAAGAAGTTAAGTTCTAGGACATTATTTGAATGGATCAAGATTGTTAAAAGGAAACAGAAGGGATATCAAGTTGGTTTATTTGTTCAAGATTAAAATAGATACATTGTTGTCTCTGGAAATCCCATAGTGAACTTTTGCTGACTAGGACTGAAACGACAAGAGATGGGAAGCGGAAAGAAGAGAACATGTGCTGTATTTTAAGAGAAGGTAATGAGTTACTAAAATTGTTTACACCTGTGATGAAGCAGAAGTAATTTTTTGTAGTTTTTTTTAATTATATTCTTATTTTTGTTTCTTTTTTATTTTTCCCTTTTCTGCACTTTCTATATTTTCTTTGTATTATTTTTTTTAGTTGTATAGTTTTTAATCTCTAATTGTAATTGCTAATAAAATTATTATAAAATAATTGTACAATTGGTACAAGGCATAACAATTTATTTCTTGACAACCAACAGAATTGGTTGTAAATACCCTTGTCTAAATTATTCAGTTCCTTGGGGGGGGGGGGGGGGGAGGATGTTTTAGTTTTAAAGAATAGGTCAGATCCAAGAGCACACGGGTCTGTTATGATAGAACCTATTTCTGTTTGGGATAATTGATCTCCTTGTTTTAGATGGCAAGTTAATACTGATCTACCAAAATGACCAGATTACTGCTGATGTGGCCAGAAAGAATGGGAACAATCAGAACAGTATGAGTTAATCAGGGAGGCTCTTCCCAAGCAAACCTGCAACACTATTTAATCTCACAAGAGTTATGTATAAATTTGTATGAGAAGGAATAATCAAAAGGAAATAGGGGAAATAATTATTTCAATTTGGAGATAGTCTTTCACCAAGGATTAAAAATATGCCACCTACAACAGTTGCCAGTACTTTGGTGACACCCCTGAAGGTGGTGATCAGCTTAATAAAAATGGATGGTAAAAATACTGAGGTCTCATGAGATTACTATCCATTTGCAAGATTTCAATCTTCTCTCATGAGACTGCAGTATTTCAGGCAAGAATGGTGAAAAGTCACAAAATGTTGAGATTAGTATTAGCCCTTCCTTCCTTCCTTCCTTCCTTCCTTCCTTCCTTCCTTCCTTCCTTCCTTCCTTCCTCCCTCCCTCCCTCCCTCCCTCCCTCCCTCCCTCCGAAGCTGTTTTAGTGCCTACCATACTAAAAGGGGCTTAATTTTTGCATTAACCTGACATGAAGTTCCCACTGCAACTTGTACTGGAGGCCAAAGTTTCCCACCTTCCCACTCTCCTAGGAATTTTTTGTAGTTTCTATCCCTTTGGCCAAGTGATCTTCCATCTCCCTATCCAAGTCTCCCATCCTCACCTCTTTCTCAAAAATAGCCTGATGCTTCTTGGCCAGTTTTTCAGCCTCAGCTGAAAAGTTGTTGCGGTGGGCCTCAAGCTCTTTGTCGAGACGCAGCTGGTGCTCATCCAGTTCAGCCCGCAGTTTGTTCTCCAAAGCCAGCAACTGTTTCTGATGTTGACGCCGCATCCGTTTGTAGCCACTCATCTGATCCCGCAGTGCTGAGTCTTGCTCATGCTCCTGGATTTGGCGAGTCACCTGAAAGGAAGGAATGGAAGAAAGGAGGAAGAGAGAAACAAGAAAGTCTAATTTAATCCAAAATTGTGAAATATAAACAACACCATTCATGGGTTTATTACTGAACAAATCCTGCCGTGGGGTAAGAAGAACAATACACTGAAGTGTGCACATTCAGATCCGAAGCAGGCCAGGATCTTCTGATCTGGTACGCGTGTCTTCTCACTCCCCGTTGGCTGATCCTTAAAGAATCTTACCTTTTCCTGGATTTGAATGGTGCCTGAAGGTGCTCAGGAAAAATTACATTCCAGTCAAGGGGAGGTTAGGGTGATGGGAGACAGGGCAACAGTAGGCAGTTTCTCACTACCACTGGCACAGTGCAAGACCAAGAAAAGGCACGGCTTGTTAAAGGAGCCTCCAAAAAGTAGAAAAAGAGTGCTCACACTGGATCCTATGTATCCTTGTGCACTTCAGATCCAACTATAGTACGCCACTAGTGCACAGAACTTCCCCTTGATGGTAAAAAAACCTAACAGTTTTTCATTCAAGATGACTCAGCTTAGATCAACAAATAAAGGAGTAAAACACGACGCATATATAGAAGAGGAACACTCTTCTACTGCGTAACATGATTCTTATTTTGGCATAATGATTATGGAAATTGGGAATGCTGGTTTTGCTCTTTTGACACAGAAACCATATGAAAACTGAATTCAGCTCTGAAAGGATTCAACACAGAAAAACCAAGAAAAACACTGAATCTCCCAAACATGCCCTCACTAAAGCCCCAGCTCTGTCAACCTGGTATGGTTCTACTCACTTTGCATCCTTGCCTTTCCTTCTGCAATCCTTACCACTATCATCATCCAAATATTAAATATCATATCTAGCTTCTGAAAGTTTGCCACCGCCGCAAAAGTTGTGTTCTAAATTAATGAAATAATCAAATGATTTAACGATTCAGAGTTTCTTTAATTGCATGGGATTTAATGAAGCAGCTGTCTTAAGAAACAGAAACATTGGACTTCTGGTGGCTGTGCTGTGACGATGGTGGCTATCTGACAGCCGTCCGTCACAGGAAAGCGTAAAAGCTGGCAAAACAGCGCCGATCAGCTGTTTTGCGGCTTGAAACCTTCCTCCCGGGCGAAGGGAGGAAGGTGAGCCTTCTCCTGGATAGAAGTAGAGCCTCACTAATCTCCCAGAGATTTTTTCCTGGGAGACAAAGAGTGAGAGCTCCTTCGGAGTCTGGGTGTGCTCCGCTTCCCTGGACGCCTTTGTTCTCCGGCGGGAGAACGAAGCTAGACGCTGCCTCCACTGCTGCTGTTTAAATGGAAACTGTAAGTTAATTTTAAAGCAGACAGAGCGGTCAGGAAGACAAGAATTGGATGATTTTATTTTAAACTTAACTCAGTGAGAATTAACATCTTCTCCTGTTATTACTTCAATCGGAGTGAAGAAATATGGCGGAGGAATCCTGCTTCTTTGTTACTTTCTTTATCTGAGAACTTTCACTTTTCACTTTCCATTCACTATTGCTAATTGGCAACAAAGTTTCAACAATGTAATAGACTTGGTTTATTTAAAGAAAATTCTTCTTTTTAAAGGGGAAATTGCTTTTTCTTCTCCTTTATTCCTATTTTATTATTTTTTTAAATTTTTTTTTTTAAAAAGATCCCAAAAAAATTATTTCCCCTCTTTTTTCTGTTTTAAAAAATGGCTTCAAAATGTCCTGGACCTCTCTCTCTTCCTAAAACTTCAATTTCCTCTCCAGTAACTCAGACTGTACAACAACCTAAACCTAAATCTTCCCCACCTTCTCCTCCACCTCAGGCAATTACACTTAAGGATTTACAAGATACTTTGGATAAGAAAGACTGTACAAAAAACAGCAGAGCTCCTGGCTCAAAAAAATAATGAGCTGAGGGAAGATATTGCGTTTGCACTCCAGGGGCTTGCTGGTCTTGTAGAAAAGATTGACGACCGTGTGGATGAGGTGGTTGGTAATGTTGAAATATTACAAGACAGAGTTGAAAAAATAGAAGATAATGTGGATGTTGCACAGAATGAAATTATAATGTCACAATATAGAGAAATGGAGTATGCTTTGAGAATAAGAGGCTTGAAGGAAAATGTTCAGGAGAATTTGAAAGAAGAAATTGCAGCAGAACTGGCTTCTATTTTGGAATGTGATCCTGAAGGAATGTTGAGAGATATAGAAAAGATCTTCAGAGTTAATTCGTGGGTTGCAAAACAGAGAAAATTACCAAGAGATGTGGTGGTTTACTTTGCTAGAAAATCACTTCGTAATGAAATTATACAGGCTTTTTACAAGCAAAGATTTCAGATTGCAGCTCAGGATGTGATAGTTTTAAAGGAAATACCTTCCTAAATTCTCAGAAAAAGAAAAGACTTTGCTTTTTTGGCTGAAGAATTTAAGAAACGACAAATTCAATTTAGATGGGATATATCTGTGGGGATAGTGGTGACCTACGTTGGCACACGATATCGTCTTAATACAATTTCAAAAGCAAGAGATTTTTATGTTACTGTTTTAAAAGGAGGTCTACCACCATCTCCAAGATCAAAAAAGGAAGAGAGCAAGGTAGAAGCACAGCTGAATGTAGGTTCAATACCATTTTTGGGAGAAGAATTATTGGTTGAATCTATGCAACAGAGTTTGCAAATAACGGAAGACCCAAGGGAACAGAGAATTACACGTGCTGCTCATAAACGTAGAGAAAGAGAACAACAACAACAACAGCAACAACAACAAAAGGTAGATGATGGAGTTTCATCACAGTCTACTTCGGAGCCAGTGGGAGGAGCAAGGCCAAAGAGGTCATCGACTGCAAATTTAGAGGTTTTGTTCCAAAGGCTTCAACCTGCCAAGGATGGCAAAGCTTCTAACCTGGAATGTTAATGGTCTCAATTCACCACAGAAAAGAAAGAAAGTCTTTCATTATTTGAAACAACACAGAAATGATATTACTTGTTTACAAGAGACTCATATTATCTTTAAAGATCAAAAATATTTGTTTAACCCCCGGCTGGGGGTACATTTCATAGCTCCTGCTTTGCAGAAAAAAGGAGGTGTAGTTATTTATGTGAGAAAGGAGCTTTCACCGAAATTAATTGATTTTGATCCACAAGGAAGATATGTCATTATTGATTTATTAATAAATGATAAGAGAACTCTTCTTGTTGGATTATATGCTCCCAATCAACAACAAAAATATTTTTATAAGATGATTTACCAGAAATTAATTTCTTTGGATTACAAGTCAGTTATTATGATGGGAGATTGGAATGGTGTTCTAGATTCAAGTAAAGATAAGAAGGGTTCTTCTAAAGTCTCTAATCATGCAAGACTTCCGAAAGTTTTTTTTGATTTAAAGGATGATTTGGAACTTAGAGACATTTGGAGAGAACGGAACATGGAGAAAAAAGATTTTACCTTTTTCTCAGATAGGCACCAATCTTATTCTAGAATTGACTTCTTTTTAGTTACTAATGATTTCTCTCCTAGGGTGAAGAATACCAAGATATTTCCTAGAATAATTTCAGATCATAGTCCTGTGTGGTTGGAAATTTCGCCGGAAGAAGAGACTAGAAGGTCTTGGAGGCTGAATGAGAATTTATTTAGATATGAAGAGAATATACAGAGATGTAGAGGTTATTTAAAGGAATTTTTTGCTTGGAACATGAATAAGGGTACCTCAATGCCAATGGTATGGGATTCTAGTAAAGCATATATGAGAGGGATTTTGATTTCTATGAATAATGCTCATAGACGTAAACAGACTCAGAAACGTAAAGAGTTGGAAGATGAGATTAAATGTAAGGAAAAGATTTTAATATCTAACCCAATGGATAATAATTTAAAGGTTTCTATAACTCTGCTTAAGGAGCAATTTAATATGTTAATAGCAGATCAGATGGCAACTAATTTGAGGTATATGAAACACAATACATTTTGTAATGCAAATAAACCTGGTAGATGGTTGGCTTATCAATTATGTAAGAAACAGAAATCGAGGACTATAGATAAAATAATTTATAAAGGTAAAGAAGTGTATCAACAAAAATTGATTAAAAAGTCTTTCTTAGATTTTTATTCAAAGTTATATGCTAGTGAAACTATACAAATTTCAGACATAGAAAAATATTTACAGGAAGCACATTTTCCTAGACTTACGAGTGACCAACGTGATGGGATTAATGGTTTAATTACTTCTGAAGAGATTATTTCTGCAATTAAACAATTGAAGGTTGGCAAGACTCCAGGTACTGATGGACTAACAGCAATTTATTATAAGATGCTATCTGAAGAAATGATAGAACCATCAAAGGAACTTTTTAATGACATTTTGTCAGGAGCAGAGCTACCTCCATCTTGGAGAAGGGCCTTCATATCATTGATTCCAAAGGAAGACCAGGATCTGTCCCAACCTAGAAATTATAGGCCTATATCTCTTTTAAATACAGATTATAAGATTTTTGCAAAGATACTGGCAAATAGATTAATGCAGGTTTTGAAACAATTGATTCATACTGACCAATCTGGATTTATAATGGGAAGATATATGAAAAATAATGTAAGACAAATTGTTAACTTAATAGAGTATTTGGATAAGAACAACCAAATCCCTGCTGCTTTAATATTTATAGATGCTGAGAAAGCTTTTGATCAATTAGATTGGAAATTTTTATTGAAAGTCATAGAGGAAATGAATTTTGGAGACAAATTTTTGTGTGCTCTCAAGGCCATATATCAGCAACAATCGGCACAAATTATAATTAATGGGGGATTAACAGATGTATTTAAAATAGAAAAAGGTATGAGACAGGGTTGTCCCTTATCCCCCTTGCTATTTGTATTAACAATGGAGATTTTACTTATTAAAATTCGAGATTCATCTAGATTAAAAGGAATAAAAAGTAAGATTGATTATAGGCTGAGAGCTTTTGCTGATGATTTGGTTGTGACGTTATCCTATCCAACAGATTCGGTCAGAGATTTGGTTGAAATTTTAGCACAGTATGGACAGGTCTCTGGTTTTAAGGTGAATAAGAATAAAACTAAAATATTATTGAAAAATATGTCTACGAAGGGAAAAGATATTATAGTTGAAGCAACAGGTTATGAAGTAGTTAATAAGGTTAAGTATTTGGGAATATATATTACAACATCTAATGGAAAATTGTATAAGAATAATTATGAACGCTTATGGGTAAAAGTACAAAAAGATTTAAATGATTGGCAAAAATTACAACTATCGTTACTGGGGAGAATCTCAGTAGTAAAGATGAATGTTCTACCAAAGTTTCTCTTTTTGTTTCAGATGATACCTATTTTAAAAAAGGATGCTAATTTGGATGAGTGGCAGAAGGGTATCAATAAATTTATTTGGGGTGGGAAGAAATCAAGGGTAAAGTTTAAGATCTTACAAGATGCTCGAGAAAGAGGTGGACTTAAAGCACCTAATTTGAAATTATATTATGATGCGGCCACTTTAACTTTAGTAAGTGACTGGCTTAATTTAACAAATAAAAATATTCTTGCTCTTGAAGGTTGGGATTTACTATATGGTTGGCATGCATATTTAATTTTTGATAAGAAAGTAGTTTGGGTTTTTAAGTCACACATTTTAAGAAATGCTTTACTTCGAGTTTGGAAGAAGTATTATTGTAAATTAAATTATAAAATACCTATTTGGGGGATTCCTGGACAAGCAATTCAGGGGGTTTCTAAGGGGGTGAATTTTGATAATATTTCGTATAAAGAGTTACTTATTTGGTCGGGTACTGATTGGCAACTAAAGTCTTCAGATGTGCTAAGGCAAGAAAATATTTTACAATCATGGTTTCAATATTTGCAAATAGTGGAGAGGTGGACCTTAGATAAGAAAGTGGGAATTACTTTAGCAGATGAAAATTTGGTAATTCAGATTAAAGATCAGAAATATGCTCATATTAAAAGAATTTACAATGAGTTAATAAAATTGGATTCGGAAACAGAGTTAGTAAAAGATTGTATGATTAAATGGGCCCAGAATATTCAGGAACCGATTTCATTGGATTTATGGGAGGTAATTTGGATTAGAAATGTTAAATTTACGCAGGCTCAAAATTTGAGGGAAAATTTTTATAAAATGTTTTATAGATGGCATCTGGATCCTAAAAAGTTGTCTTGTATGTACCCGAACCTGCAACCTAAATGTTGGAGATGTGGTTGCTTGGATGCAACCTATTTTCATGTTTGGTGGACTTGTAAAAATATTAAAGCCTTTTGGATTATGATTTGGTGGAACATTCAAAAGGTTTTTAAAAGGAAGATTAAGTTTACTCCCCAGTTATTTCTTTTGGGTATTTTGGTGGATTTTGATGCTAAAGAAACTATTTTAATGTTGAATTTAATAACAGCAGCAAGATTATTGGTGGGTCAATATTGGAAGAAGGACTCTCTGCCTTCTTTAGAAGAATGGGTATTTAAGGTTTCTAATTTAGCAGAGATGGCTAAAATTTCTGCTTATTTAAAGGACCATTCACAAGAGAGATAAGTTATTGTATGGAGAAGATGGATAGAATATGTTCAGAAGAAATATGGAACTACAAAGTTTCATTTATTTTATGAGTAATGGATTTGTTTATAAAATTATGATGTTAAAGTTTGAAGAGAGTTAAGGGTTAGTATGATTTTGGTTATTGTATAATTAGTAAACTTAAATAGATTATGTTTAATATGTTTGTATAACCCTGTACTTGGCTCTGGGAAGTCGGGGTGGGGGGAGGGGGGTGGGGGGGAGGATGGGTTGAAGGTTAAATGGCTCAGATAAGTAGAAATAGTTTCATTGTATATAATATTATGTTTTATTTTGGAGAGAGGAATTGCTCGGGCATTTCTCCTGGACTGCATCCGGAATGAGAAGATAGGAGGAAGGGGAGAAGTAAGTAGGAAGGTTGAGGAGAAGGAGGAGAGGGGGAGAGTGAAGAAGAAGAGGGAAAGAGGGAAGTGAGAGAAAAGGTTAGAGGGTGGATGCGGTTTGGGGGGAAATGGGCAATATCGAAAGTTGTGTGTATAAATTTATTTTACTCTTTATCTGAAGTATTTTTATGATGTAATGTAAAATTTAAAATAAAATTTTTTTTACAAAAAAAAAAAAAAACAGAAACATTCACATTTTAAATAAATATTGCTAACCTCTCTTAGAAAATTGTTGAAAAAAAAATGTTCTCAATACAAAAGGTGTAGATTTCTGGCACTTATCCACTATTCCGGTCTTACCAAAGGAAACTTTAAACTATTTTGCTTGATCGGCTCCTAAATAATGTTAAAAATAATCATAGTTTCCAAAGCCATCTTGCTCACCATGAATATACTTTTTTTAACAGGCAGAACTACTGCATTTCAGGTGGATTTCTTTCTGTCCTAATTTTCTCTGCTTCTTGCTTAACAACTGCACTGCAGCAATTCCTACAGAGGGCTCCAGATGCCACAGACATTGAAACTTTACTAATACATTAAGAGAAAGGAAGAAGAAGGTTTTGTAGGCAGCACCACCAGCAATTTATGAAGCCACCAGGAAAGGAACAAGGCTGGCAAAACAAAAATGAAAGGACCGCATCCAACTGAGATCAAGTTTTGTGTAGGGGTAAAGGTGCTGGACCAGAAACAAGGAAACTGTGAGTTCTAGTCCTCCTTTAGGCATGAAAAGCAGCCAGTGACTTTAGCCACACTCTTAATCAGCCAACCCATCTCATAGGGTAGTTGTTGAGGGAAAAATAGAAGGTGTGACCCTTCTATGCACTGCTTTGAGTTGTACAAAATATGAAGGCAGGATATAAATCTAATAATACAATAAAATATAAGCAAGTTTCTCCCCTCACCAGAGAAGCTGTACGAATGGTGGCAAAGTGATCTCGGTTACGGCAGTAGGCACGACGTCGGGCGGCTGATGATGAGCTCTGGGGCTCCATTTCCGGCTGGTAGGGATCATCATACAGATTGTCATGGCCCTGAAAAGCATTAAAATGCATGTAAGAAGCTATAGGCCTTAGCATCTAACATTGCCTCTGCAAATTTTCCTTTAAAAGGCACATACAGAATATAGAGCCGGAAGATCAAACAGGACTTCTATGAGTAATTTAGGATTAGCCAGTTTTAGGAAGTGGAAGTGTAGAGATAGAGTGGAGCAAGACCACAAACTGTTGTAGAGAGTACTATAGAACAGAGGTCCCCAACCTTTTGGGCACCAGGGACCGGTTCCATGGAGAAAGGATTTTCCACGGACAGGAGAGTGCGTGGTTTTGTGTGCTGCCTGCATCCCATGGAGGGAGCTTTGCTTGTTTATGCAGACCGGTTGCTGGCATGCCACGGCCTGGTACCGGTCCATGGACTGGGGGTTGGGGACCCCTGCTATAGAAAGAGTTCCAAGATTTTGGAAGTTTAAAGTAATATAGTGCCTAAGGCAATCTTCCAAACTTGACACCATCCAAATGAGTTGTGGCAGTAATTCCTAGAATACTAAGCCACTGGAGGTTGTATCAGATGGACATCTGTGCCATGTTGAGGAAACATAGGTTGAGGCTTCAAATTCAGTCATGTTTCCAGTTTTAAGCATAAGGCAAGATCACAAGGATAGCCCAGATTAAACATGAACAGACTAGGCATTTTTAATCTAGTTGGGTTTCCTCCAACTGCTGTTTCCAAAGTATGTAGAAATTTAGCTGCAATCCCAAGAACTGTGGACAGCTAGGGAATACTAGTCTAGAAAAAAAATTGATTTTTTCTCCAAAAATAAAGGGGGAGGGGAAAGTGTACCCACCCAAGTCTAAGTTACTCAACATAAGGAAGCAAGTAGGATGTAATGATCCACTGGATTCCAATTCTGTGATCATCAGCATGCTTCTCTCTCTTCCTCCCATCCCCCTCTGGACTTCCATTTTCTCTATCAACTCTGGTGTTTTTTGTTTCATCACAACGAGGTGAAGGATACTCCAAATTCAAAACTGAGCTTTTCCCTTTATTATCTCAGGATACCCATATCTTTATGGCCGATTTGCAGGGAGGCTTACATTTTCTATCACATGCTAGAAAATATTCCACAATGTTTCCCAACCTTCACTTTATTCTGAAATTGACACTTGACTGCTCTTGCAGAAGCACACTGAGTTCTATACCGGCAGACGGTGGATGACGGAGCTATTGGAGGTGACGGTGTGCTCGCCTTCCTGCATCATAGCAATCTCAGCCCCATCATCATCATCTGAGGCATCAGCCAGGCTGTTAACACTGCTGCTCTGACTGCTGGCACTAATGGACATACTGGGTACTGAGTGGCTGCTCTCCATGCTATTGATGGTTCCTGTCCGGTGAAGAAACTGCTCTACTTCCTGAAACAGAAAAGAAGGATTAAATGAGAATGAGACAGGTGAAGCTGCAAACAACTGCTTCTGAGAGAGAGAGAGAGAGAGAGAGAGAGAGAGAGAGAGAGAGAGAGTATATGTGTGTGTGTAGGGCAGGGGTCTTCAAACTTGGCCCTTTTATGACTTGTGGACTTCAACTCCCAGAATTCCTCAGCCAGTTGGCTGAGGAATTCTGGGAGTTGAAGTCCACAAGTCATAAAAGGACCAAGTTTGAAGACCCCTGGTGTAGGGAATGGTCTTGGAGTAAGGAAGCCTCCTGCACTGTTACTCTCATGATGGTGAGAGAATTATATGAGCTGAAGTCCAAGAAAGCCAGGGAGAACTGCATTAGGAAACGTGGGGAGACAACAACAGAAACCAAAAGGGAAATCTTAACCTCTTCCTCTTCTGGTGCCTCTGCATTTGGACCATTCTGAGCCTCCTGGAAGAGAATTTTCTTCATCTTGCGGTACTGCAGATTGTCAAGCTCCCTCACTGCATCCTTGGTCCTCTGAATCAGGTCCATGATAACCGTCTGGGGTCGCTCCCTCAAGAGAAAGTGATGCTGTGGAGTCACAGGAAGTAATAGCATGAAATCAAGGAAGTGGGTCTGCGAAAGGTCCCCGAAGCTATCCACCGATCTCTTAGAATTTGTGATCTGACCAATCCTTTTCCACTATTAAGTACACTCACAGGGTTGGGATAACAACTACTGAGATTTCTTAGGACCTAATAACTACATTCTTTTAACAACAATGTATAATTACTCTCAATTTAACTTGAGCAAACCTAGATTTAACATGTAATGGTTAGTCAAGTCCACTTAGGAACAGAAAGTGAGAGAAACTCAAATACTTTGGAGGACAGAATAACTCATTGCTTATCAACAACTTAATAAGGAAAAAAAATCAACCAAAATCAATGCTAGGTGTACACTTCCAAAATACAATTCTACAATTCTATGAATCCAATGTGAAGACTCAGTATTTATCATGGGTCTGTGGGGAATAAATGATGAAGTGTGTTATTTATTAGGGTGTTTCCCTAGAAACATCTGTACCAACATTTTTCATGGATTACCACTTCCTGATGCTAGCTTTCCTTTAACACACTCTTCTAATTTAAATATCTAGTGTTCTTATCTTTAACTTCTTGTTATTGTCCCAGATGGGATAAAATGAATACAACTTCCACAGCTATAGGCATTGTGTGCTGGAGATGGGGAAAAAAGGAATCTTTCAGGAGTTGAAAACGGGTAGAAGATACCTTAAGCAGCACATCAGAGGTTGGACGGTCCTGGGGGATCTTTTGTAGGCATGAATCCACAAAATTTCGGAAATATTCAGACCTGAAAAAAAACAGGGAAGAAAGTCAGGGATTCATCTGAATCTATAAACCTCTCTTTTTTTGCAAGCTTAAAGCCATTTGTGGAGTTTTCCTTACCAGTGACTAGACTGCAGCAGTGGTGAATCATTCTGGGCGATGTGGTATAAGGCACTCATAGCATTCATGTTAAAGAGGGGTGGTTTGCGCTCCGCTGAAGACACAAGGACAGCTAACGTTAGCACTACCACTCGTGTTTTTGCAGAAAGCCCTCTTCCACATCATTCCCCCCCATAACTCCAACCTTATAAGGCAAGTAAGCTCATTCCATACCAAGTTCAATGCAAGTGATGCCAAGTGACCAGACATCCACCTTGCCGTCATACTGCCCCTCATCCATGGCTAGAATCACCTCGGGAGCCATCCTAGAAAGAAATCGCAAGATAAAACAATCATACATTGTGACTTAGCAACGGCACACGTGGTTACTTAAGAGCCTGAAAGATTATTGCACCAAAGATGCACGACCCTGGACATAGACCACAAAGTACTGCCAAGTTGTCAATGTTGCTATTAATCAAAGAGGGGAAATTATTAATACACATTAATGTGTATTATTAATACAAATATATAATTTATTTCATTTTCTTAGACCCCATTACTTCTTGAAATGAGGCTCCAAAGCATGCCATTTAAAGTTCACTTATGGCGCCTCCCAAAGCTCGAACACTCCTGAATTACACCCTCCAATCTTTGACCTACAAAAGGAGACTTCATAACTTTTTTTACAATCAACTGTTGTTAAACTACACTGGGACTCTTTGCAAAAACCCAGGGAACCCACATTTCTAATTATCAATTTCTCTAATTTCTTCTTGTTCAAAGAACCAGGGAGTCTCCAATGCTTATCTACTCCCTCACTGTCTCTTCAGCCACATCTTCACTCCTCCCAGTGGCTAGGATATGGGGATATGGCCAATAAAGGCATTCCTGCTCTGTTTCAAATTAAACAAAAATCTCATTCTGCCAGCTTACCAATATGGGGTGCCAACAAAGGAGTTAGCAGGAGCAATTATAGAAGCTGAGCCAAAGTCCCCCAGCTTCACTTGTCCTGGTTCAGTCAGAAGGATATTCCCAGCTTTCACATCCCTGAAAAGACAGGCACAGTAATTAAAAATTGAATAGAGAAGCAGAGAACAGTGGAGGAAAATGGGCAGCAAGATGAAAAACAGTGTGAGCGGCAGGAGAAAGCAGGAAGACAAAAGTTAGAGCAACATTTATATGGACAAGGAAGACCAGGAGAAAGAGAGAGGGCTATATTAGCGAACTTCTATATTGGTAATGGCCTCTGAGTCTCAATAATTTGATAGGAACAAGTGAAAGATTTCTGCTCTATTTAAATTAGGCTGCCAAAATGACTGACTCCTGAGGCAATTAAAATTTTTTTTTTAGTAGAAGAAGAATGTGTATAGCAGGGCTTTTCAACCGGTGATACCACCTGGCTGGTGGTACGTGGTGTCACCTTCCTCCCCCCTGCGGCGTCGCCTTCCTCCCCCCACTCCACTCCTTCCCAGCTCACTTGTTTGTGGAAAACATGCTGCTTGGCGGCAGCCTGCATGAACCCTACCGAATGTGCCCTGCAGGAGGGCGCGTGAAGAGCGCAGGCGCAGAGCAAGGCCCCGCCCTCCCCAGGGACTCATTGTGCAGCAACCGGATTGACTTCTTCTTGTGCATGCAGGTCAGCGGGATGCGTATTGCCCTTCCCCTCTCTCTTCTTACTTCACAACAAGCGCTAGCCTGATAGGAGACAGAGCCGTCCACTCCCTCGGCAGGAAGGGGTTTGAGACCGCTCGCGTCGCGGCCCTGACCGCCAACATCACAACCGCCCCTCCTTTTCTCCCTTCTCTCTCTCTCTCTGTTGCGGCCTCACACTCTTCCATCTTTTCCTTCCCCCCCGCGAGCTTGCGATACCCCTCAGGGCCCTCACGTTGCCTCCCGAAGGACTCATCCCGCAGCAGCAGGTGGGAATCGAGGCCGTTTGTTTTCTTGACGCGCGCCAGGCAAAGCCAACAGAATGCGGGTGTGGAGGGAGAAATGCACCCGCCTGACTCCCTCTCCCCAGCTTTGCAGCATTTAACCCTTCACCATTTCCGCGACGGCCGGCCTGTCCTCCCGCCTGCCCATTTCCCCTTCTGTTGCCTGTATCGCACGCTTAAAGTCTGAAACAGCCAGGCTCTTGGCTGACTGATCGCCTTTCTTCCCCCCCCCCCCCAATCTTTTTGGGAGATGTGCCTTTGCAGCAGGCTTCCCCTTCCGTTAGTTATTGGAGGTTTGAAAGGCAAGCTGCTCCTGGAGCGTAAAAGTAGAGGGTCCAAACGGCGAGAGTGACGCAGCTCTCCGACTCTCTGCTTCAGGCTGAAACAGTCTCAAAGGTGGGGACTGGAGATTACTTCGCCTGAAGCAAGGGTGACTTGGTGGCGATGCGGGTTTGTCTCCCTTCCTTTGGAGGAGGGAGAAAAGCGTCGCTCTCTTCCTTCGGGCGGGTGCAAATGTAACTTAAGAACGGTACCAATGCGGCCAGAAATGGGCATCTCTCAACAGCGCTGGGGAGAGCTGTGGGAGGAACGATGTACACGGAGAGGATCGGGAAACCTGGCTCGAACGCTGGGCCCCGGTAGGGGAAAAATGACTGAGAGAAGTAGCCGGTTTGTAACGTACGTGCCTGAAAACGGGAGGTGAACCGGCGACATCCCCGCCCTGCCTGTGCGCTCTCCTCTGCCTCTGCGCGCGCACAGGCAGGGCCGTGATGTGTTGCTGCCTGCCAAAACCAGGCTGGGGTCTGGGCAGCGTAGCACAGGACAATGGAAGGAAGGAAGAGACAATGGGAGCTGCAGCGCTGCAGCCTTCCAGTCCCGTGAGCGTTTCTGCGCTGTGGTCCAGGCCTCGCATTCATCAGCTGTTCAGTGGCTGGAAGACAGAGCCTTTCAGCCTTTGGCTCCCTACCGCGGCCTCGTGCCCATCAGCAGTTCGGTGGCTAAGAGTAGGAGCCACTCAGCTGTTCATAGGGACGCCCACGCGGCCTTGCGCCCATCAGTTGTTCTGCGGCCAGAAGTTGGAGCCGCTCAGCTGTTGGTCAGGACGCCCACGGAGCCGACACCCACGCTGCCAGGTAGAACAGCGCCGGCCGCTTGTCTCCTTTGCTGCCCCGCACGTCGTCCTCGACCCCTCCCCCCGCCCGTTCATGTCGAGCCCACGGGGGCTTGACAGGGAGAGAGGGAGGGATGGAGGAAGTGACTCCTCCTCTCCTAAGGTTCAAAGCATGATCAGCTTCCCAAGGGCGCCACAATCCTCACAAAAGCGGGGGGAGAAGCAAAGGGGGTGAGAAAGCTCACAGCGGGCTCAAAGGAGCACCTGTCAATGTCAGAGACAAGAAACTCCCCCACAAACCCAGGGGAAGGGGTGGAGAAATGGAGCCCTCTTTGGGAGGAAACCGCCACCTTCTTCTCCTCGACTTTGCACTCTCCTGTTTCTCGGCAGCCGGGCTGCCAAGCCTCTACTGGCTGGAACTCCGCATTTGTTTTATTTTTTACTTCTCGCCTTCATGTGTTTCTGCCGTACCTCCTTGGTGCTCCCACTCCCGGGAATGGGGTGGGCGGAAGAAAGCTTGGCTAGGCTAGGCAAAGAAAAGCCACGGAGCCGCGAGCTAAGATTGCAGGCAGGCCGGGCAAGGGGTGAAGAAGAGGAAGGGGATTGGGAGAGAGGAAACGCCAAGCTTGTCCTCACCTCTCCCAAGGACATCCTGCCCCACCTCACAGGAACACCTGGTTTCAGATTTACGCCGCAAAAGTTTTTCTCGCACAGAGGAGAGAGGAAAAACAATTACGGAACACTCGGGAATCCCTTGCAAGGCACCATGTACCTTGGTGCTTATTTCCTAACGCCTTCCCCCCGTGTTTTCTGCTCCACCCCGAATTCGCCTCTCTTCCACTCTCCTTACGCAGCCATCTATGGTCTTAATACAGCCCTAAGTCTGTCTCGCTTTCAACACCCCCTAAAATTCTTCATTCAGAAGAATGAAGGGGCGCGAATCGGCGGGTGCTCAGAAACGCCGATTCCGCGCTCCTGCCCACCAAACTTGCTTGCTTTCCGCTTGCTTTCTATCTATCAACAGCTTTTGATGCCTCTCCTTGTCTTCTGAATTTTGTTTCTGCAAACGAGATGAGCAGGAGCACGAGATCGGCGTTTCTGAGCACACACCGATTCGTGCCCCTGCCCTCTCACTCGCGCAAGCAAGTGAGCTGGGCAAGAGCCCAGGATCGGCGTGTGCAGCTACAGCTGAGCCGCACTTCTGCTGAGCCACCCAGAAGCACGGATCAGCTGTAGCCCGGCACTGATCCTGGTGCTTCTGCTAAATTAGCAAGCGGCATGTTTTCCGGCAAAGCGCGAGCAAGTGAGCTGGGCAGGAGCCCAGGATCAGGGCACGCAGCTACAGCTGCTCCGCGCTTCTGTAGAGCAGCCCAGAAGCGCAGATCAGCTGTAGCTGCTCTCCTGGGCTCCTGCCCAGCTCACTTGCTTGCGCTTTGCTGGAAAACATGTCGCTTGCTAATTTAGCAGAAGCGCGAATCAGCTGTAGCCCGGCGCTGATCCTGGCGCTTCTGCTAAATTAGCAAGTGGCATGTTTTCCGGCGAAGCACGAGCAAGTGAGCTGGGCAGAGCTCTGCCTCTGCCTCTGCGTGTGCACAGGCAGGTTTGGCATGTCGCCATGGCCACTGACAGCACAGCCACCAGCCACGCTGGCAGCCTGCCCCCCTCCCCTTGTCCCTTCCTGGGCACAGAGGGGGGGAGGAAGAAAAGGACAAAGAGGGAGGGAAGTAAGGGACAATGAGAGAGGGAAGGAAGGAACAATGGAAGGGAGGGAGGGAAGGAGGAAGAGACAGAGGGAGGGAAGGAAGAAAAGAAGGAAGGAAGGGACAATGGGAGGGAGAGAGGGAGGGACGGAAGGCTCCCATGCCTGTCCCACCCCTTCCACCAGAGACCCACGGATCCCCCCCACATCCCCACCCGCACCCCCCACAGGCACCCTGCAACCTGAGTGATGAGCTGGCCACGCCCCCCTGGCCATTGACTTCATTTGTCAAAAAGTTGCAAAAGGTGATCACATGACCCTGGGGATGCTGCAACAGTCATAAGTGTGAAAAATGGTTATAAGTCACTTTTTTCAGTGCCGTTGTAACTTCAAACAGTCACTAAGCGAATTGTTGTAAGTGGAGGACTACCTGTACTTTATCATTTTTTTCCTTTTTGGGGGGTCATCAAGTTTTTGACACCTTGCTGGGCGACTGGTGATACTCGGATATTGCCTTATCCTAAAAGTGGTACAATGGGTGAAAAGGTTGAAAAGCCCTGGTGTATAGCACAGTTCTTGAGTTGAAAATATATATGTAGTCTTTTTTTTAGTGGTCATTAAGCAAAGTGGTTACTAAGTGAAACTGTGACTGCATTTATTATCAGACTTCAGGTTTTATTTGCTTTACCGACCTTTGAAGGTTGTAAATGTGAGGATTGGTAGTTATTTTTTCATCCATGTGGTAATTTCCAACAGTTGTTAAAAGAGGCAGTCGCTAAACGTGGACTACCTATATTAACTGCAAAATCTGACAGAAAGCAACATGTTTTAACTATATGTCTTTTCCTTAAGTTGTTTTGGATATCAAGGATTTATTAAAATATAAAGCTGATTTGAGAAACTTGAAAACTGTCCCGTTCTGATAATTGAGCTAAACTGCATAAAGTGCAACATTTGACTGAAGCATGAATTTGACAGGTAATTTTGCCATTCTGCCTGCAAATCATCTAAAGAGAATAAACGGTAAAATGTAGCAAGAAACAGGGTTGGGTCAGAATGATGCATGGAGTTGACTGAAAAACAGAGTAACAGATTCCAGTACAGATTTCGCAATGCAGCAACAACTAGATCAGAGGTAGGCAACCTTGGCTCTTTTATGACTCATGGACTTCAACTCCCAGAATTCCTGAGCCAGCCATTCATGCTGGCTCAGGAATTCTGGGAGTTGAAGTCCACGAGTCATAAAAGAGCCAAGGTTGCCTACCCCTGAACTAGATCATACTATCCTACACTAAATGGGTGTTACAAGCAGCAATGTCGAGAGCAGTCATACAATATAGAGCTCACCTGTGGATCATATTGTGTGAATGCAGGTAGGCAAGTCCCTGCAGAGCACCATGTGTTATGGCTGCAATCTCTACTTCCTGCAGTGGCTTCTTGTGCACTAGGAAAGAAGGGATGGAGGAAAGAACATTATTTAAAGGTCTTAGAAAAGCTTTGTGGGAAGACTCTTCAATTGGTCTTGGGACTCACCTTCCAGCAAATCTGAGGCTGAGCCTAGGCAGTATTCCATCACCAGCTAGTGAATTAAGAGGAAATGTTAGCGTAGGGCAAATAAATCCTTTGAACCTCAAACATCCTGTCCCAATCAGGGCTCCAGGAACCCAGTATGCCAATTCCATTTTGTACCTGGCATTTCCAATTCACTTAAGAATATAAGAACAGCCCCCCCCCCCCAAATCAGACCAAAAGTCCACCATTCTTGCACCAATGTCATCCAGACACCTCCAAAACCCCCATGAGTATAAATAGAATACCACTAAAAACAATTGTCCAAGGTTTTCAAGAAAGGAGCCACCACTCTTTGCATTGCAATTCCCTCCCTTAAACTGCACTGTTTCAGGCAGAGAAGCAAGAAACCCAGTCATCATTCAGGCTCTTTTCAAGATTCCCCCCTCACCCAAAGCCCAGTTCATCTGCATTTTCACTGCATTTCTTAAATTCTTTAAAAGGCTTTCTGTAATGTATCACCACAATGGCTCAGAATGACCTGTTTCACTCTCATCTTACCCATGCTGTATGTTCCCGTAAGTAGCAGCCCTTGTATTCAATTGTGTTTGGGTGTCGTAGCTTTTGCAAAAATTTCACCTCCTTGATAATGTCCTGCCATTTCTGGAAAATACAAAAGTGAGCCTGAGCTCCAATATACTTCTATATTTCGAGTAAAGGAGGGAATATTACAAGAAGCCTAGAAAATCTGAAAATCAGGAGAACTGGATTACCTAGGCCAGGGAGAGGCTAGAAGTTAATGGTCAACACAACTGTGTTAAGAGTCTAAAAAGGACCAACCTCATTAGACTGCTTCCCACTGTAGGACATCTTCTTAATAGCCACCACTTCATTGTTGCGTATGTCTCTGGCCTGGGGAAGATAAAGAGAATAAACCAAAGAAGGATGGTGAAAATAACTATCAGTACCCACAGATAGTCAAGTTCAGAGAGGAACTTTGTTCCTATGCCTGGAAAAACTACCATTCAAAAGGAGTAAATTTTACATCTCACGGTGAATCAGGCATTCTTAGAGCAGAGCTGCCTATGAGGCCAGAGATACGTGGGAGTGGCGAGTACCCGATATTGACTTAAAGTTATAACATCTCTACTAAATCAGACCAGTTCATCTTCCCACTTCTGATCATGACCAATCAGATTCCCCCTGAGAAAGCCATTAGCAAGATGTGGAGAAAGTCCCTCCCACTATTGCTCTTCAACATCTAACATTCAGTAGCAGGGGTCTCCTGATGGGATGGGACCCAGAAGCAGAACTGATTCAGCTATAAGCAAGCCAATGGGAAAGAGTTGTGTTAAATCATCTTGGCAAGGTTTGAGCATGAGCATTATCACTCCTTTGGCACTCACAAAGTAGACAGCTCCAAAACTGCCATGACCAATCTCCCGCAGGTCAACAAAGAGCTTCTCAGGGTCATCCTTGAAGAACAGCTCAGCCACTTCAGGGTCCTTCAAACTACCAGCCCGGGCATTAGACGGCATGGCGGCCGTGGATGAGGCTGGACTTCACTGTTGCTGTTCTCCTAAGGTGGGAAACAAATATTAACTGAACCAGCTGGGTATAAATAAGGTAATTTATTTTTATTTATAAGATTGTAATTCAGTGATATCTGATGCCACCATCTTGCTGTAGCAAAGCAAATCCTGAGATCCTTGCTAGAAGGGTATAAATATACAAAAATTATACTCCCATGTGAAGTGGGTTCAAGGCCACATGCAACCCTGACAAAGCTCAGAAAGCCTTTTCAAAAGGAATCTGTAAGCACTGACTCCTATTCACAGAAATAAGAGATCTGAAACAAGATAATCAATGAGAGACGTCCATAGCGGGAAGGCCATCAATGCCAAATGGAGACAGATCTTGCAGCAATACAGAAGGTAGAATAGACTTCTCTTGTTCAAATTGGGCTTCTGCTATTTATGTGACAGCATTCAACTAGTAATTGTTAGGACACTGAAGTACTAATAACAGCTTTACTTATCTCTACATTCTCCACTTTTCTAGCTCTAGCTCAAAGTATGTTTGTTCTTTATTCTTTCTATGAAAATACAGGAGTTTTGATAAAGCTAGACCAGGGATAGGCAACCTTGGCTCTGGGAGTTGAAGTCCACGAGTCATAAAAGAGCCAAGGTTGCCTACCCCTGAGCTAGACCTATTTTCCATAGACACAAAAATCACAGCAGATTTTTCCCTAATTTCTGATCACTAAAATATTCTCTATTGATTGCTACTTTAATGAGAGTACATTTTCTCTCTCATACAGCGACTCATGTTTCAGTCTTGTACACCCCACATTTATATTGCAATGGGCACACACTTCCATTCAAGTAATAAAATTCCCATCTACTCAGTTTACCAGATTTGTTATTGGCATTAATTTCTGCGCTATCTTTATTGAAAGGAGAGATGAAGAAAATATGATTCTCTATTTAAAAAAAATACAAGCCTTTGGAGGGTTTGCTAAATATTTTCAGTTTTATTTTTAACTGAAAGTTACGTTAACTGAGTCCAGTTCAATACTATCATGTCTCTTTGTCCACTATAACTACTCTGCTGCGCTTAAGCAACTGCTTCTTATGTAAAATGAAGAAGTTGGCTATAAGGGATTAAAAGGAATTATAGGAACATAGACCAAGGGATTTCTAGAGCCTTGAACAAAATTTTACTGGACTTGTGGTATTTGTTAGCTGGGAAGCAGACAATTTAGTCCTTTACAAAGAATGTAGCGAGTATGGAAGTTGGTTATTTATGTATAATCCTCATACAAGTACATCAATCTCTTCATTATTGCACAATGTCACCCAAGTCTTAACTTTTATGAACATCACATGCATGCACATGAAATATTACATCCTATTAAGCAGATACCAAGAATGTCATGAGTTAGAGAAAAAAGTGTATAACTCACGTCCCAGGATAATGTTACAAGATCCAATCTGGGTAGGTCACTGGGACCAAGGTTTAGTTTCCTGAGCTTCCAGACTTGTCCTGGAACCCATCCTCAGGGAACTTATTTATGTTAGACATTCAGTTAGAGACAAGTTCCCCGGGGATGGGCTCCAGAACGAGTCCAAAAGCTTGGAAAACTAAACCTCTAGTCCCAGTGACCGACCCAGGTTGGATCCTGCAAGCGTGCAACTGTTTCTGGAACATGTGGGAACAGCTGTATCAGATGACATTCCCCCATACAAAAACATTGCTCCTTCTCTGTAAATGAGTCCTTTTGAGTAGGGCAGTGTTTCCCAAACTTGACAATTTTAAGGCATGTGGACTTCAACTCCCAGAATTCCACAGCCAGCGTTGCTGGCTGTGGAATTCTGGGAATTGAAGTCCTCATGCCTTAAAATTGTCAAGTTTGGGAAACACCGGAGTAGGGTAATTTTTCTATATTCTTTCCCCATCTTCCAGTCTGCTATATCTACACCAAATTTCTCCAATATGATTCCCTCCAAGTGCACTGGACTACAGTTTCCATCCAACATCGCCAATAACTTGTTGAGAAATCTAGAAATGTATAGATTAATCCCTTTGGTAAGCACATTCTGGCTAAAAGCTATTTACACAACATTTCTAAAGTGAGCTCTTTAAAAGTTAAAGATATACATTTAAAAACTGATACTTTGAGCCTCTGAAACAAGACGGAATCAATGTTAAAATATACAAGAATATTTAGTCCAATCACAAAATAACCATGTGAGTAGAAAGTGAGCCTCACTCCAAAAAGCAAGAGGTAAATGTGTGTCCTACCAAACAGACTGTTCCTTTTGTTCTTAGTCCAATGGTGAAGAACTTAAGATTCCCAAAATGTCCAACAGAAGAAGCCTGGCAGGGATTCATGAGCAAGAAAACTTGCTTGCCAGCAGTTGATATTAATAACAAGGATTGCAGTTGCAGCCTTGAATGTCACAGAACTGGTATCTCTCATTTCTGGTTCATTCAAAATATCTTCGTAAGTATCCCCATTAAGGATGGTCCAATCACAATTCAGGATCCAATATCTTAATTTTAATCCATGAGTAAATTCTGGAAAATGCCTCCTCCTCTCTAGTTAGTTATACTTCAGAAATTTAGCATTTTGCTTATTTGCTCCTCAGAAAATCCATAGAATTTAATTTGCAGCACAAGTGAGCGGGATCCAAAGTTTCCCAGAAGCCAGCTTGTTACACTCTTCACTGTACAGTGCAATATCAGAACAGGAATACTCAATACATTTTGCAATTAAAACAGTCTCTTTTCTAGAATAAAACGTCTACAAGCTGCCTATCCCCACACTGCTGCTATGACTATCAAATGCATGAAGCACAAGGGTATCAATGCAGATCAAATGCTCGACAGATCTAGACCGTAGAAACAGATTTACCCCAGAAATGCACAGCCACCTAGATAGGAGGTTTCTCACACCAAGCCTTCCCCCTTGATTCGGTAGCAACTCAGGTGAGCTGAAAAATAAGATCCACAGCCTTGCTGCAACCCTATAATTCGAAGCAACCAGACAGAGTCCCTCCTGTTCACTCTCTGGGATGGGCAGTGGTTGCTGGACTGACTCCAGGGGGCTGAAATGAAAAATAAGGAAATCAACAGTTTGCAGGCAGGTTATGCCGGTCAGAGGAAATCCTTGCATTGTTCAGTTGCTTCCCTGGGAACAATCTAAAGCAGGGCTTTTCAACCTTTTTACCCATTGTACCACTTTTAGGATATGGCAATATCCGAGTACCACCAGTCGCCTAGCAAGGTGTCAAAAACTTGATGACAAAAAAAAAAAAAAAAGGAAAAAAGTGATAAAGTACAGGTAGTCCTTGACTTACAACAGTTTGCTTAGTGACTGTTTGAAGTTACAATAGCACTGAAAAAAGTGCCCCCCAACGCACAGCCGAGCAAGACACCTGCCTGCGGTGCTCTTCCTCCTGTCTGAGGCTTTCATTGTTGTGAGCATTTCTGTTGAGGATTGGCAGTGGGGGTGGGGTGGGGTGGGGGTGTTTGGTTTTTATTCCCCCCGTCTGCTGGGCGGTTGCAAATAGAGTTATACTTTTCCTTATCCCATTATTATATAGTATAATTTATAATACTCTTAACACCTCTTATATATATTTCTATAACACTACACACAATACATATACATTCTCCCTTAATTCTTTGTTAGCAATCCAAATTTTATAATATAAATGATGTCGCAGTTGCGACTGCTGCCTGTGGATGGCTGTAGTTTGAGCTGATACAAGGCAAAAGATTTCTTTCTCCCATATTTGGGTCGACAGGGTGCATCAAAAAGCACTCAAGATATACTATTCTCTAAGTATTATCACCACTCTTAATTTCATTCACTTTCACTCTTATTTGAATAATCACCTTTCTCTATATTTCTTTACTATGCTATAATTACTTTCTCACTTCTATTTAATTCAATTACTCAATTATACTTATTTCTATTTGTTTCATTTGCTTCATTCCTTTTAATACATTGCCTGACGCCCCTTTTCTACTTGTCGCTTAGTCCAGGGCTTTTCAACCTTTTCACCCATTGTATCACTTTTAGGATATGGCAACATCCGAGTACCACCAGTCGCCTAGCAAGGTGTCAAAAACTTGACCAAAAAAAAAAAAAAAAGGAAAAAAGTGATAAAGTACAGGTAGTCCTCGACTTACAACAGTTTGCTTAGTGACTCTTCGAAGTTACAATGGCACTGAAAAAAGTGCCCCCCAAGCCACAGCCGAGCAAGACAGCGCCCGGCGGCGCTCTTCCTCCTGTCCAAGGTTTTCATTATTGTGAGCATTTCTGTTCAGGATTGGCAGCGGGGGTGGGGTGGGGGGGGTGTTTGATTTTTATTCCGCCCCATCTTCTGGGTGGTTGCAGCAGGTTTTGGTCACTTCACATGACCCTGGGACACTGTGACCGTCATAAATATGAATCAGTTGCCAAGTATCTGAATGTAAATCACAAGACCCTGGAGATGCTGCAACGTTCTAGCTGATTGGCACTTCTTCTGGGCTCAGCAGAAGCGTCAGGATCAGTGCTGCTTTCCAGCTGATTGGTGCTTCTTCAGGGCTCAGCAGAAGCACCAGGATCAGTGCCGAGCTCCAGCTGGAGCCTGGTGCTGATCCTGGTGCTTCCACTGAGCCCTGACAGCCCCAAAGAAGTGCCGATCAGCTGGAAAGTGGCACTGATCCTGGCGCTTCCGCTGAGCCCTTACAGCCCTGCAGCTCCAGTCATCTCTCGCTCAGGCTTGTGCGGTGCTGCCACTTGTTCAGCTCATTCCCCTCGCCCGCTACCACTTTTCTAGGATAGTTGCGTACCCCCTGCCAGGTGCCAATGTACCACAGGTGGTACCCATACCACTGGTTGAAAAGCCCTGACCTAGAGGACCATCTTTTCCCACCAGAATTACCTCTGATCACTTTGTGCCAGAAGCAGCACTGGGTTGTCCTCCACTGAAAAAATAAAATCCAAAACACAATTTTTCTATGATGAGCCTGGCCTTCTGGAATGGCATTTGGTTGGAGATGTTAGTTATCTCCAACATAACCTGCCCTCTGGAAAAAGTTGAAAACAAGAGCTTTTCTAGAGGGTTTTTGAGGCCAGATATTGTATTGTTTGAAGATTTACACAGTTTTATTTAGATTGTCATGTTTTTTTTTATTGAAAAGTTTTATACAAATTATTACAATACAATATCCCTCCCTCCCCCCCCACCCTAACCCCCCCCACTTCCGAGAGCTGATTACAGGGTTACAAATAAGCAAACAAATTCTAACTGAGCTTATCCAACTATACCAATAACCAAAACCACAAAATACTTTAACTCAAATACAAGAAAATTTTAAAGAAAAACAAAAATAACAATATAAACAATTCCCACTTTAAACTATAAGTTATTCAAAAATTAAATGATACTTTCTAATCCCATATTTATTCTGTACATAATTTATCCATCTTCTCCACACCGAGATGTATCTTTCTTGTGAATGATCCTTCAAATAAGCAGAAATTTTGGCCATTTCTGCTAAATTAGAAACTTTAAGCGACCATTCTTCTATAGTGGGCAAAGAATCTTTCCTCCAATATTGCCCAACCAGTAACCTTGCAGCCGTAATAAGATTCAACATTAAAATAGTTTCTTTAGCATCACAATCTACAATAATACCTAACAAAAATAATTGTGGTAAGAACTTTATCTTTCTCTTGAAAATCTTTTGAATGTTCCACCAACTCTTAATCCAAAAAGCTTTTATGTTTCTACACGTCCACCAAATATGATAATAGGTTGCATCCAATCAACCACATCTCCAATACTTAGGCTGTAAATTGGGATACATGCGAGACAATTTATGGGGATCCAAATGCCACCTATAAACCATTTTATAAAAATTTTCTCTTAAATTTTGAGCCTGAGTAAACTTCACATTCCCAACCCAAATTGCCTCCCATGTATCTAATAAAATCGGCTCTTGAAAATTTGGGGCCCATTTTATCATACAATCTTTAACTAATTCCGTCTCTGAATCCAATTCCACTAATACATTATAAACTCTCTTTATATGAGCTCGACTTTGATCTTTAATCTGTTTTATCAAGTTCTCATCCTCTAAAGTAATACCAACCTTTTGATCTAAACTCCACCTATCTAACAATTGCCTATACTGAAACCAAGAGTAAACAATATTTTCCTGCCTTAATTCATCTAACGATTTTAATTGCCAATCCTTCCCTTCCAATTTAAGCAATTGATTATAAGAAATCCTATCCAACTTCACACCTCTCAAAATCCCCTCTACTGCGTGTCCAGGAACCCCCCAAATTGGCGTTTTATAATTTAATTTATAATAATATTTCTTCCAGACACGCAATAAAGCAATTCTTAAACTATGAGATTTAAAAGCCCTATCTACTTTCTTGTTATAAATTAAATATGCATGCCATCCATATAATAAATCCCATCCCTCCAAAGAAAGTATATTTTGGTTTGTTAAATTAATCCAATCACTAACCAATGTTAAAGCCACAGCATCATAATACAATTTCAAATTAGGCATCTTAAGTCCTCCTCTTTCTCGTACATCTTGTATAATCTTAAGCTTAACTCTTGTTTTTTTCCCTGCCCAAATAAATTTATTAATACCCTTCTGCCATTCATATAAATTAACATCTTTCTTCAAAATAGGTATCATCTGAAACAAAAAAAGAAATTTTGGTAGAACATTCATTTTAACAGCTGAAATTCTCCCTAACAAAGATAATTGTAATTTTTTCCAATCATTTAAATCCTTCTGCACTTTAATCCATAATGTTTCATAATTATTTTTATACAATTTTACATTAGACGCTGTTATATACACTCCCAAATATTTAACCTTTTTTACTATTTCAAAACCTGTCAAGTTAACTAACATTTCTTTTTCCTTAATAGTCATATTTTTAGATAATATTTTAGTCTTATGATTGTTAACCTTAAAGCCAGAAACTTGCCCATACTGAGTTATAATCTGTAATAAATCTAAAACCGAGTGAGTCGGTTGTGATAAAGTAACAACCAAATCATCAGCAAAACCTCTCAACCTATAATCCTTCTTATTTATTATTATTCCCTTTATTATAGTTGACTCACGAATTTTTATTAATAAAATTTCTAATGTTAGAACAAACAATAAGGGAGATAAAGGACACCCCTGTCTTGTACCTTTTTCAATTTGAAAGGCCTCTGTTAACCCTCCGTTAATTATAATTTGAGCTGATTGTTGTTGATAAATGCCCTTAAGGGCTTGCAAAACTTTATCCCCAAAGTTCATCTCTTCTATTACTCTTAGCAAAAATTGCCAATTTAACTGATCAAAAGCTTTTTCAGCGTCTAAAAAGATTAAAGCTGCAGGAATCTGGTTATTTTTATCCAAATATTCAATTAAATTAACAATTTGTCTAACATTATTTTTCATATATCTTCCAGTTATAAAACCAGATTGATCAGTATGAATCACTTGCTTCAAAACGGACATTAATCTATTTGCCAATATTTTAGAAAAAAATTTATAATCTGTATTCAAAAGAGATATAGGTCTATAATTTTTAGGTTGAGTAAGATCTTGATCCTCTTTTGGAATCAACGATATAAAAGCCCTTTTCCAAGATGGAGGTACTTCTGCACCCAATAATATACTATTAAAAAGTTCCTTTAATGGTACTATCATCTCTTCAGATAATATTTTATAATAAATTGCTGTCAATCCATCTGTACCAGGTGCTTTGCCAACCCTTAATTGTTTAATTGCCATAATAATTTCCTCAGAAGTAATTAAACCATTAATCTCATCTCGTTGATCGTTTGTAAGCTTAGGAAAATAAGCTGCTTGTAGATACTTATCTATATCCGAAGCCTGTACCTTTTCACCAGTATATAATTTTGTATAGAATTCTAAAAAAGATTTTTTTAATCAAATCTTGCTGAAAAACCACTTTACCTTTATAGTTTATTCTATCTATAGTCCTT
The DNA here is from genome assembly GCA_039797435.1 of Crotalus adamanteus. NCBI lineage: Eukaryota > Metazoa > Chordata > Lepidosauria > Squamata > Viperidae > Crotalus > Crotalus adamanteus. Next base: position 6,851,924 of record CM077935.1, on the reverse strand, counting down.
AACCTCTGTTTCTTCCGTAATTGATAAGCCAACCACCTACCAGGCTTATTTGCATTACAAAAAGTATTATGTTTCATATAACGTAGGTTGGTTGCAACCTGATCATCCATTAACATATTAAATTGCTCTTTAAGCATATTTATAGAAGCCTTTAACTTATTATACAGAGGATTCAAAATTAATGCTTTCTCTTTCAATTTAATCTCCTCTTCCAACTCTTTACGTTTCTGCAACTGTTTATGCCTATGAGCATTATTCATATGAATTAAAACTCCTCGCATGTAAGCTTTACTGGCATCCCACACCATCGCCATTGAAGTACCCTTATACATGTTTAAAGTAAAAAATTCTTTCAAATATTCTCTACACTTCTGTAAAGTCACCTCATATCTAAATAAGTTCTCATTCAACCTCCAAGATCTTCTATTCCCATTCTCAGTAAATAATCCCAACCATACAGAATTATGATCCGTCAATGTCCTAGGAAAATTTTTAACATTCTTAACACTAGAATATAAATCAGTAGTAATTAAGAAAAAATCAATTCTTGAAAATGATTGATGCCTGTCAGAAAAAAAGTAAAGTATCTTCCACATTTCGTTCCCACCAAATATCTCTCAATTCCAGATCATCTTTCAAGTCAAAAAAAAAAAAAGAAACCTTGGGTAGTTTAGCTTGATTGGAGAGCTTGGAAAGTCCTTTCTTGTCCTTATTTAAATCTAAAACACCGTTCCAATCTCCCATCATAATAACAGATTTATAATCCAATGAGATTAATCTTTGATATAAGAACTTATAAAACTGCTTTTGTTGTTGGTTAGGGACATACAAACCCACTATAAGAAGTTTCTTACCATACAACTCTAATTCAATAATAACATATCTTCCTTGAGAGTCAGAGTCTATTAATTTAGCTGATAGGTGTTTCTTAACATAAATAACTACACCCCCTTTTTTTCCGGAGCAGAAGATATAAAATGTAAACCCAATCGAGAGTTAATCAAATACTTTTGATCCTTTAAAGTAATATTAGTTTCCTGCAAGCATACAACATCATTATTATATTGCTTCAAATAATGAAATACTTTCCTTCTTTTCTGTGGAGAATTCAAGCCATTAACATTCCAAGTCAGGAGCTTTGCCATCCCTACTGGCCTGGAGCCTGGAAAAGACTGCATGAAGATCCGCTGTTGAAGATCTCTTCGGTCTTGCTCCTCCCATAGGCTCAGAAGTAATCAATTCTTGTGTTAATACTCTTGCCTCCACCTTCTGTTGCTCCTTTTCTTTACGTCTATGGGCTGCTCGGGTTACTCTCTGTTCCTTTGAAATTTCTTTCATCTCAAAAGGCTGCTGTGAAGATTCAACCTGTATTTCTCCAGCCCCCACTAAGATAGCACCTTCAGTTGGCTGTTCTCCCAACTTCTCCTCTGGTATTTTAAATCGTGGAGATGGTGGTGAGCCTGCTCCCAGGACAGAAATATAAAAATCTTTCACCTTTGAAATTGTGTTAAGTCTATAACGTGTCCCCGCATAGCTCACCACTATTCCAACCGGTATCTCCCATCTAAACTGAAGCTGTCGTTTTTTAAGCTCATCAGCCAAGAAGGCAAAATCCTTTCTTCTTCTTAAAATTTTTGGAGGAATTTCTTTTAAAATTATGACATCTTGAGCAGCAATTTGAAATCTCTGCTTGTAAAACGCTTGTATAATTTCATTATGAAGCGATCTCCTTGCAAAATAAATAACCACATCTCTTGGTAAATTTCTCTGCTTCGCAATCCATGAATTAACTCTAAATATTTTTTCTATATCTCTCAATATTTCTTCAGGTTCACACCCTAAAATCAAAGCTATATCCTTCACCACCAGCTCTCTCAGATTTTCTTGCATGTTATCCTTCAAGCCTCTAATTCTTAAAGCAAATTCCATATCTCTATATTGAGACATGATAATTTCATCCTGTGACATTTCAACCTTATTTTCCACTTTACCAACCCGATCTTCCAGACCTTCAACCTTTTCCACATCATCAATACGATCGTCCAGCCTCTCAACATGGGAGGCAAGTCCTTGCAAAGCAAGTACTATATCCTCCCTCATTTCCCTATTTCTGTCCTCTAAAAGTTCCTCCATTTCTCCTCTAATCTGTCGGACTGCTTTTCCCAAGGCATCTTGTAAGTCTTTTAACGTAAATGCTGGTGGTGGAGAAGGTGGTGGTGACCTGGGTTTAGCTTGTTGAACAGTCTGTATAACTGGAGAAGAGATCGAAGCTTTAGGCACGGCAGAAGTTGCGAGACGCTTTGAAGCCATTTAAATTTATAAAACTGCTTCTTAAAAAATCAACTAGTATCTCAAAAACAAAGGGGGGGGGGGGAGAAAAAAGAAAAGCAGAAAGCCCCCTATAAAAAAACAAAAAGTAAAACTATTGTCTTTTGTATCAATAACAAAAATCCATTACGTTATTCAAACTTTGTAGCCAAATGTAGCCAAGTGAAAGTTCTTTCTTTCCTTTCGCTCACAGAAAAAAAACATCCCAGCGCCATTTTGACTTCTAAGAAAAGGAGAAGATTAATTCTTTTCCAGAGTTAAAGTTCCAAGATAATCACAGTTATAAATACTCCTGGTCAGCTCTGTCTGCTTTAAAATTTACTCACAAGTTCACTTTAAGCGCAGATGTGGAAGCAGCGTCTTGCTTTGTCCAAAAAAAAAAGAACAAAGACACCTGAGATGTGGAGAAGCCTCGGACTTCGTGGGAGCTCTCACCCTCCGACCCCCCCAAAAAAAGAAATTTTAGGGTCTTGGGGGAGCTCTACCACTATCCAAGGAGAGCTCACTTCCTCCCCTTCGCCCGGGGAGAGAAGTTCCGAACCGCGGGTCAGCTGTTGTCTGCTGTCTCCACGGTTTTGACACTTTCTCAGGTGGACAGCTGAGAGATAGCCGCCATCGGTCGTGTTTGTTTTTGTAAGCTACTGGTAAAGTCTTTTTATGATGGCAGCACAATAGAAATTGGATGAATAAATAAATGTTGGGGTAAGATTCTCACATAGTAGATAAGACAGTATGAAAATAGTTTTTAGGCAAGAAAATGGACCTTTGAAACTTTCCAACCTTGGAGATTTAAAGAATGGCAGACTATAGGAACTGAAACTCTTTAAGTACCTGGGCAGTAAAGAGCAGTAGTTCTCAAGCTGGCTAGGGAATTCTGGGACCTGAAGTCTCAACCTGGCTAGGGAATTCTGAGACCTGAAGTCCACATATTGTAAAGTTGATAAGGTTGAGAAACACTGGTATAGAGGATCTCAACATCTGTGGCTGGAAATTGTGACATGCATGATGAGTAGGATAAATAAGTCCATTTGTGCAAGACAAAGAAACAAAAGTGTACTGTACACTAATTTACATTTGTAATGACTCCATATCTTTCCCCACTCCACAAGAAGAAGAGTTTCTTTGTTTCTAGGTAATACAATTTGTGAAAGATGGAAAATACGGGTGGTCTCTCAGTGGTTTATAATATGCATAAAGACCTCTTAATTGTTCTAGGTTTATGCTGCTCACTTTGAAAATGTTAGTCTTTGGCCACTAAAGCAGGATAAAATGGGAGACTTGAGAGAAATCTTAGGAGAAATTGAGTGGAAAATAAGTGACAATATTCTTTTGTGCAAAAGCTAGAGCTGACAATGTCAGAGATGGAGAAATGAAAGAAGAGCCATCTCAACCAAAGATGGAAGAGGCAGACTCACCAACATCTGTTGCTTGACTCCAGTTTTGGTAATGGAACTATACGGTAACAGCAGTACATTTGTATTCTTCTTTAAAGACAAAATCAGGAACACTAGTAAAGAGTTCTAAAAAATCAGCAGCAGCTATTTTTTTTCTTGCTGTCTTCAAAAATTATCTACAGGTAGTCTTCAACTTATGACAACTGGGACTGGAATTTCTGTTGCTAAGCGGTGTGTTAACCACACCTGATTTTATGACAATTTTTGCTGCAGTTGTTAAGCAAATCTGGCATCTCCCATTGACTTTGCCAGAAACCAGCTGGGAAAGTGGCAAATGGTGATCCAGTGACCGCAGGATGCTGCAATGGACGTAAATGTGAGCTGGTTGCCAAGTGCCCAGATTGTTGTTACATGACTGCAGGGACACTGCCATGGTCCTAAGTGTGAACTAAAAGTCATTTTTTTACTCTAAAAAAAGAGTAAACAACTGTAAAAGTAAACTGTTTGCTTTTTTCCTTTAAGTGGGTTGCTTCTTTTTCTTCAGCTTCCTTCTTCTAAAGCAGAAGACTAAGTGACCCTGAACAACATCTGCTGGGCTCACTGATAAGAAGTGAGACATTAATTGCATTTAACACAGAAACTGTTTCTTGTTTCAGAGACTGGTGGATTGCTTTATGGAGGTTTTATTTTCAATCTCCTTTTTTCGGATTAAGGCATGAAGAGCCTGAAATAAAGAAGTCTAAATTGTATTTTTTCCTGCCTTTGGACGTTTAAGGTGGGATTTTTCTCCTATTTTTGTTTCTTTCCTCCTCTTCTTGGAACATTTTGGGATCATAATAGCACACTGACATTTGGATTATAATCATTGGATAAGATGAAGAAGATCACAACACATTTAACAACAGGCCCCTCAACACTACAGAGTCCGGTGGTGCAGAAAACACTGGACTCTACAATACAACAAGATAAATTTAATATGGAACTGAAAAATATGATACAGGCATTACATACAGACTTCAAGGAAGGGTTAGGTAAATTAGAAGAGGAATTAAAAGAGGTCAAAGAATTGATGGGGAAAAGTGAACAAAGACTGCAACAAGTGGAAGGGAAAATTGAATTAATGGATAAGAGAGTAGAGGAGATGGACAATCGACTGACATTAACAGATAGGAACCAGGAAAAAACGATTATCTCTCTAGAGATGGATAGAGCTGACTATTACTTAAGATTCCAAAATGTTGAAGAAGAAAAGGGAGAGAATTTAGTGGACGTGATGGCTGAAATATTAGCAGACGCACTAGAGGAAAGCAAGGAAAAGATAATTAATGATATAGATGAGACATTTAGAATACATACTAGATATGCAACGAGAAATAAGCTTCCTAGAGAGGTCCATATAAGGTTTACTAAAAAAGCATTAAGGGCAGATATATTACAGAAACTGAGAAATGTCACAATAAAATATAAAGGAAGAGAGATAGTGATATTAAAGCAGATTCCAAGAAGAGTAAGAAACTTGAGAAAGGAGTATCAATTTTTGACAAAAGTCTTAATTGAGAAAGGGATAAATTTTAGATGGTTAATACCAGAAGGAGTAATGGTAAACTGGCAAGAACAGAGACACAGACTAGACACATTAGAGAAAGCAGAGCTTTTTTATGATCACTACTTTGGACAGCAAGAAGAAGAAAGGCTGAGAAGGGAAAGAGGAATTAGAGATCAAGGAGATCAGATAGAGAAACAACAGAGTGAGTATAGTAAAGAACAGGAGGAAAGGGCATTGGTAGAAGGAGTAAGGACAAAAGAGGCAAAAGAGCAAAGAGAGATGAGAGTGATGAGATCAGCTAAAACCTTAAATAAATAATCATGGAAGAAGAGATAAAAATAATCTCGATATATATAAATGGATTAAATTCGACCATAAAAAGGAAAAGAACACTAAATAAACTAGGAAAACTAGAAGTTCATAAAAGAAACAGACCAAATAAAAGAGGAGGTGGAGTTGCTCTCTATATAAGAAATAACTACATCTCCACAGAAATAGAGTACAACAATGATAAAAACTGTCTTGAATGCATTTGGGTCAATATAAAAGGGGGGGGGGAAATGACATTGCCATAGGTGTATACTACAGACCACCCAACCAAACAGAGGAAATAGATGAACTTTTTGCTAGTCAGCTAACTAAGGTATGTAGGAAGCACATCACAATAGTAATGGGGGACTTTAACTACCCTGACATCAACTGGGAGACAAACTCCGCACCAAGTGGAAGATCAAACAGGTTCCTGGCAAACCTAGCAGACAACTTTGTCTCCCAAAAAGTAGAGAAGGGAACTAGGGGATTAGCCATTTTGGATCTAATTCTCACTAACAGAGATGAAATGATAGACGGTGTTGAAGCCACAGGAACCTTGGGGGGGAGGGGGAGTGATCATGCAATATTGGAATTCAACATTATGCAAGCACAAGCAATAGAACACAGTCAAACTAGAGTCTTAGACTTCAAGAGAGCTAATTTCAATAAACTTAGAGAGGGCTTGGGAAGGATTCCATGGATGAGAATCCTCAAGGGGAAAACAACTCAAGAAGCTTGGGAAATTTTGAAAAATGAGATAATAAAAGCACAGGCTAGCACAATACCAACAAAGAGGAAAAACAACAGCTCTCAAAAGAAACCAGCATGGCTGCATAAAGAACTCTCTGACAAATTGAAAGATAAAAAGGACAAGTATAGAAAGTGGAAAGAGGGGAACATAACTAAGTCAGAATATCAGCAAATAGCCCGAGCCTGCAAAGATGAAGTGAAGAAAGCCAAGGCTCAAAATGAACTAAGGCTTGCGACCAAAGTCAAAAATAACAAAAAAAGCTTCTTTCAACATGTAAAAAACAAGAAAAAAGTGAAGGAAATGATTGGTCCATTAGTGGGTGGAAGTGGCAAGAAGGTGACAAGCAACAGGGAGAAAGCAGAACTATTTAACTCATTTTTTGCATCTGTCTTTACACAAAGGGAAAAAACAGACCAACCTATCAAAAATAGTGCCATAAAAAACAAAACAGAAACACAAGTTAAGATAGGCAAGAAAATGGTTAGTGAGCACCTGTCCAGCCTAGATGAGTTCAAATCGCCAGGACCAGATGGATTACACCCCAGAGTTCTCAAGGAACTGGCAGATGTGATATCGGAGCCACTGAACTATATTTTTCAAAGATCCTGGAACACAGGGGAACTACCAGAGGACTGGAAAAGAGCTGATGTAGTTCCCATCCTCAAAAAAGGGAAAAAAATGGATCCAGGAAATTACAGACCTATCAGCCTGACCTCAATACCTGGGAAGATCCTGGAAAAGATAATCAAACAACGAATCAACGAACACCTAGAGGCAAACAAAGTCATTACTAAAAGCCAACATGGGTTTGTCAAAAATAGATCATGCCAGACAAATCTTATTGCATTCTTTGACCAAGTGACAAAATTAGTGGATCAGAGGAATGCTGTGGACATAATTTACTTGGACTTCAGTAAGGCATTTGATAAAGTAGATCACAACCTACTACTTGACAAGATAGAAAAATGTGGGGTAGACAGAACCACCACCAGATGGATCCGTAGCTGGCTGACCGGCCGTACTCAGCGAGTGGTCCTCAATGGAACTGCATCTATATGGAGGGAAGTGTGTAGTGGGGTGCCCCAGGGCTCTGTTCTGGGCCCAGTACTCTTCAACATCTTCATCAACGATTTGGATGAAGGGATAGATGGGGAACTCATCAAATTTGCAGACGACACCAAGCTGGCAGGAATAGCCAATACTCCAGAAGACAGGCTTAAGATACAGAAGGATCTGGACAGACTTGAACACTGGGCACTAACTAACAAAATGAAGTTCAATGGTGAAAAAAGCAAGGTTCTACATTTAGGCAAGAAAAACCAAATGCACAAGTACAGCATAGGCGGCACCATGCTCAATAGTAGCAACTGTGAGAGGGACCTCGGAGTCCTAGTAGACAATCACTTAAATATGAGCCAGCAGTGTGCTGCAGCTGCCAAAAAGGCCAACACAGTGCTAGGCTGCATTAACAGAGGGATAGCATCAAGATCACGTGAAGTATTAATACCACTCTTCAATGCCTTGGTAAGGCCACACTTGGAATACTGCATCCAGTTTTGGTCACCACGATGTAAAAAAGATGTTGAGACTCTAGAAAGAGTACAGAGAAGAGCAACAAAGATGATTAGGGGACTGGAGGCTAAAACATATAAGGAACGGTTGCTAGAATTGGGTATGTCTAGTTTAACGAAGAGAAGGACAAGGGGGGACATGATAGCAGTATTCCAATATCTCAGGGGCTGCCATAAAGAAGAGGGAATTAAGCTATTTTCCAAAGCACCTGAAGGCAGGACAAGAAGCAACGGGTGGAAACTAATCAAGGAGAGAAGCAACCTAGAACTAAGGAGAAACTTCCTGACAGTGAGAACAATTAATCAGTGGAACAGCCTGCCTCCAGAAGCAGTAAATGCTCCAACACTGGAAGTTTTTAAGAAGAGACTGGACAGCCACTTGTCCGAAATGGTGTAGGGTTTCCTGCCCGAGCAGGGGGTTGGACTAGATGACCTCCAAGGTCCCTTCCAACTTTACTACTATTATTATTATTATATTAGGAAACAACATAAAAATTTATTAGAATATCCAAAAATGGGAGAATTATACACCTCACTTGCGGACCAGAGTAAAAGAGGTGTGGCATTATATATTCAGAAAACAATACAAACTAAATTGATATATTCAGATGAAGAAGGACGAATCTTAATGGTAGAAGTAATTATGAACTGTAAAAAATCATTATTGGTAGCAATTTATGCTCCAAATGAAAATCAAGAGAATTTTTATCTAAAATTACATAAGAAAATAATAGAACTGGAATATGAAAGCATATGTATGATTGGAGATTTTAATGCTATTGTAAAGCCTGAGTTGGATTATAATACAACAAAAAAAATAAGACTCTAAGAAGAACACTTCCTAAATCCTTCTATAATATGGTGGATGAATTAAATATACTTGATGCTTGGAGAGAGAAATATCCGGCAAAGAAACAATATACGTTCTATTCTAACAGACACCTGTCCTGGTCGAGAATTGATATGACATGGATGTCAACAGATTTATTTACAAATATACAAAATATAGCCATAGAAACAAGCACATGGGCGGATCACAACCCAGTGACAATCATATGGAAAGGACAAAAAAAGAGAACAAGATGGACATTAAACCAAACTATATTGAATGAAAAGGATTTTCAGCAATATATGAAAAAAGAAATACTTTTCTTTTTTAAGGAAAACAAAAAAGAAGATACTTCACTTCAAAATGTTTGGGATACGGCGAAAGCATACATGAGAGGTCTTGCTATCACTTATTTGGGGAAAAAGAACAAACAGAAAAGACAAAATAAGGGAAAACTGGAGGAAGAATATAAGATACTTGAGAAAGAATTACAGAAAGATACACAAAACAAAAAGATTAAAAATTTAATGGAACTGAACAAACATAAAATGAACTTACTAGAAAATGAAGAAGTGGCAATGAAAATAAAGGCAGCTAAGCAAACCTTTTTTGAGCATGCAAACAAACCAGGGAGATGGTTGACATATAAAATTAAAAAGGAGAAAGAGAAGAGATGGATTAAACAATTGGAAGATGCTGAGGGGATTTTACAACATCGAAATGAAGAAAAGAAAAAAATAATCTGGGAATATTATGAGAACCTATAAAGCAACAAACAGTTTCAGATGATAGGATAAAACATTTCTTGGAAGAAACAGAGATACCTAAAATGCCGGAGAAATTTAAAAAGCTATTAGAAGGGGAAATAACAATGATGGAATAAATAGAAGCAATCAACAGACAAAAAAATGGTAAAGCACCAGGACCGGATGGACTACCAGCAGAGCTATATAAGACATTGCAGGAAGTACTAGGTAATGTAATGTTGGAACTTTATAATGAACTTCTTTCTGAAGCTAAGATACCAGATTCGTGGTCTGAAGCTCTTATTACTCTCATACCAAAGGAAGAAACGGAAACACAGAAAATAAAGAACTACAGGCCGATTTCCCTACTGAATGTGGACTACAAAATATTTGCATCAATAATGGCGGAAAGACTTAAAAAGTTTTTAAATGAATTTATACAATCGGATCAAAATGGCTTCTTACCCAAAAGACAGATTAGAGACAATATGCGAATTATATTGAATACACTAGAATATTATGAAACACATCCCGAGAAACAGATGGCATTGGTGTTCCTGGATGCTCAGAAGGCATTCGACAATGTGAACTGGCAATTCATGATAAGCCAATTACAGACTATGGATTGTGGGGAGAAATTTATAAACGTAATCAGAACAATTTATAATAAGCAATCAGCCAAAGTAATGATAAATGGAGATATGACTGAGAAGATCAACATTATGAAGGGAAAAAGACAGGGCTGTCCCCTATCTCCACTGTTGTTTGTTCTGACATTAGAAGTATTAAATAGACGTATAAGACAGAATAATGACATAAAAGGGATGAAAATTAAGAGGGAAGAATATAAGCTACAAGCATTCGCAGACGATTTAGTATTTATTTTGGAGGAACCATTAGAGACAGGACCTGTATTAATAGAACAAATAGAAAAATATGGTGAGGTAGCTGGGTTGAAAATTAATAAAGATAAAACCAAAATGTTAGTGAAAAATATTACTTAAAAACAAAAAAAAGAACTGGTGGGAAAATTAGATATACAGATTGTAAAGAAGGTAAAATATTTAGGGATCCACCTGACAGCAAGATGCACAACAATTAAAGAGGATAATTATCATAAATTGAAAAGACAAATTGAAGTAGATTTGGATAAATGGAAAAATGTACAACTATCATTAATGGGAAGGATTGCGATAATCAAAATGAATATATTACCACGATTATTGTTCTTGTTTACAACAATACCAATAAGATTAGAAAAGAAATATTTTGAAGGGCTTAATAAAATAATCTTGAAATATATTTGGCAGGGAAAAAAGGCAAGAATTAAACTAAAAATGTTACAAGATACAAGATTGAGAGGTGGGTTTGGTCTGCCTAATTGGGAATTGTACTATCAGGCTGCAGCATTATCATGGATGAGAGAATAGATCTTACTGAGGAATACAAGATTATTGACATTAGAGGGACATGATTTACAGTTGGGATGGCATGCTTTCATATGGTATGGAAAAAACAGAATACATAACTATTTCCAGAGACACTATATAAGGAACTCGTTATTTGTTGTCTGGGAGAAAGTAAAGAGAAATTATTATATGAAGATTCCAAATTGGCTCTCAACTATGGAGGCGTTAATACACCCCAATATGTTTAACATGGGAAACATTATAAGATATAAAGACTTATTAACAGATATGGGGGAGTTGAAAACCAAACAACAATTACAGGAACAAGGAATAAAGATGGATTGGTACATGAGAACGCAAATACAATCTAGATATGAAAAAGATGTTAAAATAGATGGTGTTAATTTGGGGACAACAGAGTTAGATGAAATACTCACAGGAACAGAAGAAAAATGGATTAAAAAAATGTACAGTTATCTACTACATATGGAGTTAGAGAAGGAACAAGTGAAAGAGACAATGATAAAATGGACAAGGAATTTTGGATACACAATTGAATTAGATAGATGGCAGCAATTATGGGAAAGAAACTATAAATTGACAATGGCGACTGCGTATAAAGAAAATATGTACAAAATGTTTTACAGATGGCACATGTCTCCTGAAAGATTAGCTAAAATGTTTAAGGACAGGTCTATGAAATGTTGGAAATGTCATCAGTTACCAGGTTCCTTCTACCATATGTGGTGGACGTGTGTAGAAGCTAAAACTTATTGGAATATAATTAGAACATGGATAGAAAAGATGATACAACAACAGATAGAACTAAGACCAGAAATATTCCTGTTGGGTATTCTACCAGAGAAATACAATAAAGAAAAAACATATTTAATTATTCATGTAATTACAGCAGCCAGGATTGTGTTTGCACAAAATTGGAAAGCACTGAAAGCCCCCCCAGAGGGAGAGGTGATTGGGAAAATATTGGAATGTGCAGAAATGAATAGACTAACAATGACAATTAAAGATAAGACAGAGTCAGACTACTATGAAATTTGGGGAACTTTTTATGATTGGCTGAAAAGAGAATACAGTTAAAAGATAGTTAACATCAATTCAGATGGAAGAAGAAGGAGCAGATAAGGAGACCCAGGCGACACAGTATTGAATAACTGCAGGCTGTATAAATGTTTATAGAAGTATATACTGAGAAGGTTAGATAAATAGAAATATTAATCTTATTGTATATAATACAGATAGGGAAATTTGGAGAGAGGAGTTGCTCGGACATTACCCCTGAATTGTATCTGAAGAGGGATGAAGAAAGGAGAGGAGAGAGAAAAGAGTAAAGGAGGGGAGAAGGAAGTAGGAAGGTTGGAGGAAGAGGAAAGGGGAGGAGAGTGGTGAAGGAGAGGAGAGGAAGAAGAGGGAAGTAGGGAAGAGAAGGGAGAAAGAAGGTAAAGAAGAAGGAGTGTGGATACGGTGAAAGGGGAAATGGGCGAACAACACCAAAGTTATGTGTATGTATTTATTTCATTTTGTTAAAAGTATCTGTATGTGAGTGTGGAGGGAATGTATGTTAATATCTGATAAGTATTACGGTATATGTATGGGGGAGAGTTTGGAAAAATAAAAAAATATTAAAAAAATAAATAAATAAAAGTCATTTTTTTCAGTGCCTACTTAAACTTCAAATAGCTGCTAAATGAATGGTCCCAAGTCAAGGACCACCTGTATTGTTCTTTGTATACTGGCAACCATTAATATAATTGTTTTAAAAAGCTGATTAAAAAACCTGGGTTGTAATGATCTTAGACTGATCCAATGTAATGGTATTAGTTAGATCTTTCTTATGTCACCTATCATTGATTATGTGATATCCTGGCTTAGGCTGTTGAATCAATTAAGAGAAATACTGGCATATTTACACACACAGCTTCATATCCTTTCAAATTTAAATATTTAAAAAATTATGTGTGAGATTTCTAAATACGCTTGATAATGCAGGATAGCAGTTGAACTTCAATAGGTCTGCCCATTCATTGCTTTCATGTTTTGGTACCCTTCCCATGTTTTGGTGCTTTCTTGCAAGCTTTCCATTGGAATTACAAAAGTCAAAAAGCTCTTGCTTTCAAACTCATTTTTTTAAAAGGCATTTTTATTTCTAGCTCTCAGATATAAACACTACCTTTCTGCTATCATGGAACTCAAGGTAGTAGATGTGGCATTCTTAGGCAATGGGCCAACCAGGGAATTCTGAGATTTAGACCTGTTTTAGAACCAGGATGGCTGCTGCATCAAATGCTTGAGATTGTGCCTTGGGACAGAAAAATCCAATGAGGCATGTGTTAGATGTTACTACTGTTTCTGTCTTCTGCTCCCCCTACAACATTATTCTCTACATAATTATTCAAATGTGATTCCCAAGAGGTTCAATAGCAGACACAAGATTGTACCCTAGGTGTTCCTTCCCTAAATTACCCTGCACTGATTTTTTTTCCCTGTCAAAGGTTCAAAGAGCTTTTATGGCAAAGATGATTTTTTCCCCCTTCACTTAATATTATTAAGACCTTCTGAATTGGAAGAAGAAAGTGCTTACTGAGGCACCTGTGGGTAACTCAGGAGCAACCCCTAGGGGTTGTATTCTACTACAACAGCATGTGATAAAAATAATGCTTTGGGAACAGACTGCAGTCATTTTCAGAGATTTTGCTGCAGTCGTAAGAAAACTATATTAAGAAAAGATAGGTGAGATCCTTCCAATTCTAATAAATGTCCTAATGTTTTATTTCACCAGTAAGGAAACTAGCTTTTTGCATAAACTGCTCCATTTCTTAAATGTATCACTGTGAGAAACTGGAAAGGGAAAACATGCTGCAGTCATGAGGAGGATATAACCTCACCAAAACAGGAATTAAAGGGCAAAAATAAAGAGAAGTGTTGGATGTTCTGGAAAGCACTTCCACGTTTCTTATATCTGAAAGAGAACTTATAATAAAGGAAGAAAGATCTAAAAGTTCTGTAAATGGGTGAAGTTTCCATAGCTGTCTTTTCAGACATTACAAAGCATATAATTTATTTATCCAGGGGTCAAATGTGATTCTAAAATTTGCAATGTCTAAATAAAGAAGTCCAGCTTATTAAAGATGTTTCGTATTAGTCAGCTTACAGTGCGCCATGGAAGAAGCTGTGCAAAACTGAGGTGAACCCAGTCACAATACACCGAGCGATTCTTTTCTTTGAAATGTCAAATTCTGCTACACAGAAGGGTATATGAGCTTTCTTCCCAGGCACAAGGCTATCTATTGTTTGGCTCAAAAATAAGAATTTTCTACATTTGTTTTTCTTAATATGGAAATCCAGAGGAAATTCTCTGCCATAAGGTCTCTTCTTTACACAAAAAATTAAGATTTTAGAACCTAAAGATAGTATCCCATTCATACAGAAATCAGAATTATAAGCTAGTTTATCAGAATTCTGACAGTATAAATTGTTCAGCTTTTTGTCTGGATCCACCTACCATGGGGTGGAGACAAACAAACCAGGAGACCATATTAGTGATTAGTCTACTCTTTCCTTGGATCCAAAATCTCTGGTTTGAAATTTTTTCAACAAGCAAGAATCTTAAGACAACAAATCTTCACTTAAAACTTTAGCTTGTCAAGAGACCAATAACCTAGAAATTCTGATTGAGAAAAAACGCTCATTAAAACATGACAATTTCCTGTTATTCAGCAATTCCTATTAGCATGTTGAACTAATCATTAGCACTTGGACACTGTGTACCAACATGGTTATTTGATCCCAATATGCCAAAATTCTTAAGGGAACTCAGTCCAAGCAATATGTGATAAGAAATATCTCCGGGGAACAATGGTTGAGGGCTGCTGATAAAACAAAAATTACTACATCAAAGTCAATAACTTTGAGGAATTTATTTTCAAAGATAGATAAAATTCACAACACACACAAAAACAGCTAACCATTGGTTAGAGGCTAGTGGACAAATCTGAACAAACTCCAGCAGCCAGCAGACTTATAAATTGTATGTTTCTAGACAATAAAACAACCCTGTTATTACAACAGATGTAAGCAACACTGGCACAAGCCTTACACAGCTTGCAAAAAGTTACTCATTTTGACAAGAACATGATACACAAAATCATCCCTAAAATAATACATTTAAAATGAAACTTTACTGGGTGTATTTCAGGAGACAAAACTGATTTATACTTGGCTTTCTTTCCAATCTCTATGTGAGCACCATGTCCCAATACCATGTAACTCTCTTGAGCAGAAAACTCTCTAGATCTATCCAGGGCCAAGGAATATAATCCATAAAGATGGAAGCCCTAAAATCTAATGCTTTTCACCAACAGTTCCTGATAAATAGTGGCTATTCATATGTGTACAATTATACACAAAGCCTAGATAACTAAAGAAGTCCTATTTCTGTTAGTATAAGATACCAGCATTCATCTTACTAGGATAGTGGAGAAGAGACCATTTCCATTTTGGAAAAAGTAACTGCTTTTTCATATCCTGTTACACACAAATACTATATCTAAACAGCATTTATTGCTCTAATGCAGGGGCAGGCAACCTTGGCTCTTTTATGACTCGTGGACTTCATGCATTGGGCTAACTTTTGAATCCAGGAGCATGATGACTAATGATACTGTGAAGTAGCTTCTCAAATGTTAACTGTCTCTAAAATTATCCAGATCATGAATGGGGATAGGAATTATTTTATAGGCATGATTCAGTGTTTCAGTCTGGCAAAACACCTAGAATGAAATCAACACCAACTTGCAGTTATGGCTCAAAGAGCAGAGTACATGTGCTCAATGCATAACTGAGGCAATATGTTTTAAGAACTGACAAAGCAAGATATCTTTTTGGCAAGCTGATGTGTTATTATTTTGAGATGACTATATGTTGTTGTGGAATAGGTAGATTTATTGGGGAATCATTGCCTCCCATGATATTCACGGTCAGCTCTGCCCAACTTCGTAAACTCCAAAACTGAGACTCCCAGGATCCCCAGCCAGCAGGGCCATGGTCAACCCAGCATATTAAAGGGCATTCAGTAGGGGAAGGCTGTTTTGGATAAAAAATAACATTCCCACAAATCTTGGAGCAGCACATTCTTTTCCTATGATTCCTCCACACTTCCAATTTACTTTCCACTTGCAAATCTTTACTTCATGTGACTGTATCCCCCTGCAAACCTCGAACCACTAGAGCAAGCAACCTTGGCTCTTTTATGACTTGTGGACTATGCTGGCTCAGGAACTCTGGGAGTTGAAGTCCACGAGTCATAAAAGAGCCAAGGTTGCCTACCCCTGCACTAGAGGGACTAGTCCCAAAATACAATCCTTAACTTCAACTTCAAGCAACTTTAGGAATATGAAAACACAGAGGTCCCATATAATCCCCATTCAAGCTAAAAATAGCTGCCTATGCAATTAGAGTAGGCGTTACTAGCTTAGCTGCACCACCATCTCATAATGTAAATTCATCTGACTTAAGAATTTAAAGGAAAGTTCTTCCATTGCTTACCTTGACTATGTAGCTTCCGTATATGGCTCCACTCTGTATCAGGAGAGAAGAAAAAAATTAGAAGCTAAGCATTACTAAAGTATGTGGTCAATATCAAAAGTTCATCTCAATACTTTGTTATATATCCTTTGTTGGCAATGACAGAGGTCAAACGTTTTCTGTAAGTCTTCACAAGGTTGGCACACACTGTTGCTGGTATGTTGGCCCATTCCTCCGTGCAGATCTCCTCTAGAGCAGTGATGTTTTGGGGCCGTCGCTGGGCAACACAGACTTTCAACTCCCTCCAAAGGTTTTCTAGGGGGTTGAGATCTGGAGACTGGCTAGGCCACTCCAGGACCTTGAAATGCTTCTTACGAAGCCACTCCTTCGTTGCCTGGGCAGTGTGTTTGGGATCATTGTCATGCTGAAAGACCCAGCCACGTTTCATCTTCAATGCCCTTGCTGATGGAAGGAGGTTTGCACTCAAAATCTCACGATACATGGCCCAATTCATTCTTTCCTATACACGGATCAGTCGTCCTGGTCCCTTTGCAGAGAAACAGCCTCAAAGCATGATGTTGCCACCCCCATGCTTCACAGTAGGTATGGTGTTCTTTGGATGCAACTCAGCATTCTCTCTCCTCTAAACACGAGTTGTGTTTCTACCAAACAGTTCTACTTTGGTTTCATCTGACCATAGGACATTCTCCCAAGCCTCTTCTGGATCATCCAAATGCTCTCTAGCAAACTTCAGACAGGCCCGGACATGTACTGGCTTAAGCAGGGGGACACGTCTGGCACTGCAGGATCTGAGTCCCTGGCGGCGTAGTGTGTTACTGATGGTTGCCTTTGTTACGTTGGTCCCAGCTCTCTGCAGGTCATTCACTAGGTCCCCTTGTGTGGTTCTGGGATTTTTGCTCACCTTTCTTGTGATCATGTTGACCCCACGGGTTAAATCTTGCGTGGAGCCCCAGATCGAGGGAGATTATCAGTGGTCTTGTATGTCTTCCATTTTCTAATTATTGCTCCCACAGTTGATTTCTTCACACCAAGCTGCTTGCCTATTGCAGATTCAGTCTTCCCAGCCTGGTGCAGGTCTACAATTTTGTTTCTGGTGTCCTTCGACAGCTCTTTGGTCTTCACCATAGTGGAGTTTGGAGTGTGACTGTTTGAGGTTGTGGACAGGTGTCTTTTATACTGATAACAAGTTCAAACAGGTGCCATTAATACAGGTAACAAGTGGAGGACAGAGGAGCCTCTTAAAGAAGAAGTTACAGGTCTGTGAGAGCCAGAAATCTTGCTTGTTTGTAGGTGACCACATACTTATTTTCCACCATAATTTGCAAATAAATTCTTTCCAAATCAGACAATGTGATTGTCTGGATTTGTTTTCTCATTTTGTCTCTCATAGTTGAGGTCTACCTATGATGACAATTACAGGCCTCTCTCATCTTTTTAAGTGGGAGAACTTGCACAATTGGTGGCTGACTAAATACTTTTTTGCCCCACTGTACTATTACTATTAATACACTTCTGTGTTATTCTAGCACTGCTAAATAATTTGGGACTGGGAATGATAAATGTATATATTAAGTCCAACCTTTCTTCATAATTAAGTTAGCTTCTTTAATCAACAGAATATGATCACCATCATTCATAAAAAACAAAATTTAATTTAACCCAATAGGGTTCTCCCCCATTCTTACATATCACACTGATACTAATTTCCCAAATCCTGTCATTATAGGAATATTTAAGGGCGTATAGTAGCTCTGATATGTTAAAACCAGAATAGGAGTTAAGGCCTCTGACTAGCCTAAGAAGGAAAAAGTCTAACAGACTAGAACAGTGCTTCTCAAATAGTGGGGCGCGCCCCCCAGGGGGGGCGCGAGGCTCCGTAAAGGGGGGCTCGTTTGATCTCGGCAAATACTGTCATATTGGATTTCTAGATCGGATCATCCGACTCACTCGCAAGCGGCAGCCCGATGCGGAGGACAACATGACCGCCAACGCATGTGACACATGCAAAGGACCCGATTGGATAGACATGATGCTCTATCCTGATTGGCCAAACCCGCCCATGTGACTTTTAGACCCGGAAATCGGTCCTCTGTACAGAAAAAAAAATTTTACAGTCGTGCGGAGGGCGCGAAATGTTTTCTTCTTCCTAGGGGGGCATGACAGAAAATAATTGAGAAGCACTGGACTAGAAAGACCATTTCCTAGGTTCCCTGATTCTGAGGTTCCAAAGGAAAGAAAAACTGAGAGAGTGAGGAACTGTAGTGTACATGGAGGACCTCAGAAGAAAAACTTGATCCTTTTTTTCCTTTGCAGGAAGATGTTAGGCCCAGACCCCAAGCTCTGGAAAACATAACTCAGTCTCTTGCCTAGCAAAGCCCTCAAACAGGGGAAAACATGAAGAGGAAACAGAATATGTTTCCCAATCAAGACAATACAATTTCTGACTTATTTGGAAGGACAATTATAGGAGAAAGTAGAGCAGACAGACAGAAAATCAGATTGTTTTTCTTAATTGGTGCAATACAACCTCTTTTGTTCTCTAAACATTTCCTTCTCTCCCCATTGCCCGGCTTTCCCATCCCACAAAAATACCCTTCCCCCCTCCCCTTATCTGCGTGCTTGGGTCTCACCTGAAAGTCTCCGCAGCTGCCTAGATATTCTTCCCCTTGCGGCTCCAGCTCCAAGATATTGGGGGTGGGGAGAGTACCCCCAACTACCTCCTCTTTCCCTAGTCCTCCAATCAAGAAAGAGGGTTTAGAGGGAACTGTCAGTGGTTCCCCTGAAAAAGGAAGGCCTCTGGGTGGGAAGCATAGGGAATCTACAGCCCGATTCCAAGCCTCTCCCTCCCTCCCTCTTGTTTGGGTAGGAAAAAATTGTCCTGCAGGAGTGAAGACATGCAAGTGGCTTGGTAACGGGAACGCGATGGAGGTAGCCCTGTAAAAGGATATAACGAGAGTCTAGGGCCCGTCTGCAATGGCTCTATTCAGGGGTAGGGAGAGGGAGAGAAAATCCCAAATGAGAAGTGGGGGGGGGGGGAGAAGACAATCTATATCAGCCAAGTAGCTTGCTTTGCAAGAGACCAAGGGATGGGCTCTGAGGGAAAGAAGGCACGGACTTCATAGGATGCTGCAGTCCCTTCCAGCTGTTAGCGACTGCCTACAGAGGTTTACAGATGAGGTATAAGTGACCTACAGATAACGGGCAAGGAGAATCGCAAGACCCTACAAACGAGATTTCCGTCTTTAACGGCGGCGGGGGGGAGGGGGAACAAAAAGGAATGAGAGGTCAGGTGGGCGGGGGTGGAGTGGTCCCTATAAAAGGCAAAGGAATCCTTTCAGATCCAGGGAATGGGGAGGGTGGAAGAATAGGAAAAGGGAGGGAGTCTCTACAGAGGAGGGTGCTGTGGGGGTGGGGGGCCTGACTCTATCCGGCCCCCCCTCCCCTCTCTCTTGCCTCTTCGGGTTCCTCCGTCTGCTCCCTCCCTCTCACTCCAGTTGTCCCCAAATCCAAGATGGCGCCCAAGGCAGGAGCAAGACCGGAACCAAGGTAGAGAAAACGTCAAGCGCATGCGTGGAGGGAAGGGGGGGGCGCCGAAGAAGAGCGCACACGCGCGATGTGTCAGAGGCCCGTGAAAACTCGCATGCGCCATAGTCGGGAATAAGCAACGAACATCATCCCGAACCTGACCAGCCTGGTGCGTAAAACGTTTTGGTGGGGCGCTGTGCGCATGCGCCCTGCTCGGGTCATTCTTGAGAAAAAGGTGAGTAGCACGAACTGAAGGGCGAGGAGCGTGCCGTGAGCAATTGTAGGAAGGCATTACTGAATGGAACGCAACGCACGCGCAGTAAAAGTGAAGGAACAAGGCCTGGCTTCATTGGATTGTCTTAGCGTTAATGGGCGGGACACGTTTACACTGACAATATGTAAAGCGAGGGGAGGGATCTTGAAATTTGCTCTAAGAATGGGATTGGACGAGAAACATCAAGAAGGGCAAGTGCAAAACAAGATCGACATCTTGGTTGGCTGGGGGGAAAAAAAAATAACGGCCCTTCAATGAAAGAAGTCAGCCTGGGGCGTCCACATGTCCTCAAATGTGCTTTGATTGGGGCAATATGTGAGGGCGTGGGATTTGATTGGTAGGCCGAGGTAGTTAAGGGCGGGGCTTCCATCGCTCAGCTGTTACTGGGGCAAGATTTAGAAAGATTGGCGCGCGCGCGCAGAGAAGTGGAGCGGGGCAATGACAGCTGTTCGAAGAGGGGAAATAAAGGGCGCGCTGGGCGACAGTTAAACCGTTACTGTAGGAGCTTTGGTGCATGCGCGCCTGGAGCTCTCCGGCGGAGGGCGGAGCTCGAGCCTCCCGTCACGGAGTCCCAATTTCTTTTAGTCTTCTCAGCGCGCTTATTCCCCTCACCTCATGTGCCGTTTTAACACCTTGACACCGGCGTGATTCAAGCCCGTGCCGGACAGGCCTCTTCCTTTCTTGTCCACACGAGGGAGGTGAAGTTAGGTTGCTCGCTCTTACTGAAGCGTAAATATCAAATTCCAAGCAGCCGCGAAAAGGCAGTAGAGAACGCTAACAACCGTACATTGGGTTAGATCAGTGGTTCTTAACCTTTTTGAATGAATCGCCCCCTTGAGCCAATGAGGAAGTTGTCATTGCCCCCTCCCCCAACATAACCTCTCAATCACAACATAGGAAATAATTTTTCAATTTATGCAAACACTTTTTTTGTTTTCTTTAAAATTGTCATCAGGACATATCGATGCAAATAATTTATTTCCAATCTTTTTCCCATATCTCAACTGTGTGAAAAAATTTTGGTGCCACCCATCACTTTATTCCCAAACTTTGTGATACATGTATTTCATTATTATCTTATTTATTCAAGACACTTAAATGTAATGACCACTGAAAATAAAATTCAATTGCAAGAAAGTGAAATGCCCGAAAAGAAAAACAGTAACATTTAATGATTGAATTACAAGTGAAATTTAAAAAGAAATATAAAAAGAGCATAAGAACAAACCACAATGCAGGAACTAAGAATTTCAAGACGAAAACTCTGAAACTAAATTAAGATTCAAAAAAAGTATATATAGTCACGCACACTAGAAAAACACGTGGACGTTGATAAACTTAGTTTCAACAGTTACGTTGACATTATAGCTGACGTCACAGGGGACAGCCACTCAGCATGAGATGTTTCAAAAGAAGCGCTCCCCCCTCCATCACTGCCCATTCTGGCCAATGGCGCACCACTGTATGGGTAGAGGCTGCTGCGCAATGCGCATGAAGATAAGCGATGCATATTCACATATGTACGCCATTCTGTACTGAAGCTAGCTGCAGGAACATTTGAAAACACAATTCAATCCACTAATAGCGAGCGATCTGATGTTTTTGTATGACAGATATACAGCGATTCACTGTACGAAAAAGTCTCAAAAGTGTCCCCAAAACTTCTCGCTCCATCGCCCCCATAATCGCCCTTTTTGTTCTTTTGCCCCCGCGTCGCCCCTTTTCATTCCATTGCCCCCCTGAAAAATGAAATCGCCCCCTGGGGGGCGATATCGCCCAGGTTAAGAACCACTGGGTTAGATGACGGAACCCACCAGTTTTGAAAGAAGCGCATCAGCCTTCCCCCCCCCCCCCCCCCCCCGATCACATGAATTGGCCTAGCTAACTCCGCCAAGGCTGGACTGCAGCAGCCGACCTGGGATTGTTTATCCCTATGACGTCGTTGACCCGGATTGGCTGGGCTACTGCGAGGGTTTCGCGTCCAGCCCGCCTTCCGTGAGGAAAAAAGGAGTTCTTTGGTTAGGTTGAACTTGGGGCATGTTGAGGGAGTGCACGCGTGGCCTTTGGAGGGAAAGAGGCGAAGGAACAGGGAGTCCAGAATGTCGGTCAAAAGTGGCTGCAAGTTTAGACATGAACTGAAAAAAACAGCACTGGGGAGGGAAAATTATAGAGCTTTGGTAAAATAATTACAGTATATTGCTTAAAACGATTAGGGAAGTATGCTGCAGCTTGAAGTACTAGACAGAATAATTGAGAAAGATAGCAAGGGACAAATGAGACAAAACTGGGGCCTGGAAACATACAACTGAGGAAAGTACCATAGAGATGGTAAACAAATTACTGTAGTGTGGTAAATTAAGGTACAATGTTAATACTGTAGGGTAGATAGGTGTATTCTAGCCATTGCAATTGTTGCTGTTACTCCAGCAATGCCATGGGGCAGCAGTAAGTATGGGCAGTTGTAGCTAGATTTAACATACAGTATTAATTTAAAATGAGTAGCCAGGGTT
Source organism: Crotalus adamanteus (assembly GCA_039797435.1). NCBI lineage: Eukaryota > Metazoa > Chordata > Lepidosauria > Squamata > Viperidae > Crotalus > Crotalus adamanteus. The sequence continues at coordinate 6,829,167 of CM077935.1, read as the reverse complement.
TTTTTTGCTGCAAGTTCTTAATTTTGCCAAGATTATGTATAAGCTGCACTGAGTTACCCAGATGTACAAGATGATCCATGTACAGGTAGCCCTTGACTTATGACAATTGGGACTGAAATTTTCATCACTGAATAATATGTTAAGAGAATTTCACCTGATTTTATGACATTTTTTTGCTGCAGTTAAGCAAATCTGGTTTCCCCCACTGACTGCCTAGTGGAAGTGCCACCCCTGGGAAGGTAACAAATGGCAATCATGTGACCCTTGGACACTGCCATAAATACATGCAAGTTGCACTTCAATTTTAATCATGTGACAGGATGCTGCAATGATTGTAAGTGCGAAGACTGGTCATAAGTCACTTTTAAGTACCGTCATAACTTTGGTTGTTAAATCAATGGTCATAAATTGAGGACTACCTGTATATAAATTAGTATACAAATACTGCACCTGTTGATTTCATTGAAAACAAGAGGTTATTCAGGTATATCAAATATTTACACTGGATGGTTCTATGTATCCTTTGAAGATGCACTAAACCTGGAAATCTATGTACTTTCTGGAAAAATTGATAGATGGAAAGGGTTGCATAGAAATATTTACATTTTATTTGTATGTGGAAGCCTGCTTTAGATACTACTCTTGGATAAAGTTGGCAGTAGTTGAGATATAGTTCCTGAGCTATAGCAGTAATTGGGACAGGAATTTCTATTGCTAAACAATGCAGTTGTTAGGTGAAACATCATGTGACTCCATCACTTAGTGATGGCAAATCTAGCACTCCCTGTTGCCATCATTAATCAAATCCCACCAGTCATTGGGTGAAAACCCTCCCCAATCCAAGCCATTTCTGGCTTGGTCTCTCCTAGCCCTGAACCCTGGTAAGGTAAGGGACTGCCTCTTCTTAAACTCTATAGTCACTCACCTCCTTCTGCCTTGCACAGCAGCATTCCTCAGTGGCTGTGCTAGTTACACTGGGGCTGAAGCAGATGCCTGGGGTCTTAAGCAGAGCTGGCTGCCACCACACCACCTTCTTAAGGAAAGCTTCTGAGGCCTTGCAAGAACTGTTTGCCTGCCATTTTCCAAATAACGCACCTTGTTCTCCAATGCTTTGGAAAACTGATGAAGCCTTCTGAAGCATCACAGGAACAGAGCACACTATTTGAAAATGGTGTGAGGGCCTTGGTGTGACTAGTAGTTGCCTTGTATAAGACCAGATGTGCCTTGTTGGCAGTGGGTGGAAGACGGCTAAGGTCAGCTAGGTACAATAAAGCCTGTGGAGTATAGGATGGTGAAGGCTTTGTGCTGTGCTGTGCTGTGCTGGCTGGTTGCAGCACAGGGCTTCAGCTGACACTGTTCAGCAGCACTGGAACTGAAGTAGAGGCCCAAGGACAATGGCAGCCAGCCGAGTCTGCTGAAGGCCCCAGCTTCTACTTCAGCTCAGCTCTGCTCCTAAGGAGTGCCGCTATGCAGGGCAGGCAAAAATGCAGAGATGTGAGGGAGATAGGCAGGTGGGGGGGAATTGAAGTGCTCCTGCTGTTGTGAATCAGCTACCAAGCTCCCAAATTTTAATAATGTGATTGCAGAGGTGCTGCAACTGCAATGGCTGCAACTTTGGGGATCAGGCATAAGTATCTTTTGTTCAGCTGTGCTGTAATTTTGAACAGTTGCTGAATGAATGTTCATAACTTAACTCAAAGACTACCTGTAGATCTTTCTTGGTGCAGTATCATAGCATGTGTTGCTTCCTTGTGGAAAATCTACCAGACTAATTTCCACCTCCAAAAAGATGCTGAAAAAGTTTAAAGTTTTCAGTTATTGCTCTGATTTTCATTTTTATACTCATTTAAATAAATGAATACAATTTAAATAAATGAAAGTACAGATTGCAGTCCTATCCATACTCCATTTTAATTAATTGAGGCTTTTTTCTAATGTTAAACTATAGTTACTGAAAACAAGCAAACCCTGAGGGAATATGAGAATTTCTTGTTTGCACATTGCTTGATGCTATTTATATTATTTAATCATGAAATCCAGCATTATGTAGATAATTATTCCTAATAGTGGAATTTTTAGATAATGATCATTCATTTAGATTAATTACACTATTCAATGATATATAGTTTAAGTCCCGTAATATATAATAAATATATTAGGCAATTTGCACTGTTTGAATAGCCACTTAAAATACAAAGAAATTTCTATTTTTCTATTTAATAAATTGTTTATCATATCTTTTGTGAACCAAAATAGCAGTACAACAACCAAAAATAATGAATTTTACATGATATAGCTGTTTAGAGAAAGGAGGACACCTGAGTATTCTGGAATGTAGAATGAATAGCACTGGCTTGATCCACTTAGATTTGGCCCCATTTGTCTTTAGGGAGGCGATAATATAGGCCAGCTGCACAATAGAGCATGGCACAGAGGCAGAGAAGAAAAGCACTGGTCATGAAGAGGCGCTGGCTGCAAAGGGCACGGTCTGCCTGAGAGTAGAAGAAATGATAGTGAATCATCTTCCCTCCATATATTGTGGAGCAAACCAGTTTTAGCATTCAGATATAGCCCAAACCACCACTGCCCATATCTATCTACCTACCTGATCTAGCATGCTGGATAGGGTAGGGTTAGTTTGATAACATGATTGATAGCAAATCCCTGTCATTTCCAAAGTCATGCTTTGTTCCTCTATTACACATTTTGGTGGCTTTCTGGGAACAAAATGGAATATTACATTAATGGGTTAACAAATGTTTGTAACAATGCCCCTTCCTGTTAGCTCACCTGGTCTTGGGGAGAAGGGATGAAGGTGCAGTGATCCTAAGACAATTCTCACGGGATAAGGAATTTGTGATAACAGCTAAGAGATGAATTAATTTCTGGGCATCTGGACCTGTGGATGGAGTTAGTGGAAGGAAATGTCAAGAGAAGGTGAGCAAGGAGTCAGAATTCTTGAGATATTTGATGGTCACTCATCTCAGAGACCCAATTTTGTCCCACTGATGGTCAGACCTAAATGTGCATCGTTGGGAAGATCTGTGCCATTGTGGAGATCAAAGGTCAAGCCAACCATGATAGATACAGTTGTAAGAGGTTCAGCAGTTGATGGAGGTGATGTGACATTTCCCTGAATCTTATTTGTGATACAGAACATTAAATGTGCAAGAGATTTCAGCAGAGAATCCCAGTCCTTAGATATAAGTGTTGAGTCCTTGGCGGAAAGCAGACACAAGAAGCAGTTGAAGTTCTCAGTTTTCTTTATTCTGCGTTCAGCTTACAAGTAGATGGCTTCAGCAGCTCCCAAAACCTCCCAGCTTCTTATATAGACATTTCCCGGGTAAATGCGATACTTTTCCCGCGCCAGCACCCGCGCATGCGCACGGCGCTGGCGACAGCCTGTCTGGTCCCGGGCAGCTTTGCACCTGCCCGGGACTGCCTGCAAACGCCCGAGCCGTTTGCAAGGCTCGGGACATAACACCCCTTTCCCCCGGGCTAAAACTACTACCAACATATAATCATTTATTTTATGCAGTGTTCTGCTTCTCAGTGCTCCTATCGTTACCTGGCTTTTGTTTAGCCAGCAATGTTATGTAATCCTCTAAGTATTTAGGAGACTTCTTTGCTCTCTGTGACCTTCTCAGCTCTGGGTTACTAGCATGAGTTCCCTGACTGGAGGGAGATGTGAGCCTGTTCTCCTTATTTTGCCTTGGTGCCTTCCAAGGACTGTGCCCCGATGCCTGGCCTGCTTGCTCGCCCACCAGGCTCGTCAGGCCAGGTCTTCTGTCACTTTGTGACCTGGTTGACCTGCCTAGCTGTAGACCCTCGGGCCCCTTGAAGTGATAGCCACTGCTGGGCGTCTCTGTTGAACCTCCTAGGTCCGTCCAAGACCTGTCAGGAGGTTGTCCATTCCCTGAACCCCGTTCAGTGTCCGGGCTTGTGTGGGTTTCTGTACTTTCCCAAAACTCAGTTACTCCCTGATTTGGGCTAGAGGTGTTGTAGTCGGGACTTGGTTCCTCGACCACCTCCCTGTATGTTTGACCCCCTGTAGGATTTGGGGTAAGGTCAGGCCAACCTTGGGGATTGTGTGCCAGCTCTCTTGCGGGGAATGATTTGTTGGGGTGCCCCCGGGTATCCTCCGTGACTGGAGTGCTGTGTGATGTGTGTGGAAAGTGAGTATGCCCCCGGGGTGACTCCCTGGCTGGAGTAGGCGTGGATGCCTGGTAGTTAGGTAGGCTCATAGAATTCTTGTTCGGAGCTCTCGCGGAACCCTGGGATGGGCCGTTTGTGGCTCCATCAGTGGAGATGGGCAGCAGCTCGTGCCCTTTCCTTTGCTCCAAAGGGTCCCCCTCCCCCCCTGGAAAAGACCCAGGAGTCTCATCTGAAAGGGCCCGCCTAGGGCGGAGTTGGTCGATGTGCCGACGCAGGACACGACCGTTGTCCAGGGCTACCTCGTAGGAGAGAGGACCTGTGACCCTGGAAATAGAAGCGGGGACCCATGTATGACCAGGCCCGTAATTGCGAGCCCAAACCGGGGCACCCACAAGTAGTTGTCTAGGCGCCCTAGGATGTGAGGTAGATGAAGGCAGTCTGTCCGGATGCAACCGGTCAAGTTTAGTAGTAAGTTGACGCCCCCAACGAAGTTCAGCTGGGCTTCTCCCTGTAGAAGTGGACGGTGTGGTGCGATAAGAAAGGAGAAAGTCAGCCAACCTGTGATGCCAGTCCCCGTAGGTGAGTCTTTTCAATGCGTCCTTTGTGATGCGCACCATACGTTCAGCCATACCGTTGGTGGACGGGTGGAAGGGTGCAGACGTGGCATGACGAATCATGTTTGCCTGTAAGAAAGCTTGGAATTCGGAGGAAGTGAATTGAGGGCCGTTGTCGGACACAATGACATCTGGCAGCCCGTGTGCAGCAAAAATCCCCCTCAGTACCTGAATAGTCTTTGCAGTGGTGGTGGATGAGACAGGTACAACCTCAAGCCATTTCGAATGGCTGTCAACAAGGACCAAGAAGAACTGGCCCTGAAAGGGTCCAGCGTAGTCAATGTGCACCCTAGACCATGGGGACTGTGTTTCCTCCCATCTATGCACGGGAGCTTGGGGCATCTCTGGGCGAGATCGTTGGCACAGGTGGCATGCATGCACCTTAGCCTCAATATCTTTATCTAAACCAGGCCACCACAAGTGGCTGCGCGCAAGAGCCTTCATACGAACAATGCCAGGATGACCCTCGTGGAGGGATTCTAAGACCCTAGTCCTCATTGAGGTGGGAATGACAACTCTGTTTCCCCAAAGCAGACAACCCTGAGAAAGGGACAGCTCGTTCCTTTTGGACCAGAAACCCTGAAACTCAGGACTAGGGCAGTGCTCAGGCCAACCAGACAAAACCCAGGAACGGACACGTGAAAGTGTGTGATCTGTACCTGTTTCAGCGGCAACATCCCTGGCACTAAGAGGGAGCTCGGGCAAGGCTTGGATTGATAGAATGTTGACAGCTGGCGCAGGGTCAGCTTCTACTACTGGCAGAGGCAATCTACTGAGGCCATCAGCATGGCCCATTTCTTTTCCAGGCTTGTGGAGTAAAGAAAAATCATATGCAGACAAAAAAATAGACCACCTAAGCATTCTAGGGGAAATGATTTGGGGAGTCTGCTTACGTGTGGTAAACAGTCCCAGCAGAGGCTTATGGTCAGTGAAGACCGTGAAGTGCCTGCCATATAGAAAGTCATGGAATTTTTTAATTCCAGCAACAACAGCCAGAGCCTCCCTGTCTATCTGAGCGTAGTTGCGCTCAGCAGAAGACAATGTTCTGGAGTAATATGCAACAGGAACCTGAGTTCCATCAGACCTGAGGTGGCTCAGGACAGCTCCAACCCCGTAAGGGGACGCATCACAAGCGATGCACACAGGAAGGGACTCGTTGAAATGTGCAAGTACACTGTTAGAAGTGAGCAAGGCCTTGACTTTGTTAAAGCAGGCCTCATGCGTCTGTGACCACCGCCACACTGCTTACTTGTCTAGTAGCCTGTGAAGAGGCTCAGCTACACTAGCTTTATGTGGAAGAAAAGAATTGTAGAAATTCAGGAGGCCCAGGAAGGCCTGAAGTTCAGCCTTGGACTTTGGCCTAGGTGCTTCTAAAATAGCAGTTAGTTTGGATTCAGCAGGGTGAATCCCAGCAGCATCAATTTTGAACCCCAGAAATTCAGTAGAAGGCACCCCAATCTTGCATTTGTCTTTTTTGAGCTTGAGGCCTGATTTCCTGAACCTTAACAGAACAGCCCTTAGCCTTTCAGCTAGAATGTGTGTGGAGTCTCCTGCAATTAAGACATCATCAAAGTAGGGGCAAACCCCCGGTATGCCCCGCAGTGTGTTTTCCATTACGCTTTGGAAAATCCCAGGAGCGACATTCACTCCAAACTGCAGCCTTTTTACCTTAAAGGCTCCCCTGTGGGTCACAATAGTCTGAGCTATAGCAGCATCATCATCAACAGGCAGCTGTTGATACGCTTGAGCTAGGTCAAGCTTTGCAAAAACGCGCCCCCCCTTGAGGGAGGCCAGAATATGACTGACCACAGGAACAGGATAGGCATGTTGCTGCAATGCCTTATTCAGAGTGCATTTGTAGTCAGCACAAATGCGAATGTCCCCATTTGCCTTTAGAGGCGTGACAATGGGGGTCTCCCAAGGACTGGAATCAACAGGTTCTAGGATTCCCTGTTGAATCAGTTTGTCTAACTCAGTGTCAATTTTACTCTTTAAAGCAAAAGGGACCCTTCTTGCTTTAATTCTAATGGGAGTGACAGTGGGGTCTAGCTTTAAGGACACAGGGGGTCCTTTGAATGTGCCCAGCTGGGGGCTGAAAACATCTGCAAATTCTTTGCAGACTTCCTGTAGGTCGAGTGTTTGTAAACTGTTGAGTCCTGTGACGTGTATCCCCAGGGCCTCAAACCAATCGAGTCCTATGAGACTCGTTCGTTCACCCCCTACTACTAATAAGTCTAGTGGACCTTCAAAACTCTTGTATTGCACATTAAGGGTGGCCTCCCCCTTAACACACACTCTTGAATTTTGAAAATCTGTTAACACAATGTCAGAAGGCCTTAACTTGGCCTGAGTTCCACTACCGGAACAAATCTTCCTAAATGTATGCAAGGAGATAATTGAAAAGGCAGACCCTGTGTCTAGTTCCATAGATAATGGAACCCCTTGTAGCTTCACCTTGAGTGACAGCTTTTTCTTAATGGGCTTGTGTGTGCCTGTCCTAAGGATGCTTCTTCGCGAAGCGCAAAACCCTACCCTATTCTGGCTGGGGAATCTGGTACCTTTCAGGCGCAGTTCTTCCTGAGGTTGTACCTTTCGTCGGCCCAGACACACAGCTGCAATGTGTCCTTGTTTGCCGCATGCCCGGCAGGTAGCGGAGCGGAACTTGCAGTCGGTTCTCCTGTGGCGACCTCCACAGCCGATGCACTTGAGCGGAGCTGAAGAGCTTCCCTTCTGTTTTTCTTCCTTCGTGGGGTGGAGACGGTCGACTTCCTCGTCCGGATCCTCCTCGGAGTTTCTTTGGACGTCTTCCTGGTGCACGGATGCAACCTCTGGACTGTTTCTGATCGGCCGCATGTTCTTGACAGCGCCGCCTGCTGCTTCTTCTGCGGTGACTTCCCTTAAGGCATCTTGGTAGGACAATTCTTCTTTAGCGAAAAGTCTCTGTTGTAGATCTCGATGCCTTAACCCGCACACGAATCGGTCCCTCAGTCGTTCTTCGAGGTCTTTGAACTCGCAGTGCTTGGCGGCCTTCCGTAATGCGGCGATGAATTCTTTGGCCGACTCACCGGGCCGTTGATCCCTCTGCTCGAAGGTGTGGCGCCATGCGATGACGGACATCTTGGGGTGGAAGTGCTCCTTCAGTAGCTTCTTCAGATCTGCGTAGCTTACAGACTCTACTCGAACAGGTGCTGCAAGGTTTTCTGCGATGTCGAAGGCGTCTTGGCCGCAAACACAAAGCAGGGTGGCAGCCTTCAAGCTCTCTTCCCTCACTTGGTTTGCCTTGAAGTAGTTCTCCACCCTGGCTACGTATGACTCCCACCGCTCTGGATGTGAGACGTCGAATTCCGAAAGCCTTCCGATTTTCGCCATCTTCAGGAGACGGGTCTATCAGCCAGCCTACCCCCGAATGCGCACTGGATTGGCGGGTAGCTGCCGAGTCGACGCCGTTCCGCCGCTCAGGACTCACTTGGGTAAGCTTACACTTCTTCCTTTCCAGGCGGTGTAAGGCAATCCCACCTTCGTCGGCAGTGTTGAGTCCTTGGCGGAAAGCAGACACGAGAAGCAGTTGAAGTTCTCAGTTTTCTTTATTCTGCGTTCAGCTTACAAGTAGATGGCTTCAGCAGCTCCCAAAACCTCCCAGCTTCTTATATAGACATTTCCCGGGTAAATGCGATACTTTTCCCGCGCCAGCACCCGCGCATGCGCACGGCGCTGGCGACAGCCTGTCTGGTCCCGGGCAGCTTTGCACCTGCCCGGGACTGCCTGCAAACGCCCGAGCCGTTTGCAAGGCTCGGGACATAACAATAAGGAAAAAAGGAATGAGTGTTGCTTCTATTCTCATTTTTTTGCTTTTTCCTTTAAAATATCTATTCAACTCCATATGACCTCACCTTTAAAATCTTTTAATTGTTATTCAGAATAGAGGTACATAATACAATGAGGATGTTTCTGGATTTCTGAATTGTAGATAGCAATAGCTAAACGTGAATTTAAAATTTTGCAGTTTTGAAATTTTTTTTTTTTTACTTTCTCTGCTCCAAGTGGTAGAACGAAATATTTGAATTTTAAAGGTTTCTTTTGGGGAAAAAAACTATTTTAATTTTTTAAATTGTAAGCTGGAAGACAATGATAGAGAAATGGAATTGTAGTCAATCAGTCTGAAAACATCAGTACAGCTATCCCTTCATTAGAGAATCAACCTGTACCTGGAAAACAGCAAGGGAAAAAATAGTGTCTCCATTACTGTCTTTTCCTTTATCCTTCCAAAGTTTTTTTCTAATGTCTTCACTTAACAATTGAAATCCAATTTCATCACATGTTTTGGCCTAAGTTTTTACTTAAATTTCTAATCTCTAGCTCACCTCTTTGACGTCAGGATTATGAATATCATGTGACTGGATGTAGAGAGCAAAACCAACAAAGGCAACAGCCAATGAAAGGAGGCAGAAGAAGGAGACCAGAGGTGGATGTTGTGCCAGGCAGATACGCAGGGAGGCCAGTAGGGAGCAGATTACCATGGTAAGCCCTAGAGGTGAGGGTAAGAAGGATGTAGTATCATCCTAGCTCTAGAACAGGCATGTCAAACTCGCGACGTTACGTCGCGTGACGTATCGGAGCTTTTTCGCCATTGCCACCAATGGGGTGGGCGCGGCTCCGGTATGATGAAACCAGCCCGTGGGCCGGCAGTTTGACACCCCTGCTCTAGAAACTAAAATGTTTACGGGAGAGACTACTAGAATAGCCAGAAAAAAGGGATTGATAACATGAATCTTTCATTTTTGCATGGTACTGTAGTTCAGCTGTTCTAATTTCAAAAGTTAAAATGTGAATGTAAATAAATCTATTGATTTAATTTCATTATTGCTTAATTTAAACTGGTGAAAATCTTTCTTGGGACTATACAAAAAATACAAAGGAAGGCTGCTTGTTTAAGATTAGACTTCCATTGTGATTGCCATGAAAAGGGAAGCTGATTTTTTTATCTGTGCATTCAGATATGGGAATACTTAAAAGATTCCTAATCTGCATTCTGGCATTACATAATCAAAGAAAAAGGTTGCACATTTCTGCCCACTGATTTTCAAAAAGTCTAATTCTATGTGAAGACATGTCTATTGAAGTTAAAAATAGCTAGTTTCTTTACCATGCCAACTGGATGAATCTGCTTGTAAGAGAATTCGTAATTTAACCTGACATAATTTTGTGATACTTTCATATTCAAGACAGCATTTGATTATCTTATATTGTATCTGAAGTTAGCAGATTACAATAACATGAAATTGGAAAAAACAGCTGGAATAATGGAGGTAGAGAACTGGATAATCTAGCTAATACTATAATTTCATCAAAATCATGTTTTAGAACATGAAGATACAAAACTTCATATCTGAAAATTCACTACAAAATATATTCTATCAAACTGGTAGTAGCATAAGTGCAGGAAATTAAATGTAATCTTCTCAGCCATCTATCATGGCTAATAGTAAACAGACAGGAAAGCAGAATACTTAAGATTTTTTGTCCCAGTTTGGAGGAATGGTTGGTGAAGTTGACAGATTTTGCTGGAATGGTTAAATTAACTTGATTAGAGAAAAGACATTATCTACATTGATCGCTGACTGGAAGCTCTTATGGATGTTTTATACAAAAATGAACTTATGACTTATAGTTTTGATGAGTTAGACAGGATAGATTATAGAAAGAACAGTAATATGTAGTTTTAGAACAAGGTGGAGAATATTAGAAGCTACTTCTTTATACTTTTTTCTTTTAATGTTTTTTCTTGCACTTTTTCTTTGATTTTTTTCTTTCTATTACTTTGTTTTTGCTTTTATTGTTTAAATGTGTATATATATAATATATATTATACACACACATACCTATACCTACCTGTATACCTATACATACATACATATACACATACATACATAATCTGTTGAGTGAGGCACCCGGTCTACCAAATATAAATCAGTCTGTTCTGTGTTTCGCTCCAGTCTAGGAGCTATACTAGTCTCCCACTAACTCTTTGCCAGCCACAAATTTATATATATATATATATATCAGTAAAAAAGGAAAGCGATCACCAGGAAGTAAAACACCAAGGTTTTAATAAATAAAATCAAGCTTTCGATGGCTAACATCTGCCATCATCGTCAGGATACAAGCCAGTTAGTATCCTGACGATGATGGCAGATGTTAGCCATCGAAAGCTTGATTTTATTTATTAAAACCTTGGTGTTTTACTTCTCCCGCGTAAAATTGGAAGTGTCTTGGAGACGTTTCGACGAAGTCCCATTCATCATCTTCAGGCTGGTGTTTTCAGCTTCGTGCTTCGAGGAGCAATGTGTGGTCTTAGCTGTTTCTTCCTTTTAACTGCCAGTGGGGGTATGAACTGATTGGGTGGGAGCTTGGCTGTGTTCTGATTGGGTGGAGGTGTGTTCTGATTGGTTAGGGGCTTGGCTGTGCTCTGATTGGCTGGGGGGTTGGCTGTGCTCTGATTGGCTGGGGGGTTGGCTGTGCTCTGATTGGCTGGGGGAGTGTTCTGTTTGGGTGGGGGCTTTGTTGTGCTCAGGTTAGTCTGAGTTGCAGGGGGATTTAAGATGGTGGGCTGCCTTGCTATTTTTTGGCTTTGCGTTCGTGGTCGTGCCTCATCTTCATGGTGGGTGTCAGTTTGCTTCATGTATGGATTGGAGGGGTTTAAAGTGGCTAATGATGCAGCTGTGGTCTGGCTTCTGGTTTGTGGTCGTGCCTCCTCATCGGTGTGGCTTTGGGTTTGCTTTTTTCATGGATGTGTGGTGGTGACATCCTGTGTGGTTTTTGTGAGTGTGGGTCTGGTGTCATTTTTTGTGTTAGGGAGTCGTTTGTCAATAAGGGCGGGTTTCCAAATGGCTGGTAGGTGGGAGGTATCATCTCGTTTGTTCATGCTGTGTGGGCGTTTTTCTATCTTGATGGCTTCTCTGATTATTCTGTTATTAAAATGTTCAGTTTTGGCGATAGTTCTGGTCTTTTTAAAGTCAATTTCATGTCCTGTGGCTTTAAGGTGTTGGACCAGGGAAGATGTTGGTTCCTCTTTTTTGACTGAGTTCTTATGTTCTTCAATGCGTTCACTTATTCTTCTGTTGGTTTGTCCGATGTATGTGTTGGGACAAGCAGTATATATGTATGATAAAAACAAATAAGTTTGAACACCAGGATAACATTAAACCAAAAACTGTTTAATAGAAGTGCTGAGCTTTCGTTGGCCACCACTGCCAACATCGTCAGAGCATAAAAGCAAGGTTACTGGGAGTTCTCTTATATTACCGGTTGACTTTGCACTCGGCTTTTCGACCTGGTCATTGGTCCACTCATCGTCTCTAGTTGTTTTGTTTTTAAAGGGCACGCGTTTGCTGCTACACTAATAGTTTCCAAGGTTGCTGTTCTCTTTTCCCCTTTTCTCCCCCCAATCCTTTTCCTCGTGCGTGTCCAGCTGTCAAATTGTGCAGGGCACTTTCGCTCACTCTCCCCCCTCGCCTCCATCCTGAGACCTATCTGTTCCTCCCCAGTGGGGCTATTGGCGGAATGCACGTTTGGCGTAGTTCTCTTGCTCCTCCATCCTGCCGCTCCTGCGCATGTGTGAGCGTCCAGGAGCCGGTCTGTCAAGCGGGTCTGGGCGTTCGTCCAGGAGGTCTCCAATGGGCGTGCTCCCGTGTGCACTCCTCTACTCGGGAGCGCTGTCCCTTTTCAGGGGTGCACACAGGCGCGTTGGTCTCCCTCTAGCCGCTCGCTCTCGTCGTCTTTCCTCTCCACCACTCGCCATCGTCGTGCATTCGTCGCCAGATCATCCGCTGGCCGTGCATTTAACCCTGCTCCACCATTCGCCAGTTCTCTTGCCTTTCTTGCACACGTGTAGGCTCCCACGAGCTGACCTTCCATCAATCGCTCACGGCCATCCGCTGCGAGGTTGCCGGTGGGGTGTGTCGCCACTCTCATCTCGCTCGCGGAAGTCGTGGCATGTGTGTATCTTGCGGACTGTCATCCAGCTGTCCACACCGTCCACATTCATCACTCCTTTCTCCTCTCGTAAGGTGGGTTGGGGTATGTGTGCTTGGGATGTCTATGGGGCGCATTCCAGAGGAAGAGGGAAAAAAGAGTTGCAGTTCTGGATTCAATACCATGACCTTGCTTCTATCTCAGACCACTCCACAGTGAAGCCTACCTCACAAGATGTCAAGTAAAGATCAATTGTTGCATTAATGGCTAATCCCAGCCAATCTGGTAAGAGCCAGCCAAACATGATGCAGGAATTATAATCCCATCAAATTGTCACTGCCTATCAACAGCTAAAGTTGAGGATAATATTACTGGCTGTGAAAGCCCTTTTATATCAGGTTAGTTGGCAAATATTGGTGCAAATAGATAATATAACAAACAGTGTTTGTATAAACAATCTGGGTGGAACCAGATCAAGGGGTATTTACAAAAACCCAAAGAACTGATGACATAAGTGAATATATGCTTATTCATATCAATGGGTACATAAATGGATCACTGAATACCACAGTTAATAGCAAAATGTTTCAGGACAAATGGGTCCAGCTATAGATTTCAGAAGACTGCAAAAAGTTGGGGATTTCCCTTTGATCAACCTATCTTCAACAGCCTATAACCACCAAGTGAGGTGATTCTTTTCAAGACCACAGAACGAAGGGGAATGATGCCCTGGTGGCACCATAGCTGGCTCTATACATTCCCTTTGAACGCCAGTGCTATCCAGAACAGTAACAAAGATATTCAAGCTATGGGTGATTTTAATCACTCCATTCTGCCCTAGCACACCATGGCTCCTTGCCCTGGTAAAGATATTGATGACCCCCTGTGGTATGTCCTGAAATAGCCAACATCTTCTCTTAAAGTCCAGTTCTTCACTGGAGTCAGATAGCTTACAACTTTACAAATTCCAACCTGAAACACGAACAAGGGTTTTTTTTGAGTTCTGACTCTCTAACTTACAACTTTGAGACTGGGAAAGTGAATGGGAACATCTGTGCCTGGGAGTGAAAACCTTGGCCTTTTGGATACCAAATATCACTGATTTATTGTATGATTTGATGTGCTTTTGAATATGTGAAAAACCAGCAACAAAGGATCTGCAACTATTGGGATTCTTTTCGGTGGGCCTGGATAGAGTTCTAGCAACTAATAGATTACATAGATAGCAGTCTGGGACTCAAGTCCTTTTAGGTAGGTGAGGGACATCTTTATCTACCATTCTCAGGTGTGCTGCTTCCTCAAAGTTGTAGCCTCCTCTCACCCCAATTCATGTGACTTGGCACTGGATCTTCAAGCTCTAATGACTGATTGCTTTGAATCCATTAGGCCAGTGGTCCCCAACCTTTCTGGCTCTGCGGACCAGCAGCAGTGCGGGAGAGGATGGCTTCGCATGTGCGCAAGCCACTTGCACAAATGCAGTTTCATGTGCTTGCCTGCCATTTGCACGGCCAGGTTCCCAATGGGCCATGGTCCGAGGATTAGGGGCCCCTGCATTAGGCAATCCCCTATTAACATATTGTGCCTCTTTGATAGGACTAGCTTGGCTAGAAGGGTCATGAAAAGTCTTTTTTTTATTTTAAACCTCTTGTATATTTCATTAGGACAAAGTGATGCTAAGACCAGACCCTGCTTTATGCCCAAGATCACTCCCAATTCTACCAAGCGTAGAATTATGCTATCCCAAATAATCTGGCCCCATGCTATGCAGAGCTTTAAAGGGGATAACCAGCACTTGGAATTGCATCTAGAAACATATTAGAAGCCAATGCAGCTTCACTGCAATGGTGTTACACAAGGAAACTTTAGAGCATCAAAATTGTGTCTGTTACTATAATCTATACCAGTTGAAGCTTCCCAGTGTTGTTCACGGGCAGTTCCTTGTAGAACATGTTGTAAGTATTCAACTGGGAAGTGACAAAGGAATGAGTGACAGTTGAGCAGATATATAATAACGCAATAGATTATTCATTCTCATATTTTTTTATTTTGATGTAAAAAATCAGCTATTCTGTGGTATACATCAGTGTAATAATATTGTATCATTATATAATGAGGCTATACACACATTGAGATTACTTGGGCAAAAAGAGTCTGTTCTAGAGAGGGTTCTTTTCAAAATAGGAACAATATGCAGCCCTGATCTGGCAAGCTCTCTTAGTAAGTCCAGCTTCTGACAGTGGCACCCTTGGCCTGGCTGAAGCATTCTGGGTATCAGCAGCTGTAGGACTCTAATGCAGTGGTTCTCAACCTGTGGGTCGGGACCCCATTTGGGGTCTAACGACCATTTCACGGGGGTCGCCAAACAAGGCTGTCCACCATTTTTTCCCCCTTTTCTTTGGCCACACCCCTGGCACCCGGTGATGTATAAGTGGTTAGGGGTCACCACAACATGGGGAACTGTATTATGGGGTCACGGCATTAGAAAGGTTGAGAACCACTGCTCTAATGGTTCCAGCAACTCATCCCCTTTGATCTCACAAACATTGTGTAAGATGCAGCATGTAGCTATGACCACAGGAATGAGCTTCTCTCTCACATCCAGTCTCATTTGCAAACATCTCCAGCGAGCTCTCAAGACTCCAAAAGCTCTCTCCACACACGTTCGGCATTTGGCAAGCCTATCGTTGAACTTTTCTTGGGCCTCAGGTTTTGGTGCTGGATATGGTTTCATTAGCCAGGGGCAAAGTGGGTAGGCATGATCTCCAATGACAACAGGAGCCATTGAAACCCCTTCTAGTACTGTTGGAGTTTGTGGGCCAAATGTGCCTTCATCCATGCTGTTGAAAAAAGGAGAGTTATGCAAGATGCGGGAATCATGGGATCTCCCTGGAAACCCAACATAAATGTCAGTTAAAGCGAGATTTGCTATCCACTAGAGCCTGCAACACCATTGAATAGAACCCTTTGCAATTAATGTAGGAATCAGCAGAGAAGGGGGGGGCAGAGGATGGAGATGTGGATTGCATCAACCGCACCTAGGCAATTGGGAAAGCCCATCTCCTTGAAGCCTTCCATAATATCTTGTGGATCGCCCAACAAAATTGTTTGGGCCAGGAGCCGACTATTTATTTCTTCGCAGACTTCTTCAAAGATTGAGCAGGCTGATGAAATTCCCACTCCAAAAAGCTCCGAGACAGTCTTGTAACTGTCATGATGCGCGAGTTTCCAAATGGTCGTGGCCACCCTTTTCTCCACAGGAATGTGTGACCTCATGCCAGTGTCTCGACGCTGTAAGGCAGGACGCAACTCCTCAGCAATATACATCAGTGTGGAGCGTGACATTCTGAATAAAGAAATCCAACACTTATCCTGTTCTGAAGAAATCATTCGCTCCCACCATTCGGTACATCTGGGGAGCATCCAGTGTGATCGCTCCGACAGGGCCATCAGCTCGTGCTCATAATGCAGTGCTGGTGAAGATGAGTACACCATAGTTACCACAGACACTATAGCATTGCGATGAAGCCGCAGCAAGGCTCTCTTACGACGGACACTAGCTGAGAGGATGCGCCTCAGCACTGCAGCCGACTGTCGAAAGCGTCTCCGCTGAAGAATCCCTGCTATGGCAAATACCACAGTACGCCTGTTCAGCATCCATTGTTGCACTAACAACTGAGAAGTTTGAACACAAGCAGCAACAAGAGCCAAGCACTCTTGCTCCATTTATCCAGCTGGTTTTAACAGTAGCAGCAGGTCCAGGAGGAGATGATACCAGTACGCTGTGACAGAAAACCTTTCCACCCTGGTCAAAGCAGAGATGACATCACCAATCAGGGATCACTCATAAGCACTCCATGCACTTCATTTGGATAGGCACTGTTGAATTTAAGGGTAATACATTGTAATTGGCTCTAGTTCACTAAGAATCGTATTTATAATCCAACTGTGAAGGTCTTTTAAAAAATACAAAGTAGAAAATAGTTTCACCAAGTTCAGCCATTTCACATTCTCCATTTAAAAATATTTTAAACTTTCAGAGAGTTACATATGGCTTTTCCATAAATATTTATCTTTCATACAAATATTTCAGCTGACCAACTCTCAGTCATACTATATTCTCCACGCTAAGCCATGATTGAGCTAGCATGGCTGAATCTATGATATCTAACAAACAATTGTAATAATACAGCCTCTTTACAAGTTCTAGACCTGCCAAACCCAATAAGGGGAAGACACTCATTAAATATATTATGGCTACATCATGGTACTTAATAGCGCATCCCATTTGAACTTAGCAATATAAAATACTATCTTCTAGAATGAAAGGATAGAGAACACAGGGACAAATCAATCAGTTTAAATCAAGAATACTGTAGAGGTAGTGCTTGATTTACAACCACAACTGGAACCAGAATTTCCGCTGTTAAGCAAGGCACTTGATAAGTGAGTCATGCCTGATTTTATGACCTTTTTTGCCAAAGTTGTTAAGCAAATCATTGTTAGATAAATAAGGTGGTTGTAAATGATCTGGCTTTCCCCACTGACTTTGCTTGCAGAAAGCTGTCTGGGAAGGTAGTAAATGGTGATCACATGACCCCTGGATCCTACAAATGTTGTAAACACATGCCGGTCACTAAACACCTGAATTTTGATCATGTGACTGTAGGGTGCCATAATGGTCATAAGTGCAAGGACCAGTTGTCACTTTTTTCAGTATTTTTGTAACTTTGAACTGTTGCTAAGAAATGGCTGTAAGTTGAGGACTACTTGTAAGCAATTTATCATTCTAGAACTACATGAACTACAATCTTCAAAGATCTCTTAAAACATATCTATGCCCAGGCCACCTGGGAGGGTGGAAAAGGGATACCCTACTACCACTAAATGGCAGCCCTTAAGGAAATGCAGCAAATGGGACCAATGCAGCTTTGAACAAACAAGGTTGTAGTCTTGATTTAAATGTTAAGGACATAAAATTTAGTTATGTGACTTGTTAGCATTTTCCTGTCTTTGCTGCATATAAATGCCCATCATGGACGCTATAACATCCAGGTTGCATAAACTGAACAGCACATACCTTCTTGTATAGTTCTTTCAGACAATACAAGCAACTTATTATAGGAATCTTTATAATTGTAATCTAATTAATAAAGGTACTGAGGCCGAGAACAAGTGGCTTGCAAAAAATAATCTAGTACAGGCAAAATCAAACAAAGAACCTGCTTTATAGTTTCATCTCTTAAGACATCCCCTACACCAATTGTTTTGTTATATAACTGTTAAAAAAATAACTAGGGAAGCTATTAAATCAGGCTATTAGCTATTTGCTGAGAAAATTATTATTAGCATGCAGCTTGAAGGTTTTATCAACTGTACCACTTTTGGTTTTGGTATATTTTTATTAAAGATTTTTTAAAAGATAAAAGTTAACACTGTACAATAATATAAAGTGAGAAAAATAAAAAAGGAAATCAAGGAGAAAGTTAAAAGTCCAAGGGAAAAAAGTAAAAGATAAAGAAACAAGAAGCTTCCGATCTTCTTTACAGTAGTTATAATTAGAAATTTAGCTCTCATTCTAGAATTGCAACATCTCTTTTTGAAATCTATTTTGTAATCTATTTTTTGTAATTATTTTATCAAAGCCATAAATCTTAAGTTTATTTTTCTATTTCACGCAAAAAGTCTGTAAAAGGTTTCCAGTCAGCAATAAACATAGATGTTGTCTTTTTTCTCATCAAAGAAGTCAATTTAGCCATCTCAGCAAGTTCTGACATCTTCACCAACCATTCCTGTATTGTGGATAGTGTCAACTGTGCCACCTTTTTTGCAGGTTAGATGAGCTTTTCCAACATTACCCTATAATTGGTGCAGAGGCTTCAAACTTACCGAGGAACCTGCTGAGTTTTTTCCCCTCAAAAGTAAAAGACATTGTTAGAGCCTATGCTGCCTTGCTCTCTTTGTCATCTGCAATCCACAACAGCTCAATAATTTAATGGGCTGTCAAAGCCCAAATCCTACCACTGCAGGCTGCTGCTCTTCACTGTCATTGTCCTGGCCTGCTGCTTTGTTTTGTGTGCACTCACTGTGCTGGCATGTAATGATCATAAAGGCTTACGGAGGGAACATTGCACTGATGCTGTCATTCGTCTATGCTGTTTAGCACCAGGGAGGTACACAGAAACAACTGCACTGAGATGCAAGAAAATAAACAGATTAGAGATAGTAGATATTTTGTTTTTACCATCCATTTTTATTATTACATTATTATAATTGGATTAATAATTGTAAACATTCAATACCTGTTGCATTTTTACATGTGTATGAATGTAGCCCTCTATTCAGGTTATTTTATGTAATATGGCTGCATTCATTCGAGTTTGAGACCCCTATTCTGATGCTTTCCAATTAGAAAAAAAAGAGAAAACAACTCTATTGGGTTTGCAGAAATGCTGTTACAGGGATTGCAAAAGGGGGCAAAACTCGCTTAACCGTCTCGCTTAGTAACAGAAAATTGGGTTCAATTGTGGTCATAAGTCAAGGACTACCTAGTATTTTTTAGCATTTTTAACACTATTTTTCTAAATTTGAAACTGTCAAGCCATATTTTATCTAACCAAGACACAGATCACAACAGTTGTATAAGCTTTGGGGAGAATTGTTATTATTTTATCCCACTTTTCTTGCCAAAACTTATTAAAACAAGTTGAAGCATGTAAGACAGTTTAAAAAATGTTTTGATAATAAAGAGATGAAGTCACCTGCATTTTCTTTAAATGATCTCTAGAGGCAACGTATGTTTTAATACCAAAGCCAAGTGGATGTATTAAGTGGAAAAGATACAGTTCATAAAGAAATATATTTGCTTATAGCCACGAAGAGCTACAGTTAACTTATTTTCCCCAATATTAACAGAACAACAGTCAGCTACATTGCTGTATCTTGACAAAGTGTACTTTCCCTCCACCACTTCTGGACTCTACCTCAGCCTGAAAATGTGAAGACTGTTACTCCCCCCATCAATCCCGAAATACATCTTACAAGTCTTTTAAGGATTATTTATGGCCACATTGTTTCCTGGTATCTACCAATCTTGTGTAACTCACTGGAATCATTCAGAAAGGCTATTAAAATGAAGCCAAGTCTTTCTATGTTCTCTGGGGAAAAGGCTATGAGCTATGAGTAATTAAACGTGTGTGTGTGTGTGTGCCAGTGAGATCTACACTCTGTGCCTGAGATGGCATGAAGGACAACTAGAGTGAGGAAAACTGCCTCATAATAATGACATTGATCCTGAGATGGGAAGCTAGAATTGGTGGTGAGACCTGGCTTATATTCAGCAAGAAATGTAGAGCTGATTAGAGAAAAGGGGGGGGGGAGCCATTATGTTGCCCCCACTCCCAAGGCCTATTCATATCAGACTCCTGTCCAGTTACGTATGTGTGGCTGTACAGTGGTGGGAGGAACAATTTGTAAAGTTGTAAATTCTAAAAATCGGAAAAATACAATAAAGATTTTTTTTTCACGTCTCATGAAACTGCATGGGATGCAGACATAGCCTGGATGGGGAAAAAACTTGTGTTACAAGTGTGTATCGTTATTTGGTTCTTATATGCAAGTTTCTTAACACCCTCACATGTAATCATTTTTTTTCTTATTATGCGGAAGTTTTCCTCACTGGGGCCCAGTGAAGGACACGTGACTCTTATTTTCCGAATAAGCCTCCGAGGGAGACTTACTGAGAAATAAATGCCCGACCTAAAGCTCTGCAGTGAATCCATGGGGAATCTGAGCCTTCCCAGCCCTCACGCCTAACCGTATGGCAAGATTTAGGCACGGGCGGTAAATTCCTGCAGTTGGAGCCCATCCTGTCTGAAAGCCTGTCCCGATACTACCGCTCGAAGGCTTCTGCCAAGCACGCAACCCTGAGCTGCTCCACTCAAATCAACGATGGGCTGTCTCAGTCTACGGCAGCTAAACCTACATCCCAAAGAACTTGTAGTTAGTGCTTAGCAACCGATAAATCTGAACAAAAGTCCTGCTGTCGAAAAAACGCTGGCGGGAGAAGAATGAGCAGGAAGGCCTACAGCCTCATCTTACCTCCGTCCCCTTTCCTTCTCTTCTTCCCTCCAAACCGCAGCTGAGGCACCTTCCCGCTTTACGAAGGCCGCCAACGTTCGAGGATGCTACTGTCCCTTTAAGAGGAAGCTGTACCGCTGATTCCTTTTCCTTTGACGGGGCAACCCTATTCGATGCTTTCGAGCACGGGCGAAGATGACACTTTCCCGCGCGCCGCCGTAGCTCGTTGTCATCGTCCAAGTGAAGGTCGCTTTTAAGTGACGCAGCCGCAGGAGCGTGTTGGGTAGTACGCACGCGCGTCCAGCGCTTACAATTCTCTCCTTGGAAACGCTGCCCCTTTCTCAGATACGTGGATGTTCACGCCCCACTCCGGAACAGGTTTTCGGGAGCTCGTATCTTCCTCCCCTCCCCCCCTCAGTGGAGCACTGTATCTTTCGAGAGCCATTTTGACTGAGGGTTACCGCGCACATTTGAGGGAGTTCAGGCTGAACATGAAAAAATAGTTTGACGTAACCGTTAGACCCCTTTATGGATTACTGCCTTGTCGTGGCAAAGGGGCTTGTGTAACTCAATGAAGCTATAAGCTATGCCGTGCAGGGCCACCCAAGACGGACAGGTCATAGCAGAGAGTTCTGACAAAATGTGATCCACTGGAGAAGGAAATGGCAAACCACTCCAGTATCTTTGCCATGAAAACCCCATGGACAGTACTAAAAGGCAAAAAGATATGACGCTGGAAGATGAGCTGCTCAGGTCAGAAGGTGTCCAATATGCTACTGGGGAAGAGCAGAGGGCTAGTACTAGTAGCGCCAGAAAGAATGAAGCGACTGGGCCAAAGCCGAAAGGACGCTCAGCTGTGGATATATCTGGTGGTGAAAGGAAAGTCCGATGCTGTAAAGATTTTTTCTCCATAGGAACCTGGAATGTAAGATCCATGAATCAAGGCAAGCTAGACGTAGTCAAAAAAGAGATGACAAGACTGAACATCGACATCTTAGGAATCAGCGAACTAAAATGGACAGGAATGGGTGAATTTAACTCAGATGACCATCAGGTATACTACTGTGGGCAAGAATCCCTCAGAAGAAATGGAGTAGCCTTCATAGTCAATAAAAGAATAGGAAAAGCAATACTGGGATACAATCCCCAAAATGACAGAATGATCTCAATTCGAATCCAAGGCAAACCATTCAATATTACAATAATCCAAATCTATGCCCCAACCACTGGTGCTGAAGAGGATGAAATTGACCGGTTCTATGAAGCCCTACAGCACCTTATAGAATTAACACCAAAAAATGATGTCCTTATCATCATGGGGGATTGGAATGCTAAGGTAGGAAGCCAAAAGATAACCGGAATAACAGGCAAGTTTGGCCTTGGAGTACAAAATGAAGCAGGGCACAGGCTGATAGAATTTTGTCAAGAGAATACGATGGTCATAACAAACACTCTTTTCCAACAACCCAAGAGACGGCTCTACACATGGACATCACCAGACGGTCAACATAGAAATCAGATTGACTATGTGCTCTGCAGCCAAAGATGGAGAAGCTCTATACAGTTAGTAAAAACAAGACCAGAAGCTGACTGTGGCTCAGATCATGAGCTTCTCATTGCAAAATTTAGGCTTAAATTTAAAAAAGTAGGGAAAAGCACTAGGCGACTCAGGTATGAACTAAATCATATTCCTAATGAATATACAGTAGAGGTGACAAATAGATTTAAGGAATTAGATCTGATAGACAGAGTGCCTGAAGAACTATGGATGGAAGTTCGCAACATTGTACAAGAGGTAGCAACTAAAACCATCCCAAAGAAAAAGAAATGCAAGAAAGCAAAATGGCTGTCTGAGGAAGCTTTGCAAATAGCTGAGGAAAGAAGGGAAGTGAAAGGCAAAGGAGAAAGAGAAAGATACACCCAACTGAATGCAGAATTCCAGAGAATAGCTAGAAGAGATAAAAATGCCTTCTTAAATGAACAGTGCAAAGAAATAGAAGAAAACAACAGAATAGGGAGGACCAGAGATCTCTTCAAGAAAATTGGAGATATGAAGGGAACGTTTCATGCAAAGATGGGCATGATAAAGGACCAAAATGGCAGGGACCTAACAGAGGCAGAAGAGATTAAGAAGAGATGGCAAAACTACACAGAAGAACTATACAAGAATGAGCTTAACGTCCCAGATAACCACAATGAGATGGTCACTGACCTCGAACCAGACATCCTAGAATGTGAAGTGAAATGGGCCTTAGAAAATCTGAGCAACAACAAAGCTAGTGGAGGTGACAATATTCCAGCTGAGCTATTCAAAATCTTAAAAGACGATGCAGTAAAAGTGCTACACTCAATTTGCCAGCAAATTTGGAAAACTCAACAGTGGCCACAGGATTGGAAAAGGTCAGTTTACATTCCAATTCCAAAGAAAGGCAATGTCAAAGAATGTTCAAACTATCGCACCATTGCACTCATTTCACATGCTAGTAAAGTTATGCTTAAAATCCTACAAGCTAGACTCCAGCAGTATGTAGATCGAGAACTACCAGAAGTACAGGCAGGATTTCGAAGAGGCAGAGGAACTAGAGATCAAATTGCCAACATACGCTGGATCATGGAGAAAGCTAGGGAGTTCCAGAAAAACATCTACCTCTGCTTCATTGACTATGCTAAAGCCTTTGATTGTGTGGATCACAACAAATTGTGGCAAGTTCTTAAAGAGATGGGAATACCAGACCATCTTATTTGTCTCTTGAGAAACCTATATGCGGGTCAAGAAGCAACAGTGAGAACTGGACACGGAACCATTGATTGGTTCAAAATTGGAAAAGGAGTCTGGCAAGGCTGTATACTGTCACCCTGCCTATTTAACTTATATGCAGAGCACATCATGAGAAAGGCAGGGCTAGATGAAACAAAAGTTGGAATTAAGATTGCCGGGAGAAATATCAACAACCTAAGATATGCAGATGATACCACGCTAATGGTAGAAAGTGAAGAGGAACTAAAGAGCCTCTTGATGCGGGTGAAGAAGGAGAGTGCAAAAGTTGGCTTGAAACTCAACATTAAGAAAACCAAAATCATGGCATCCGGCCCTCTCAATTCCTGGCAAATAGATGGGGAAGAAATGGAGGTAGTGACAGATTTTATTTTTCTGGGCTCCAAGATCACCTCAGATGGGGACTGCAGCCAAGAAATTAAAAGACGCTTGCTCCTGGGGAGGAAAGCTATGGCAAATCTAGACAGCATACTAAAAAGCAGAGACATCACCCTGCCAACAAAAGTGCATATAGTCCAGGCCATGGTTTTCCCAGTTGCAATGTATGGCTGTGAAAGTTAGACCATAAGAAAGGCTGAGCGCCAAAGAATTGAGGCCTTTGAACTATGGTGCTGGAGAAGACTCCTGCGAGTCCCTTGGACTGCAAGGCGTTCAAACCGGTCAGTCCTAGAAGAGATCAACCCCGGCTGCTCTTTAGAAGGCCAGATCCTGAAGTTGAAACTCAAATACTTTGGCCACCTAATGAGAAGGAAGGACTCACTGGAGAAGGGCCTAATGCTTGGAAAGTTTGAGGGCAATAGAAGAAGGGGACGACAGAGAATGAGATGGCTGGATGGAGTCACTGAAGCAGTAGGTGTGAACTTAAATGGACTCCAGAAGATGGTAGAGGACAGGAAGACCTGGAGGAACATTGTCCATGGGGTCGCGATGGGTCGGACACGACTTCGCAATTAACAACAACAACCGTTAGAAGTCGTTCATTTTACCCGTCCGTTCTCTGCTGTGTTATTTTTCTCGAACAAGCAGTCCTTTCCAGTAGGCCACAGCCCTTTCCTCTTAGGCTGGAAAATTGAGTTACTTTTTATTCAATGACTTTCACTTGGTTACTTGGGAGTTAGATAATCTCATTTTTAAGTGAGAGCAAGATCACTAATTCTTATTAGTAGTAACACTTAAAAAAAAAAAAACAACCAAGGCGCCATTTTACATTTAAGATGTTCCAGATCACGTAGCTAATTAGATTAAATTGTAACCTCATTCAATAGGGTAAAATGGTTGACTTTCAGTGGAGAAGTCTAAAAAGGCACCAGCCTGCTCTGCACTAGGCTACTTTATTCTGGTAATTCAAATAAATGAAGACAAGTAGCAGTAAAGGATTCCTTCCATATATCTTATATCTTCCCCACTTAGAACTAGATTCTATAGTGCTCAGTAAGCACTACAGCTTACTAAACATGTTAGAATCCTAAGAAAAAAGGACAGGAAGGGCCTTAAATTTCATCACAGTTAAGTAGTATTTGTATTGTACCAGTCTGAATGACAGTGAAGCCAAACTAAGAAATTACACTTGCATTATTTCTTAGCTGTACATATCTCATTTAATAAAACTCCCAGGATACTCTGAGGTTTCAAAAACTCATGGAAAGTTTTCATCTCTTTCAAAATATTCGTTTGTGTCCCCTTTAGCTGTCATTTCCTTGTCCTGGTGGCAGGACACAAAAGTTGTGTGTTAAGAATTAAGACACTGTTATGGCAAGAGGAATGAATTTAAATAAATTCTTTTTTTGCCTTTATTTTCAGGGGAATCCAGAGAAATTAAAAACCATGTGAAGAAATTAAAAACCAGAGCATCGAGTCAGAGATAGAGAGAGATGGTGGGGAACGGGTGAGGCATGAGCCTCCCAGGACAATTTAGGCTAAAACAGAAAGGGAAGGGAGGTAGGCAGGTGGCATAGCTTCCCCTTTCAAGATGCCCAGACTCTCCAATCTTCAAGAGGGTTGGGTGAGTTGCCTGGCCTCTCCCCATACACCCCTCCCATATCTTAGCAGTGCTTCCCCTGGATATTTGTGCAATTAACCCTTCCCATCCAAGGTTTCCGAGTAGACCATCACTCTGCTAGGAGCTAGAAGAAAAAATAAAAAATGGAAAATGTGGTGAAAAGTGTTATCTTTAAGAGAGATGCTAAATGGGTAGCA
Organism: Crotalus adamanteus; assembly: GCA_039797435.1. Classification (NCBI taxonomy): domain Eukaryota; kingdom Metazoa; phylum Chordata; class Lepidosauria; order Squamata; family Viperidae; genus Crotalus; species Crotalus adamanteus. Next base: position 6,803,379 of record CM077935.1, on the reverse strand, counting down.
CACAAACTTCCCACTCTATGCTTCCTGCAAGATATTCTTCTCTTCCAAAATAAATAGATGCTTAAAAGATGCCATTTGTATGTATCTGCTGCAATATATACAATTATCCCATACAAATAAGAATCTTGGGTGGAAAATTAGAACAGCATTATTCTGCTGTTGCTCCCATCTGATTGCGAGATCTGGTTTTGCTCATTACTTTTTGTGCTTGTACAAATTTATCAACCACTGGGCAGAAACTTTCAACCTAACATGTTATGTATTACTATAAAAAAAATAAAGGAACAAGACCCCCAGCATCATGCAAGTAGAATTAAACTCTGCTTCCTAGACACTCTCCTTCAGATATGCATTCCCTTTATTTGCTTCTGCAGAGGGAGAATGCATTGGGCTAACTTTTGAATCCAGGAGCATGATGACTAATGATACTGTGAAGTAGCTTCTCAAATGTTAACTGTCTCTAAAATTATCCAGATCATGAATGGGGATAGGAATTATTTTATAGGCATGATTCAGTGTTTCAGTCTGGCAAAACACCTAGAATGAAATCAACACCAACTTGCAGTTATGGCTCAAAGAGCAGAGTACATGTGCTCAATGCATAACTGAGGCAATATGTTTTAAGAACTGACAAAGCAAGATATCTTTTTGGCAAGCTGATGTGTTATTATTTTGAGATGACTATATGTTGTTGTGGAATAGGTAGATTTATTGGGGAATCATTGCCTCCCATGATATTCACGGTCAGCTCTGCCCAACTTCGTAAACTCCAAAACTGAGACTCCCAGGATCCCCAGCCAGCAGGGCCATGGTCAACCCAGCATATTAAAGGGCATTCAGTAGGGGAAGGCTGTTTTGGATAAAAAATAACATTCCCACAAATCTTGGAGCAGCACATTCTTTTCCTATGATTCCTCCACACTTCCAATTTACTTTCCACTTGCAAATCTTTACTTCATGTGACTGTATCCCCCTGCAAACCTCGAACCACTAGAGCAAGCAACCTTGGCTCTTTTATGACTTGTGGACTATGCTGGCTCAGGAACTCTGGGAGTTGAAGTCCACGAGTCATAAAAGAGCCAAGGTTGCCTACCCCTGCACTAGAGGGACTAGTCCCAAAATACAATCCTTAACTTCAACTTCAAGCAACTTTAGGAATATGAAAACACAGAGGTCCCATATAATCCCCATTCAAGCTAAAAATAGCTGCCTATGCAATTAGAGTAGGCGTTACTAGCTTAGCTGCACCACCATCTCATAATGTAAATTCATCTGACTTAAGAATTTAAAGGAAAGTTCTTCCATTGCTTACCTTGACTATGTAGCTTCCGTATATGGCTCCACTCTGTATCAGGAGAGAAGAAAAAAATTAGAAGCTAAGCATTACTAAAGTATGTGGTCAATATCAAAAGTTCATCTCAATACTTTGTTATATATCCTTTGTTGGCAATGACAGAGGTCAAACGTTTTCTGTAAGTCTTCACAAGGTTGGCACACACTGTTGCTGGTATGTTGGCCCATTCCTCCGTGCAGATCTCCTCTAGAGCAGTGATGTTTTGGGGCCGTCGCTGGGCAACACAGACTTTCAACTCCCTCCAAAGGTTTTCTAGGGGGTTGAGATCTGGAGACTGGCTAGGCCACTCCAGGACCTTGAAATGCTTCTTACGAAGCCACTCCTTCGTTGCCTGGGCAGTGTGTTTGGGATCATTGTCATGCTGAAAGACCCAGCCACGTTTCATCTTCAATGCCCTTGCTGATGGAAGGAGGTTTGCACTCAAAATCTCACGATACATGGCCCAATTCATTCTTTCCTATACACGGATCAGTCGTCCTGGTCCCTTTGCAGAGAAACAGCCTCAAAGCATGATGTTGCCACCCCCATGCTTCACAGTAGGTATGGTGTTCTTTGGATGCAACTCAGCATTCTCTCTCCTCTAAACACGAGTTGTGTTTCTACCAAACAGTTCTACTTTGGTTTCATCTGACCATAGGACATTCTCCCAAGCCTCTTCTGGATCATCCAAATGCTCTCTAGCAAACTTCAGACAGGCCCGGACATGTACTGGCTTAAGCAGGGGGACACGTCTGGCACTGCAGGATCTGAGTCCCTGGCGGCGTAGTGTGTTACTGATGGTTGCCTTTGTTACGTTGGTCCCAGCTCTCTGCAGGTCATTCACTAGGTCCCCTTGTGTGGTTCTGGGATTTTTGCTCACCTTTCTTGTGATCATGTTGACCCCACGGGTTAAATCTTGCGTGGAGCCCCAGATCGAGGGAGATTATCAGTGGTCTTGTATGTCTTCCATTTTCTAATTATTGCTCCCACAGTTGATTTCTTCACACCAAGCTGCTTGCCTATTGCAGATTCAGTCTTCCCAGCCTGGTGCAGGTCTACAATTTTGTTTCTGGTGTCCTTCGACAGCTCTTTGGTCTTCACCATAGTGGAGTTTGGAGTGTGACTGTTTGAGGTTGTGGACAGGTGTCTTTTATACTGATAACAAGTTCAAACAGGTGCCATTAATACAGGTAACAAGTGGAGGACAGAGGAGCCTCTTAAAGAAGAAGTTACAGGTCTGTGAGAGCCAGAAATCTTGCTTGTTTGTAGGTGACCACATACTTATTTTCCACCATAATTTGCAAATAAATTCTTTCCAAATCAGACAATGTGATTGTCTGGATTTGTTTTCTCATTTTGTCTCTCATAGTTGAGGTCTACCTATGATGACAATTACAGGCCTCTCTCATCTTTTTAAGTGGGAGAACTTGCACAATTGGTGGCTGACTAAATACTTTTTTGCCCCACTGTACCTACTATAAGTCTCTAATTGTCTTTATGTCCAACAAGAAGTTTCTAAATTTTAACTACTTTGTGAAAAGCTGGTCCAGATGTGCAGCAACCACATGCCCATCTCCCTGCATTATTTAACACAAAACTCAGAACCCTCAGTTAAAATTAAATGCTAGAACTTATAGTAATACTCAAATAATTGGAAGTAAAATGTTCTTAAGGAAACACAAAAGCTTCTTGCTGACTCCATTGAAATTTAATGAAAACACTTTTTTCCTTAGCCTTTTAAGGAAAGCGGTAAGAGAATGATAGACTCCTTTTGAAACTGTTAATTCAAAACCGATTCAAAGGGTCAATGTACCCACCAGATAAGCATGAAAAATGAAGTTTAGGGAATACTGTAAGTTGATTTTTACTTATTACCGTTCTGTTTTTTTGTGGGCAAACAATATTATCCATGCCCCTCCCTCCTCCACTAATTCCAATAGCTCGTTTCTGTGCACCTGAAATGTGACTGCTTCTTATAATTGAAAGTTGCTCAGTATATTCTATCAATAGATTAATAGCCTCAAAACATGCAGACATCCCCTTCCCTGTGCAGTACTGTACTCTTAAGGCTATCTTACCTTCAAAGTGATAATTTCTTGCAGCTTGCCAGTCACTGGCTTCCATGTTTTCCCAACATGCTCCAGCATCTGCATTTTCTGTCTCCTTGACTGGTGCCATTCCACCACCCCCTCCATGCCCGGCTCCCGGCTCATTGATAAAGGACAGGCCCCACTCATTTTGGAAGATGGCTCCCAAATGCTGCCGCCGACTGCTATCGGTTGGTGGGGGACTGCTGCGGGGTGGCGCCAAGACACAGTTGGGGAGGCTATTGGTGGTGCGGACAGCTGAAGCTGGAACATGGCAGGCTTTGCCTGGTTGATCCAAGTTCTCTTTCAGCTTGCTGGCATAAGAGATCTTGGGAATGATCCTGGCACTGCTGCTATCAACTGGGAAAGCAGGAAGGGGCCGAAAGAGTGACCATGTTTCCTTCTCGGATTCCTCAGTGGTTACACTGGAGGCATTAGATGCAACAGCGGGCTTCTCACTGGCTTTGATAGTGCTGACTCGTTCCAATTCGGGGGAAGACAATGGGGAGGGTGAGTCAGAATAGCCATGGCGTCGATGCTGCCATCGCCCATTGGAAAGACCCTCTGGAGCACAGTGGTGGCCATTAGTGCTAGGTCCCCATTCCTTGCGGTCTGAGGGGTTGCCTCGATAAGTTTTGTGGTAGGCAGGACGGAAGGGCCGGCCATGATGGAAATTAGGAGAACGGCGGGTATGCTGGGGAGGTTCTCGCTCAGACAGCTGGAGATTGCGGATGTTAAGGCTGTTGGAAGGACTCAGGGGAACACTGGGCTCATCAGCTATCTCAGAACTTGCAGTATATCCATTTGACTCCCATGATTCTGAAGAAGGAAAGCAAATTTGAGATCTATGTCACTAACTGCTCAATAAAATGTTTTTCCCCTTCTAAAGCATCTCACAGGTCTTTTGAGGAAAAAAAACCTTATCTACTTTCCCCCTGTAGCCTCCTTCCTTCTAATGCATTAGCATTAGAAGGTTCAATAATAGAAAGTGCTAAGTCATTTCAGGCTGGCATCCATATATTTGTATAGGGGATTTTGTTCCTAGACCGTGCAACACCTCTTCAATTTTATGAATAAACAGGATGCTGAAATTTAACTTCCTATTGCCATTATAGTTGCTTCTCAAGGTGAAATGGGAGAATACCCAATGGCTAGAGCTCTCATTCATTAAAAAGCAGTCCTTGAAGCTGCTAAATCTCCCAAGTAATATTACAATTTCCAAGAAAAATAATGGTGTGGCCGTTGCAAAATAAAGAGAATTGAAGAAAGAATTTCTGTGCTATGATGCGGGGTTCAACAAATGTTTAAATCTAAAACAGATTTTACTCAGCAACTGTTTATTTTCCTTGTTATTTAGCTCTCCATAAGAAGCTTCTAACCTAGACAACTTTTTTGGATTAACAGAATACAAATAGGCCAATGAGCTATCTTTGCATTCTGGTCAGAAAAGCATCCTATTTCTCAGACCAAACAAGGACTCAGGATACAATTCTGGAGGAAGTTTGATAAAACCATCAAACAGGTTGATGGGGGAAGGAACTGTTTTTATTTCCTTCATACATGGTACAGAAGCAAGACAGAAAAAATGGGAGAAATGGAGTGATTCCTCTATCAGTTCACTCACTTGATGCTTTTCCTAATCAGTAATGGCAACTGATCAAGTTGCTAAACACAAGGCTTTCATGTCAAAGCTCATGACAAACATATCTCTTTCAGTCCCGGTCAAGGGATAAAAATGCCTTCACATCACAATCCTGAACCCCTCTCCAGCAAATTGAGAAACCATAAAATAAAACCAAGTGTCCAAAGGATTCTAAATTTTTTATTCTAAACAAACCACTTTTTCCCATTAGTATGATGAAAGAGGTTGATTTAAATGTTTTATACACCAAATCAGTACATAAGCTAAAGTAGCAGACAACTGCACATTTTTCAATAGACAAGGATGCATTTAATACAAACTGATTCTTTTTTTAAGTATTTTCATGGCCCCTGCAATAAAGCCATCTCCAGTCAAAAGATAACAGAGGTATAAAAAAAGAGGGGGGGAACACCTCTGTTCAGTACAAAAGAATAGAGTGTGATTTTCCTGCTGAATGAGAGGAAGGAGGCTTTGATTTCCTTGGCATCAAAGATAAGAAACCTTTACAGTCAGGTTTTAAGGCAATGACTCAAACAGAAGACACTAAACTATTAAGAAATTGTGGGAGAAGGGATGACTTAGGTCTTAGGAAGTTCAGAATTACTCAGCAATGAGACAAGCCCACGCTTCTGTGGAAAGTTGGGGTTGAGGCAATTGGTTATTTGGGGTAAGACTGTCTTAATATTGATTCTATTAAGAACAGCAATGCAAGGTAGCTAGTTTGGAGGGATTAGGCTCTGAAAGTAGTTTATTGTTAAGGCAACAGCAACAATTAAAATATCAGCACCCTGTTATGCTGGGGAAAGCCATTGGTCAGAGTAATTTCTTGGGCTTACAAGTTAGAGGACTCATGCAAAAAACTAGTGAAGGGTAGTGAAGCTAAAGAAAAAGTCCCTTTGGGTGCATGACTGAGAAACTTTTCAACAGTTTTAATGCCCAAACCAAATTGTGAAGTTCTGGATGCCTAGGCACCTGGATTTTTGCAAACCTCGGAACAGATTCAAAAAACTTAGAACATAAAATACGGGATGGAAGGCCAGTAGCTAAGTTACCTGTTCGGATACGGTTGTTGAGATTATGGCATTTCTCCTTCTTTCCTCCCAGGAGACGCAGTTCTTCCTCTGGGTTGCGATTCTCATCCATGCCCAGTTCTTCTTTCTGCATGGCCTCTACCTGGGGTCCAATGTAGGTCAAGGAGGCGAAAGATATTGAACACCAGGGATCTGACTGAAGTCCAGCTCCAACCCCTTTTTTAAGAAAATACAAGCTTCCTGGTGATGACTCTTTCTACACTGTTAAATAGTTCTCAAACTAACAAGATGAGGAACTATGCCACTTGTTGGGAACTACAAAAAGCTACCCAAACTGTAGAAGTTGCTCCAGTGAAATCCCCAGATTTCTTGCCCTGTGCCTCCAAATTTGCGATGCTTCCAGAGACTAGAGACCGAAATGGGCTATTTAGTATCGGTATCCACGCTCGCTATTCTTCACCGTGACTTTTGCTTCAACACCCTAAACTTTCCCCCTCGTAAACGACCCCATACAAACTCTTGTACAAAGCTTACAAAACACACGGAGTGGATTCTGTACCCTCAAGCTCAGCGGCCTCAAAAACTTAATTCTCCCTTCCGGCGTTACTCAGCACCGGTCTGCAAGCACTCTCGGATTCGTCCTCTCCGCAGCAACCGTAACAAAAGCTTCTGGCCGCCTGAAAAATGCCTCTTCCCTCTCGGAGGATTTTCCTTGCGCCCCACACCCAATGCGACTTCCTTTGCCCAGAGCTCTGCTGCCCTCTAGAGCAGCTCTCGGAAGCCTGATCCAAGACGCCTCCCTGTTTTTCAGAGGGCCGGCGGATTTCCGTTACGGTCCGCCTGGTCTTTCGGGTGTCTCTCGCCCCAGTTTGTCCGTGGGAGGCCCAACTAACTCCCCCAAGCCCGACCTCCGGCTCCCCCGAAAGCTACCAGGAACCTCGACCTAAAAGCTAAAAACGCTCCCCTCGGGGAAAGCCCCAAACCGAAGCAGCGTCCTCGCTTTGCTCAAAGCCTCCTGCTGGCCCACCCCAACATTCACCGGGCCCCGCTGCGCTCTAGGCTCTCTGCTCCCGCCCGTCACTTTCCTCAGGCCCAGACGATTCCCCCAAGCCCGCCCGGCTCATTCAGCCAGCCAGCCGGCCCCCGCCACGTGACCAGTTTCCCCCTTTGGCCTCCTCGGATCATGTGACCTCCAGTGCAGGGTGGCTTCCGGGGTGGACCTTCCAGCACATGGGCCGTCCTCGTCCCGTGATTCTCCTGGCGTCACGTGGCCGCAGGAGGGCGCGGCTCTGTCCGTGGAGCTGGTGGCCAGGGGAGGGGAGGGGTTAGGGATATTTTCTTTCAAACTTACTGACATTTTTTCACAGGAAGGTTGTGCGCGTAAACCAGATTCAGACGATATTACATTTCTGTCCAGCCTTTTGTACTGAGGGGCAAATGACATGGATTTTGTAATTTGTTAACTAACACAGTTATTTTGTATGTTGTATTTTAATTTGATGTATTTTCTCTTTTAAAATAATGTTGGTTCATTACAGATTGGAATATAGGATAGTTGTATGGATTGATTAGATAGCTTTTAACATTCCTAAACTGAAAAGATAAATCTTCAGATTGATTATTTTCTCTGTTCAGGTGTTGTAGGAAATGAAAGACTTGAGTCAGCTCTTTCAAGGAAAGGGAAGTTTATTGCGCAGGTTCAGAGAGCCATCGTGGCTAAGGAAGTCTGAACAAAAGCCTGGGCATTGATGACCACTTTTATAGCCCCTCATGATGGTTATTTCCTGAGCAAGTCACATTCCATACATGTTTACATTCTATAGGTCCTTATTCTAACATAGGAAAACTACTAGACAGATCTATAATCGATAGCTCCTCGTTTACATTGGAATGCTTTTAGCAATCAGTAATATATCAAGTGTTAAGCAGTTTAGTTACACCATGTGATAGGCAGTTAGTAATATATCATGTGCAGAGCTGGGAACAGGATGTCTGGCCATCCTAAATTTAAGAGCTGTCTAGTAAGCAAAACAAACCTCCCTTTCACACACATTCTTTGGTGGGCCATCTGCTTTCTTACCCACATTCTTTGTCAGACCATTAATATTTTTCCAGGTACCACTTTATTCCCCCCTGATGAGACTTATCTCATCTATGCAGATAAGTTTCATTCTGTAACACTGGGGTCTGATGTATGTATGTTGTTATGCTCTTGTTTCTGGAATTCCCACCTGTGAAGAACCACCCTTTAGGTAACCATATGTTTGCATACCCAAAAGACACTGTTTGGAAAGATGTGCAATTTAGCTTTTCTTGGCTTACTTTCAAACAGTGAGGTAAAGGTGTATTTTGCTCGCACCCTGTGATATGTGCACATTGTAAGTCTTCTGGAATGGCTACGTTAGGAGTATGTAAAGCTAAAGCATCAGTTGGTAGAAACTTGGAAATGTGTCCCCAGCTGTACATTGTTTCATAGCCTATGTGTTTTTTAAACCCATATTGACTGAATTCCTTAGCTGCTGTGACTGGAACACACACTGGTATTAAACATGTGGACAGCAAATTTTCCATGTCATATGCTTCAGAAAGGCAAAAATCGGTTGTGTTGGTTAGTTTAGCCAATTGGACCCACAAATTATATTGCATCCTTGACTCCAATGGATGGGGCATATCCTTATTCTGCTGGGACCTTTTACTTTGCTTTCTCTCTGGGCGCTTCCTCGGGGGTCTTTGGATAGTTACTCCAAATTCCACCGGGATAACATGTACGATGCAAGTCCCCTTCCATCCCGTCTTCAACTGCGAGACTAGGGTGACCCGCTCCCATCCCCAGAATAAAGGAGGCCCACACTCCAGAGTAACAGGAGGAGGAGGCTTCTTATATGGGGCCTTTACACATATACCTTTCCTAAGAATATACCCAACATACTGACAGGCTTCGGGATTGACAGGTTGTCTTGTCATACAGGCTTCTTTAACTATTCTGTCAAATGCTTGGGGAAATTGACAAGGATGAGGCCAGATACCATTCCAGCATTCTGGGGAAAATCCAATAGGGGGGTGACCTTCACAAGTGCCCGTGCCTATAGCATAAGATTGAATAATGCGTGGAGCTTCTTCTGGCTTGCTCCATTGGCCTAAATTAGAAAGACAAACATTATTACATGCAACAATAGTACTATATAAAAGCAGAAGGAAGCCTTTCATCCTTTCTTCTCCCGTGCGTAGAAAGCCAGCTTCCGGGTGTGGCTTAGCAGGGGGTTGAATTTCAGCCAGACAGCCGTAGATATATGTGCAGGATACACTTGTGCTAATACAATATCTGGTTTACAAACAATAAAATATTCATTAAACATACTAAACACGTTTAAGAGTGAGTTTGGTGGGAACCTTGGGGTCCCTGTTCACTGTCCACAGAGGTTCTGCAGCTGCTTTAACTCTGGTCCAGTGAATCCAAGATTTAGATTCTGCAATCTTTATTGCTAAAGGGGAGGCCATTATTACGTCATAAGGTCCTTTCCATCTCCCCTCCAGCTGCTCATGTTTCCAATGTTTCACCCACACCCTATCCCCTGGTTTAAAGGGATGACATCTTGTTATTAGTTTAGGAGGTGTTTGTTCAACAACATAATTCCTAAGTTTTTCCACTTGCTTATTCAGTTCCTGCACCATTTTCAGAGTCCATACTCCCCCCTGATGGCCCTTTACAATGCATAACTGAAACCTTTGCTGGCTTTTGTACTACATCGAGAAGATGCTTTATCAAGTGTCCATGTAACCCATGTTTGCCAGCCGAATCCCTGAATCCCCTCTCCTTATACACAGCACCATGAGCATGCAGAGTTAGAAAAGCATATTTACTATCAGTCCAAACATTCAAAGTTTCCCCTTCAGCTCTTTCCAATGCCCTAATTAATGCCCATAATTCTGCTACTTGAGCACTGCAGCTTGCTCCTAGCGGACTACTTTCCACCACCTCCTCCTCATTTACAATAGCATATCCAGACACCCTCCTCCCATCCTGCATGTAACTCGAGCCGTCTGTATACCAATTCAGGGCAGCATCCTGAAGAGGAATATCAGATAAATCCGGACGGCTTGAGTATACAGCTTCCAAAACTTGCAAGCAGTTGTGTTCTGAATCCACTTCTGTGGGCAATAGTTGGGGTTTAGCCGGTTAGACACCACTAATTTTACTCTGCTTAAAAAAGCAGAGACATCACCCTGCCAACAAAAGTACGTATAGTCCAGGCCATGGTTTTCCCAGTTGCAATGTATGGCTGTGAAAGTTGGACCATAAGAAAGGCTGAGCGCAAAAGAATTGAGGCCTTTGAACTATGGTGCTGGAGAAGGCTCCTGCGAGTCCCTTGGACTGCAAGGCGTTCAAACCGGTCAGTCCTAGAAGAGATCAACCCCGACTGCTCTTTAGAAGGCCAGATCCTGAAGTTGAAACTCAAGTACTTTGGCCACCTAATGAGAAGGAAGGATTCACTGGAGAAGAGCCTAATGCTGGGAAAGATTGAGGGCAATAGAAGAAGGGGACGACAGAGAATGAGATGGCTGGATGGAGTCACTGAAGCAGTAGGTGTGAATTTAAATGGACTCCAGAAGATGGTAGAGGACAGGAAGACCTGGAGGAATGTTGTCCATGGGGTCGCGACGGGTCGGACACGACTTCGCAATTAACAACAACAACAACAACAACAATTTTACTTGAGGGTTTTCAATCATCATTGCCTGATACTTAAAAAGCCTTTGACTGCTGATCCACAAATGCCCTTTATTATCCAAGATAGAATGAACTGCATGAGGGGTGTGGACACTTATGGGACATGAGAAGGTCAATTTATTACAATCCTGTAAAAGGACTGCTATAGCAGCAAGAACCTTCAAACAATGTGGCCAGCCTTGGGCAACCCCATCTAATTGCTTAGATAAGTAAGCCACCGGGCGTTGCCACTGTCCTAATTGTTGAGTCAACACCCCCAAGGCAACATTCTTCCTGGTATCAACATACAAATTGAAAGGCTTTTCTAAGTTAGGCAAGGCTAAAGCTGGAGCTGATGTGAGGGCTTGTTTCACTTCCCTAAAGGCATTCTTTCGTTCTCCCTCCCATTCAAAAGGGTCTTTATCACCTCCTTTTGTAGCTGAATAAACAGGTGCTGCTAATAGAGCAAAATTTGGTATCCATATCCTGCAAAACCCTGCCAAACCCAAAAAGCCCCTCAGTTGCCGCCTATTAAGGGGTTCAGCAATAGCTAGCACAGCTTGTTTCCTCTCCCAGCCTAAAGCCCTATGACCCTCCTCAATCTCATATCCCAAATACTTCACTTTCCGTCTGACTAATTGTGCCTTCTTTTTGGAAGCCCTATAGCCGCACTTCAACAATAAGTGTAAAAGAGATTCCGTGTTCTCCCAGCATCACCAGCACATCGTCTGCATATTGCAGAAGCGTGTCACCCCTCTGTCGGGGCACAAAATGCTGTAAATCTTCTGCTAGGGCTGTGCCAAACAGGGTAGGTGAATTTTTAAAGCCCTGTGGCAGCCTGGTCCAGGTATACTGTGCTTTTTGCCCTGTATTTGGATTTTCCCACTCAAAAGCAAATAACGGCTGGCTAGCTTTATGAATAGGAATTGTGAAAAAAAAGCATCTTTCAAATCCACAACTGATCTTCTTGCTCCAGTATCCACCAAAAACGTTGTCTGTTTGCCCCCTATATTTAAAGTAACCAATGGCTCAGGGGGGGCTTCCTCCAAGCCAGGTCCCCGTCAATCTGACCAGTTAGTCCCTGCCAATCCAATTCCTTCAATTTCCCTGTCTCTATTCCAATCTCTCACATTCCTCAAACCATCTCTCACATTCCTTGGACCATCTCTCACATTCCTCAAACCATCTCTCACATTCCTTGGAGCCCCTCTCTGCCCTCTACCCATGAAGGGGGAGTGCATGGGGGGCCCACTGCCAACACCTCCACGGCCTCTGCCTTCTCTTCCTCTCCAACCTCTTCCTCGCATCTGCCTTCTTGGACATTCTCTTTGCCAATGACCTTCCTCCTTGCAATTAGCACACTGGTTGGGTCCCAGCATGATCCCTCCTTGCAATGCCACAGCCAACAACTCAGTTTTCTTATGCATTCTAGCATCTCTTTCCTGTTTTTCCACCTTATCCCTATTAACAAACACCTTCCTGGCCACCTCCAACAATTCTGTAGTGTTCTTTCCTAATGCTCCCTCTAACCTCTGCAACTTCTTTCTTATATCTTCATAACTCTGCGCTATGAATCTCTCATTCAACATTCGCACATTGTCTGCACTCCTTGGATCAACCTGTGTATAAAGCTCATAAGCCTCAATCAACCTCTGTAAAAAACTTTCCGGACTTTCATCTGCTTCCTGCATCACTAAAGAAGGCTTTGACATATTCACAGGAGGCTTTCCAGCCTTGCGAAGAGCCTCCACCACTAGATTCTGATATTCCTTTAACAAAGTCATGTGTGCTGGATTTTGTGCCTTCCATTCAGGGTCCTTTTCTGGTGCCCTGGCTTCCACCTCTGGCTGTATATCCCATACAGCCGGCAACCTATCCTTCAAACACTGCCTAACAGCAGCCTTCCACTTCTCCCTTTCCTCGGGAGTCAACAAAGTATTCAACAATTGCTGTACATCCTGCCACGTCCTCTTTACTTACTTCTCCCCTCACATTTACAGAGAGATCTTCCAAATTCCTTTCCTCCTTGGGGGCTGACAGCCTCCCCCTTTGTTTCTGCCTCACAACTGGCTGCATGTCCCCAGGCACAGCAGAAGCAGTCAGCCCATCCCCAGGCACAGCAGCTGCTGCAGCCAGCAATGGGGCACCTTTATCTTTTTCTTTACATCTGATACCTTAGTCTCTAAAATCTGCACATCCCTAACTCTTTTAGTCTCAACCTGAAGTTTTTTTTTCCTTAGATCTAGCCACACACAAACGAACCATTTCAGCCTGACATTGCAATAAGTCATCTGCCTGTCCTGCAACAGCATCACCCCACTGATCAATATACTGAAATTGGTTAGGACAACCTTCTTCATCTGCCGCTATCAGAGAAGTTAAGTCATCAATGATTTGGAGGTTAAAAGTTCCCTCTGGGGGCCACCCCACATCCACAAGGGGCCATTGATATTCACACAGATACCTCAGTCTATCCTTAGTTACCTTAGGGTAAGGGACCCTATACTGGGTACGATTAAAATAATTATCAAATCCTTTTAACATGCATTCCAGCGGAGTGCTGGGAACGCTACTACGCCCCCCCCCCATCCTAACACACTGCCAATGACCTACAGCGCCGGACGTTCCAACGGTCACTAGTAGGGAATGCACTGGCTTAACCACCCACACAACCTAACACGGACTTCATTAGGATCGCCGTCCCGAGTCTAGGGGAGTGATCAGGCCCCCTCTTCTATCTTCAAATGAGATAGGTACCATTACTTTAAACACATACTCGCCTGCCTTGTAGTTACACCCGTCCTGGCCAGGAGTTGGTTCAGACTTCCTTTCCTTTCCCAAAGGGTTCTTGGACTGGCCTTCAGTACTGTCGGCTCTGCTGAGAAGCCACAGCTGTCTCCTGGAGGAAACACACCCCCATGGTGCCTGGAGAATTGTTCAGAGATGGCTTACCAGCAGGTCCGAAGGGTCAAGCCGTCCTCAGCGAAACATCGCCTCACTCAAGCTTTCCCGGCCAACGCACCAGAAAATGTTGTAGGAAATGAAAGACTTGAGTCAGCTCTTTCCAGGAAAGGGAAGTTTATTGCGCAGGTTCAGAGAGCCATCGTGGCTAAAGAAGTCTGAACAAAAGCCTGGGCATTGATGACCATTTTTATAGCCCCTCATGATGGTTATTTCCTGAGCAAGTCACATTCCATACATGTTTACATTCTATAGGTCCTTATTCTAACATAGGAAAACTACTAGACAGATCTATAATCGATAGCTCCTCGTTTACATTGGAATGCTTTTAGCAATCAGTAATATATCAAGTGTTAAGCAGTTTAGTTACACCATGTGATAGGCAGTTAGTAATATATCATGTGCAGAGCTGGGAACAGGATGTCTGGCCATCCTAAATTTAAGAGCTGTCTAGTAAGCAAAACAAACCTCCCTTTCACAGACATTCTTTGGTGGGCCATCTGCTTTCTTACCCACATTCTTTGTCAGACCATTAATATTTTTCCAGGTACCACTTTACAGGTACAATACAGACAGGAATTTAGGAATAGCTTTTAACATTCCTAAATTGAAGAGATAAACAGGCTGAAGATTATCTGAAGATAAGAAAAAAGTTTGTTAGTACAAATTGGGGTCTGGTTTAATCTCTTTAGTGAACTCTAAACAACCCTTTTCCTCATAATTTATGTCTCTTCTGATGTCAGACCTCATTTTAATGAACATGTGTGATATTATGGGATGCAAATGTATAACATGCTTGACCAGATGTAACTGATTTCCTATGCAAAGGGGAGGTTACTTTTATCCTGTCCAATCAACTTTCAACTTGGATTTTCCTTATGCTAACTATAAAAGGTGTTGTAAACTAAAGATCGGGGTTTCCTCTTTGACTGAGAGGAATCACTTTTGTCTTAATATTCTGATAAATTGTAATAAAATGATGTCTCGTTTGTCTCATTGGAAAATATGTATGCTGAGGCACAAGCCTAAAAGAGCCATATTTGGCCATCAATTTGGCGAATAGCCAGCCAGCAGAGTTTTGCCTCCAAGCAATGATTTCCAGTCAAAGGTAAGGAATACGTAGGTGCACCCCTGGATTTTTTTTTCCAGGGCTTTTCTTTTGTCTTTCACTAGACACGTTGCCTCAAAGGTGCTTTTTTAAAAAAGGAAGATCATGAATTATAAAAGGGCACTAAAGCATTGAGCAGGCGTCTGTCCATCCAAATGAAGTTTATTCGAAAGAATTTTGGTGAGTGTTGAGTTAACTTTTCTTTTAGTTTCTAGTGAGTGAGTTCACTAGATCAGTAGTTCTTAACCTAGGCGATATTGCCCCCCAGGGGGCGATTTCATTTTTCAGGGGGGCAATGGAACGAAAAGGGGCGACGCGGGGGCGAAGGAACAAAAAGGGCGATATGGGGGCGATGGAGTGAGAAGTTTTGGGGGACACTTTTGAGACTTTTGTACAGTGAATCGCTGTATATCTGTCGTACAAAAACATCAGATCGCTCGCTATTAGTGGATTGAATTGTGTTTTCAAATGTTCCTCCAGCTAGCTTCAGTACAGAACGCTGTACATATGTGAATACGGATCGTTTATCTTCATGTGCGTTGCGCAGCAGCCTCTACCCATATAGTGGCGCGCCATTGGCCAGAATGGGCAGTGATGGAGGGGGGAGCGCTTCTTTTGAAACATTGCATGCTGAGTGGCTGTCCCCTGTGACGTCAGCTGTAATGTCAACATAACTGTTGAAACTAGGTTTATAGACGTCCACGTGTGTTTTTCTAGTGTTCCAGTGGAGTCGAAAATTTAATTTGCAGGTAGTGCCTTTCATTTCGAAGACCTCTCAACATGGCCGAGAAGAGGAAGTGTCGCCAATATTCGATGGAATACCTAAAATTGGGATTCATTCCATCTCCTTCCAATGTACAGCTTCCGTTTTGTCTTCTTTGTGAGAAAAAATTTTCAAATGAAGCAATGAAGCCTTCCCAACTGAAAGACCATTTGGTAAGAATTCATTCGGATAAAGCCGACAAACCGGCATCATTTTGCCAATCCTTAAAGGCCAAGTTTGAGGGTCGCAGCACTGTTGGGAAGTTCTTTGGAAAATCGTCACTCAATGCTGACAAGGGGCTCATTTGTTCCTATGAAGTATCTTTGTTGATAGCAAAATGTGGCAAACCTCACACTATTGGAGAAACACTGATTTTACCAGCAGTGAAACAGATTGTTGCCACCATGTTGGGGCCCAGCACAAGCACCATCACGCAATCGATTCCTTTGAGCAATGACACTATCGAAAAGAATTGATGAAATGGCTGCTGATGTGGAAGAAAGACTTATTGACACCTTGAAAAATACAGAATTTGTGATGCAGATTGACGAGTCAACGATTCGTGAAAATGAAGCCTTGTTATTGGCTTATGTCCGTTTCATCAACGGGAATGAAGAGATCGGGGAAGAACTGTTATTTGTTCAAAATTTAGCCACCGACACAAAAGGTTCTTCAATATTTAAAAAGGTTGAAGAGTTTTTTTAATGAGAAAAACATCCCTTTGACAAACGCCGTGGCATGTGCAACCATGGTTGGACGATATTGCGGATTTCAAGCTCATCTAAAATCGGTTGTACCTGGAGTTATGACTGTCCATTGCATCATTCATAGACAGCACCTTGTCTCCAAAAATTTGAGTGGCCGTTTGCACGAGTCTCTACATTACATCATTAATGCTGTGAATAAAATTAAGTTGAATGCCTTGAACAACTGACTTTTTCACAAGCTTTGTGAAGAAAATGACGAGGAGTTTGAACGTCTCTTTTGCACACCGAAGTAAGGTGGCTTTCAAAAGGAAAGTGTTTGCGGCGATTCCATAAACTTTTTGACACAGTTGTTAAATTTCTTGAATCCATTGACCCAAGTCTAAGCAGTTCTCTTAAACTTAGACATCTGGATGTAGCTTATCTCGCTGATGTTTTTGACAAGCTGAATGAAGTGAACGTAAAGCTGCAAGGAGATAAAATCAATTTTCTTAAGGCCAAGGGAGTAATCTGCTCATTTATTTCCAAATTGGACCTCGTTGCAAGCAATATGAGTCGCCAGGAGCTGTATCAGTTCCCAAGCCTTGGTAATGAACGTGAACTCCAAGGAGACGATTTGGACGTTTTTTGCTGCCACTTGAAGCAACTAAAAGAAGATATGGAAACCAGATTCTATGATCTGATAAATCTGGAAGCGCCCACTTGGGTGCTAAATCCTTTCACAGCAGACTTTGCACAACTTCATCCCAAACTGCAAGAGCCACTGACAGATCTGAAATACGACTGTGAAGCCCAGTCACATTTTCAGAGTTACGGCTACGAAGCTTTTTGGGTGAAAATGAGGAACACTTACCCGATATTGTGGGAGGAAGTTAAGTTGCTTCTTTTAGCCTTTCCTTCCACTTACTTAGTGGAGAGGGGGTTCAGTGCCATCCAACAGTTCCTTTCTAAGTCAAGGAACATGTTGAAGATCTCTGAGTGCGGTGATTTAAGAATGCGATTAACAAAAATGGTTCCAGACATCAAGAAATTGACATCAGCTCACCAAGCACAAGGCAGCCATTGATGTTCTTTTTTTTTTCTTTTTCTTTTTGTGTACATACATTTTTTCCGTTAATAATTGTCTGAGGTTTTATCATTGTATTTGCTTGCATTGAATTTCACGTTCCAGTTTTCGGCTTCGGCTTCGTTTTCGAATTTTTATTGTGCTCTGTAAAACGTTTTGTGTGTCTCTTTGTATTGTACTTTTTTAGCATGCACTCCAGTTCGATATTACATTTTCTTTGTGTCTTTTTAATCCTTTTTACAGTGTGCGTGACTATATATACTTTCCTTGAATCTTAATTTAGTTTCAGAGTTTTCATCTTGAGATTCTTAGTTCCTGCATTGCGGTTTGTTCTTATGCCCTTTTTATATTTCTTTTTGCGTCTTAAATTTCACTTGTAATTCAATCATTAAATGTTACTGTTTTTCTTTTCGGGCATTTCACTTTCTTGCAATTGAATTTTGTTTTCAGTGGTGATTACATTTAAGTGTCTTGAATAAATAAGATAATAATTAAATACATGTATCATGAAGTTTGGGAATAAAGTGATGGGTGGCACCAAAATTTTTCACACAGTTGAGATATGGGAAAAAGACTGGAAATAAATTATTTGCATCGATATGTCCTGATGACAATTTTAAAGAAAACAAAAGTGTTTGCATAAATTGAAGAATTATTTCCAATGTTGTGATTGAGAGGTTATGTTGGGGGAGGGAGGGGATTACAACTTCCTCATTGGCTCAAGGGGGTGATTCTTTCAAAAAGGTTAAGAACCACTGCACTAGATGACTCTGAAAAGAGTCCCCTGGCAGGAGCTGAGTTTGCAAGCCTCCTGCTGCGGAGGCGCAGTGCCTGGCCCTGGGCTGAAGGGGGAGGGGGTGGGGGGTATCCGGGGCCTAAAACATCCTCCAGGACAGGCTCGGGGCCGGCCCTCTTTCCCTGGCCACAGGAGAAGGGGAGGTGCAGGGTTTCCACCCGGGCGGGCAGGCGAGCAAAACCCTGAAACCTTTTGTGTTCGTTTGCAAAGAAGCAGTGAAAGCCAGTCCAGCTGGTCATCGGGGTGCGGAACTGGGTGTGGACGCCAGGCCTTGCTCACCAGCAATGCTGGAGCCTCCCACACCAACCAGTAGGTCTTCCGTGCTGCTCCGCTGGGACCGCCGGCTTCTGGCTGCGTGGCTGCCTCCCTCCAGAGCTGTCTTTCCCCCCCCCCAGGCCATGTGCCACCGGCGTCTTCTCTTTGCAAATGAACGCGAAAGGTTTCAGGGTTTCGCTCGCCCACCTGCCCGGGTGCAGACCAGAGTTGGCGTCTTTAACGTCCTACTATTGTTGGCTGCAATCCTATCCACCTGTTTTGTCCAACCGATTGCAAGCCAATCGCTGTCTGGTTCTGAATTAATAGCTTGGGGGGGGGGCACCAAGCCCACTGAACTGCGTGATCCCAATGACCGAGCTGAC
Organism: Crotalus adamanteus; assembly: GCA_039797435.1. NCBI lineage: Eukaryota > Metazoa > Chordata > Lepidosauria > Squamata > Viperidae > Crotalus > Crotalus adamanteus. The sequence goes on along the minus strand of CM077935.1, from coordinate 6,784,542 downwards.
TTCGCAGGAGCCTCCATCGGATTGGAACTTTCCTGTCCGATTGAGCTCAGTTTAGGCAGGGCTTTTCTTAGCGTGGGGTTCACATGTTAGTTAGTGGGGCTGACTCTAGTTCTCTGGCAAGGGTGCCGCGCTCTGACCTTCCTCCAAAGTGCCGTCCTTGGAGGGGTAGTCCAAGGCACCACTTTCAGCCGGCTCCTTTGGTGCGGCCCCAATTCTGCTCTGGGGAAATGAGGGCGGGACAGAGCAAGGCAGCGCTGCCTATCTCAGTCACGTGGAGGAAGGGCCATGTAAGCACCACCAGATGGCTCCGCAGTAGCCGTCGCCACCGCCGGGGGAGATGAGCAGGCTGTTGCTCCCGCGGTCGCCTTCCTGCTGCTATGGAAGATAGCCTGGTCCGTGCCTTTGGGGGCCTCAGCCTCCAGCAGCCCCACCGTGCCCAAGGCAAGCCTCCCCGCTCGCTGCTTCAGCAAAAGGGGGAGAGCAGTCTTTTCCGAGGGGAGGAGAAGCCAGAACGGCAGAGCCATCCATACCAGAGCTAGATGGGAGCAGGGCCGGTGCATGTGTTGCCTTAGGCTCCACTCTTCAATCAAGCCCCGTTACGTGTGTGTGCGCACATGCACGCACATGCGCACACGCATGCACACATTTTGCGGCTCCCAGTTTTTTCTTTTGTGAGGGAAACGGGTCCAAGTGGCTCTTTCACCATTTTAGGTTGCCGACCCCTGGTCTAATCCAAGACAAATTATTTCTTTTTTCTCTTTCTTCAACCTTTAGCTGTGGAAGCAATCCAGAAAACAATGAATACATTCTCAATATAGCTTCCCAGCCTTGTAGGATCTTATTCTGGGAATTATCAAGAAATTTAGGAAGTATTAAATACTTTTGCAGCTCAAATAATGATGGGTCCCAGTCTTGCCTTAGGCTATAGGTTACTGCATTTAGTCCTGTCACAGTATGGGAGCATGCTCTAGAGCAGGGTTGTCAAATTGCTGGCCCATGGGGCTGGATGCATCACGTCGAAACCACGTCCACCCCATTGCCAGCAATGGGGAAAAAGTCACGATACGTCACAACACGTCACGTGACGTTGTGAGTTTGACACCCCTGCTCTAGAGTTATGCTGATATGCTCATCTCTCCTGACTTGTCTTCCTAAGAGGAGAGGAAATGTCTGCCTAGCAGCTTTGTCTTACATTGCATGATTATATACTTAAGCCTAACAAGATTCAAGGCCCAACTATGGCTAGTTAAGTTCAACTAAGTTTGAATTTTTTTCCCATCCCTAACATTGTGAATTAATCTGTTTGGACTTTGACATTGAACCATTTACAGGTATTTTACCAACAAGGTAGAAGAAATATGTGAAATCGTGGCAAAAAGAAGGTGGACACTTCAGGTTTTGGTGAGTTGTGGCTTGCACTCACTGTGCCTGTGACTTCTCTGGCAACTGTGGCAACAGGCTGATGTCCAGGTGTCTTACCAGATTTTGAGGCTGGAAAGAGCCCAACTCAGTTATGGCATGTATAATTTTTTGTAAGTTTTTTTTAACAGCTGATTTGTCTCCTGTCTAACCATGAGTCATTCAAGCAAGGGAAGCCAAGAATCTCACCTGGTCTATGCAAGTGAAACCCCCAGGGAGAGGGTTTGCATATCCCATGTGTGGAAGGAAGAACCTGCTTTCCTGCTGGTGGACACAACTGAAAGTTATAGCAACAGAACAGAAAATGCCTGATAATGTCAATATGGAACCTGAGTTGAAATACCAATAGATGGGTGGTGAGTGCTGGTTCCCTGGAACTAATGACTAATGATTGTCTTTTGATTCAGTAGATTTTAATAGGAACTTGTCCGGAGAAACTACAGCCACTTTGTGAAGAGTTCTCCACACTTGTGAAATCTATACAACAATGGACTTGGTTACACTTTTCCTGCTGATCATTACAGATGCTGAACAGACTGATCACCATTTCAGCTACAACAAGATTGGCATTGCTGCATTACCATGTAACTGATTGACTTTGGCCTAGGACTGATGCTATATTAGCTTAATGGAACAGTGGGATGGTGAACATTTGGGTATTGATTTGTTTGTATGTAATTATTTGCATGCATTCATTTATTATGTGAATTTCTTGTTGATGTTCTATGTATTTGAAATGTATTTACAGGCTAATTACACCTTAGAAAAACCCCATCAAGTGAACCTCCAGGAAATACTTGCGGAAGACTGGGCAGAGGAGATTGTGAGGGTAGTAACTTGTGGGGATAATTGGCCTTGGATTTACATTTTCTTTCTATAAAAAGATTTCTTGCTCCATAGCACAGAGGGACTACATAGCATGGAATATGCTAAACAAGATGGCCAATATTACACTTAGGTCACCTATTGATTGAAGGCTATTTTTTTTTTCTTAAAATGTCCTCTACCCTTGTATGTTTAGAGCTAGCAGATTTCTGGGTGTGTATACCACTTATGGAGGGCATCCCTTTTTGTTGGGAGTTCCTTAATTCTTCATGGCCCCAGTTATTTTTCTTGATGTATCTTATTTAGTCACTAGGATGACTCAAGAAAATGTATACTTCTTGCGTATATCGCAAGTTCCCCCCCACACATAATGGTCAATGCATACTGAAATTGGACTTTTAACGTCTTTGTTGTATTGAAAACACCAGACCAACTCCAAAAGATGATTAATTTTGGATGTGTGGGCCTACTGCTTATGTAGCGTTGCCTTATACATGGTATTTGCCTGGTTTGAGATTGTTCAATAGACATTGACCTTCTCCTTATTTCAGCATTACTTGTACTTTATGCCCATGTTATTGACAATGCCATTGGGATAATACCAACTGGTCTCAAATTGCTCTTTGGCCCCACATGGCCCAGATTTTTTTTATGGGCAAACATAAGAGGTGTATGTGCATTCACTACTTCCAGTTGTTATTACCAGAGTTAGGTTTGTTTGTTTTTTTACATTTTCACTTAGGCAACGTTTTGTATTGTAGTATGTGTTCATGCCTCTTTTTTTCTTCATTTTTTTAATGAAATTTACTCTTTCCTGGTTGTCTATCTTGACATAATTGACACCACTTTTTTGGTGTTTGTTATTTTGATTTCTATATTAGGGATTTTACTTTGTTCCTTCTTACTTGGGTGCTTGCTCTGTATTGTGTTATTTTTGTGAGATGTTTTGTGAGGCTTCTATTCCTTCTTTCTCGAATTGCTTCTTCTGCACATTTGGTCCCCAATACTGTTGGTCCAAAATGCATTATTAAACATAAACAAATTTGTCTATTCTAGCATTGCTTGGTTTAGGAAAAAACTTGTAATTGCATCTACTTAAAATTGGAGTAGCAATTAAGTGAGGAAGATATATAAGCAGGAAAAAATTTATCCTTGTGGAACAACAAAATCTGGTGGAATAAAATTATCAGTTCCAGTAAAGGAGAACATTTGTAGCTCAGGGTTGAAATGAGCGGCCATTGGTGCTCTTTTCAGTGGTTGACTGATGATGTTACCTAATTTGGGTAGTAAAATGTCCGCAAGAAAGCAAGCTTGGAGAAAAACAAGGACCCCTCAAATATCAGTTGTGCTCGAAGGCAGGCCAAGTGCTCCTAGCACAGTTCGAGATATATACTTTTAAATGCAGGTACCACTGTATGGGAACCAGTTTGGGGTGGTGGCTAAGGGCTCAGGCTAGAAACCTAAAGAGCAAGAGTTCTAGTTCCACTTTAGGGGATGGTGGACAGGCAGCAAAGGCTGTAAAGAGCTCCTCCAAAAGCAAAAGCTTTTTTTCTTTTATTTTATTCTTATTTTAACTTTTAACTTTTAAACCCCTTTTAACATTACATTTTTAACCTACCTATTTTTAACCTTTTTAAACCTGTTTTTAACAATTTTTAACCTACTTTTAAACCTACAACGGAATAAGATGCCGGCTCCTAGGACAGCGGCCATTCCAGTGGAAGCAGCTGTTTCCAACAAAAAGACAGCAATTCCTGTGGTTAAAGGCAAGAATGGACCTCGTTTAAGCACAAGTAATGCTACTGGAACCTATAATCCAAAAGAGGCAGAGTCAGAAGAAAATTGTTTCCTACCTCTCCACCGTAGGTTTAGAACAAACTGTGAGTATTTCACCTACCAAAGATGTGAATGCACAGGAATTTCCAACCCTCTCGGGTTTGAACCTAAACCAGTATTTAAAACAGAGAGGTGGTGAAGATAAGTATTTAGAACACATTTTCAACACTTCATATAATCATCTTCAAGAGGTATGCCTTTTGTCTGCTGAAACCCTATTTCTTATACTGCAAAGATTAAATGATCTTAGTCTAAAGGTGGATAGTTTTCAACAATCATTGGGTGTGCGAGATATGCAGAGTGGACAAGGGATTAAAACCTCTCCAGATGCTGGGTTGTTGGAGGCTCGTTCCTCCCCTCCCATTTTGTCGTCACTGGGAAATCCGAGAGCACTAGATACAGCAAATTACCGCCTTGTGCTACAAGAGAGGCAACTCCTCTTAGAAATCCACCAAAATGCTCACAGGTGGAGCAATCGTAAAGCAATTATGCTCTCGCTATCACAGCTGTTAAACTGCCTAAGGAAAATGATTGATCTGGAAGATTTTTACTATTTGCCCGGCCTAAGGGGTTAAAAAAAATCCTATTGTCTTTTAAGCAGCCAAATTTTCCTACAAGAATTATAAAAATGAAAAGGAAACTCTTGCAGAATAATTTAATAAGAACAGTTAGGGTCTTTAAAGATGTATTAGTCCGAGATCTCATCACTGGGAAGGTGATAAATGCCCTTACAGATAAAGTGGTACCTGGAAAAATACTGATGGTCCGACAAAGAATATGGGTAAAAAGCAGATGGCCCACCAAAGAATGTGTATGAAAGGGAGGTTTGTTTTGCTTACAAGACAACTCTTAAATTTAGGATGGCCAGACATCCTGTTCCCAGCTCTGCACATGATATATTACTAACTGCTTGTCACATGGTGTATCTAAATTGCTTAACACTTGATATATTGCTGATTGCTAAAAACATTCCAATGTAAATGAGGAGCTATCAATTATAGATCTGTCTAGTAGTTTTTCTATGTTAGAATAAGGACCTATAGAATGTAACCATGTGTGGAATGTGACCTGAAAATAACCCCCGCCTGAAGGGTTATAAAAATGGTCATCAATGTACAATCTGGGTTCAGATTCTTTAGCCATGATGGCTCTCTGAACCTGCGCAATAAACTTCCCTTTCCTGGAAAGAGCTGACTCAAGTCTTTCAATTCTACAACATTTTCTGGTGCATTGGCCGGGAAAAGCTTGAGTGAGGCGATATTTCGCTGAGGACGGCTGGACCCTTCGGACCTGCTGGTAAGCCATCTCTGAACAATTCTCCAGGCGCCATGGGGGTGTGTTTCCTCCAGGAGACAGCTGTGGCTTCTCAGCAGAGCCGACAGTACTGAAGGCCAGTCCAAGAACCCTTTGGGAAAGGAAAGGAAGTCTGAACCAACTCCTGGCCAGGACGGGTGTAACTACAAGGCAGGCAAGTATGTGTTTAAAGTAATGGTACCTATCTCATTTGAAGATAGAAGAGGGGGCCTGATCACTCCCCTGGACTCAGGACGGCGATCCTAATGAAGTCCGTGTTAGGTTGTGTGGGTGGTTAAGCCAGTGCATTCCCTACTAGTGACCGCCGGCGCTGTAGGTCATTGGCAGTGTGTTAGGATGGGGGGGGGCGTAGTATGGATGTGGGGTGGCCCCCAGAGGGGACTTTTAAGAAAACTATCCTAACCAATTTCAGTATATAGATCAGTGGGGGGATGCAGTAGCAGGACGAGCTGATGAGTTATTGCAATGTCAGGCTGAAATGGTTCGTTTGTGTGTGGCTAGACCCAAAGGAAAAAAGCTTCAAGTACAAACTAAAAGAGTGAATGATGTGAAGATTTCAGAAACTAAGGTGTCAGATGCTAAGAAGGAGATAAGGATGGAGGCAGAGGAGTTGATTCTCAGACCTCCTCCCTACGTTCCACCTTTCTCTCCCTCCCCCCCAGTGCCAGCTACGGCAGCAGCCGCTCTGCTGGAGGAAGGGCTGATTGCCCCTGCTGTGTCCGAAGAAAGGCAGCCAGCTGTGAGACGAAAACAGAAAGGGGGAGGCTGTCAGCCCCCAAGGAGGAAGGGGATTTGGAAGATCTCTCTGTAAATGTGAGGGGAGAAGTAAGTAGAGAGGATGTGGCAGGATGTACAGCAATTGTTGAATACTTTGTTGACTCCTGAGGAAAGGGAGAAGTAGAAGGCTGCTGTTAGGCAGTGCTTGAAAGATAGGTTGCCAGCTGTACGGGATATACAGCCAGAGTTGGAAACAAGGGCACCAGAGAAGGATCCAGAATGGAATGCACAGGATCCAGCACAGATGAGATTGCTGAAGGAATATCAGAATTTAGTGGTGGAGGCTCTTTGCAAGGCTGGAAAGCCTTCAGTGAATGTGTTAAAGCCGTCTTTTGTGATGCAGGAAGCAGATGGAAGTCCGGAGAGTTTTTTGCAAAGGCTGATTGAGGCTTATGAGCTTTATACACAGGTTGATCCAAGGAGTGCAGACAATGTGCGAATGTTGAATGAGAGGTTCATAGCACAGAGTTATGAAGATATAAGAAAGAAGTTGCAGAGGTTAGAAGGAGCATTAGGAAAGAACACTACAGAATTGTTGGAGGTGGCTAGGAAAGTGTTTGTTAATAGGGATAAGGTGGAAAAACAGGAAAGAGATGCTAGAATGCATAAGAAAATTGAGTTGTTGGCAGTGGCATTGCAAGGAGGGATCATGCTGGGACCCAACCAGTGTGCTAATTGCAAGGAGGAAGGTCATTGGCAAAGAGAATGTCCAAGAAGGCAGATGCGAGGTAGAGGTTGGAGAGGAAGAGAAGGCAGAGGATGTGGAGGTGTTGGCAGTGGGCCCCCCATGCGCTCCCCCTTCATGGGTAGAGGGCAGAGAGGGGCTCCAAGGAATGTGAGAGATGGTCCAAGGAAGGTGAGAGATGGTCTGAGGAATGTGAGACATTGGAATAGAGACAGGGAGATTGAGGGAATTGGCTTGGCAGGAACTAACGGGTCAGATTGACGAGGACCTGGCTTGGAGGAAGCCCCCCCTGAGCCATTGGTTACTTTAAATATAGGGGGCAAACAGACAACGTTTTTGGTGGATACTGGAGCAGGAAGATCAGTTGTGGATTTGAAAGCAGAGTCTTTGTGTGTGAAGTAAATATGACTGTTACTAACCTCAAGAGAAAAGAAGATACCAAAAAAAATAACCTCACTCTGTTTGTCTGGCCAACAAACAAAGTGAAGAAAGATGTGTTTGTTTATTTATTTATTTTTTCTCTCCCTCTTAAGAACAGCCCAAAGTTACCTGCTCAGGCAGGAAATCCTATACCATTTTCTTGCCTATTCTGCTCTCTCCCTTTTGCAAATGTTAGTGTGTTAATGCCTTTTCAAACTCTATCTGCAGACACAACCCCCTTCCCCCCCCTGCTTTTTTCTGGCTGTGTTGCTTTGAGAGGGAGAGAGATAGAGAGAGATAGAGAGAGAGGAGAAAGGGGGGGGGGGTTGATCTTTTTAACTTTTTCTCTGCTTAGAATTCAGGTTTGAGAAAGGTTGGGTGGCTGTGAAAATTTAATGCCCACTTTTGCAATTTTTTCTATTCAAAAGAGGAGTCAGTAATTGTTGGACAACTTTTTTTGGAAATTTTTGAGTTTAAATTGTTTAATATCAACCAAAAGAGTTTGCTTAGATTTGTAAATGTTCTCCCTATTTAATGGAAATTTAATGGAAATCTGTTTCCATCTGAATGGAATTTGATTAAATTGGAATTTGACTAACTTTATATTAAAAGCAATACTAGAGTTTGGAAAAAAAAACTCTAGTATTTCAGTAACTCAGAATATCGTATTAAACTTGTTTATTTTTTGTGTGAAGTTAAAACAAAGAAGTTGAGAAAAATTTTGGGATTATAAATAGCTATGCTGTTTTGAGTAAAGATTTGTATGCAAAACTGTTAGAAAAAGAGCTTGTGTTAATAAATGCAAACAGGGTTTGGTGAGCTCTCCTTTGTTGGTTCTTTGCTAGGTAATTTATTTATAAACAAGGACAAAGGTTGGACAAGGTTTTGACCCAGAAGTGTGTGCGTGGGGGGGGGGGGGAAGGCAGCCAGTGGCATTTTTATCTAAAATTGACATTTGGGGACATCTTGGTGGTTAGCATTTCTTATCAAGTGTGGACAATTTTAATCAGGAAGCCTAAAGGAGGTATACACTTGTTCATAGCAAAGTGGTTTTCAGTTGTGGATTTGAAAGATGCTTTTTTTTCACGATTCCTATTCACAAGGCTAGCCAGCCGTTGTTTGCTTTTGAATGGGAGGGAGAACAAAAGAATGCCTTTAGGGAAGTGAAACGAGCCCTCACATCAGCTCCAGCTTTAGCCTTGCCTAACTTAGAAAAGCCTTTCAATTTGTATGTTGATACCAGGAAGAATGTTGCCTTGGGGGTGTTAACTCAACAATTAGGACAGTGGCAACGCCCGGTGGCTTACTTATCTAAGCAATTAGATGGGGTTGCCCAAGGCTGGCCACATTGCCTGAAGGTTCTTGCTGCTATAGCAGTCCTTTTACAGGACTGTAATAAATTGACCTTCTCATGTCCCATAAGTGTCCACACCCCTCATGCAGTTCATCCTATCTTGGATAATAAAGGGCATTTGTGGATCAGCAGTCAAAGGCTTTTTAAGTATCAGGCGATGATGATTGAAAATCCTCAAGTGAAATTAGTGGTGTCTAACCGGCTAAACCCTGCCACCCTATTGCCCACAGAAGTGGATTCAGAACACAACTGCTTGCAAGTTTGGGAAACTGTATATTCAAGCCGTCCGGATTTGTCTGATATTCCTCTTCAGGATGCTGCCCTGAATTGGTATACAGACGGCTCGAGTTACATGAAGGATGGGAGGAGGGTTTCTGGATATGCGATTGTGAATGATGAGGAAGTGGTGGAAAGTAGTCCGCTAGGAGCAAGCTGCATTACTCAAGTAGCAGAATTATGGGCATTAATTAGGGCATTGGAAAGAGCTGAAGGGGAAACTTTGAATGTTTGGACTGATAGTAAATATGCTTTTCTAACTCTGCATGCTCATGGTGCTGTGTATAAGGAGAGGGGATTCAGGGATTCGGCTGGCAAACATGGGTTACATGGACACTTGATAAAGCATCTTCTCGATGCAGTACAAAAGCCAGCAAAGGTTTCAGTTATGCATTGTAAAGGGCCATCAGGGGGGAGTATGGGGGGAACTGAATAAGCAAGTGGAAAAACTTAGGGACTATGTTGTTGAACAAACACCTTCTAAACTAATAACAAGATGTCATCCCTTTAAACCAGGGGATAAGGTGTGGGTAAAACATTGGAAACATGAACAACTGGAGGGGAGTAATAATGGCCTCTCCTTTAGCAATAAAGATTGCAGAATCTAAATCTTGGATTCACTGGACCAGAGTTAAAGCAGCTGCAGAACCTCTGTGGACAGTGAACAGGGACCCCAAGGTTCCCACCAAACTCACTCTTAAACGTGTTTAGTATGTTTAAGGAATATTTTATTGTTTGTAAACCAGATATTGTATTAGCACAAGTGTATCCTGCACATATATCTACGGCTGTCTGGCTGAAATTCAACCCCCTGCTAAGCCACACCCGGAAGCTGGCTTTCTACGCACGGGAGAAGAAAGGATGAAAGGCTTCCTTCTGCTTTTATATAGTACTATTGTTGCATGTAATAATGTTTGTCCTTCTAATTTAGGCCAATGGAGCAAGCCAGAAGAAGCTCCACGCCTTATCCAATCTTATGCTATAGGCACGGGCACTTGTAAAGGTCACCCCCTATTGTATTTTCCCCAGAATGCTGGAATGGTAGCTGGCCTCATCCTTGTCAATTTCCCCAAGCATTTGACAGAATAGTTAAAGAAGCCTGTATGACAAGACAACCTGTCAATCCCGAAGCCTGTCAGTATGTTGGGTATATTCTTAGGAAAGGCATATGTGTAAAGGCCCCATATAAGAAGCCTCCTCCTCCTGTTACTCTGAAGTGTGGGCCTCCCTTATTCTGGGGATGGGAGCGGGTCACCCTAGTCTCGCAGTTGAAGACGGGATGGAAGGGGACTTGCATCGTACATGTAATCCCGGGGGAATTAGGAGTTACTATCCAACGACCCCCGAGGAAGCGCCCAGAGAGAAAACGAAGCAGAAGGTCCCAGCAGAATAAGGATATGCCCCATCCATTGGAGTCAAGGATGCAATATAATTTGTGGGTCCAATTGGCTAAACTAGCCAACACAACTGATTTTTGCCTTTCTGAAGCATATGACATGGAGAATCTGCTGTCCACATGTTTAATACCAGTATGTGTTCCTGTCACAGCAGCCAAGGAGTTCAGTCACCACGAGTTTAAAGAACATATAGGCTATGAAACAATGTACAGCTGGGGTCACATTTCCAAGTTTCTACCCACTGATGCTTTATCTTTACATACTCCTAACGTAGCCATTCCAGAAGACTTACAATGTGCACATATCACAGGGTGTGAGCAGAATACACCTTCACCTCGTTGCCTGAAAGTGAGCCAAGAAAGGCTAAATTGCACATCTTTCCAAACAGTGTCTTTTGGGTATGCAAACATATGGTTACCTAAAGGGTGGTTCTTCACATGTGGGAATTCCAGAGACAAGAGTATAACAACATACATACATCAGACTCAAGTGTTACGGAATGAAACTTATCTGCATAGATGAGATAAGTCTCATCAGGGGGGGATAAAGTGGTACCTGGAAAAATACTGATGGTCCGACAAAGAATATGGGTAAAAAGCAGATGGCCCACCAAAGAATGTGTATGAAAGGGAGGTTTGTTTTGCTTACAAGACAACTCTTAAATTTAGGATGGCCAGACATCCTGTTCCCAGCTCTGCACATGATATATTACTAACTGCTTGTCACATGGTGTATCTAAATTGCTTAACACTTGATATATTGCTGATTGCTAAAAACATTCCAATGTAAACGAGGAGCTATCGATTATAGATCTGTCTAGTAGTTTTTCTATGTTAGAATAAGGACCTATAGAATGTAACCATGTGTGGAATGTGACCTGAAAATAACCCCCGCCTGAAGGGTTATAAAAATGGTCATCAATGTACAATCTGGGTTCAGATTCTTTAGCCATGATGGCTCTCTGAACCTGCGCAATAAACTTCCCTTTCCTGGAAAGAGCTGACTCAAGTCTTTCAATTCTACAACACAGATGTTAAAAGCAATAGTCCTGCTCTGCAAACAAAGACCCATAGGGCCGTATACCCTTTAAAGGAGGAGAGGATAAACACTGAACTTACAAACTTGAGAAGGCTGTTAAATGGTACTAAAACATCAAGTATGACACCTCCTCCTCTCCCGGCTGACCTCTATAAAAAGACTTATAGTGCTACTCCTTTACCAATGAAGAGAAAAGAGAAAAGAAAACTATCGATGCTTTCAGACTTTTATGCTAATAGTGATGAACATATCACCGAAAATGACCCTGAAGAATCAATGGAACCCCAGGCTGCTGACATTCAAAAGAAAATGTTATACGGTCAAGACATAAATATTCAAAAAACTTGCCATGTTAATACATCTCTAAGTGTGCCTTTATCTCAGGATTCTTTTATTATCAGAAGGGAACTAGATTTTCAGGAGGACCAGCTCCCTTCACCCCCCCTTTTTTTTTTAATTGAAAATTTTTTAAAATTTTTACAAAAACAAAACAACCCTTGCCCAAACCTCCCCGACCCTCCCATTCCCTCCCCCGACCTTCCCAGAGCTGAATATAGGCTTAATTGAAATTTCTTCAAAAAATCTTTAAAAAGATATAAACCATAAATAAATCTAAATACATTACTTAAACAAATTATAAGATAATTAACAATAATGTATGTATAAAAAACATAAATATTAGAAAAAAAATGCTTAAAAAGAAAAAGAATAAAGAAAAGGAAAAAAGATATAAGAAAATAAAATAATAATAAAGAATAGTCTATAAAATATTAAATTTTAAATATAAGTTATTGAAAAACTAAATAATATTTTTTTATATCCAACTTATATTGTATAAAATCTATCCATTTTTTCCATACTGCAAAATACTTCTCTTGCGATTGATCCTTCAAGAAAGCCGAAATCTTTGCCATTTCCGCCAAATAAGAAACTTTTAAAAACCACTCTTGCAAAGTAGGCAAAGATTCCTTCTTCCAACATTGCCCTACTAACAACCTTGCAGCTGTAATTAAATTTAACATCAATGTAGTCTCTTTGGTATCACAATCAGTAACAATACCTAACAAGAACAATTGTGGGGTAAATTTTACCCTCCTTCTAAAAATTCTTTGAATATTCCACCATATCTTAATCCAGTGGTTCTCAACCTTTCTAATGCCGTGACCCCATAATACAGTTCCCCATGTTGTGGTGACCCCCCACCACTTATACATCACTGGGTGCCCGGGGCGTGGCCAAAGAAAAGGGGGAAAAATGGCGGACAGCCTTGTTTGGCGACCCCCGTGAAATGGTCGTTCGACCCCAAATGGGGTCCCGACCCACAGGTTGAGAACCACTGTCTTAATCCAAAAAGCTTTTATATTTTTACACGACCACCAGATATGATAGTAAGTAGCATCCAAACATCCACATCTCCAACATTTAGGCTGTAAGTCAGAATACATACGAGACATTTTTTGTGGATCAAGGTGCCATCTATAAAACATTTTGTAAAAATTCTCCCTTAAGTTTTGGGCTTGTGTGAATTTGACATTCCTCACCCAAATAGTTTCCCAGGTATCTAGTAGAACTGGTTCACCAAGATTTTGTGCCCATTTAATCATACATTCTTTGACTAATTCTGCTTCTGAATCCAATTCTACTAACACCCCATAAATTCTCTTAATGTGAGTTCGTCTTTGATCTTTTATTTGTTTTAACAAATTCTCATCTTCTCTAAGCAAACCCACATTGCGATCTATCTTCCACCTATCCACTATTTGTCTATACTGAAACCATGAGTATATAATATTTTCTTGTGCTAAATCTTCCAAAGATTTTAACTGCCAATTTTTACCATCCCATCTAAGTAATTGTACGTAAGAAACACTGTCCATCTTAACTCCTCTCCTTATCCCTTCTATCGCATGCGATGGTATGGCCCATAGTGGAATTTTAAAATCACTTCTGTAATATTTCCTCCAAACCCGAAGTAAAGAAATCCTTATAATATGAGATTTAAAAACCCTATCAACCTTTTTATTAAAAATTAAATAGGCATGCCATCCAAAAAGTAAATCCCAACCCTCCAGGAGGAGTATTTCTACATTTGTTAAATTGACCCAATCGCTTATTAATGTTAAAACCACAGCCTCATAATACAATTTCAAATTCGGTACCTTGAGTCCACCTCTCTCACGAATATCTTGTATAATTTTAAGTTTTACTCTTGGTTTTTTCCCTGCCCAAATAAATTTATTAATACCTTTCTGCCATTCATCTAAATTAACCTCATTCTTTAAGATAGGTATCATTTGAAATAAAAAAAGAAACTTTGGCAAAACATTCATTTTAATCACCGCAATTCTTCCCAAAAAAGATAATTGCAATTTCTCCCAATTTTTCAAATCTCTTTGTATATTGACCCACAGCCTTTCATAATTATTTTTGTACAGTTTTGCATTAGAAACAGATAAAATAACCCCCAAGTATTTTACCTTATTAACAACCTCAAAATCTGTCAGATTAACCAAAATCTGCTTGTCCCGATTAGTCATATTTTTGGGCAATATTTTAGTCTTATTATTATTAATTTTAAAACCCGAAATCCGTCCATATTGATGTATCAATTGTAGTAACTCTACTACAGAATAAGTAGGTTGGGATAAGGTAACCACCAAATCATCTGCGAAGGCCCTTAATTTATATTCTTTTTTATTAACTTCTATTCCTTTTATTTGCTGTGATTCTCGAATTTTAATCAGCAATATTTCCAAAGTTAAAACAAACAGCAATGGTGACAATGGACAACCCTGTCTGGTCCCTTTTTCTATTGTAAACACCTCTGACAAACCCCCATTAACTATAAGTTGTGCCGTTTGTTTTTGATAAATAACACCAAAAGTTTGTAAAATTTTTTCTCCAAAATTCATTTTCTCTATTAATCTTAACATAAATTGCCAATTCAATTGGTCAAAAGCTTTTTCAGCATCTAAAAATATCAACCCTGCAGGAACTTGATTATTTTTATCTAAATATTCTAATAAATTAATAATTTGTCTAACATTGTTCTTCATATACCTTCCAGTTATAAAGCCTGTTTGATCTGTATGTATAACATGATGCAAAACCCTCATAAGCCTATTAGCTAAAAATTTTGCAAAAATCTTGTAATCTACGTTTAGGAGGGATATAGGTCTATAATTCTTTGGCAAAGTAAGGTCTTGATCTTCTTTTTTTCAAGGGACAAGTTAAGTGGTACCCCTATTACAAAAAAAAAAAAAAAAAAGCTGAGCAAGAAAGCTCTAACTTGATCTGCTTAGAAAGTACCAAATCTAAGAACTGTGATGAAAATAACTGTTAGAAAATTAGAATTTACTCATTGCGATGAAGAAAATAGCCTTATTAATACCTATAAGGTTCTCCCCAGGATTGAGCAGGTCATAATGACTAGACTCCAAGACCTGCAAAGAAAGCTAATATGCATAACTGGGGAAGCAGGATCTACCACAAAAGTTACTCAACAAGTTTCAACAGCTAATAATGTGATGCCTTCCCACTCAAATTTACATCAAGACCATCTAGAAAATATGAGTGAAATATTCTATGTTGCTCCGGAAGTGAAACAAATACCCATTTCCAAATTAACTATAGGGAACTGCACTGACTGGACATCAATGAGATTTTTGAGTGATGCTGAACTGGGATCGGCAGCATCAAATGAGATAGTAATATATCAAGATCCTCAACCACAGGCGTCAATTTATAAGCAGATAGATAGCACTAGGCACGCAGCTTTAAACTGTATCTCAGATGAGGGAAAACTATCGGGGCTGAACTGTATAGAGCAGGGCTGTCAAACTCAATTTCATTGAGGGCCGCATCAGCATCGTGGTTGCCATTGGGGGGCCGGGTAGGTGTGTCTGGCATGGGCATGGCCTACTGGGTGGGCATGGCCATCTCCATGTCAGTCACGTCGGGCACCTGTGCGGGCCTGGGCAGGAATGAGGCGCATCCGAGGGTGGGGAAGGGTGGGTGGGACAGGGGGCGAGCGCCAGGGCATGGTCCACTGGAGGAGCCTCACTGAGCCTCAGGCTGTGCACGGGGCCCCTGGACAGGGGCATGGACTGCCCAGAGCCCTGGGCAGCGGAGGTCAAGTGCCCAGGCCGGCCCTTGAGCTCCCACGGCACCAGGACCCCACAGCCCTGCCTAGCCTAGCCGCACTTCCCCGAGGGGGTGCCCAGCTGCACTTATCTCCTCCTCAATGCTGCTGCTGCTGTGCTCACTCTCCTTGGCCAGGTTGCTCATGGTGGGTGCAGGAAGACAAAGTGCGTGGGTCAGAGGGAGGCCCACTCCCTCTCCATGTGAGGAAACCTGGCTTTGTAACCAAAGCATCCTCAGCAATAGGATGGGAGACCACCAGGGGAAGGCAAAAGGGCAACAGGGCTGCTGGTGGCCAAGTGCTAAAGCAGGACTTCCCTCAGACCCTCCCTCCTGCCGTCTTATTCCAATCTCCTTCCTTCCTTCCTTCCTTCCTTCCTTCCTTCCTTCCTTCCTTCCTTCCTTCCTTCCTTCCTTCCTTCTTCCCTCCCTCCCTCCCTCCCTCCTTCTTTCTTTCTTTCTTTCTTTCTTTCTTTCTTTCTTTCTTTCTTTCCTTCCTTCCTTCCTTCCTTCCTTCTATTTCCTTCTTTCCTTCCTTCCTCCCTCCCCTTCTTCCCTGCCTCCCTCCTTTTCATTCCCATCTCCTTCCTTCCTTCCCTTACCTTTTTCCTGTTTCCCTCCCCTCCTTCCTTCCCTCCTTCTCTCTGTGCCCAGGAAGGGACAAGGAGAGGGGAGAGGTTGGCAGCACTTCTCTCAAAGGATAAGAGTTGGAAGAGACCTTTGAGGTCTTTAGTCCAAGCTCCTGCTCAAGCAGGGGACATATACTATTCCAGACAATGGAATATCCAATCTCTACTAAAAGCCTCCAGTGATGGAGCATCCACAACTTCTGAAGGCAAGCCTTTCCACTGGTTAGTTGTTTTCACAAGTCCTTAGTTCTAGGTTGGTTTTCTTCTTGATTAGTTTCCATCTATTATTTGCCTTATGATGCTTTGGAGAATAGGTTGACCCCTTCTTCTCTGTGGCAGCCCATCAAATATTGGAACACTGCTATCATGTCACCACCCCTAGTCCTTTTCACTAAGCTAGACATACCCAATTCCCACAAACATTTGTCATATGTTTTAGCCTCCAGCCCTCTAATCATCTATGTTTACCATCCATTTAGACCAGATGGTCCCCCTGGTTTGGTTTATAGAACAGTGGCCACAAGCAGAGCCTTCTCAGAGACAGCACCCCAATTATAGAACTTTCTCCCAAGGAAAATATGAACAGTGCAACCCTCACCCATTTAGAGGCAACTCCAAACACACTGTTCAGCTAGGCATATGTAAAACAACAACACATTTTATGGCCAAACAGCACTAGTAAGTTACTACTACTATTTTTCTTTCTTAAAATACATACTTTTAATATTGTTTTAAGCAGTGCTAGTGATGCTTTACAATAGCTGCCTTTGAGAGTTTTCTTGTAAACCACGCTGGATTTCTCAGAAACTTTTAATTTCAAACTAGATGTTGATTTAATAAATTAGGCAGAAGAAACAAATGTTTAAATACATCTAAATCCCACAGACCTACTGCCTCCTAGGCGCATACTGCAGCGAAAATAAGGCATTGCATTTCTAGCCAGCATAGCCACAGGATGATGGGAACTGTGGTTCATGACACCCAAAATATATTAGTTTGGGTAAGGCTGGATTAAATTATAAAAGAGCAGATGAAGGGAAGTATTTTTCTCTCCAACAAAATAATTGGGGGGGGGGGGAGTTGACTCTAAAGTGGTACCTGGAAAAATACTGATGGTCCGACAAAGAATATGGGTAAAAAGCAGATGGCCCACCAAAGAATGTGTATGAAAGGGAGGTTTGTTTTGCTTACAAGACAACTCTTAAATTTAGGATGGCCAGACATCCTGTTCCCAGCTCTGCACATGATATATTACTAACTGCTTGTCACATGGTGTATCTAAATTGCTTAACACTTGATATATTGCTGATTGCTAAAAACATTCCAATGTAAACGAGGAGCTATCGATTATAGATCTGTCTAGTAGTTTTTCTATGTTAGAATAAGGACCTATAGAATGTAATGTGACCTGAAAATAACCCCCGCCAGAAGGGTTATAAAAATGGTCATCAATGTACAATCTGGGTTCAGATTTCTTCAGCCAGGATGGCTCTCTGAACCTGCGCAATAAACTTCCCTTTCCTTGAAAGAGCTGATTCAAGTTTTTCAATTCTACAACATTTTCTGGTGCATTGGCCGGGAAAAGCTTGAGTGAGGCGATATTTCGCTGAGGATGGCTGGACCCTTCGGACCTGCTGGTAAGCCATCTCTGAACAACTCTCCAGGCGCCGTGGGGGTGTGTTTCCTCCAGGAGACAGCTGTGGCTTCTCAGCAGAGCCGACAGTACTGAAGGCCAGTCCAAGAACCCTTTGGGAAAGGAAAGGAAGTCTGAACCAACTCCTGGCCAGGACGGGTGTAACTACAAGGCAGGCGAGTATGTGTTTAAAGTAATGGTACCTATCTCATTTGAAGATAGAAGAGGGGGCCTGATCACTCCCCTGGACTCGGGACGGCGATCCTAATGAAGTCCGTGTTAGGTTGTGTGCGTGGTTAAGCCAGTGCATTCCCTACTAGTGACCGTTGGAACGTCCGGCGCTGTAGGTCATTGGCAGTGTGTTAGGATGGGGGGGCGTAGTAGCGTTCCCAGCACCCCGCTGGAATGCATTGTAAAAGGATTTGATAATTATTTTAATCGTACCCAGTATAGGGTCCCTTACCCTAAAGTAACTAAGGATAGACTGAGGTATCTGTGTGAATATCAATGGCCCTTCATGGAGGTGGGGTGGCCCCCAGAGGGAACTTTTAACCTTCAAATCATTGATAACCTAACCTCCCTGATAGCAGCAAATGAAGAAAAATATCCTAACCAATTTCCGTATATTGATCAGTGGGGGGATGCGATTGCAGGACAGGCAGAGGATTTGTTGGAGTGTCAGGCTGAGATGGTTCGTTTGTGTGTGGCTAGACCCAAAGGAAAAAAGCTTCAAGTACAAACTAAAAGAGTGAAAGATGTGAAGATTTCAGAAACTAAGGTGTCAGATGCTAAGAAGGAGATAAGGATGGAGGTAGAGGAGTTGATTCTCAGACCTCCTCCCTACGTTCCACCTCTCTCCCCCTCCCCCCCAGTGCCGGCTGCGGCAGCAGCCGCTCTGCCGGAGGAAGGGCTGATTACCCCTGCTGTGTCTGAAGAAAGGCAGCCAGCTGTGAGACGAAAACAGAAAGGGAAGCCGTCGGCCCCTACGGAGGAAAGGGAGCTACGGGAGACAGATTTCCCTTTGGAAGTTAGGAAGGAGCTGGGTGAAGAGGATGAGATAGAAAGCGATGCAGGAACGGCTGTGGCATCTGGCATTGTGACGCGAGCGGCTGCTGCAAAGGCTAAGGCTGTAAGACCTGAAGTGGTAGCTCCCTTGAGACAGGTGGACCAGGCAGTGCCAGATCAGCAGGGAGCCGTACAGATTAAGTCCATGTTCCAGTATGTTCCGTTCACTACGACGGATCTTTTGAACTGGAAGGAACATTTTGGCCCTTTGACTACTAAGCCGGCTGAAATGGCAAGCTTGTTTCAGACCATTATGCGCACCCATAATCCAACGTGGCAGGATGTGCAACAGTTGTTAGATACTTTGTTGACTCCTGAGGAAAAGGAGAAGTGGAGAACTGCGGTTAGGCAGTGTTTGAAGGATAGGTTGCCGGCTGTGCGGGATATACAGCCAGAGATGGAAGCCAGGGCACCAGAAAAGGACCCTGAATGGAATGCACAAAATCCAGCACATATGACTTTGTTAAAGGAATATCAGAATCTAGTGGTGGAGGCTCTTCGCAAGGCTGGAAAGCCTCCTGTGAATATGTCAAAACCCTCTTTAGTGATGCAGGAAGCAGATGAAAGTCCGGAAAGTTTCTTGCAGAGGTTGATTGAAGCTTATGAGCTTTATACACAGGTGGATCCAAGGAGTGCAGACAATGTGCGGATGTTGAATGAGAGATTCATAGCGCAGAGTTATGAAGATATAAGAAAGAAGTTGCAGAGGCTGGAGGGAGCATTAGGAAAGAACACTACAGAATTGTTGGAGGTGGCTAGGAAAGTGTTTTGTTAATAGGGATAAGGTGGAAAAACAGGAAAGAAATGCTAGAATGCATAAGAAAACTGAGTTGTTGGCTGTGGCATTGCAAGGAGGGATCATGCTGGGACCTAATCAGTGTGCTAATTGTAAGGAGGAAGGTCATTGGCAAAGAGAATGTCCAAAAAGGCAGATGCGAGGTAGAGGTTGCAGAGGAAGAGGAGGAAGAGGCCGTGGAGGTGTTGGCAGTGGGCCCCCCGTGCGCTCCCCCTTCATGGGTAGAGGGCAGAGAGGGGCTCCAGGGAATGTAAGAGATGGTCTGAGGAATGGGAGAGATGGTTCGAGGAATGGGATAGATTGGAATAGAAACAGGGAGATTGAAGGAATTGGATTGGCAGGAACTAACTGGTCGGATTGACGGGGACCTGGCTTGGAGGAAGCCCCCCCTGAGCCATTGGTTACTTTAAATATAGGGGGCAAACAGACAACGTTTTTGGTGGATACTGGAGCAGGCAGATCAGTTGTGAATAATCAAGTTGCTGAAATAGGACCCCATAAAATTCAGATTCAAGGAGTGTCAGGGGAGATTCTAGGGCGTTCGGTCTTACAGCCTGTCACGTGTGTGTTTGAGGGCTCAAAGATTCAACACGAGTTCTTATTTGTCCCTGAATGTCCGGTTTCCCTGCTAGGTAGGGACCTACTTAGCAAGCTAGGGGCCACTATTTCTTTTGATGAGGGACAACAAACACTTCAGATTAAACACCAGCCAGAGGCAATGTGGAGATTGATGGTTAACAGGACTGTGGAAGAGGAGGTTGTGGATGAGACATGGAGGGAGTTTGGAGTGCCGGGGCTGTGGGCTGAGGATAACCCCCCTGGTTTCGCAGCTCACCACCCCCCTGTGATTGTGGAAATGAAACCTTTAGCAACGCCTGTGCGTATCAGGCAGAGATCTTGCTCCAAGGAGGCTATAACTGCTATATATGAGAGCATCCAAAACTATTTAAAAGCAGGCATTTTGGTGCCCATCCAATCACCTTGGAACACCCCTATTTTGCCTATTAAAAAGCCCGATGGTTCCTTTCGACCAGCACAGGACCTAAGACTCATAAACTCCATAACTGTCACGATCCATCCTGTTGTGCCCAACCCCTACACGTTGTTAAGCTTGATTCCTCCAACTGCAAAGTGGTTTTCAGTTGTGGATTTGAAAGATGCTTTTTTCACGATTCCTATTCACAAGGCTAGCCAGCCGTTGTTTGCTTTTGAGTGGGAAAATCCAAATACTGGGCAAAAAGCACAGTATACCTGGACCAGGCTGCCACAGGGCTTTAAAAATTCACCTACCCTGTTTGGAACAGCCTTAGCAGAAGATTTACAGCATTTTGTGCCCCGACAGAGGGGTGACACGCTTCTGCAATATGTAGATGATGTGCTGGTGACAGGCAGAACTGAAGAGACGTGCTGGGAGAACACGGAATCTCTTTTACATCTACTGTTGAAATGTGGCTATAGGGTTTCCAAAAAGAAAGCACAATTAGTCAGACGGAAGGTGAAGTATTTAGGATATGAGCTTGCGGAAGGGCATAGGGCTTTAGGCTGGGAGAGGAAACAAGCTGTGCTAGCTATTGCTGAACCCCTTAATAGGCGGCAACTGAGGGGCTTTTTAGGTCTGGCAGGGTTTTGCAGGATATGGATACCAAATTTTGCTCTATTAGCTGCACCTCTTTATTCAGCTACAAAAGGAGGTGATAGGGAACCTTTTGAATGGGAGGGAGAACAAAAGAATGCCTTTAGGGAAGTGAAACGAGCCCTCACATCAGCTCCAGCTTTAGCCTTGCCTAACTTAGAGAAGCCTTTCAATTTGTATGTTGATACCAGGAAGAATGTTGCCTTGGGGGTGTTAACTCAACAATTAGGACAGTGGCAACACCCGGTGGCTTACTTATCTAAGCAATTAGATGGGGTTGCCCAAGGCTGGCCACATTGTCTGAAGGTTCTTGCTGCTATAGCAGTCCTTTTACAGGACTGTAATAAATTGACCTTCTCATGTCCCATAAGTGTCCACACCCCTCATGCAGTTCATTCTATCTTGGATAATAAAGGGCATTTGTGGATCAGCAGTCAAAGGCTTTTTAAGTATCAGGCGATGATGATTGAAAATCCTCAAGTGAAATTAGTGGTGTCTAACCGGCTAAACCCTGCCACCCTATTGCCCACAGAAGTGGATTCAGAACACAACTGCTTGCAAGTTTTGGAAACTGTATATTCAAGCCGTCCGGATTTATCTGATATTCCTCTTCAGGATGCTGCCCTAAATTGGTATACAGACGGCTCGAGTTACATGCAGGATGGGAGGAGGGTTTCTGGATATGCGATTGTGAATGATGAGGAAGTGGTGGAAAGTAGTCCGCTAGGAGCAAGCTGCAGTGCTCAAGTGGCAGAATTGTTGGCATTAATTAGGGCATTGGAAAGAGCTGAAGGGGAAACTTTAAATGTCTGGACAGATAGTAAATATGCTTTTTTGACTCTGCATGCTCATGGGGCTGTGTATAAGGAAAGGGGATTCAGGGATTCTGCGGGCAAACATGTGTTGCATGGACATTTGATCAAGCGACTTCTCGATGCTGTGCAGAAACCAGCAAAAGTTTCTGTGATGCATTGCAAAGGACATCAGCAAGGGGTGGATCGGGTGGCTCAGGGGAATAGAAGAGCTGACTTGGAAGCTAAGAAGGTGGCAATGAAAACAGGGCCCATTCCTGATCTGTCAATATGTGTGGCAATAGACATAGGGGACTTGCCTCCTATCATTAAACCAACATACTCTCAGCAGGAGTGTGTGAAAGCAGTGAATGATCTCAAAGCTACTATTAGGGATGGGTGGTACCTTTTGCCTGATGGACGTATTTTTGTCCCTCAATCTTCAGCATGGGCTTTACTTCAGGCAGCACATGAAACAACACACATGGGGAAAACTGGATTGGATGCTGCTATTGGGAGGGATTACTATGTACATGGGTCGGCTGGGATAGCTGCTCGAGTGGTTTCACAATGTGGCATCTGTGCTAAGGTCAATCCTCGACAAGGGCCCCTACTACCACCTGGAACCATACCTGTCTCTTACTTTCCTATGGACTCTGTCATGGTTGACTTTACAGACATGCCAAGATGTGGACTATACAAAGCTTTATTGGTATTTGTGGATAAATACACTGGCTGGCCAGAGGCTTTCCCTACAAAGACTAAACAAGCCAGGGAAGTGGCAAGACTATTGTTAAAAGAACTAATACCTCGTTTTGGTTGCCCGTCTTTTATTTCCTCTGATAATGGTCCTGAGTTTGTTCATCAAGTTAATCAAGCAGTGGCTACTGCTGTGGGATCCAAATGGCGGTTTCATTGTGCTTTTCATCCTCAGTCCGGTTCGAATTCTGAACGAATGAATCGCACAGTGAAAGAGAAAATTACTAAGATCTGTGCTGAAAGTCACCTGAAATGGCCTGATGCATTGCCCTTAGCTCTCTACGCTGTGAGATGTGCTCCACGTAGACAATACAACCTATCCCCATATGAGCTGATGTTTGGGCGTCCTCCTACGCTGCTGAGAAGAAGTTTGGCTGGATGGCCTGATTTGGGCCATCAGGGGGGAGTATGGGCTCTGAAAATGGTGCAGGAACTGAATAAGCAAGTGGAAAAACTTAGGAATTATGTTGTTGAACAAACACCTCCTAAACTAATAACAAGATGTCATCCCTTTAAACCAGGGGATAAGGTGTGGGTAAAACATTGGAAACATGAACAACTGGAGGGGAGATGGAAAGGACCTTATGAAGTAATAATGGCCTCCCCTTTAGCAATAAAGATTGCAGAATCTAAATCTTGGATTCACTGGACCAGAGTTAAAGCAGCTGCAGAACCTCTGTGGACAGTGAACAGGGACCCCAAGGTTCCCACCAAACTCACTCTTAAACGTGTTTAGTATGTTTAAGGAATATTTTATTGTTTGTAAACCAGATATTGTATTAGCACAAGTGTATCCTGCACATATATCTACGTCTGTCTGGCTGAAATTCAACCCCCTGCTAAGCCACACCCGGAAGCTGGCTTTCTACGCACGGGAGAAGAAACGTTTAAGGAATATTTTATTATTTGTAAACCAGATATTGTATTAGCACAAGTGTATCCTGCACATATATCTACGGCTGTCTGGCTGAAATTCAACCCCCTGCTAAGCCACACCCGGAAGCTGGCTTTCTACGCACGGGAGAAGAAAGGATGAAGGGCTTCCTTCTGCTTTTATATAGTACTATTGTTGCATGTAATAATGTTTGTCTTTTTAATTTAGGCCAATGGAGCAAGCCAGAAGAAGCTCCACGCATTATTCAATCTTATGCTATAGGCACGGGCACTTGTGAAGGTCACCCCCCCTATTGGATTTTCCCCAGAATGCTGGAATGGTAGCTGGCCTCATCCTTGTCAATTTCCCCAAGCATTTGACAGAATAGTTAAAGAAGCCTGTATTACAAGACCACCTGTCAATCCCGAAGCCTGTCAGTATGTTGGGTATATTCTTAGGAAAGGCATATGTGTAAAGGCCCCATATAAGAAGCCTCCTCCTCCTGTTACTCTGGAGTGTGGGCCTCCCTTATTCTGGGGATGGGAGCGGGTCACCCTAGTCTCGCAGTTGAAGACGGGATGGAAGGGGACTTGCATCGTACATGTTATCCCGGTGGAATTTGGAGTAACTATCCAAAGACCCCCGAGGAAGCGCCCAGAGAGAAAGCGAAGTAAAAGGTCCCAGCAGAATAAGGATATGCCCCATCCATTGGAGTCAAGGATGCAATATAATTTGTGGGTCCAATTGGCTAAACTAGCCAACACAACTGATTTTTGCCTTTCTGAAGCATATGACATGGAGAATCTGCTGTCCACATGTTTAATACCCGTATGTGTTCCTGTCACAGCAGCCAAGGAGTTCAGTCACCACGAGTTTAAAGAACATATAGGCTATGAAACAATGTACAGCTGGGGTCACATTTCCAAGTTTCTACCCACTGATGCTTTAGCTTTACATACTCCTAATGTAGCCATTCCAGAAGACTTACAATGTGCACATATCACGGGGTGTGAGCAGAATACACCTTCACCCAATTGCCTGAAAGTGAGCCAAGAAAGGCTAAATTGCACATCTTTCCAAACAATGTCTTTTGGGTATGCAAACATATGGTTACCTAGAGGGTGGTTCTTCATTTGTGGGAAAGACACTTTCAATTATATTCCTGCCAACATAAGCACATCATATTGTTGTCTAAGGAGACTGACTACCTTTCTACCAGATAGATCTCTTTTCACCTCCCCTAACACCACACGATACAAAAGGGCCGAGGTACTAACAGAGAATTGTGAGTCTTCCCGCACTCTTCTAAATGCAGCAGAATACAATGCTTTGGCTGTCTCATTAGTGGGAGTTCCTGCACTTGCTCTGAGGGCCCATGTCAATATAAATTCTGTGGCCTGCAACTTGGCTAAAACTATAAATGCCACTTCAATAGCCTTGTCTGCCATCAATCAGGAGATGATAGAATTACGCAAGGCCATTTTGCAAAATAGGGCAGCCATCGACTATCTTTTACTTCGCCAACATATGGGATGTGAGGCCTTTGAGGGGATGTGTTGTTTTAACCTCTCAGATCAATCCCCCGTCATAAATAAACAAATCAAAGTACTCCATAAAATGGCCTCAGAGCTGCAAATAGATTCCCTGGGAAATTGGTGGAGTAGCTTATGGTCTTGGCTCCCAATAGGCCTTATTGGAAACATCATAAGAGCAGTAATCATTTTTATGGCTATTCTAATCAGCAGCTGTTGTCTTCTGCAATGTACCTTTTCAATGATGCACAACATAACACTACCTAAACGAGTGTCCCTACTCGCAGAGAGAAAAGCTACAGCTCAGGTTATGGCTATGTGGGAATTCCAGAGACAAGAGTATAACAACATACATACATCAGACCCAAGTGTTATGGAATGAAACTTATCTGCATAGATGAGATAAGTCTCATCGGGGGGAATAAAGTGGTACCTGGAAAAATACTGATGGTCCGACAAAGAATATGGGTAAAAAGCAGATGGCCCACCAAAGAATGTGTATGAAAGGGAGGTTTGTTTTGCTTACAAGACAACTCTTAAATTTAGGATGGCCAGACATCCTGTTCCCAGCTCTGCACATGATATATTACTAACTGCTTGTCACATGGTGTATCTAAATTGCTTAACACTTAATTTCAAACTAGATGTTGATTTAATAAATTAGGCAGAAGAAACAAATGTTTAAATACATCTAAATCCCACAGACCTACTGCCTCCTAGGCGCATAGGTATTAATAAGGCTATTTTCTTCATCGCAATGAGTAAATTCTAATTTTCTAACAGTTATTTTCATCACAGTTCTTAGATTTGGTACTTTCTAAGCAGATCAAGTTAGAGCTTTCTTGCTCAGCTTTTTTTTTTTTTTTTTTGTAATAGGGGTACCACTTAACTTGTCCCTTGAAAAAAAGAAGATCAAGACCTTACTTTACCAAAGAATTATAGACCTATATCCCTCCTAAACGTAGATTACAAGATTTTTGCAAAAATTTTAGCTAATAGGCTTATGAGGGTTTTGCATCATGTTATACATACAGATCAAACAGGCTTTATAACTGGAAGGTATATGAAGAATAATGTTAGACAAATTATTAATTTATTAGAATATTTAGATAAAAATAATCAAGTTCCTGCAGGGTTGATATTTTTAGATGCTGAAAAAGCTTTTGACCAATTGAATTGGCAATTTATGTTAAGATTAATTGAGAAAATGAATTTTGGAGAAAAAATTTTACAAACTTTTGGTGTTATTTATCAAAAACAAACGGCACAACTTATAGTTAATGGGGGTTTGTCAGAGGTGTTTACAATAGAAAAAGGGACCAGACAGGGTTGTCCATTGTCACCGTTGCTGTTTGTTTTAACTTTGGAAATATTGCTGATTAAAATTCGAGAATCACAGCAAATAAAAGGAATAGAAGTTAATAAAAAAGAATATAAATTAAGGGCCTTCGCAGATGATTTGGTGGTTACCTTATCCCAACCTACTTATTCTGTAGTAGAGTTACTACAATTGATACATCAATATGCCAATTTGCAATGGCAACCACGATGCTGATGCGGCCCTCAATGAAATTGAATTTGACACCCCTGATGTAGAAGATACACTGACAGCCAATCACCTTTTCAAATGTAGATACTGAAAGATCTAGAACTGGATGAGAAACATATTCATATGCTCAGTTTTCCCCTTCTCCCATAAGAGGCTACACAGAGAACAGGTAAATGTGGGATTAGATTTACGCCATGCTAACTGTACCCAGAAACTTCAACTGTAGCATCTGAAATTAAGAAAAGGAAAACCCCCTGGCTTAGACAGATGCTATGAGTGAAAGCTGTACTAAATATTCTAGGATAGAGTATCTGCTTGAGGAATCTCCCCATCCCCTGGAAAAGAGAGAAAAAATAGACAACAGGTTTATTTTTAAAGCAGGAAACTTTATTACAATAATTTAATAGAAAAAAACCCCCCACAGTTTAAATAAATTATGCAAATAAAAAATACAATAATTAATTCAAGATGACCTCTTCCATCAAATTAGAGGATTAAAGGGCTGTTGGAATGCCCTGTAGTAATTTGCTACATCTAATGTGAAACAGCATACCATTCCCACAGAAAACAGAAAGGGAGTTCAAATATCATGGTAGGTTGGACGGGTGATACAGGATAAAGTATTATATATATATATATATAGTATGCCTACTAAATTAAAGGTGAAAAGCATTTTAAAAGATACCTTATACTGTGAGTGGGTGGAGAGACTTCAGATGAAATTTGGATTCAGTTATATCAGAAGGCAAAGATAACATGGGAAGAGTCCACTAAAATCTAGACTGCAGAATTAGTTAATGTTATTATCATCTAGATAATATTATCTAGATAAGCACCCTGCATTAGACAGCTGAGAAAGAAACAGAAAAATAGATTGACTAGGTACCAAAATGGCAGTCATTAAATGGTGTAAGTTCAAAGTTAAATTAAAACAGGTATTTTGACATATATTTGACTTTATATCTACTTTTATATTAAAATTTTTCTATGGATATAAAGTTTATAGCAACTTTTAAGGAACCATAAAGCCATCAGACTAGGGATGGTTAGAAAAGAGCAAAATGAGAGTCTCTTTTCTGAAAGGAAAGCAATCAGATTAAAGAAGTTGTGAAGAGAGGACCACAGTCTTAATTTGTGTATACTGTGAAGGTTACAAGACAGACTGATTGGGCTGGCTGGGGAGAAAAGGCCAGATATTAAGACTTGAATCAATTAGAACATTCCAATAAAGTATAGGGCAGACCAAGGCCTTTTATTGTCACAATAGTAGGTGGGAAGGGGGAGATGTGCTCAAATTAGTTATAAAGAAATGGGATTTTTTTTTTTAAAAAAAGATCCCAAACAGAAAGGAGACAAACACCATAGAGGACCTCTTGGATGAAATATCAAAGGAAAAAAGATCCTCCTTTGGTACAGAAGAATTGGAGTGATGAGGACCCTGGAAACAAGGCTGGATCAGTCTTTGAAAACAGCCTGGTGGCCATGAGGACGTTCATCATGCATAATGTGTCTGCGGACATGAATACGCCGGATGCGGTGCTCCCGCCCATCTTCATCATCACCAGCACGGAGGGGCCTCCGCCTCCACCCGCAACTCCCCCAGTGGCCTCCAGGAGGGCCTTGTCTGGCACCCGTGGTGTCTCATAGATCAGGATGTTCAGCGTTTCTTCAAAGATCCGGGCTTCGGGAAACTCAACCTGTACATCCAGGGAAAGCAGGAAAGCAGGTGTGTCATCCGATGACTGACTCAGTTTTATGAGTTTTCTATAGTGGTTGTTCAATGAATCACCAAAGTTGTTAAGCAAACCCATTATCCGCAGTGGGCACTGGAAGTAAACACTGTTTTTTGGCAAAAGACGTAAATTGTGGTCATGTGACCACAGAATGCTGCAAAGGGCCATAAATGGGGACCTATTGCTGAGTGTCTAAAATGCAATCTTCTTGTGACTGGGTGGGGGGAGAGCAGCTGATAAAACTTTGAATCTGGGTCATAAGTACCTTTTGGGGGGGGGGGGCTCCTGTAACTCTGGTCACCAAATGACCAGTCGCAAGTTAAGGACTACCTGTATTAGAAAATCAAAGCTTTGTATTTGGAGTTCTGAGGACTGGCCACACCTTACCTTGGTCTGCTTCTTTTCGGTGGCATAGACAATGGAAGTACAGCAAACCTCTGAAATCTTGCGGCCCTGCCCATAAAATGACCAACAGCAGATCTCATCCCCAAGAACGTCCTTGATGAAAAGCACCCGTCCATTGAACCTCAGAGCTAGTTTGTCAAACAGTTCAATATTCTTCAGTAAGTTGTCATCAGAGTTACTTTGGGGGGTTGGGGGTGGGGGAGAAAGAAGAAAATAGTGGTGTAGAAACTACTAAAGAAATGGGACTAGTGGATGACCTGGGAGATAACAAAAATCCCAAGGTCATCCTATTCTGACAACAGGAGCATAGCTTACCTGGTATAGGAATACTTGTTATTACTTCTGTTATGCAGTAACTTCACCACAGGCTAAAAGGAAGGCGAGAGATATAAATGAATTGAAGACCACCACCCCTCTTGTTAAGAGAGACAGCAAAGCAAACTAGACCTTCCCTCATAATGGGGATGGAGAGACTGCATTTACAAGAACTCTCACTTGCCTTGATACCTTGATATATGAGGACATACATCCAAGACACTTAAGTTTGCCTGATCTCTATGATTTCCTGAAGTAAAACCTGTGTGACTTCTCAGCCTCCTTACCTTCGAACATCTTGAGATGATCTGCTGCTCTTCCTTGGGAGTTGTCACCATGGGGATATGGCAGAGAGGGTCATAGGCTTCACTTTTTTGCTAGGAAGGAGAGAAACAGAAATATTTTTCTAGACTTTCTATTCATTATTTAGATTTATTAAACAGATTCATATATCATGCTAAAACATGATTTGTGAAATCATGATTTGTTGAATAAGCTATAATTGACTGGGTCCATAAAAGCTGTAAAACCATAAACCATGGTTTAGAAAACATAACCACTGTGTTTGCACAAGAGCTAAGGCTCAATTAAAGAAATTGTACCACAGTGCAGAGTAATGTGTAAACCAGTGTTTTTCAAACCTGGCAACTTTAAGATGACTGGACTTCAATTCCCAGAATTCCCCAGCTAACATTCAGTCTGGGGATTTCTGGAAGCTGAGGTCCATACATCATACAGTTGCCAAATTTGAAAAACACTGATGTAAACCAAGTCAGTATATGCTCAAGGAAGATTTAGAATTAAAATTAAAGGCATAGAGCAGGCATGTGAAACCTTTTGGCTTGCCTGAGCTGCATTAAGTGAAGAGGAATTGCCTTGGGTCACGTATAAAATATATAACATAGTTAATGTATATAAATGGACATAATCGTAAATGTTTTATGATTTTGTTGGGCTGAATTACTAGCTGTGCAGGGCTGCATGTGGCTTGTGGGCTGGACACACCTGGCATAGAGTCTAACAGAAATTTTAAAAGGGAACTGCAAGTAGCACTTGAAAATTATATGCTTTTTTAATATGGTCAGTTCTCCTTCATAGATACTCAATATAAACATATACAAAAATGGGAGAAAATATGTAATATGAATGCATGCATACATGCTTTTCATGTAATATCTGGGTAATTTTTTTTCTTGGTGATGCAATTTAACCCAAACAGAAAAGAATATGGAAGGGAAAGGATGATTAAAGAATCAATTTCTACACCTTTACATAACTCTTAAAATGTCCCCCTTTACCCTTTTTACATTTCAACCACAATTTTATGAAGTAGGTAAGGTTGAGACAATAGTATTAACTCAAAGTCAATCAGGGTGCTTCCATGACTAAAGGGGGAACCACTTAGCTAGCACCTTCCTCACTATAGCGGCCCAGCTCTCGGGCTGAGAGAAGACTGGCTCAAAGTTACCCAGTGAGCGTCTAGGGCTGAGGATGGACTAGAAGTTGGGTCTCCAACTTGTAGTCCAATAATGGAACCACTGCATCACCCTCCGTATATTTGCAAATGAGACAATAATGGCTGGATGATGCTAGAAGACATCGCAAAACACTACTGAGGATAGGACCCAAGTGAAAGCACGTTCTGGTAAAACAGAGGAACCATTGGTCCTTCTAGGTCAGTGGTTCTCAACCTTCCTAATGCCGCGACCCTTTAATACAGTTCCTCATGTTGTGGTGACCCCCAACCATAAAATTATTTTCATTGCTACTTCATAACTGTAATTTTGCTACTGTTATGAATCGTAATGTAAATATCTGATATGCAGGGTGTATTTTCATTGTTATGAATTGAACATAATTAAAGCACAGTGATTAATCACAAAAACAATATAGCAATGCTCGCTGGAGAAACTTATTCTTCCTTGCTCAAAAATGTTGGGAGGGAGGGAAGGGGAAGGAAGGAAGGAAGGAAGATTGAAGGGGAAAGGAAGGAGATGGAGAAGGAAGGAGATTGAAGGAAGGAAGGAAGGAAGGAAGGAAGGAAGGAAGGAGAGATTGAAGGGGAAGGGATGGAGATGGATATGGAAGGAAGGAAGGAAGATTAAAGGGGAAAGGAAGGAGATGGAGAAGGAAGGAGATTGAAGGGGGAAGGAAGGAAGGAAGGAGAGATTGAAGGGGAAGGGATGGAGATGGATGGAAGGAAGGAAGGAGGGAAGGAAGGAAGGAAGGATTGATCTTTGGAGAGCCATGTTTTCCCAGATGGTGATGAACTGCAACTCCCAGCATTCCCCACTCTTCCACAGTGCTTTTTTAGGGCTGCTGGAGATGCTAGCCTGGCAGAGAGACAAGCGGCGGCACCTCTGGGGCCTCGGAAGCCACGTGGAGGATCCGCGCGCCTCGGAGCCACCAGCCGCCCTCTCGCACCCACCAACCTGGAGCCCCCCATCCTCATCCCGGCACCTCTTGCCCTCTCCCAGCTGCCCCCCCGGGACCTGCCCGTCCCTCCAGCCTCCTGAGCGACATCGCAGCGGTGGGGTCGCGTGAGCCCCTTTCCATGCCGCGCAGCCCTTCACTGCCATGATCCTTCCCCGACTCATTGCACGCGAGAGGGGTGTGACCGGAGCGCCAGCTCCTGCTCGGAAGGCACCGCTTCTCCCCTCCCGGCCCGGCCGGCCGGTCTCCGACGCGCATGCGGGCATCATCGCTGCCTCGCCCTCTTCCCAGCCAGCTGGCCGCTTCCGAGGCCCAGAGCCCGGTGAGCCGGGAAGGAGCTGCTCCTCCCCGCCAGTTCCAGGGCCGTGCCGGGTGCCTGAGGGCCGAGGCAGCCTCCAACAGCGAGGGAGGCGGGCTGGGCGGCGCGGGGGGAAGCTGCGGCGCGCCACGGAGGGCGGCCGGGGGCAGAGCACGGCCGGGCAACCAGGAGGCATGGGGACCGGCTCGGCGCCGCAGCTCAGCTCACCTGGCGGCAGCGCCAGCAGTGGCCCAGACCCGGCTCGGCCGGCCATGCAGCTGAGCCAGCCTGGGGCATCGTCGGGGGCGCGCGCAATGGCGCTGCGGCGGCAGGAGCAGGCACTGTTGGAGAAGGGCACCCTGGAGGCGGAGGAGCTGGCGGCAGCGGCGGCTGGATAGAGGAGCGGTGTCTCGGTTCCTAAGACCATCGGAAATATGTGTTTTCCAATTGTCTTAGGCGACTCCTGTGAAAGGATTGTTCGACCCCCAAAAGGGTCGCGACCCACAGGTTGAGAACCGCTGTTCTAGGTGGACAGGACAGATCCTGCTTTCCTCTCTTGTCATCTCTTCTAAGGAGTGGAAGTCAAGTAAGTCATTGGGCCTTCTAATTTCTCAGCCCAGCCACCCTCACCTGTAGTGCAAGCTGGCAGTCCTCAACCAAACCTTGGATTAGATAGTACCGGGCTTCACACAACACTTCCTCCAGCTCCCGCTGGGACTCTGGAAGAGATACTGAGCCATCTCGCAAATAATTCAGAATAGTTCCAAAATGGTGGCCACTTCGGTCAATCAAGATCCAACCTGGAAAAGCAGTTAATTTTAGTCCCTGAGTTAAAGATGCTGTAGACCAGGATTTCCCAATCTTGGCAACTTTAAAATATACGGACTTCAACTCCCAGAATTCAACAGCCAGCCATGCAGGCTGGGGAATTCTAGGCACTGAAGTCCACAGGTCTTCAAAGTTGTCAAGGCTGAAAAACCCTTCTGTAGGGTGAAGGATCTACATAGGCAACCTCCCCATTCTAAAATGGCTTAGAGGAGAAGATACAGTTATTATTTGCATTGATACAACATTGTGTTGATGGTAGAAGAAAAAGTTCTTGTTTAAATTAATTCTAGGCTTACAATGTACTTTATCTCAAAAAAGAAAATGTAACCTAGACCTAACAAGAATCTTTTTTTATGAATCTACTTTGGATGTTATGCCTTGGCAAGTGGCAGTATTTAGTTGACCTTGTCTGGCCTTGGATGGGATATCTCCAGGAAGTATCAAGCATGGCTGGATGGGGAATTCTGGGAGTTGAGGTCCACACCTCTTAAAAGTTGCTAAGGTTAGAAAAGCCTGCTCTAAAATAAGTCACCCTGAAATTGTCCAAGGGCTCCCTGGGAACCACACTGGATGAATCCCCAATGCAATCTCCATCATGTAGAAAATCCAATTCCTAGCTGTGGGAGAGATGGGGCAAGCTGAGGCTCACACCTTCACTATCTGTGAGGACTTCCATTCGGCCACTGAACATGGCCTTGAGCATCATATCTTGCTTGGTCAGGGTCTGCACGGTGGTGTAATGCAGAGATCCTCCCACATTCAGCTTGACGTACTTGCTGCTGGGATTTAGGGGCTTGAGGTCCAAAGTCATCTCGGTTACCCCACCCCTGCCATCCCATCGGTGCTGGGTTGGGACCAGCGGAGCACAATTCTCCAGGGGTGGGGATGGATCTGTCGTGGCTTCAGCTGACATAGCCACCTACAGAAAAGAGAAAGACAGTTTGTTTTTGTTTTTAGTTTATTTTTAAAGAAGAAACAAGATGCAGCCTGGGAAATCCTCCCGGCAAATTTATTTACAATGTTATTTGGCTAAATGTCTCCCTACAGCTCTGCCATTATCACCTCCCCCCTTTATATGAGTCCTCTGCAAGAAAAAACTAGGTTCATAGAAAAAAGGGAAAAGAAAAAAATGACTTTTGAAAAAGATTTCTTAGCTTACTGAGGACATCTACTGGTTAAAAGCTAATATTGTATTTGTTGTCTATCTGGAGAGGAGATGGTTTTGGCCTTTAAACTGTTCTTCAAGAGAAAGATAATTTGATGCAGCTGAACAATTTTTAAAATGGAGTTGCACTCACATTTAAATTGTAAACTTATTCTGGAAAAGATCTATGAGGCTAAAGAAGAAATATGTGCTACAATGAAAGAGTTTACTATAGAATTAAGAGCCAGAATCTCTCCTTTAAACTTCAAAATTAACTTTCAGACTACACCTGCTTCTTCTATAAAACAGATTACACAAGAAGAGGATTTGACTGAGAATTAAGAGAAATTGATTTTGCCTTATAAGCAAGTCATTTATGGTGCTGAGGACCAGAAAAAGCAAAGACTGAGACTTGAAATGTTAAAGCAACGAGACTTTATGGTTAAGAGAGTCAGAGGACCAATGCAGACGCCAAGATGGTTCTCACTGATCCAAATGACACTACAAGCAATAAAGAGAGACTTATCAGCTGGAAGAGAAGCTCTTCTATGGAAACCTACTTGGCATAAGAAGAAGCCCAGAATAAGACTGAAAAAAGTGAAAGTTTTATGTAATGGACTAAAGGCAACCTAGAATTATGGACTGATTTAAGGACTAAGATTATGAGTTAGATGTAAGGGAAAGGGGCGATTAATGGAAGATACACGAAGTTTATCTATATGAAAACTATTATTTCTAATAAGATGATTTATTTGTTTGATGCTCAATGAATTGAAATAATTTAAGGTTTGATGTTATCTTGTCAGCTTAAAGAGATTGATTGATGGATTAGATAGGTCTAGGATAGATCAATATTTTAGCTTAAAAAAGAGATATTTTCAGGAAATAGATTAAAGGTAATCTAGAATTATGGGTTGATTTTAGGATTAAGATTGTTAGTTAGAAGAGAAAAAGGGGTGATTAATGGAATATATATTAACTGGATTAAGAGTGTGTTCTCTTTTTAGGATAGGGTTACTTGTAAGAAAATTATTATGTAATGTTGAGTTAATCTAATAAGATGATTTGATTGCTTGATAACACAGATCTTATTAGTTATGACAATTAACTGGATGTAATTTGAATTTTGTTTAATAGATTGAAATGATTTAAGGTCTGATTTTCTTCTGTCAGTTTAAAGAGATTGATTAATTGATGGACTAGATATGTATAGGATATTAATACGTTATTTTAATTAAGGGATATTAGTGGAAGAAGAATTAAATAAGATTTATGATAAAATCAAGAAACTAGAATATATCTGGAAGGGATACCCGAATTGATAATGTTTGTACTTAAAGTTAATTTGATTATGATAGTGTAAATTTCTAAAGCTTTAAAAACAGGTATAGGTTGAATAAATTTAAGCTAGAATTGGACTATTTTAAATAAATTATGTTACTTAAGGGAAAAAGAGAGGGAATATTAGATGTATTGACTGAATTATGTATATATGTTTTGTCTTTGGATGTTTGACTACCCTAACACCACGGTGTGTCTTGAGCATTTTGTTTGAAAAATTAAAAAACCAATAAAATTTCTTCCTAAAAAAAAAAAAGGATTAACTTTGACAAATACCACCCTGGTTATTTTGGAAAGGTTGGTATGAGACATTACCACTTGAAAAAGAACCAGCACTTCTGCCCGACAGTGAATCTGGATAAGCTCTGGACGCTTGTTAGTGAGCAGACAAGGCTGAATTATGCTAAATATCCAGCAGGACTAGCTCCAGTTATTGATGTTGTACGCTCTGGGTATTACAAAGTCCTGGGCAAAGGAAAGCTGCCCAAGCAGCCTGTCATTGTGAAAGCAAAATTCTTCAGCCGAAGAGCAGAAGAGAAAATAAAGGAAGTTGGAGGAGCCTGTGTCCTAGTGGCATAAATGTTTATATATGTATGCATACTAAATCACAGGCATGAATGAACTATTTCCATAAGACAGGGAGCAGTAATGGATACCATTCAAGCTTACAGGATCTGCTTTATACTTTACTAACTGGAACCAAATAGGAAGTACAGGCAGTCCTCAACTTATGACCAAAATTGAGCCCAAAATTTCTGTTGCTAAGTGAGACATTTGTTAAGTGAATTTTGCCCAATTTTATGACCTGTCTTGCCACAGTTGTTAAGTGAATCACTGCACATTAAATTAGTAGCACGGTTGTTAAGTGAATCTGGATTCCCCTTTGACTTTGCTTGTAAGAAGGTTGCAAAAAGTGATTGCATGACCCTGGGACATGGCAACGGTCATAAGTATGAGTCAGTTGCCAAGCATTTGAATTTTGATCACATGACCACGGGGGATGCTGTAATGGTCGTGTGAAAAGTGGTGATGTCACTTTTTTCAGTGATGTTGTAACTTCGAATGGTCACTAAACGAACTGTTGTAAGTCGAGGACTACCTGTAGTCCCTTTTCCTAAGAGTTCACAAACAGAATGATTGAGGTGATACATCATACTAAGCCATATAGTGACTTGTTTGTTTGACATTGGGTAAAACCAACCAAGTGATGTTTAGTCACCATATCTAAACTCGAGGCATAGCAGAGATGTATTATATCAGACATAAACTCAAACAAAGACTAGCGATCAGTACCAGAACCTACCCCACCAACCTTTTC
Source organism: Crotalus adamanteus (assembly GCA_039797435.1). Taxonomy (NCBI): domain Eukaryota; kingdom Metazoa; phylum Chordata; class Lepidosauria; order Squamata; family Viperidae; genus Crotalus; species Crotalus adamanteus. The sequence goes on along the minus strand of CM077935.1, from coordinate 6,747,985 downwards.
ACACACAAATCCCATTGTCGCTCTCCCTCCCCCAGCTCTCCCCCCTCCCCCAGGAACCTAACTGAAAGGAACTGTCTGTAGGTTTCAAGAGTGATTGAGCCACCTTCTCACCCAAAGCTCTTGCCCTCCAGAGATGCTGGCACTGAATGGCCCCAATCCATCCAGCTACACTGTTTGTCAGACATTACAGGAGTTGGTCCAGAGAGCACCAATCTGGGGGGGGGGGGGGGAGAGATGTTAGAAGATGGGGTCCACCTAGAGATCTAGCACATCCCAGCCTACCTTCTGCCTTCTGCATGACACTCCACACACCTGGCACTGCTAATGGGAAACAATGGGTTTGCCTTCAACTTTGTGCTAACTGCTCTTTGCCCCAACAAACATCCCTGCCCAGCGGGATCATTTCCTTGTACTGCCTGGCTCCACCCTGCTTGCCCCAGCCCAGCCCTTGTGCTCTCCAGATGTTACTGTATTCATTTTCATGCCTGCCCAACCACCAGGCTGTCTTTATTCACTCTTGCATTATTTATTATTACTATTATTGATTTTCTTGAGTAACTGCTCTGGGATCTTGGGGTGTACCAAGCCTGTGAGAAAAGCAAAATATTAATATATAACGGAAATAAGTGACAGCATCGGCTATGAACAAGTCCATTTTCTAAGTCTAACCCTATTTAAATCCTGAGCTCCAGGTTCTTCACTGGCCCCACAACAGCTTGCTTCTCCTATGGGGGCTTCCTTTCCACTCAGGGCCACAAATCTTGAGTGCAATTCCCGGGCCATCGCTAGATGGCAGCAAACGATTGAGGTTCTTTATGCTCCTTTGCTGCCATCTAGTGGTAGTTCTGGTTTCTGCAGCCCAGATCCGGTATCCTTTTCCCGCCGCACTCCAAACTCGCCCACCCACCACCTGATCCACTCACCTCCCTCAGGGCAGCAAGGGTGGGCTCAAGCCAGGCCCCTCTCCTTCAGCCCCACCTGGACTCCGGGGCAGCAGCTCCGCAGGATGCCTCAACCCAAGAGAAAAAGGAACGGAGGGCGACAGTGCGCATGCTCACAAATGCCCCGTCGCACCCCCCCCCCCCGTGGAACAGTTACTCTATACATCCGGGTACCGCCTGCTTAAACGAGAGAGGCGGGTTGACTTTTTTCCTTCACCCTGCCGCGGGTGGCTATACAGCTGCGCCTGCGCAGAAAGTGAAATCGCGTCCGCAGTGAAGGGTCAAAAGAAAAGGAGTGATGGAAGACTAAGTCAATCGAGGTTGCTGGGGAGCGCATGCGCAGGCATCAGCTATGATCCGCACGTGGTATTAGCGCTATCAGAGGGGTGGGTGGGAACCTCTCACCCCCCCCCCTGCGCATCCGGTCGGTGCCTCCACCGTCTCTTTCATTAGGCAGCATGGAGGGGGGGATCTAAATGTGACCCTGGGCTGATTTTATAGGTTGTGACGCGAAAAGTCAACATTTGAGTAATTGTACTTGCGCACATAATTTTTGTTTTTTCCTTCCGACTTTGGTAAATTATGGCTGGGGCCACGCAGGACGAATTTAATGACCCCCCCTCCCAGATTTAATTTAATCTGTGGAGGTCATTACATTTTGGGATGCCTACACATCTGTATTTTGTGTGATCCAGATTATGAGTAAATTAATACAAATTTTGTGAAGCCAATTATTTAGGCTGTGGACAAGAGATTGCTGTAAAACTTGAGCTGTCAGAAGTAAAGTCTTCATCCTGGTTCATCCAAGCCGGGGATAAATAAGCAACAGGGCGACTGCTTTGGGAAGAAGGTGATAAAAGTTAGCCCAGAGAAGAAATATTAAAAAGGGCAGAAAAATATATTTTTCCTCAAAAGGACTTTTTAAAACCAAACCTGGCCCCAAATCTATCTCTCTGCCCCAAGCAAGACTTTAGCCCTATACAAATGCAGATGTAAAACCATCAGAAAGTTGAAGCCAGAGCAATCAAGAAGACAAAAGAGAAGATCTGCATACCCCACCCAAACTCTAGGAGTCAGCCCCATCACCTGGGAAGCAGGATATGATAATAGAATTAAACCACAGATATCAAGGCCTAGACAAACACTCAGAAACAGCCTCAAGGTTCATGCCACAGGAACAGGAAACTATTCCAAACAAGGCTAGAGGGTATAAAAGCCTACTGCCCCATCTGCTCTCTCTTTCTCTCCTCTTCTCTCCTCTGTACTTTCCTGAAGACTATCTTTCTGCAATAAACTGTAACCTTCTTCCCAAAGCAGTCACCATGTTTGCTTATTTATTCCCGGCTTGGATGAACCAGGATGAAGACCTTACTTCTAACAATTTGGCACCCCAGATGGGACTCCAAGCTAACCTCTCCAATGGACTGAGACTGGTAAGCCCCATCTTGCCGGCAGCAGACCCCCTTGTGTCTGTGGATGGGTCTCCCAGGCCTTGCCCATGTGGAGCTAGGGTAGTAAAGGGAGTTTTGAGAGTTTGAGCTCAAGGGCTGCTTTGGGAAGAAGATGAAGGTGAGTACCTCTAAATTTTAAGTTTAAAGCCCAGGGGAACAAAGAAAATGTGTGTATTTCTGTTTGTGTGAGTGAGAAGACTTTTTTTCCCAATCACAATTGGATTTTGCTCCTTCTGGTCTTTCCTAGCCGCAGAAAGGATCTGTTTGATTGGCAGAACCTGGACAGCATGGGGGTTGGCCAGAGCACAGAACCTTTTGTTAGGGAAAAGGGAGAGACTGTGTGAAAATGAAATGGAATGAGTGAATGAAAGAATTGGATTTGGGCAACTAGCTGGTAAGGCCCTGTAAGCAAAGCAAAGTTAGGAAAGAAGTCTCGCAAGGAGACTTCGACTGTGTTTGGAAAGAAGTCTCACAAGGAGACTTCGACTGTTAGGAAAGAAGTCTCACAAGGAGACTTCGACTGTTAGGAAAGAAGTCTCACAAGGAGACTTCGACTGTGTTTGGAAAGAAGTCTCACAAGGAGACTTCGACTGTGTTTGGAAAGAAGTCTCACAAGGAGACTTCGACTGTTAGGAAAGAAGTCTCAGAAGGAGACTTCGACTGTGTTAGGAAAGAAGTCTCAGAAGGAGACTTCGACTGTATTTGGAAAGAAGTCTCACAAGGAGACTTCGACTGTTTGGAAAGAAGTCTCACAAGGAGACTTCGACTGTATTAGGAAAGAAGTCTCACAAGGAGACTTCGACTGTGTTAGGAAAGAAGTCTCACAAGGAGACTTCGACTGTGTAGTGTATGAAAGAAAAATAGACTTTGCTTAGGGCTTTGCTGGGAAACTAATTTGGCTAAATAAAGGTACTTAAAAGGGAAAATAAGAAATAGTGATTCTCTCTCTCTCTCTTCTGTATGCAACCACGTGGTATGTTTAAATTGTGTGCCTTCCCTAACTTGAGTTATCTGAAATTTATGGTGGGAATGACTAGGATGTATAAAACTAAGACTTCTGTTCTCTTGTCTTTGTGTATATATGTTTGTCAAAGTCTGTGTGAGAGGTAAATGTGACTGTTAACTGTTTCAAATCCAAAGGAAAAAGAATTTTAAAGTCTGCTAGAAATTCTGCTTAAAATAAGCCACAAAAAGGAAATACCTCACTCTGTTTGTCTGGCCAACAAACAGAGTGAAGAAAAAAATTGTGTTTGTTTGTTTGTTTTCCTCTTTCTCTCTGTGTACGCTCAAGAACAGCCTTAAGTTACCAGGAGGGATTGTTTTAAGTTTATCTGTTGGAAAAGTTTCACTTGCATTTACTGTATGTGTTTTATCTATCTTTTTCCTGAAAAATGTGTGTCTATCTACAAGAGCCTTTTGAAGCTCAAGTCTGCTTGTGTGGGGAAATAATTTTCCTAAGTTACTTTTCATATCCTAAAACTTACTGGTGAAACTACTATGAAACTTTTCTTATCCCAAATATATAAGCATTTCTCAATCTCTAAAATGATGTGGTCTATTTTAGAATAAATGTTCTCCTACCTCTGGAAAGTTGCACACCTTAAAATATTAGGCTTTTGGAGTTTTCAGCATTCTCAAACTGTCTGCAAGCTACCCCCCCTCCAATTTTTTTCCTGCCCTTTGTTCTCCATACCTTTTGTCTACCTCTCCTGGTAGAGTCCACCCAGAAAGCGGGGGGGAGACCTTGTTCTTGTATCTTTCAGCCCTGAAACCCTCTCCCAAACCTTTGGAAGCAGAACACACAGACCCAGATGCTGCCTCCATCCATTTGAGCCATGGAATTGGGTTTTGAATCCAGCCATCCACTAAAAAGCCACCATGCAATCTAAGTTGAAAATCTTCCCAAGTCCTACAATTTCCCCAGATGCCTGTGAGACCTGCAGAAGGAAGGATTCCTGGTGCCATGTGAAGCCTCAGAAGAGAAAATTAGACTATGGGGGGAGGGTGGAAACTCATGGTAAACTTTTATTTCTTGCCCCATTTGTATTGTAACAAGCCAGTTGAATGTATTAGTGGAGAGATGGCACTTAGAAATAGGTGGCAGAACAAGTACTGAACACCTTGGACTTCTATCTGGTGGGAGGGAAAATTTATCCAGAATGTTTGTATTGACTATTTTGTAAAAGTGCACACACACACACCATTCAGAATCATACTTGAGTCTATCCCCTCCACCTACCTTTAGTAAAGTTCCCCAGGCTGATTTTTGCTCTATTGCACCAAAGCTTGGGATCAACTTCCAACAGATAACAAGGGGGAGGGAACCAGGCCCCCTCAGGTGATTTGCAATTCATATGCCCTGACTAAGGAAGCAACAGGAAAAATCCCAAACTTCAGCCCTGAATATCTTGCACTGGTGAGCTCAGATTGGGATCCCTAGAGCTCATTATGTGCAATTTAAAGAAAATTTAATAGCCTGGCATATTGGACATTACAAACCTGGATGCACTGAATTAAGAGCTAAGGCAGGAAACAACCCTTGAAATTGGGCAGCCAGTGGTCATGTACTAAGGAGAACCATGGCTGTGAAGAATTTTGGGGGGGTATGCAAACCTGACTGGAAGCTAAAGGTGATATCCAACATTTGACAATGATTGGCACAGAATATTGGACACTATAAATTTCTTTTCCACCTAGCAAAATTTTGCCCTGACTTTTAGAACTTTATGGGTGCAAGCTCCCCTTTTGGGAGCCACTAAAGGGATCTTTTTCTGCTGCCTCCATTAATGTCTTATTATTATTTTGCTTAACAGTTTAAAAGCTTGCCTACCAAGTCTCCCTGACCAGATCAATTTTAATGTGCCAATAAGTGTGTCATAAATTCACACTTAAGGCACAAAGCGGGGATTGATGAAAGTTAGCCCAGAGAAGAAATATTAAAAAGGGCAGAAAAATATATTTTTCCTCAAAAGGACTTTTTAAAACCAAACCTGGCCCCAAATCTATCTCTCTGCCCCAAGCAAGACTTTAGCCCTATACAAATGCAGATGTAAAACCATCAGAAAGTTGAAGCCAGAGCAATCAAGAAGACAAAAGAGAAGATCTGCATACCCCACCCAAACTCTAGGAGTCAGCCCCATCACCTGGGAAGCAGGATATGATAATAGAATTAAACCACAGATATCAAGGCCTAGACAAACACTCAGAAACAGCCTCAAGGTTCATGCCACAGGAACAGGAAACTATTCCAAACAAGGCTAGAGGGTATAAAAGCCTACTGCCCCATCTGCTCTCTCTTTCTCTCCTCTTCTCTCCTCTGTACTTTCCTGAAGACTATCTTTCTGCAATAAACTGTAACCTTCTTCCCAAAGCAGTCACCATGTTTGCTTATTTATTCCCGGCTTGGATGAACCAGGATGAAGACCTTACTTCTAACAAAGGTTACAGTTAATTGAAGAGGCAGAAAGCTGGTTTTTGAGGAAACAGCAGAGGAGAGAAGAAGAGGCTGAGCACATGGGCAGTAGGTTTTTATACCCCCTCTAGCCTTTTGTTTGGAATAGTTTCCTGTTCCTGGCATGAACTTTGAGGCTATTTCTGAGTGTTTTTCTAGGCCTTGATATCTGTGGTTTAATCCTATTATCATATCCTGCTTCCCTGGTAATGGGGTTAATGACTCCTAGAGTTTGGGTGGGGTATGCAGATTTTCTCTTTGTCTTCTTGAGTTCTCTGGCTCCAACTTTCTGATGGTTTTACATCTGCATTTGTATAGGGCTGGCTCCTGCTTGGGGCAAAGAGATGACGCCAGGGTTGGTTTTTGGTTTTAAAAATCCTTTTGAGGAAAAATATATTTTTCTGCCCTTTTAATATTTCCTTCTCTGGGCTAACTTCCCTCAATCCCCGCTTTGTGCCTTAAGTGTAAGAATGTCACACTTATTGGCACATTAAAATTGATCTGGTCAGGGAGACTTGGTAGGCAAGCTTTTAAACTGTTAAGCAAAAAAAAAAAAAAAAAAAAAGACATTAATGGAGGCAGCAGAAAAAGATCCCTTTAGTGGCTCCCAAAAGGGGAGCTTGCAACCCATAAAGTTCTAAAAGTCAGGGCAAAAATTTTGTTAAGTGGAAAAGAAATTTATAGTGTCCAATATTCTGTGCCAATCATTTTCAAATGTTGGATGTCACTCTTTTTTTTTTTTTTTTAATTAAAAGTTTTATAAATTTTACAAAAAAACAAAAACAATACAAAACAAAAGACAACATATACAAAAAGGAAACTAAACATTACATATAAAAAAAAACCCCCCCATCCCCCACCCCACACAAAAACCCCTCCCTTCCCCCCCCTGAGCTTCCCAGAGCAGAATATAGGCTTAATTAAAAATTAAAGAGTAAAAATAAAAAATTAAATTAAAAATTTTATATTTATATATAAAAAAGGAAAGAAAAAAAAAATACCTATATATATATATAGAATAAAACTTATGAAAAAGCTATATGATATTTTTGTATACCCAATCTAAATTGTGTAAATTTTATCCATTTGTCCCAAACAGCAATAAACTTCTCTTGGGTTTGTTGCTTTAAGAAAGCCGAAATCTTTGCCATTTCCGCCAAATAAGCTACTTTAAGAAACCATTCCTGCAATGTAGGCAAAGATTCCTTCTTCCAATATTGTCCTACTAACAGCCTAGCGGCTGTAATCAAATTTAACATCAATACAACCTCCTTTGTATCACAATCTGTAACAATACCTAACAAAAATAATTGCGGAGTAAATTTTACCCTCCTTCTAAAAATTCTCTGGATATTCCACCATATTTTGATCCAAAATACTTTTATCTCTCTACATGACCACCAAATATGATAATAGGAAGCATCCTTATAACCACATCTCCAACATTTAGGTTGCACGTCAGGGTACATAAGAGACATTTTTTGTGGATCAAGGTGCCATCTATAAAACATTTTATAAAAATTCTCCCTAAGGTTCTGTGATTGTGTAAATTTGACATTTCTCACCCATATAGTTTCCCAGATGTCCAATGGAACTGGCTCGCCAAAATTCTGCGCCCATCTAATCATACAATCTTTAATTAATTCCGTTTCTGAGTCCATTTCAACTAATACCCCATAAATTCTCTTAATATGGGTTTGTCTTTGGTCCTTAACTTGTTTAATAAAATTTCCATCTTCTCTAAGAAAACCCAATTTGCAATCCACCTTCCATTTATCTACTAGTTGCCTATATTGGAACCAAGAATAAATAATATTTTCTTGCGCTAAATCTTCCCGTAATCTCAACTGCCATTTTTGCCCATCCCATCCGAGTAGTTGACTATAAGACACCATGTCCATTTTTACTCCTCTTTTTATTCCTTCTATCGCATGCCAAGGTATAGCCCATAATGGAACTTTAAAATCACTTTTGTAATATTTTCTCCAAATCCTAAGTAGAGAAATTCTTAAGATATGAGATTTAAAGACCCAATCCATTTTTTTATTAAATATTAGGTAGGCATGCCACCCATAAAGTAAATCCCATCCCTCTAAATGAAGTATCTCAGGATTTGTCAAATTTACCCAATCACTAATTAGTGTTAAAACCACCGCATCATAATATAATTTCAAATTTGGTACCTTAAGTCCACCCCTCTCACGGAAGTCTTGCATAATTTTAAACTTAACCCTTGGCTTTTTCCCTGCCCAAATAAATTTATTAAGACCCTTTTGCCACTCACTTAAATTAATCTCATTTTTCAAAATCGGTAACATTTGAAACAAAAAAAGAAACTTGGGTAGAATATTCATTTTTATCACTGCAATTCTTCCCATGAGGGATAATTGCAACTTCTCCCAATTCTTCAAGTCCTTCTGTACCCTGACCCACAAAATGTTGGATGTCACTCTTAGCTTCCAGTCAGGTTTGCACATTCCTCTCAAAATTTTTTGGTTTTCCTCAGTACATTACCATTGGCTGCCCATTTTCAGGGGTTGTTTCCTGCCTTAGCTCTTAGTTCAGTGCATCCAGGTTTGTAATGTCCAATTGAGGTTAGCCAGTATGTCAGGCTATTAATTTTTTTTTCTTAAATTGCACATAGTGAGCTCTAGGAATCCTAATCTGAGTCCAACAGTGCAAGATATTCAGGGCTGAGGTTTGGGGTCTCTTTCCTGTTGCTTCCTTAGTCAGGGCATAAGAATTGCAAATCACCTGAGGGGGCCTAGTTCCCTCCCCCTTGGAATCTGTTGGAAGTTGTTCCTACAAAGCTTTGGTGCAATACAGCAAAAATCAGCCCGGGGAACTTTACTAAAGGTAGGTGGAGAAGACTCAAGTGTGAATATGAATGGTGTTTGTGTGTGTATGTGCAGCTACTTCTACAAAACAGGCAATACAAACATTCTAGATAAATTTTCCCTCCCACCAGACAGAAGTCCAAGGTGTTCAGTACTTGCTGTGCCAACTGTTCCCAAATGCCATCTCTCCATGAATACATTCAACTGGCTTGTTACAATACAAATGGGGCAAGAAAGAAAAGTTTTACAATGAGTTCCCCCCCCCCCCCAGTCTATTTTTCTCTTCTGAGGCTTCACATGGCACCAGTGGCTCCAGGACTCCTTCCTTCTGCAGCTCTCACAGGCATCTGGGGGAATGGTAGGGAAGATGTTCCACTCAGATTGCATGGTGGCTTTTTAGTGGATGGCTGGATTCAAAACTCAATTCCATGGCTCAAATGGATGGAGGCTGCATCTGGGTCTGTGTGTCCTGCTTCCAAAGGTTATGGAGGGATCATTTATGCAGGGCTGAAAGACATGAGAATAAGATTCTCTCCCCCCTCTTTCTGGGTGGATTCTTCCAGGAGAGGCAGACAAAAGGTATGGAGAACAAAGGACAAGAAAAAGAGAAGTACATGAGGGAAAGGTGTGTGTGTGTAGCTTGCAGGCAGTTTGAAAAGGCATCAATATTGCAGTGGTCAAAGAAACAGGCAAACAAAATCTGCCTTTAACATTTATTCTAAAATAGACCACATTGTTTTAGAGATTGAGAAATGCTTATATATTTCAGAAAAGCTTCATAGTAGTTTCACCAATTAGTGATAAGATAAGAAAAGTAACTTAAGATAATTATTTCCCCACACAAGCAGACTTGAGCTTCAAAAGGCTCTTGTAGATAGACACACATTTTTCAGGAAAAGGATAGACAGATAAAACCCATTTAGAACATAAACTCATTTACAACACATTGCAGAATGATTTTCCAGAGCTTGGGGCAGGACCCAGCAGGCAGGACACCCCCTCCTCACTCCAAAGAGAAAATATCTTGGCAAATACAAGGAGGACCCAATACAAACTAGTCTGACTCACAAACACTTAACACACACTGGCTATAAGCAATTAGGATTGATAGGATTAGAATAGAAACACCAAAAGGTACACAACAATAAAATAATTTAACACTGGATTCCCCCTGGAACAAAATTAACACCTTTTAGACAGAATTGAGAAGGAAATTAACCCAACAACAGACACTGACCAAAAAATCAGAAATGACAATTTTGGATACCATGAAATGGTATTCCAATGAAACAATGTACAAAAGAAATGGTTTGCATTCATCAAAGAAAGGGACTGAGATATATTATATGTAATTAATGTACAATATGGACTGAGATGTCAGTCAAAGACGATTTACCATGTTCAATGTTTTTAATCTTTTTTTCCTTTGTACTTAATAAAAATTTAAAAAAAAAGAAAGATAAGCGGGACAACTATAAAAGTGGAAAGAGGGGCACATAACTAAAGCAGAATATTAGCAAATAGTCTAAGCCTGCAAAGATGAGGTGAAGAAAGCTAAGGCTCAAAATGAACTAAGGCTTGTGACCAAAGTCAAAAATAATAAAAAAGCAAACAGTCCAACTTATCAAAAACAGTACCATAAAAAAAATTAGAAACACAAGTTAAGATAGGCAAGAAAATGGTAAGTGAGCACCTATCCACCCTAGACAAGTTCAAATCACCAGGACCAGATGGATTACACCCCAAGGTTCTCAAGGAACTGGCAGATGTGATCTCAGAACCACTGAACTATATTTTTCAAAGATCCTGGAACACTGGGGAACTACCAGAGGACTGGAAAAGAGCTGATGTAGTTCTCCTCTTCAAAATAAAAATAAAAATAGATCCAGGAAACTACAGACCCATCAGCCTGACCTCAATACCTGGGAAGATTCTGGAAAAGATAATCAAACAAAAATCAGCAAACACCTAGAGGCAAACAAAGTCATTACTAAAAGCCAACATGGGTTTGTCAAAAACAGATCGTGCTAGACACATCTTACTGCATTCTTTGACCCAGTTACAAAATTAGTGGACTAGAGGAATGCTGTGGATATAATTTTCTTGGACTTCAGTAAGGCATTTGATAAAGTTCGTATAGGGTTTCCTGCCTGAGCAGGGGGTTGGACTAGATGACCTCCAAGGTCCCTTCCAACTTTATTATATATTATTAAATGCAAGAGTGAAATCTTTCTAGCAGATGAATTTAAAACATTCCCTCCTGCTAACTTTAGGCTGTTCTTAAGAGTACACAGAGAGAAAGAGGAAAAGAAAAAACAAACACATTTTTTCTTCACTCTGTTGGCCGGACAGAGTGAGGGTATTTCCTTTTTGTGGCTTATTTTAAGCAGAATTTCTAGCAGAATTTCAAATTCTTTTTTCTTTGGATTTGAAGCAGTTAACAGTCACATTTACCTCATACAGACTTTGACAAACATATATACACAGAGACAAGAGAACAGAAAAGGAAACAGAAGTCTTAGTTTTACACATCCCAGTCATTCCCACCATAGGTTTCACATAGCTCAAATTAGGGAAGGCACACATTTTAAACATACCACGTGGTTGCATAGAGAAGAGAGAGAAAGAAAGAGAATCACTATTTCTTATTTTCCCTTAAAGTACCTTTATTTAGCCAAATTGGTTTCCCAGCAAAGCCCTAAGCAAAGTCTATTTTTTTTTACATATAGTTTCTTTATCTATCTCTTTCTTCATACCTGCCTGAACGGGTAGCTGATTCCCGTCCTAGGCCTCAAGCAAGCTTTACACTGGGGAGCCTATCTCGACCCTCGAACTAGAACACCCCATGATTCCCTTATATGCAGGGGTTCACTTTGGTTCAATCGGGTCTGGCGCACTGAAGCCTCCTTGTGAGACTTCCGCCTTCCACCACGGTTTTGGGTCAAAAGGGACCCCAGAGGACTCTGGATCCCTCACAGAGTACATGGCGCTCCTTGAGGGATCTACCAGCAGTTTCAGACCAAAAATGGGTCTGTTGAGGACACTTCTGCTCCCCTGCAGAAGGTACGGGATGCTCTTACTGGCTTTACCTTCACTTTTCACCACCACTGTTTGCAGACTCTGCTTGCTTTCCAGAGGTAAGGGACGGTCCTTGCCCAGGGCTTAATTTCCTAACTTTGCTTTGCTTTGCTTACAGGGCCTTACCAGCTAGTTGCCCAAATCCAATTCTTTCATTCACTCATTCCATTTCATTTTCACACAGCCTCTCCCTTTTCCCTAACAAAAGGTTCTGCGCTCTGACCAAACCCCCAGGCTAACTTCCCTCAGAGCTCAAGAGAATACTCTTAGAAACTGTTCCCAGACCTCCTGTATTATTTCTGTGCTACATAAAAAAATATTGTGGCATCTTAAAGATGTTATTTCTGTTGACTTACAGTCTGCTACATGTGTGAAGTATTATGACATTTGTGTATCCTTTTTAAGATGTCACAAGACTTGTGATTGTACAATATGGCACAGGGAGCCCTCGACATATGATCACAATTGAGAAGTTTCCATTGCTAAGTAAGGTGGTTGTTAAGCGAATCACGCTTAATTTTACCTTTTTTGCTATGGTTAAGTGAATCACTGCAATTGTTAAGTGAATCTGACTTCCCCCATTGACTTTGCTTGTCAGTTAGAAACAGCAGGACATGATACTGGAAAGTGATTACAGTAATCCATTTTCCTCTAAAACAGGTGTGTCCACCCAGCCTTTTGGCTTGCATGGGCCACATTGAGTGAAGAGGCATTGTTTTGGGCCACATACAAAATAAAGTTAATGTATATAGTGTATATATGTATGTGTATAAATAATGTTAAAAGTTTACAATCTTGTGGGACCGCATTACTAACTATCCAGGGCTGCATGTTGCCCACTGGTTGGATGCTCCTGCTCTAAAGACAAAGGAATGATTTGGGGGATTATAGAACAAATCTTTTAGAACAGGGGTCCCCAACCCCCGGTCCATGGACCAGTACTGGGCTGTGGCATGCCAGCAACCGGTCCACACAAACAAGCAAAGCCCCATTTGCAGGATGCAGGTAGCACATAAAACCACACATTCTCCAGTCTGTGAAAAAACCTTTCTCCACAGAACCGGTCCCTGGTGCCCAAAAGGTTAAGGATCTGTTTTAGGAAGCAAGATATAGGATGCAGGAGAAATGGGGTGACAGAAAGAAAAAAACCCACATGTCCTCCCTCTACCCCTTTAGGTTGCATTCTCAGAAGGTTATAAGTAAAAAATATATAGCCTGAACAGAAAAATGTTTCCTTGTTCCTGATTTCATAGATGAGCAATATGCAGGAGGAACATTTACATAAATGTTACTGGATTAGGTCAAAGGTTAACACTGTTTCTGCAGCAAACAAGAAAATGCTTCCTCAGAGTAAGAATAATAAGCTTCCTTCCTTCCCCAACAGCTGAACTAGTACCTCTACTAAGAACATTCGTAGATGCCATTATGAATTAATGATTCCTACTTCTTTAGCATCCCTTTTACTTATTTCCCAACTGATTGATACTTTTGTTTAGCGCAATGAGGTCATCAGTGGAAGGGCTTGATTTGTGGAAAGAAACAAAGAGAACTTGGTTGGAAAATACCACTTTAAAGAAACTGATGACCAGACGAAAAGCAATAGTTGGGACACGTCCGGTACCAAATTGACTACCACAAATATTCATGTCACACAGAAATTAAATTTCAAGTCTAGAGCATCTCACTGGATCAGAGGTATGCTTTATATCAAGAGCAATAGCATGCACCTGTTTCCCTTTGGGCGTTACCATATTTAGAGCAGAAACACTAAGAGCTACTATAATTCAAATCTCAGAAATATGTATCCCTACCTATTTCATTACAACCCTGCCAACCATGTTTTGCGAACTTGGAAGGGGGGCTGGTATGTAATCAAGAATCACAAATGTTCAATCCATTGAGACCACTTGGTATTCCTTTGCTTTAGCACAGGTCCCCAACCTTTTGGGCACCAGGGACCAGTTCCGTGGAGAGAGGTTTTTCTACGGACCGGAGGGGGCGTGGTTTGGTGTGCTGCCTGCATCCTGTGGATGGGGCTTTTCTTGTTTGTGCAGACCGGTTGCTGGCATGCCGCAGCTGGTCCTGGTCCATGGACCGGGGGTTGGGGACCCCTGCTTTAGCAAGTTAATAAACACCACACGTGCATTTTAAGAGGCTAAGTATTTCTGGTGAGAATACAAATGTTTTGTGTCTGTTCTCATACATTACCCATAATACTTTTGTCAAGATTCAGATTAGATTAATAAAGCCTCACTTGATTTTTCATGACTGTGCTCTGTAAAGATCTTAAACAGGAAGCATCATTTGTGTCAAGAATTTACTGGTGTGTAGAACTGGCTTCATGTCCAGTTGTCTTTGAAAAGCATGTTTGGGACAACCATGACCTGGATGACTGAGAATCTCCATAGACATCTGGCTTCATAGGGGTTACTAGTCAACTCGTTTGAAAATAATTTGTACTGATTTCTGTGAGTCCAAAGCATACCACCCACAGCAGAAAATCCAGGAGCAACTGTTATTCTTGACCATTAGCAATGAGGGGACATATTCCAAACTTTATGATCTACAAAACCTAGTTAGCTGAGCCAATGCTTTTTAAAACACAAAATAATCATTGTAAGTTGGTTACACCCAAATTTTAATATAGGATGGAAAATGTATACAAACCTTTGTAATAATATTCCAAATTAGCTTAAAATCAGAATTTTTGACAAAGACCAAGGAAACTGGAAAAAGGAAATGGTTTGAGACAACACTGTCCAAAATTTAAAAACTAATAATTTTCCCTTATTCTCCACTAAAAATACTCCCATCTCCTTTACGTTGATGCCTTGATAGTTGTGAATGCTGGATTGTTTACAGTGAAGGGCCAAGGATGAGCAATGTAATCATTAAAAATATTGTTCTGAGATTTTAACATCTAATATAGCAATACCAATAGACTCACAATGCTATACAGCCTTCTCTAAGTGGTTTAGAGTCAGCATATTACCCCCAACAACCTGGATCCTCATTTTACTGAGATCGGAAAGATGGAAGGCTGAGTACCTGTATTAGTTAAGTAAAAATGAACACAGGAGCAATGTTAATTAAAAACGCCTGGTATGGGGGATGCTGTGTCAGTGCCAGTCCAGTTACTGAAGTTTTCGAAGACATTTGAAGATATTTGCCTGCACAATTGGAAAAGAGCAATGTTAAGCCTTTATTGATCACATACAGAATATAGCTACTATCTGAACTACTCCATCAGTAGGCATTGCCCGATTACCTCTATGATTAAAACTTCGTTTAGCAACCCAAAAGTGCTTTTTCAAAAGAGAATTCAGCGGTGGTGAATTCTCCTCCATTCAGTTAGAACTGAAGAAGCTTCTTGGATGAGAAGCGAAACGTATTCAAGGAAAAACAAAAGCCCAGGTGCCTTTTGAAAAAGCACTTATACAAAACCATCCCCTTCTGGATTTGTGCTTGAAAGGAAAAATAAAACAAAACTTTTGACTTCAGCTT
Organism: Crotalus adamanteus; assembly: GCA_039797435.1. Lineage (NCBI taxonomy): Eukaryota > Metazoa > Chordata > Lepidosauria > Squamata > Viperidae > Crotalus > Crotalus adamanteus. The sequence continues at coordinate 6,732,723 of CM077935.1, read as the reverse complement.
TTGCTGATTAGACAAGTTTGTTGTTATAGAAATGGCTATTAATTATGCAAAAATATAAGTTGAAGCTGTAATATTATTATTCTATTGCAATGAAGAGTCAGAAGCTAATGCTTTTTCTCCATTCTCCTATATTTCTCTCTCTCCCCCCCTTTCCCAATGTTTTCATTTATATATTTTGATAAGTTTAATAAAAATTATGTGTATAAAGCAGGGACAGATAAAAACCCATTCTCCCTTAACTTATCTGAAAGATGCCAGTTTTGTTTCTCATGGAAGCTTTCCTACTATAGTCTGGATCCAGATGCTTCTACTTTGAGAATAAATCCATCAATGGATCAGTGGATCAAATTAGTAATGACTAACAGGTTTAATTAATTTCAGCAGGTCTGCTCTAAGCATGACCAATTCTAGGTACACAACTGTCTCTCTTTTTGTGCCCTGTTCCTTTTTATTTTGTTTTTATCCTTTATTCCCTTTTTAATGTAAGTTAAATAAAGCTGCTACATCAAACATAGCCTCATTGCTTGCACCCAGGACAATCCGAAATAAGCCAGCATTTGTACACTGTGTGCACAATTATTAGGCAAGTGAGTATTTTGACCATATCATCATTTTCATGCATATTTTCCAACTCCAAGCTATATATGTATAGCTTGGAGGCTTGGTTTTACTCTAGCATCTAATTTCTCCTGGAGTTAACTATGCCTTATGTTGAAATATAATGGAAAGCTATTCTAAATTTAGATTCCTGGTTTGCTAATGTGAGCAACCAAGGGGAATGAAATGTCTTCAGTAACTCAGCACATAATGGTTTCATAATCCATCATATGCTAAACTGGGAATTATGCCTTATTAGAACATGCAAATTCAGCCATTGTTGTATCAAGCCATTAATACGGCACTCAGAAACTATACCTTAATTAAGAATATGTTTAATTATTAACCTAGTCACTATAAGTGGCAAGGAATTCTATCTAGGAAGGTAGAGTAAGAATAAATCACTTAGTTTCCCCTCTGTGGCTGGTAAGCAAGTCGAACTCTGCTTTTAGTAAAAAGGAAACACAGGAGAGTCTTTCCAGAGCATTTAGCCTTTGAAGTGCTAGATCACTTCTCATCAAAAAGTAAAATTATTATTTTTGTTAACAAATTATGAAGCTAGCAACTTTTCTGGCTTTGAGTAAAAAACTATATACTTATTTGTGTCATTTGGTATCACTGATTACCTTTTTTGTGTGTGTGCTAAAACTTTAATTTTTAACTCATAAATGTAGATGCTGGGTAAGTATTGGGATTCTGTAATAGAACAGAATATTCATATATTCGATATCCTATTTTTAGCCCCCCCCCCCACAAAGGTGAATTTCCAGATGTTGAGTGACAACTTCCATCATTCCCTGCCACCAGCCACACCACCAGTTGGAATTCTGATCCAATTAAATTACATAATTTAGACAATCTTTCTCTGAACTGAGTAGAAACTTGACTAAATGCATACCTCCGTAAAAGAGTCTACTTGTTTAGCTGTAATACCATGAGTTTTCTCAAGATCCTGTACCTATAAAAAGAAAAAAAAATGATACAATAAGGTATAGCCCAGGGGTAGGCAACCTTGGCTCTTTTATGACTGGTGGACTTCAACTGGCTCAGATTTCTGGGAGTTGAAGTCCATGAGTCATAAACGAGCCAAGGTTGCCTACCCTTGGTATAGCCCACAGGTCGGCAACCTGCGGCTCCGGAGCCGCATGTGGCTCTTTGAGCCTTCCCCCGCGGCTCCCAGCCTCCTCTGCCTTTGCAGAGAGAGACAGAGACAGAGAGAGGAATTGCGCTTCCCTGCTTCTCTCTCTCTCTGTTTTTGTGTTTGTGTGTGTGTGTGTGCGCGTGTGTGTGTAAAAGAGAGTGCACTCACAGTGTTCTCCGAGGAGCTGAAAAGCTTACTGGGCGGAACTCCTCCCTTCACTGCGTCTCTGCAGGAAGCAGGAAGGGCAGGAGAGAGCTAGCTAGCCCAGCTAGGCTGACTCAGGAATTCTGGGAGTTGAAGTCCATGAGTCATAAAAGAGACGAGGTTGCCTACCCCTGATCTTGTTGGACAACAGCCTGAAGCTTGTCAGGTGAGCAGCAGATAGGAGAGGGGGGCGGAGAAAGAGAGAGAGAGAAAGAGAGAGAGGGAGAGAGAGAGAGAGAGGAAAGAGAGAGAGAGAGAAAGAAAGAGAGTGGGGGAAGAGGAGTGGCAGACCAAGGGCAGATAGGGAGAGAGAGAGAGAGAGAGACCCTTTTGACATCTAAAATGAAGATAACACTGCATATATCCTTTTTTTACCTGTGTGTGTGTGTGTGTGTGTGTATGTATATATACATACATACATATACATATATATATACACACACACACATACATACACACACACAAACACACACACACCTATAATAAAGGTAAAAAAGGATATATGCAGTGTTATCTTCATTTTAGATATCAAAATGGTTTTGCGGCTCCCAGTGTTTTGTTTTTGGTGGGAAACGGGTCCAAGTGGCTCTTTAAGTGTTTTGGGTTGCCTACCCCTGGTATAGCCCATCATTTAGAACAGCACTGGGCAATCCACAGCCTTATTAACGATGATCCTCAGAACTCTCCCTAATACAGTAGACCTCAATTGAGCCCAATTTTTCCATCATTAAATGAGTTTTCCCTCATTTTACAACTTTTTTTTGCCAGAGTTGTTAAGCAAATCACTGCAGTTGTTGAGAGAACCATGAAGCTGTTAAGTGAATCTGGCTTTCCCCCATTGACTTTGCTTGTTGGAAGCCAGCTGGGAAGTTTACAAGTGGTGATCACATGGACCCTGGGACAGTGCAATTATCAATACGTGCCCAGTTGCCAAGGGCCCAAATTTTGATCACATGACCATAAGGATGCTGCAACCGTTGTAAGGGTGAAAAACCTGTGATAAGTCATTTTTAAAATGCCATTATAACTTCAAGCAGTCACTAAATGAATGGTTGTTAAGTCAAGGACTACCTGCATAGTGCCACCAAAATAATCAAGTTGTGGTAGCAAAATGGTTGAGTTGTAGTGGCAAAATTGTTTTTGCTTGTTGCAGTGCAATGTCAATAAAAGGGTATAAATTATACTAGAGGTTAACATTTATACCACCTGTCTTCAGTGCAACACTTCCATGCCCTTGACGGTTTTCAAGGGTGAGGAGGAGGAGGAAGTAATGGTGGTGATGATGGTGGTGGAATTGGGAAGGATTACAAAACACTCAGATTTGCAAATGAAGATTGCAAACATTTGAAAGAAACCAACAGTGGTACTATTATTATTGGGGCACAAAGTACAATACCATGAGGACTTTGAATCTGGCACACAAATGGCTGCAATACATGATTAATGGAATTGGATTGTTATTATTTAAAAAAGCATGGAGCTCAGATGATAAAAGAGTTGCTTGTCTAGGGTGAGAAATTATGGGGTCAGCAATATGTCCCAAATAAACTCTGCCCTCTGAGACCACCAACCTTCTCAAAAAATCCATAATTTTCTCTCCAGCTCACAATGAGCTGGGCCTTTTTCTTGCCAATGAAGTGCAGGCCCATAAGATCCTTCACGGAACCTGAGTTCATGAGGGACAGAATATTAGCTTTGCTATGAGCCAGCTGATCTGGATGGATCTTCATCTCAAACTCAAGAGGAGCCTTGTTTTCAGAGTCGAAATCTAAAATCTGAAAAACAAACATGGAAACAGAGAGTGACCAATGAGGCTGCCTTTTAAAACCAAACCCCTCTTACATAGCCATTTATCAACTCCTACCTCCTATTAATATAGACAAGAATCATGGCAAAGAAATGATTGTCTAGACTCTAAGCCAGGGGTCTGCAACCTTGACAACTGTAAGACTTGTGGACTTCGGTTCCCAGAATTCCTCAGCCAGCTATACTGGCTGAGGAATTCTGGGAGCTGAAGTCCACAAGTCTTAAAGTTGTCCAAGTTGCAGACCCCTGTTCTAAGCTACGAGATCTGCTCAGAGCTTTCCCCCAAAAGACCTATTATCCACTGGTCCAATCAATTTGCCTACATCAGAATACACTGTGGAATCAAGCGCAGGACCTCAAAACCAATAAGGCTCACGAAGTAATTGTTTATTCCATGTGTGCTAGAGTAATTCCCTCTAGAAAATAATGGGTTTGAGAAGCGCCTGACAAAGGGACTCCCACAGACAAAAGGATGCATTTATACATTTCAGGAAAGGAGGAGAAAAGATCGTCAAGGTGCATAGGTAATTATGCATACTATTACCTATGCATGGGTAATAGATGATGTAAGCATAAATATTCATAATTAGCAAACCTCAAATTACTTCCCCATCCACTGTAATTATCCTCAAGAGTTATTGTCTTAATGAAAAGAAACATATCAGTTATGTTCATGTAGCTTGTAGCAGTTTTGGTAAAGCATACTGCAAAGAGGATTTCAAGTTTGCCTTAACTAAGACACATTCTAAGTTTCTATCTTGCTAACACGCTCCCATTTCTCCCAAAACATACTTTCCTCACAATTGTTAGCTAATCTATTGGCCTTCAATGGTTGGTGAGTTATTGACCAGCCCTTAATTTGTCTGCCTGGTAGTTCCCTGTACACTGAAGCTATATGACAAGACCCAGAAGCGCTACCAGGTTTGAGAAGTCTCTGGACAAAGCTATTTCTCAGGGCTGCTTGCCCATTGCCCTGACTACTTCACCCGTGACCTGCTTTTATTTAGTGATGGTAGTAACAATGCTAAGGATGTAGGGTAATTTTTTTCTGTGGAAAATATTTTAGTTTGGGAACGTTTGGCAAATTCAAATCAGAATGTTTTGCAGTGGGTTATCTTAAAAAAACAATGAGAAAGTAAAACTACACTGCTACTATTTTTGTATTACTTATTGCCCAATGGTCTTTTCAAATTTTAAATAAAAATATTTGATTTTCTGTAAATTTAATGTTCAAATTTCATAAAGCAGCTACATTTGATTCCCCCCCCCACGTCAAACAATTTGGCCCTAATACCTGTGAAGACTATGACTAATAAGACAAATATGCTAATTGAATCATACACATTGGCCAAATTTCCTAGAAAATCCACACCTCTAGTGCCAAAACTTCAACAGCTATCTCTTCCTGCTGGTCATCCTACGCTGTTAAAGCTGCTGGACAGTTTCCAAATGAAACTCTCCCCAGAGTGTGAGTAGCAGGTAGCAGAACCAATCGGGTCTTGTTTTGGAGCATATGGTCAGTGCAGATATTAGAAACAGCATAATTTCTACTCTTTCCACCGACCACAAACCTAAATTGCAGTGTCTGATTGGTTCCACTGCCTCCTCCACGCTGGCAGCCTGTCCCCCTCCCCTTGTCCCTTCCTGGGCACGGGGGGGGGGGGGGGGGGAGGAAGGAAAGGACAAAGAGGGAGGGAAGTAAGGGACAATGAGAGAGGGAAGGAAGGAACAATGGAAGGGAGGGAGTGAAGGAGGAAGAGACAAAGCAGGAGGGAAGGAAGAAAAGAAGGAAGGAAGGGACAATAGGAGGGAGGGAGGGACGGAAGGCTCCCATGCCTGTCCCACCCCCTCCACCAGAGACCCACGGATCCCCCCCCACATCCCCACGTGCACCCCCCACAGGCACCCTGCAACCTGAGTGATGAGCTGGCCACGCCCCCCTGGCCATTGACTTCATTTGTCAAAAAGTTGCAAAAGGTGATCACATGACCCTGGGGATGCTGCAACAGTCATAAGTGTGAAAAATGGTTATAAGTCACTTTTTCAGTGCCGTTGTAACTTCAAACAGTCACTAAGCAAATAGTTTTAAGTGGAGGACTACCTGTACTTTATCATTTTTTTTTTCCTTTTTTGGGGGTCATCAAGTTTTTGACACCTTGCTGGGCGACTGGTGGTACTCGGATATTGCCTTATCCTAAAAGTGGTACAATGGGTGAAAAGGTTGAAAAGCCCTGATCTGGAGGACATAGGCTTCCAATTGACAGTTTGAAATGGCTCTTTCCCAGGAGATACCTCTGTTCCGGTATGTTTGTAAGTTGCCTTAAAAACTGTGATACACATGGCAACTTGGCTGGAGAAAAATTCTGCTACCCTACCTGTTCTTCACCAAAATGGAGCCAAAATCGATTTACCCACCTTCTTCTTTCGGCCTCTGGTCTTCTGTTTCTTAACAACACCCTCCTCTTCTTCTTGACTCTTGACAGGTGTTTGCACTGGAGAGGAAAAGAAAGCAAATTGGGACCTTGCAACACAGGAGAATAAGGAAGGCCTGACTTCAAAAGCCTCCCCAACCTTCTCACATTGTTGGAGGGGCAGTACTGTGGCCTGTTTTCGGGGTTTTGCAGCTCTGGGGAAAAGCGCACCTTCTTTGTTCTTCAGAGTCTGGGCTTCCATTTCTAACTGCTTTTCTTTAACTCTCTGGAAGAAGCAGGGATAAAATAAGGGCTAATTTAAGGTGCAGGTGGGGAAAAGGAAGAAAGTGTCATGATGTCTTTGTGGAAAAGACTGTTATTGGACTAATAGTTCAACCGTGATCTTATGGCAGTCAGTCATCGCCTCTATTGCTATGAACCTCTCTCCCTTCAATGCACAAGTGGCATAGAATTTACTTAACAGTATCTGCCATGAGGTTGGGGTTACCTGCTCTATCCAAATCCCTCCCTTTTTAATTTCTCTCTTTACCATTCCATTCAAATGGAACTGGGCCCATGCATCACTGGTTCGTTGGCCTCCATTTTGCCCTTCCTCCAAGTCTCCACTCTATCAACCTTTTGCTTCTAAGTCAGGGGTGTCAAGCTGCCGGCCCGCGGGCTGGATGCGTCATGCCAAAACCGTGCCCACCCCATTGCCGGCAATGGAAAAAAAGGCACGATATGTCGCGACACATCACGACACCCCTGTTCTAAGTGCTTCTCTCCTCTGTTGCTGATTATTATTATTATTATTATTATTATTATTATTATTATTACCACCATATGGTCAAATGCATCCATTTGTGATTCGCATACAGGCTTTGAAGATAAGGGGCGTTGTCTTACCTGAACGCCTTTTCTCAGCATGATGATGTAGAATCCACCGGATGGGTAATTTCAGCCTTCCTGCTCAGAAGAGACTAGGTCAGAACTTTGGCCACGCCTCCCTCTGGGTGTGTCTTCCCAGTTTTGACGAGGTGAAGCATCCCTGACGAAGTCCAGCGCAATGGCTCCAATCATCGTGACACCTGCCTAGACTACCCTGACGAAGTCCGGCGCAATGGCTCCAATCATCGTGACACCTGCCTAGACTACCCTAACGGGAGGGTGTGGATTCTACATCATCATGCTGAGAAAAGGTGTTCAGGTAAGACAACACCCTTTCTCCATCATGATGAGTGTAGAATCCACCGGATGGCACATACCAAAGCCACTCATGTCCCTACGGGGGGGGGGGGAGTCTAGGCTTGTGTCCCCTGAGAAGAAACAACCTGTTGTAGGACCCGTCTGCCAAACGCCTGCATCCGCCGCTGCAAACCTATCTATCCTATAATGTCTGACAAATGAGGAAGGGGAGGACCACGTCACTGCCCTACAAACCTCCTTGACCGAAGCTTGCGTGGACCAAGCTGCTGACGCAGCTGCGCTGCGCGTCGAGTGAGCCGTGATATGTGCAGGAACTGGAAGTGACTGAGAAAGATAGGCCCGAGCAATGCATGCCCTTATCCACCTACCAATGGTCGAAGATGAAACCTTCTGACCCATGGCGGAGGGTTGAAAGGACATGAACAAGGCCTCCGACTTGCGAAAGGCCGAGGTTCGCTTGACATAATGATGCAGAGCCCTGCGCACATCCAATTTATGCCACTGTCGTTCTAGACTATGTGAAGGATTTGGACAGAAATTTGGAAGAACTAAGTCTTGGGACCTGTGAAACAAGGTATTGACCTTTGGAATGAAGGAAGGGTCCAATCTGAGGACCACTCTATCCTCAAAAAAGGTGCACAAATCACTCCTAACCGAAAGTGCGGCCAATTCCGATATCCTTCTAGCCGATGTTATGGCTACTAGGAATGCCACTTTCAAGGACAGAAAATGAAGAGAACAAGAACTGAGAGGTTCAAACGGAGGTCAGAGCCTGTAACACCCTAGGTAGGTCCCAAGACAGATAGTGATGTACCACGGGCGGTCTAGAGATAACCGCCCCCTTTAGGAAAGCACTAACTGCCGGATGTTGCGACAAAGGCACCAAGTTGTCACAGGTAAGGACCGTTGACAGGGCCGCGACCTGCCTGCGGATGGTGCTAGGTGATAAACCCTTCCAGCAGATAGTCCAAAATATTGGGAATTGTGACCGAGAGCAGCCTGAGATTTTGCTTAGTGCACCACGTGCAGAAGTTCCTCCACGTGGCGTCATAAATTCTATTAGTCGAGGGGCACCTTGAGGCCTGAATTATCGAGATCACCCCGGACGAATAGGATTGCCTAGCTAAACCTTCCCGCTCAAGTGCCAGGCAGCTAGCTGGAGCCACTGTGGATCTGGGTGCTGAAGATTCCCTTGGCTGAGAGCCACTCGTTCCGGGGCAATCCTCCACGGCAGTGAGAGCGACAGATCCACAAGGTTGGCAAACCACGGACGCCTTGGCCAATGTGGAGCAATCAAGATTATCTCCGCCCTTTCCTGAATCAGCTTGCGGATGGTTGCCTGTAACAACGGCAGGGGAGGAAAGGCATAAAGCAGGCCCCCCGGCCACTGGCACTGGAGGGCGTCTGTTCCCTCCGCTCCCCATGTCAGGAACCTGGAGAAGAACCTGGGAAGTTGAGTGTTCGACGGGGAGGTCCAGATGTGGACGACCAAACCTTATCGAGATGTCCCTGAACAGTGCCGGGTCCAGTCGCCACTCCGAGTGGTCCACTGTGACCCTGCTCAGGGAATCTGCTTGTCGATTTGTCTCCCCTGAAATGTGTTCCACCCTGATGGACCCCAGGTTGGACTCTGCCCACAGACCTAGATCCAAGGCCTCCTGCATGAGCGACCAGGACCGGGTCCCTCCCTGTTTGTTGACGTGAGCCTTGGCCGCCACGTTGTCCGTCAGAATCAGGACATGCTGTCCTGTCACTAGGGAGAAAAACTGCCGGAGTGCTAAGTGTATGGCCCTGAGTTCGAGCCAATTTATATTGTGAACTAGGTCCGACTGGGACCACTGTCCCTGGGCCAGATGAGTCTGAAGATGGGCACCCCAACCGAACAGACTGGCGTCTGTAGTCAAGGTGAGCTTGAGGGGCTCCTTGAAGATGGTCCCCTTGGTCATTGCGGATGAAGCCCACCATAGGAGGGATAACAAGGTGTGGTGGGGAACCCTGACCTTTCTGTTGGAGGAACTGAGGTTCTGTTTCTGAAAGGGAAGGAGGAACCATTGGAGGCTTCTTGAGTGAAGCCTGGCCCATGGAACGATCCCCATGCAAGAAACCATCTTTCCCAAGAGTTGAGACAGCTGTACCAGGGTCACTGCTTTGTCCCTCCGAACCTGATGTACCAGCTTTCGGATGCTGATCCGATGTTCCTGTGAAAGATAGACCTTGCAAAGGTCTGAATCTATGATCGCCCCAAGATGTATGAGGCGCTTTGTGGGGATCGTGTGGCTCTTTTTGAAGTTCACTGAGAACCCGTGAACCTGAAGGGTATGTATCGTGACTTCCAGGTCTGACTGGGCCAACTGAAAGGAGCTGGACTGCACTAGAATGTCGTCTAGATCAGTGGTTCTTAACCTTTTTGAACGAATTGCCCGCTTGAGCCAATGAGGAAGTTGTCATCGCCCCCCTCCCCCAACATAACCTCTCAATCACAACATAGGAAATAATTCTTCAATTTATCCAAACACTTTTTTTGTTTTCTTTAAAATTGTCATCAGGACATATCGATGCAAATAATTTATTTCCAGTCTTTTTCCCATATCTCAACTGTGTGAAAATTTTTTGGTGCCATCCGTCACTTTATTCCCAAACTTCGTGATACATGTATTTCATTATTATCTTATTTATTCAAGACACTTAAATGTAGTGACCACTGAAAACAAAATTCAATTGCAAGAAAGTGAAATGCCCGAAAAGAAAAACAGTAACATTTAATGATTGAATTACAAGTGAAATTTAAGATGCAAAAAGAAATATAAAAAGGGCATAAGAACAAACCACAATGGAGGAACTAAGAATTTCAAGACGAAAACTCTGAAACTAAATTAAGATTCGAGGAAAGTATATATAGTCATGTATATATAGTCATGTATACACTGTAAAAAGGATTAAAAAGACACAAAGAAAATATAATATTGAACTGGAGTGCACGCTAAAAAAATACAATACAAAATGTTTTACAGAGCCACTCAGCATGCAATGTTTTGAAAGAAGCACTCCCCCCTCCATCAGATATACAGCGATTCACTGTACGAAAAAGTCTCAAAAGTATCCCCAAAACGTCTCACTCCGTCGCCCCCATATCGCCCCCTTTTTGGTCCTTCTCCCCTGTGTCACCCCTTTTTGTTCCATCGCCCCCCTGAAAAATGAAATCGCCCCCTGGGGGGAAATATCGCCCAGGTTAAGAACCACCGGTCTAGATAGCATTGCACGCGCACTGGCATCATCTTGAGGTGAGCCGCCAAGACTGCCAAAATTTTTGTGAAAACCCTTGGAGCTGAAGATAGACCAAAGGGAAGGGCTCTGTATTGGTAATGCCGGTGTGCGTAACAAAACCGGAGGAACCTGCAGTGTTCTGGAAGTATCGGGATGTGTAAGTACGCCTCTGTCAGACCTATGGAGGAGAGCAAATCTCCTTTCCTGATACTGGCGAGAATGGACTTTAGGGTCTGCATCTTGAACCTTCTGTAGGTCAAGAAGTAGTTCAGACCCTTTAAGTCCAGTATCGCCGTCCATCCTCCTGAGGCTTTGGGGACCACGAGCAGAATGGAGTAAAAACCCTTTCCTTCTTGATCCAGTGGTACTGGTTCTATGGCTTTGATTTCTGTCAGATGGGAGATGGCCGTGGTTACCAATTTTGCCTTGGTTCCGTTTCATGACATCGGACACTGTATGAAATGGTCTGGGGGAAGAGAGTAGAACTCTAGGGTGAGACCATACTTGACGGTTTCCCTGACCCAAGAGTCGGTGGTGGTCGCCTCCCAAACGTCGCTGAACAGCGCCAGGCGACCCCCGATGGGAGAGTCCTCCTTGGTGTCACTTGGACCGCCTGTACGGGCGGCCAGCCGAGCCCCGGAAGGGATGTTTGGATTGGAATTGGCCCTTGGCTCCCATGCTCTGGCGGTCCTGTGTACAATCCTGCCTGGGGGGAAAAGATTGCGAGCCTCTTGACCAATCGCAGGACTGCCCTGCCCGAAAGGGCTGCCTCCACTCCCAGGAACCACTGGGACGGAAGGCCTGCCTACAGAACTCCTGCTGGGGCCGCCTATCCGACCGTTTGGAGGGGTGAGCCAGAATCTTGTGTTTGTCCTTGCCCTCAATAATGTGCGGTTCGAGGATTGACCCGAACAACTGTGTATCGCTATATTTGGATGTGGACAGACGCCACTTTGACAGACGCCACTTTGTCCATTCTCCACTGTTTCAGCCATAGTAACCTACGAGAGGCAACCGTGGCTGCAATGGATCTTGCAGAGTACCTGGTCGAATGAAGAGAAGCGTCTGCCACGTACTCTGAAGCGGCCACTAGCTTCCCTAGTGTCTGATGTGTCCGAACCTGACCCGGTGGCACGATTGCCTGCAGTTCGCGAAGCCACATGATTGATGCCCTGGCAAAGAAAGAGGATGAAGTCACGGCCTTGATCACCCATGTCGAAGCCTGGTGCGCTCGGTGGAGAGAAAGTTCAAACTTCTTGTCCTCCGCTTTCAGGGCCTCAGCCATATCCCCTGGAATAGCAGATGTGGAAAACAGAGAAGTCAGGGGAGTATCTACAGAAGGCACCTCCAAGAGGGAAGCAAATGAAGAAGAAACATTGAACAGTTTCTTCTCTGTACTATTAGGAGAAGGCAGAGTAGCCAGGGATGACCACTGTTTCTCCACTGTAGTACGGAAAACCTGTGGACAAGGAATCTGCTTGTCCTCCACAACCTGTTCAGCGAACAATGGGTTAGACTCCTGACTGGTGGAGGTAGAAGGTTTCTCCTCCTGTACCGAAGTGAGGTTGGCGGTGGTAATGGCCTTTATCAGTAGAGACCTGAAAAGAGAAGGGTCAAAAAGCCCCGAAGTTGGCGCCTGTTCGGGCGCTGCCTCTTCATCCTCTGACATGGGCGTGTCAGTTACCTCCAGGTCAACAGATCCCTCCTCCCGTAGCTGGGAAGAAGTCTCAGAAATGCCTGAACTGAGGACTGTAGTACGTCCCGCTTGAGAAGGAGGTATAGAAGGAGGTGGTGGTGGTTGCAAGGGTCGTTGTCCCCCAGAAGACATGAATTGCTTAAACGCATTGTGCATGAAAGACTGAAACTGATCTGACCATATATCCCTTTGTTCCATAAAACTAGCACCAGCCTCAGCTGGAAGAAACGTGGCCTCAGGGCCTTGATGAGTAGATGATGATGAGGACCGAGGGGGAACCAACCTGCTCAGTTTCCCCCTGAGGAGACCAAGCCCTAGGGGCATCGTGAGAAGGTACAAATGGAGGCTCAAATGGGGAAGTGTTCAATGGAATGGGGAGAATCACTTCAGCTTCACTGGACATGAGCCTTTGGGCTTTGGAGAATTCCCTTTCCAGCGCCAGATGTCTCCTCAAGGCCTCTCGCTCGGCTGACTTGGAGGGCTCTTTGGTAGAAATGTGTTTTGTCTTGGCCTTTTTCTCCCCCCCCCCCCCCCGCGTCCAAATCAGTAGATCTGTGCTTTGTTTGTGCAGGGAGGAATACCAGAGCCCTGTGATGCCTGGGGCAAGGAACTGTCTGCCATTGCAGTCTAGATAATCCGGGTAGGAGATATCCAGAAGTGGGGGGAACCCAAACACGCAGATCTAGTTGACAGAGATGGAAAAGGGGCGTTGTCTTACCTGAACGCCTTTTCTCAGCATGAGGAATGTAGAATCCACAAATGGGTTGATTTAGTCTTCTAGCCCAATCAGACCAAACAATCAAAGTTGCCACGCCTCTGCAGGGTCTGACCATGCCCCAGTTTCGAAAGGGCGAAGCGAATGATTGTGTGACGTGATGGCTCCGAACTGCTGACACTAACCTAACTGCTAGTAATGATCAGGGAGGGGGTGGATTCTACATTCCTCATGGTGAGAAAAGGCGTTCAGGTAAGACAACGCCCCTTCTCCAGCATGTAAAGGAATGTAGAATCCACAAATGGGACATACCAAAGCCCCTATGATCCCACGGGTGGGAAGCAGGTTGGTTAAGTGTCGTTGCTGAAATGGACCACTTGTTGTAAAACCCGATGGCCAAAAGCGGCCTCTGCGGAAGCAAACTTGTCGAGTTTGTAGTGGCGAATGAATGGTGAAGGGGACAACCACGTAGCCGCCTTACAGATGTCCTCTATGGACGCCTGAGTCTGCCACGCCGCCGCCGTGAAAGCGCTACGAGTAGAGTGCGCTGTCAGGCGGCTTGGGACAGGTAAAAAGTAAGCCTGGTAAGATTGAGAGATACAGGCCTTGATCCACCTGGCTATAGTAGAGAAGGAAACCTTCTGTCCCTTGGAAGCTGAGTGGAAAGAGACAAACAATGCCTCCGATTTGCCAAAGGAAGCTGTCCTCTTAATGTAATGACGCAATGCCCTACGTACATCTAGGTAATGCCACTGCTTTTCTAGTGTGTGAGAAGGATTGGGACAAAAGTTTGGTAGTACAATGTCCTGAGCCCGGTGAAACAGTGTATTCACCTTGGGAATGAATGAGGGATCTAACCTCATCACCACTCTGTCCTGCTAGAAGGTACCCAGGTCTTCCCAACTGAAAGAGCAGCCAGCTCTGACATGCGCCTCGCCGACGTGATGGCTACTAGGAAGGCCACCTTGTGGGACAAAATGTGAAGAGGACAAGACCTTATAGGTTCAAAGGGAGACCTAGTGAGTGCCTGCAGAACCCGAGGTAGTTCCCAAGATGGATACCTGTGTACTACCGGAGGTCTGGTGTTGGAGACTCCTTTCATAAAGGACCGGACCCTGGGATGATAGGACAATGGAGTGGCGTTGGCACAGGTGAACACCGTGGAAAGAGCGGCCACCTGTCTACGCAAGGTGTTGGGCGATAAGCCCTTATCCACTCCATCCATGAGGTATTCAAGAATCACTGGAATAGTGATAGAAGAGATAGACAAACCCTTATAGGTACACCAGTCACAGAAGTTCTTCCAAGTGGCATCATAGAACTGGTGCTCAGATGCCAGGCGGCTAGTTGTAGCCACTGTGGGTCCGGGTGGCGTATGGCCCCCTGCGTTAGAATTATCCTCTCTGGAGGGATTTGCCAAAGGGGGGGGCTACGGCAAGGTTCACGAGATCCGCGAACCATGGACGCCTTGGCTAATATGGGGCCACAAGAATTAGCTCCGCCCGTTCCTGTAACAGCTTCCTGATGACGGCCGGGATCAAGGGAAGGAGTGGAAATGCATATAGAAGGCCCGCTGGCCAAGGGCTGCGGAGGGCGTCTGCTCCCTCCGAACCCTGGGATGGGTACCGAGATAGAAACCGGGGAAGCTGGGTGTTCGTCGGGGATGCAAACAGGTCGACTTTGCGCCGACCAAAACGGTGAGTTATCTCCCGAAAGAGACGGGAATGTAGACGCCACTCCGAATGATCTATCGTAGATTGACTCAGAAAATCCGTCTGGTCGTTTTCCACCCCTGAGATGTGTTCCGCCTTTAGGGACAACAGATTCTGTTCCGCCCATGACCCCAGACACCGGGCCTCGGACATTAGAATCCGCAATCGAGTGCCGCCCTGCCTGTTGACATGGGCCTTTGCCACCACGTTGTCTGTCAGAACCAGCACGTGGCGACCCGCCAACTTCTTGTGGAAATGGCGAAGTGCTAGGTGTATGGCTCTGAGCTCTAACCAATTGATATTTTTCTTGAGATCCCGTTGGGACCACCGCCCCTGGGCGAATTGGGATTGCAGATGTGCCCCCCATCCAAACAGACTGGCGTCTGTGGTCAAGGTTACCCGAGTTGGTTCTCTGAACAGGGATCCTTTGGACAATGCTGGGGACAACCACCAGATGAGGGACGTGAGTGTCTGTGGTGGGACTCGCACCCTCTATGGAAAACATGCTACACCCCGTTTCTGGTAAGGGAGTAGAAACCACTGCAGTTGTCTCGTATGAAGCCTGGCCCAGGGCACTATGGCAATACATGAGATCAGTTTCCCTAACAGCTGTGACAGTAGGAGCAGGGTTACACGTTTCTCCTTGCGCACCCTGGTGACCATCGTACGTATGCTGAGCTGACGCTCCTGAGACAGGAAAACTCGGCACTGGTTGGTGTCTATTATTGCGCCTAAGTGGAGCAAACGGTTTGCTGGGATCAGATGGCTCTTTGGGAAGGAGCCAAGGTGGTGCAGCAGTTAGAGTGCAGTACTGCAGGCCACTTTAGCTGACTGTGTTCAGCAGGTTAGCGGTTCAAATCTCACCGGCTCAAGGTTGACTCAGCCTTCCATCCTTCCGGGGTAGGTAAAATGAGGACCCAGATTGTTGGGGGCAATGTAAATATATATATACGTTGCTTACTGGTGTACACCGCTTAGAGAGTGCTTGCACTTAAAGCGGTATATAAGTCTCATAAATAAATAAATAAATAAAATAAGTTGATCATAAATCCATGATCCTGGAGTGTCTTGATCGTCAGTGCCACGTCTGATCGGGCGTTCAGTGCCGAGGATGACTGGATTAGGATATCGTCCAAGTAGCACTGAACGCGGACTGGTACCAACCTGAGCTGTGCGGCGAGAACCGCCAGGATTTTGGTGAAAACCCTTGGAGCTGACGATAGGCCGAATGGCAGGGCCCTGTACTGATAGTGATGGTTGGAATACCTGAATCTGAGAAAACACCTGTGATTTGGATGCATGGGAATGTGCAGGTAAGCTTCTGTCAGATCTATGGATGTAAGAAAGTCCCCTGGCCGAATACTGCCCAGAATAGAATGAAGAGTTTGCATCTTGAATTATTGGTAAATTAGGTACCGATTTAGAGCCTTGAGGTCTAGGATCGCCCTCCATCCTCCCGAGGCCTTTGGTACCACGAATAGGATGGAGTAGAAACCTAGTCCCCATTGATCTGGGGGTACCCGCTCTATTGCCTCTATGCTTAACAGATGACGAATGGCCTCCTCCATGAGACCTTGTTTCACGGGATTTCGGGATAGGGGGCAGGAGATGACGTGCCGAGGGGGGAGTGTGAGGAACTCCAGAGACAGTCCATCTCTGATAGTGGTTAGAACCCAATTTTCTGTGGTGGTGCTTTCCCATTTGTGGAAGTATAGTGCCAGTCTTCTGCCAATGGGGGGAATCCGCCTCAAGTCACTTTGACTTTCGGAAAGGATGACCTCCTCTGCCATGAAAGGGCCGCTTAGCCTGGAATTATGGCTTTGGCTTGTCTCTGTAGCCGGACCGGTCCGATGAGCGGTCCGGCCCTGCTTGAAAGGGCCGATACCCGCTCCAGGTAGTTCGGTCTGAGCCAGACTTAAACGACGGACGCCAGTTGTATGGAGAAAAACGTCTGCCCGTTTTTTTGACAATATGAGCTAGTACCTTCAACTTTTCTTTGTTTTCAGTCAGGTAAGGAGTGAGAGCCTCTCCAAAAAGGCGACCCTTTTGATATGGTGCCGCAGCTACTCTCCATTTGTGCCTGGTAGCGGCCTTCCAATTTTTTAGCCAGAACAACCGGCGTGTGGCCACGTTGGAAGCTATGGCCCCAGCCGAATATTTGGCTGACTGCAGAGACACATCCGCCATGTATTCCAGTGCGGCCCTTAGTTTAGTGACATCCTGGTGAACCCTTACTTCGTCTGGGGATATTCTGGCCTGTAATTCCCTGAGCCAGATTAATGCGATTCTGGCGAAGAAGGAGTTAGATGTTGAGGCTCTGCTAGCCGAAGCCGATGCCTGATGGGTCCTTTTGAGGGAAATCTCAGACTTCTTGTCCTCAGCCTTAAGGGCCTCCAACATATCTCCTGGGATTTCGGTGTCTGACAGTATGGGGGCGAGAGCCTCGTCTACACCCGGAACTTCGAGGACATCGTTGAGGGAAGGGACCGTATCTAAGAGCTTACGATCTAATCCCCCAAGAGCAGAGAAACTTCCAGGAGATCCCCACTGATCCTGAATGGATTTGAGAAACATGGGGGGGACAAGGTATCTGTAGGTTCTTCTTGACCGGTTCCAGAAACAGTGGGTCAGAACTCTGTCCAGAGTCCTGATCGGTCGTCTGTGGTTTCACCAGTTCAATTTTTCCGGTGACATAGGCCTTTTGTAAAAGAGAATAGAAAGAATTTGGATTAAACACCCCTACCATAGGAGTGGCCTCCACCTGAATGTCTTCCCCGTCTGACCACATGCCTTCTTCCGGAATCTGTGCGGAATAATCCGATATCTCGCTCCCTTCAGATTGAGGTGGAGAACCGTGATCTGAGATCACATACTCCCTGGGATGCATAGTTTCCGTGGGCGTAGGGGGGGTTGATGGTCTTTGGACCGGAATGGCCCTCCCTGAAGCCGCCATCGCCTGAGCCACTGCCTGTGAGATCATGGCTTGGAGCTGGACAGTAAATGAAGGATGTTCGGGGCCCCGAAGACCCGCCGCCGTCGGCGTGAAAGATGCTGACGGGATTGGGGGAGGGACGACTGTAGTAACCTCCCCGAGACCCACAAGACACTGAGGAAGGTCCTGGCTCAGCAGCTGGAATTGAATCTTGGACCTGTAATCTCAATTCTCGGTCAAAGAGGGACAGATGGTCCCGTTCATATCCCAGCAAAGAACCCTGGTCCAGGGTCTGCTCGGGAGACCAAGCCCGTGTAAAAGGGGAAGGCCGATGCTCCCCTGATGTGGATGCAAAAGGAGGGGAGGGGATAAGCTGTGTCTCTCCTGCCTGTCGCTGGGCTGTGGAGAATTGTCGCTCCAGCGCCCTATGTCTGCTATCTGCTTGCTTGTCATCGGCCTTAGAGGTCCATTTGACCTTGGCCTTGGCTTTTGCAGGTGTATCCTGACTGGATGGCTTGCGTTTTACATTTCCACTGGAGGTGGAAGCCTGTGAAACGGTGTTATCCGCCATACTGAAATAAACAATAGGAAAGAAACAACAGGTGTTCACCAGGAGATCCCTGGATCGGGCCTGTACTGCAGTAGAAGAAAAGGCAGGTTTTCACCAGGAGATCCCTGGATCAGTCCTGTTCTGCAGGAGAAGAAAGGGCAGGTTTTCACCAGGAGATCCCTGGATCGGCCCTTGGTCTGCAGGAGAAAGGAAGGCCACGGCCCACCTGGGTGGTACAGGCCTGCACGAGGGTCTGTGAGGTCCGGCCCGCCGTTAAGCATGGAGTCACTACATGATATAAGCTGCGCTACGCTCAAGGGCTGTCCTCCCCGTTCAATTTTTCAGGCCCACTGTAATAGAGAGACAATTTGGCCGAAAAAGTATCAAATGTCAATTAAAGATAAGTCTATATATGAATATAGATATATATCTTGTTTATTTTAATTCTGCTTTATTTTAATTAATTTTCAATTTTTTTGACCCTTGTGTCTCACTTAGTGATGGCTAGGACAGTAAGTGCCGACCACTATGCAGACAGCGGAAAACAGGCAAGGCAAGCAGCAGTCCAATCTGTTGGCACTGGATATTTGAAAGGTACTGGTAAGTCACACAGTCTGGAATATTACCAGATAAAATGGAGTGAGAGACTCAAGGTATTTTCTCTATGTCAACTAGGTAACCTAAGATGGCACCTATTAAGCAGCTGAAGCACGAGGTAATGAAGATCTAAAATAGTGTAATTAGAACTCCTATTCCCCCCACGTAGGGAGAATCACCAAATAAGTAAGTTGCTTTGTGACTGAAAAGGCTGTAATTAGGTCAAAGCAGTCAATTTAATGTGTGCAATTGGGCGGAGCCCAAAATGGTGGCTGCAACGATCTAATGAGAGATAAAACAAGCTGAGAGAAAAGATCCTCTTCTGCAAGTAATCTAGTAATAAATTCTTTTAGTCAAACAGTTCACCTGTGGGTTTTTTGGGTAATTTACAGCTGACAATCAACAGTAACAAGGAAGTACTTGAGTAATGTGAGGATCGAGCCTTCTAGAGGCTCAAAATGGCACCCGCAGGTTGTTTGAATTGGTAATGAACCCAGGAAGGTGAATTGAGAGTTTTCAGCCGAAAACTAGTAGTTTAAAGCTTTGCATTCACAGCGAAGATCCTGGGAGGGGGTGGGGGGTGGATTGTAATGAGGAGGCAGCTGTCTGTAATGAGCTGTCTGCCTCTGAAAAACTCAACAGAGAAGGGAATTGATTAAAGAGAGAAGAAATGGTGCAGCACTGAGCCCAGAGCTGAACCAATCCCCCCCCCCCAAAGAAGGAAAAAAAGGGTAGAGAATCCACAAATGGCAATAACTTCCTTTCTGAATCTAAATTGGGAGCCAAATTCTCACGTCTCTTCAGGGCTGAGACCAAATGAAACTGGGGCATGGTCAGACCTTGCAGAGGTGTGGCAACTTTGATTGTTTGGTCTGATTGGGCTAGAAGACTAAATCAACCCATTTGTGGATTCTACATTCCTTTACATGCTGGAGAACGATCCTCACTCTGCACAACAGCAATGGCAAGGACAGCCAGACAGCTCCCTAGAACTGCCTGTCTAGGCCAGTGACAAATGCCACTCTCTAATTGGAACAGGTGGTCTAAAAATAATTTCCCCTTCGCTCAACTCACACCAGAAATAAGTATATGTGACAGAACCACCAATGAGTAATTGGAACAATAACTCCAATACAGACCAGAAATCAATCTGTGATTCGCCTGAAAACAAGCTGATAAACTTCCCCCCAGTTAAAGGCCTGACAACGCAGGCCAGTGGTAAATAAGGCAGGCCTCAATGTCTCAAAGAGGAACCAAGGTCCCCACAAATTGGCTTCCGTGCCTAAAGACACTCTCAAAATGTCGGCCGTGCCTAAAGATACACTCAAAATGGCGGCCGCTCCCAATAATACTTCCAAAATGGTGACCACGTCCTGCGCACCTGGTCAAAATGGCGGCCGCGCCCGTTCAGTGCCTCCAAGGAAAAGCGAAAACGCCAAAGGAGGGGAATAGAAGGGAAGCAACCTCCCTGCTAGCTCAATAACTTTAAAGAACAGTCAATTTAAATAAGCATTCTCCCCCTGTTATAGAAAGGCACTCCGAGTCCTGCGGCCAGAGAATCCTCGTTGTGACGAAGCCAGAAATGGAAGCCTCCAAACAGCCTGAGTCTTGAAAGACTCTGATCTCCAAAAGCCAGCTGGTCGGCTGGTCCGCGCTCCGCTGATTCGCTTGATCGGAGGTGAAACAACCCCCGCTCGGAGAAAAAAACGGCCTGCAGCCTTCTTCACAGGAGCCTGTTAGGCTCGAAGCCAGAAGGCCCTTTTCAAATTTCCAACTAATTCTATGCCAATTTGAGTTCCAATTGCAAAAAAAAAGAAAAAAAAACTACACTTTAGATACCTAAAAAAGGATTAGCTCAATCAGATTAAAATAGACGGTCAATTAACCTAGCCTAGTTAAGGAGCCAAAATTTCTGCGCCCTACTGAGCACGAGACTAAGTCAAAACTGGGAAGACACACCCAGAGGGAGGCGTGGCCAAAGTTCTGACCTAGTCTCTTCTGAGCAGGAAGGCTGAAATTACCCATCCGGTGGATTCTACACTCATCATGCTGGAGAATATACATATTTCTTTTAAAAAGCTTAAACTCAGCAGAAATATTCCTATCTGTATAAAACAGAAAATAAGTACCTTGGTTTAAAGAATGTGTTAAACTCTGCTCAATTTGCAGTATGGGTGAATTTTATTTTAAAAGACTAGACAAAGACCCAGCATTCTTCTAAAAATCTGACTGGTTAAGGAGGACCATTTTTTAAATCAATTAATCTGAGCATCCAACTAAATATTGCATTCCTATTACAGTGGTACCTTGGTATTCATCGTTCATTGGTTCCAGGAGGCGTGACAAGTACCAAACAGATTTTTCCCATAAGGAATAATATAGTGAGTCACAAGGCAACCGACATCGACAAGTTCTAGCTTATGTGTCGAGTACCAAATTCGATGAGTTTCAAAGCAGTTGAGTACCAAGGTACCATTGTACTTAGTCACATCAAAGCAGAACAATGGAAACACAAAAGACAGACCTTCAGCTCACGGCGTGTCTCATCCAGGAGTTTCAGAACATTCAGCCGTTCCCTGCGTGGTGTGTTAAGAAGAGGTAACATCTGGCTCCCAGCCTTTCCTTTCTCTAGGGCAGGGGTAGGCAACCCAAAACACTTAAAGAGCCACTTGGACCCGTTTCCCACCAAAAACAAAACACTGGGAGCCGCAAAACCATTTTGATATCTAAAATGAAGATAACACTGCATATATCCTTTTTTACCTTTATTATAGGTGTGTGTGTGTTTGTGTGTGTGTGTTTGTATGTATGTGTGTGTGTGTGTGTGTGTATATATATATATATATATATGTATATGTATGTATGTATATATATATATACATACACACACACACACATACACACACAGGTAAAAAAAGGATATATGCAGTGTTATCTTCATTTTAGATGTCAAAAGGGTCTCTCTCTCTCCCTCCCTCTCTATCTGCCCTTGGTCTGCCACTCCTCTTCCCCCGCTCTCTTTCTTTCTCTCTCTCTCCCTTTCCTCTCTCTCTCTCCCCCTCTCTCTCTTTCTCCCCCCTCCCTCTCCTATCTGCTGCTCACCTGACAAGCTTCAGGCTGTTGTCCAACAAGATCAGGGGTAGGCAACCTCGTCTCTTTTATGACTCATGGACTTCAACTCCCAGAATTCCTGAGTCAGCCTAGCTGGGCTAGCTAGCTCTCTCCTGCCCTTCCTGCTTCCTGCAGAGACGCAGCAAAGGGAGGAGCTCCACCCAGAAAGCTTTTCAGCTCCTCGGAGAACACTGTGAGTGCACTCTCTTTTACACACACACACACACACACACACACACACAGAGAGAGAGAGAGAGAGAGAGAGAGAGAGAGAGAGAGAGAGAGAGAAGCAGGGAAGCGCAATTCCTCTCTCTGTCTCTCTCTGCAAAGGCAGAGGAGGCTGGGAGCCGCAGGGGAAGGCTCAAAGAGCCGCATGCGGCTCCAGAGCCGCAGGTTGCCGGCCTGTGCTCTAGGGCCTCTAATCGTAGCAATTGTTCGGCCAAATTGGGGTCAAGATTCTCAACAGGCAGCAAACAACTAGTACAGAAAAAGACCAGCTCCATGTCAGATTCTGTCTCACTCCTCCAACACACCAGCCAGAGCAACAATCCCTCCTCAGTTCAGCATTTGGGAGGTGGCTTGGCTCTGTGACATGAAAGAACTGGACTGCACCAAAAGCTACCAAAATACCTGGTGACTCACCTGAGCGGCTTCTCTTCAGGTGGCCCTGGCTGTTCTTCTTGTAGGCAAGGCCTCTTGGCCTCAGGGCCTGCATCTCTTAAGCCTGGACAAGGCCTCTTGCCATCTGTGGAAGAAGAGGATTAGCTGTCTTTGCCCAACAGTCATGGTTTACAGATAGACTTACAACCATTCGTTCAATGGCTGTTCAAAGTTACAATGGCACCCCAAAAAAGTGACTCATGACTGTTTTTCGCACTTACAACTGTTGCAGCAACCCCCATGGTCCTGGGATCAAAATTTGGACACTTGGCAATTGTTTCATATTTATGATGGTTGCAATATCCCAAAGTTATGCAAACGCCTTTTGACAAGCAAAGTCAATGAGGAAGCCAGATTCACTTAACAATCATGTTTCTAACTTAACAACTGCAGTGATTCACTTAACAACCGTGGCAGGAAAAGTTGTAAAATGGTGCAAAACCTCAAGAACCCTTGCTTAGCAACAGAAACTTTGGGCTCAACTGTGGTCATAAGTCGAGGTCATTAACTGTATTCAGTCAATTCAGTTCCTGCCATCGCATGATGGGCTGATCCACAAAACTAATCACATAGGCTTGCTTCATACAATTCTGTAGGCTACAATTGGCTGGCTTGTGACTGCCATTTGTTTATCTGATAGAGAAATATATAGAAATAAAATTCTCAAAACCCGTCTCTTCCCTATTGTCCAACTCCAGTGGCCGCTTTTAGGAAAAGAAACCTTGTATCTTCTCTTTACATTATGATTTTGCCCTTCATGATGTGTATTATTCAAAATCATTCCATCATGTGTCAAAATAAAAAGAGCATTAAAATAGGCCAACCAACTGAATTTGTAAAAGACAACATCCTATTTTTTTTATAAACAAGTTTTATTGGTTTTTTAACTTTTACATCAAAGTGCTTGAGAAACATCGTGGTGATGGGGTAATCAATCATCCAAAGACAAAATCATATATATATAACTCAAATTAATTCATTAAATGTTCCCTCTCTGTTT
This sequence comes from Crotalus adamanteus, assembly GCA_039797435.1. Lineage (NCBI taxonomy): Eukaryota > Metazoa > Chordata > Lepidosauria > Squamata > Viperidae > Crotalus > Crotalus adamanteus. Next base: position 6,709,121 of record CM077935.1, on the reverse strand, counting down.
CCCTCAAATAGTATAACATATTTAGGTTAATCCATTTCTACATTACATCTATATAGATCCAAATCCTGTTTTTAAGCTTTACTGATTTAGAATTACCATAATCCAATTTAATCTTGAATAAACATATTATTAGCACTTCGGGTACCCCTTCTAAAATACACATAATATTCCAACAATAACATTCTAATATTTCCAGATATATTCTATTTCTTAGTCTAATAAGTCATTGATTAGTACCAATTTCTCTCTTATCACAAATCTCTCTTATTTCTTCTTCCACTACAAAATAGTTATCCTAGTTAAGATAAAAAATATTACTCTACTCTATTTTGTATATATAATCTATCAGTCAATCTATTTCTATAACAAAACAAGACAAAAAAAATCATTTCAGTCCATTAGGTAAGATTTAAATCTCATCCGAATAATTATCATATCTAAAACAAACATATTGTTACACAAAATATCATCTTGCTAACTTCACATACTCAGTTAATTGTTAAATCAGTCCAAATCTCTAAAGCCTCTATTATCACAATCCATTTTCTTATTCTCATTCCATTACAAGGTAATTTTCATACATAAAATAAACATATTATTTCAAAAGATACATTCTTACTCTATTTCACATATATATTCTACTAATCACGAGTTGTCCTTTCGCTTCTAAGTCTGAGTCTTAAACCTTAAACCAATCCATATCTCTAAAAGGCCTTTTTAACCCATTAAATGTAATTCTGGATCTCTTTTTTCAGTCTTATTCTGGCTTTCTTTTTGTGCAAAGCAGGTTGCCGTAACAGAGAATCTATTTAGATCTCCCTTTATTCCTTGTGATATCATTTGGGTCAAGGGAAGACGTCCCATCCTCTGTTTTAGGAGCCTGACTCCTTTGTGGTTAGACCAGGTGCCGGCAACCTAAAATGGTGAAAGAGCCACTTGGACCCGTTTCCCTCACAAAAGAAAACATTGGGAGCTGCAAAATGTGTGCATGCGCACACACATGTAACAGGGGGCTTGATTGAAGAGTGGAGCCTAAGGTGACATGTGCACCAGCCCTGCCCCCGTCCAGCTCTGGTATGGACGGCTCTGCCGTTCTGGCTTCACCTCCCCTTGGAAAAGACTGCTCTCCCCCCGTTGCTGAAGCGATGAGCGGGGGGGGGGGCTTGCCTTGGGCACGGCGGGGATGCTGGAGGCTGAGGCCCCCAAAGGCGTGGACCAGGCTATCTTCCATAGTGGCGGAAAGGCGACTGCGGGAGCAACAGCCTACTCATCTCCCCTGGCAGTGGCAACTGCGGAGCCATCTGGTGGTGTTTACACGGCCCTTCCTCCACGTGACCGAGATAGGCAGCGCTGCTCTGCTCCACCCCGCCCTCATTTCCCTGGAGCAGAATTGGGGCCGTGCCAAAGGAGCCGGCTGAAAGTGGTGCCTTGGACTACCCCTCCGAGGACGGCGCTTTGGAGGAAGGCCAGAGCGCGGCACCCTTGCCAGAGAACTAGAGTCAGCCCCACTAACTAACATCTGAACCCTACACTAAGAACGGCCCTGCCTAAACTGAGCTCAATCGGACAGGAAAGTTCCAATCCGATGGAGGCTCCTGCGAAGTCAGCTCGGTCATTGGGATCACGCAGTTCAGTGGGCTTGGTGCCCCCCCCCAAGCTATTAATTCAGAACCAGGCAGCAATTGGCTTGCAATCGGTTCAACAAAACAGGTGGATAGGATTGCAGCCAACAATAGTAGGACGTTAGAGACGCCAACTCTGGTCTCCACCCGGGCGGGCGAAACCCCGAAACCTTTCGCATTCATTTGCAAAGAGAAGACAACGGTGGCACATGGCCCGGGGGGGGGGGGGAAGACAGCTCCGGAGGGAGGTAGCCACGCAGCCAGAAGCCGGCGGTCCCAGCGGAGCGGCACGGAAGACCTACTGGTTGGTGTGGGAGGCTCCAGCGTTGCCATTGAACAAGGCCTGGCGTCCGCAGCCCAGTTCTGCACCCTGACGACCAGCTGGACTGGCTTTCACTGCTTCTTTGCAAACGAACAAAAAAGGTTTCAGGGTTTTGCTCGCCTGCCCGCTCGGGTGGAGACCCTGCGCCTCCCCTTCTCCTGCAGCCGGGGAAAGAGGGCCGGCCCCAAGCCTGTCCTGGAGGATGTTTTAGGCCCCGGATACCCCCCACCCCCTCCCCCTTCAGCCCAGGGCCAGGCACTGCGCCTCCGCAGCAGGAGGCTTGCAAACTCAGCTCCTGCCAGGGGACTCTTTTCAGAGTCATCTAGTGCAGTGGTTCTTAACCTTTTTGAAAGAATCACCCCCTTGAGCCAATGAGGAAGTTGTAATCCCCCCCCTCCCCCAACATAACCTCTCAATCACAACATTGGAAATAATTCTTCAATTTATGCAAACACTTTTGTTTTCTTTAAAATTCAGTTGTGTCCAGTTTTGTGGTTAGAAGCTGGTTATCAAAGTTGTCATAGTTCTCAGTAAATCATGTTTGTACATCAATTCCTGTTGTTTTTGGAGTTGTATATAGTTTAATTAAAGTTACCTTTTGAACATCAAAAATCTCAATAGGTTGCATATGAGGTGATATGAATTCCTCTTTGGTGTTGGTTAATTCCTCTTCTGGTATATTTTGGCCTCTAGGATAGTCAGTTGGAGTCTGAAAGTCAGTTTGGAAGTTTGAAGTAGGGTTTCTGACTCTTATTTCTGTAGTAATCTCTTTTATTTTAGCGCATACTTGCTCAGTGGCTTCATGATTTTTTTCCAGTATAAGTTTACAGTTAAGTTGTAAATAGGGTTTCTCCATTTCGATGGTAGTTTTCCCGGCTTGCCAGCGAGGCTTGCAAACTCGGCTCCTGCCAGGGAAGCAGCACCTTTTGGGACGGGCTCTGAGCAATTGCACGCTTCGGGGAAGGAGCACGGAGGCCTGCAAGCAGGCAGGCAGGCGGACGCTAGGCAGCACGAACTAAGCGGCGGCAGGAGGGACGTGGGGCCTTGGCTTGTTGCTTATCAAGACCGTGCTCAGTTCGTGCTGCCCAGTGTGTTGTTCCGCTGCCGCTCAGGCCCCTTTTTTTCCACTGGAAGCACGCCGCATTAGCTGGCATTGCAGGGGGTGGTCCCACGGCAACGCTGACAGTCCGGGCCGTGCGCCGCCGGTGTCTCCGGTCCCGAGCCGCAGGAAATATCTGGGCCCAAGTTGTCCGCTGCAAGGACACCCCGCCCACGGCAGCGCCGCCAAACCGCCTTCTATGCCACTGGCATCCCCGGCCTGGAGCAGTGAAAGCCGATCCAGCTGGTCGTTGGGGTGGGGAACCGGGCCGCGGACGCCAGGCCTTGCTCACCGGCAATGCTGGAGGTTTCCACGCCAACCGGTAGGTCTTCCGTGCTGCTCTGCTCGGACCAACGGCTTCTGGCTACAGGGCTGTCTCCCCCCCCCCTGTCTATGTCGAGCCCATGGTGAACAGCGTCCCACAAACCAAAGAAGTTGAACCAATCAATTCAAACTTCTTTCGTGAGAAGTTTGAATTGATTGGTTCAACTTTTTTAGTCCTATTTTTTGGGGGGCACTGCACATGGCCACCCCCACAGTTTCTAACAGCTAGATCAATTTCTTTATCTTTTCTCTTTTATAGTAATTTGAAGGTCAAAACCAACCTCAATTTCAAACAAAAGCAGGGAATTGCAATATTACATTTCACCACAAGGTGTCCTCAGTGGGTTATAAAATCTTTTCCCAGACACCAATAAAATGATTTTTTTTTCTTTTTTTAGAAAGAAAATAGAAAAAGAAATATTCTCCAGATATAAACTAGATCAGGTAGTAGAGCACCATAAGGGTATTTTCGGGACCCCAGAGTAGATACAAGTAAAATATAATCATTAAAGTTAGTTATTCTGTCCTTTTATTCAGCGGTTTTCTTCCCACACAAACACTGCTCTCTCAAGGCAGGGAAATAATTTCGTGAAGAGAGGAAAAAGAAAGGTCTCACCCGGATCATCCACAGTGGTTCTTTACGCTTAGATGTTCTTGTGACTTTCGGCTGGTGCAGCTGCATGATTGGCCATCTTGCTGGGTGATCTTTGCTCCGTCGGCCCTAAGGAGTTAGCTGGAGCCACGGGAGAAGCTGCCACCCTCCCAGTCACCAAAAAGCCTCCTCATCAGTGGTCGCCTCTCCAGGGCGACTTTCAACCCTCTTCAGGGTCTACCGGCGAAGAAGAACCAGCCGGCGAAGCACGACCACTGTCGCCGCAAACTGGAAGCGGAAGTCCTATTTTTTTTGGGGGGGGGGATGTGTTGCTAGGAAACTATGAGATCAGGTAGGATGGAAAATTTGCCAGGAAAGTGTTCTCAGCTGTAGTCTCCAATATAATATTCGGCAGGTAGTCCTCAACTTAACAACAGTTCATTTAGTGTCTATGAAGATTCTCAGTCAAACAAGGAAGTCCAGTTGCCTCCTAAAAAAGCATCTTTGGGAGTCCATTTACTGATTGTTCAAAGTTACAACTGCAGTGAAAAAAAAGTGGCTTATGACTATTTCCCACAACCGTTGCAAAATCTCCATGGTGACATGATCAAAATTCAGACACTTGGCAACTGATTCATGATGGTTGCACTGTCAGAGAGTCACGTGATCAACTTTTGCAACCTTCTGACAAGCAAAGTCAATGGGGAAGCCACTTAACAACCGTGTTACTAAGTTCACAACTGCAGCGATTCACTTAACACTTAACAACTGACACAAGAATGGTTGTAAAATGGGGCAAAATTCACTTAACAATTGTCTCACTGAGCAACAGAAATTTTGGGCTCAATTGTGGCCATATGTTGAGGACTACCAGTATTGTCCCACAAGCACCTTGGCTTATAGCGGGGGTCCCCAACCTGTGGGCCACGGCTCACTAATGGGCCGTGGCCTAATCGCACCTGGGCCGTGTGAGTGGCTGGCCGGGTGTGGGTACAACTGCAAAAGAGGCTGTCACCCAGCCCAAAAAAGAACAAACAGACCCAAGCCACTCTCCACCAGCAATCAGCACCCAGATCAGCATAAAATCCAAGGTCAACATCAGACCAACAATCAAGTAAGCAATGCCCCAATCAAGAAACTGCCACAGAGCTGTTAGTAAACAGCCCAACCAAAGAATCCCTAAGACCGCCCCACCCACTCAGACAGGCAAGAGACCAGAATATAAACTGACAGCAAACAGCACTCCTTACTAGCCCTGATGATGTTACCTAGTTTGGATAATGAAATGTCTGCAAGAAAGCAAGAAAGCTCAGAGAATATCAAGGAACCCTCAAATTAAAGGAGGGTCACCTGAACCCCCTTTTTCACAGAGTCCTTAACAAATGGAACTAATAACTCTCTTGCTATCAAGAAAGAATTGTTTGACTGCAGTGGGTAACGAATAAGAGCTTCGAATATGGCCTTCATCTGTCATGTTTTGGAAGGTCCTTTTTTTTCCACGATTTAGAAAATTTCTAAGGCTATTTCTCTGTCACAGAAGGAAAATCAGGCAATATTTTACTTGATGCCTGAAACTATAATTTGGTAGGTTGGCTCCTTAATTCCCCACCAACTCTTTATATGGAAAATCCCAGTCTTTACTCAGGAAGAAGCAAGTGGAACTGCCGTTCTGCAGCTAGCAAAGTGCGATAGTGGTACAGGATGACCTCCTTGTCAGAATGTTCAGAAAAAGATTAAATACACATTTATTATGTAGATTAATGTTATTTGAGAAATGAAGATAACAGGACAAATTAAATTTCAGAGATCCTAGTTTTTAACTTACCCCCATCTTTCAGGTAGGAATCTACACAATACAGATTAAGACATTAGGAATAATACAGATTATTATTTCAAAGAGAAATCTTTGAAATAATTTTCAGATCTCAGGGAACCGTGGCATAAACATCACCAGAAAATATGAAAACTTAACAATGCAAAAATGCTTCTCACCCACACACGCTCCATGTTTTACAGTGTTTACAGCAACAGCAAATCAGGCCAGCAGCCAAATGTGGTGTGAAAGTATGCCACCACCATGATTGCTAGCACTGCGTTGTGTACAAATTTTTAAAAAAGATATTTTTTTCTTCAATTACAATCTCCAGCAGAAACTCCTAGTGACCTCTCAATTCCAACTGAGAAATGCTACTCTAGAGTGTTAATTTCAAGACTGAAGATCCCACCTCCCCAAAATGGAAGGTATAATGAGGTCAGCCCTCCTCCCCTTTCATGAACTCACCTGAAAGAGAACTTCCTGCTTCTGGCTGGTTACTCAGAGTTTCAGTTTTCCCAGGCTTTGCTGGTTTCCTATTATCTATATAGACAGGTTTAGATTTGATTAACTTTTTTACCCTGGCACCTTTTGAAACGTTTTCTTCTTTAGTACATTAAGACTTGGTGTAAACCACTGTTTCTCAAACTTGGCAACTTGAAGATATGTGGACTTCAGCTCCCAGAATTCCCCAGCCAGCGTGGCTGGTCTAGACTTTGGAAAAGTGTTCCAGAATGTAGGTGCCATGATGAAGAGGTCTGGTCCCCCACTCCCACCACTTGCCTAGCCTTTCTGGGTAGAGCAATTCACACCCATATTTTCTCATTTAATTTAATCATGGAAGGTTCAAGTGCTGAAGGTTATAGAGCAGCCTTTTGTTGCTTGGTGGCTTCCAGAATTCCCAACTTTCCTCCAAAGCCCAGACTTCATAATTCCTGACTTACCAGTTTGTGGTAGGGCTTTCTGGGTGAAGGGTTTATTCACAACTTGTTTGGACTTTGCAGCAAAGTTGAGGCTTGTGAGAGTGTCAAAATAATACTTCTTCTCTGGAGTGATGTTTGCAATAATCAAGCTGTGGGCACTGCCTCCTAGAGAGTCCTAGAGGAGAGATTCCAGGGGAAATATCACTCCTTGATGCCAACTCCTTCCCATCCCAGGGGAAAAAAAAAAAAGGGAGAGAGAACCCCAATTACCTGCAGCAGGCGGGTCAGCTTGCTGTCTCTATAGGGAACTCGAGGCAAACCCTGATTAAGGGCATCAACCACCTTGCTGAGCACAAAGAGGGAGCTGTTGATAGCTCCGCTCTCTTTCAGGCGTAGGCCTTTGTTGCCCGTTTTTCTATTGTCCTCGGAGCTAGCTAAGTCGATGAGACACAGCTTTGCAGTCTGGTGAGAATATGTGGGCCAGTCCCGGATCTGGTTCACCAGAACCAGCAACACAGCATGACTGCGGCTGGAGCGCTGGTTCAGCTGAGTCGACGCCACCGTTCGTTTTCTGCTTGCCGGCAGAAAATGGCTTTCAAAGTCTGCAAAGTTAGTGATCTCTTTCTGGGTCAAGTCTGGAAGCAGGATGTTGTGGTTACGATCCTCTCTGATGGGCAGGTCTCGGAGGGTGGGCTGAAGGTCCAAAACCTGAGGAGTGGAGGAAAAACCCTAGTTTGGATGGTGGATGTGGAATTTTAATCCTCACTCCTTGTTTATCTTTTCCCCAGATAAGCTAATACATTTTAGCAACAACATTTTTCCAAAGGTGAGTAATCTGGGCATTGATTTTTAAGTTGTTTAAAAAAACTGTTTCAAATCTCATTTTTCAAATGACAGGATCCTGAATCAATTCTGCATTGGTTTCTTGTTTTTCTCTTAAGAAACTAATTTCAGTCAAATAAGCCTTTTTCCTGCCTATTCTGCTTCAGGTATAAGAGGCTTTTTTCTCCTTAACACGCCCTGCTGGATTGCTGTTGTTGCCATGAAAGCTGTCATCTTCCAGCACTAGCCATTAATGCTGGGCTGATGATAGCTGGCGCCCAAAAGAATCCTGGGAACTATAAATTCCCACCTTTTTCTCTTTAGTCTTTTCTTCACGTGTGTCAAGACGTAGGAAATCAGGAGCCAAGAGAGAATTCAAAAGCACTACGAGATTATTTCTTGCTACCTATTCACAGAAATCTGATCTATTAACGGTCAAGGCAATTGATGCCAGATAAGAATCAATGGACTTCAAGGGGGAGAGCTTAAGTCTCTTACGGATGATAGCGACTCCAAATTGATGTGTTTAACCCCACCTGGTCATCTCCTACACATGTCCTCTATTGTCCTTACCCTTTCACCTCTTATACTCTCGGTAGCTATTAGCTCTCTTTGGTTAAGCTCTTCCCCACCCCCCACCCCTTTCTCCTTTGCAAGTGCTTCCTTGCCATCTGCTCCTTCCCAATAATCATGCCTCAGTTCTTCATCAATCCTTAGAACTGAAATAATTCCAGCCAGGGGCCGTGTAGAATATCAGGGGGAGGGAGGTGTCATTAGAGCAGAGTTGGAACAGCAGGAGGTGGTGAGGGACAAATGTTGCACCACCAATCAACCTGCCAATCTCCTAGGCCAGGGTAGACAGCTTGTAGTCTTAAGGCTTCATGGTCTACTTCAGTGTTGTTCAACCTCAGCAACTTTAAGTTGGCTGAGGAATTCTGGGAACTGAAGTCCACACAGCTTAAAGTTGCTGAGGTTGAGCAACACTGGTCTGCTTTAATTAGCTTAACTTCAAAATCTCCCTTCAAGAGATTAAGCTGAGATTTTCGATAAGAGGTATCTATTATGTTCTTATGATTCTCCGAGGTTGACTGTTTTCATGCAGACATATTGTATGAGTATAGCTAGCATCGTCAATATACTGAGGGAGATCGCCAGTTTCTAAATGTGATTAATAAACATCATTCAAGCCCGAAGTACACATATTCTCTTCCATGAGAGATATCTATCCCTAGGGCTGCAGTAGCTCAGTAGCTTAAAGATGCTGGATTTGCCAACGAGAAATGTTCGGCTCTTTGTACTCCAGCAGTTCAAGCCCTAGCATTATGTGATGGAATGAGCTCCTGTCACTCGCCTCAGCTTCTGCCAACCTAGCACTTCGAAAGCATGCAAGATGCAAACAGATAAATAAATACCACAAGTACCACTCCTGTGGGAAGCTAATGGTGTTTTGTGCGGCAGAAATAAACCAACCAGCCTGGTCTTGCCCAAATGCAAGCCAAAATCAGTGGAGAAAAAGAGCCGGATGAGGCCAACATTAGCCACTCGGCGTGTGGATCTAGTTTGCTCCCTGCAGTGCACCCTGGATAATGAACTAAACAATCTAGCAATCTTAGGCAGCCAAACTACTCTGTAATAACATTGTAGACTCCCTGGCTCTCAATGTACAAGCACGCTAAATAAAGAAATACCCTTAAGTTTACTTCTTGGGAGAGAGAGGGACAGGCAGTTATCAGAAAAGAATGGAAATGCGAGGAATATAAGAAATTGTGTCTGAATGTCTAACTCTACTCAGTCTGAGCTGACTCCACCTGCCTCTTGCTTTAGTTCCCCCCATCATGTGTTCAAATAACCTAGAATGAAAGTAGAGAAAAGATTGTCCAGAACTTCGTATACCACGGGTCGGCAACCCGCAGCTCCGGAGCCGCATGCGGCTCTTTCAGCCGTCTCCTGAGGCTCCCAGCCACATGCAGTGCCCCCCAAAAAAGGACTAAAAAAGTTGAACCAATCAATTCAAACTTCTCACGAAAGAAGTTTGAATTGATTGGTTCAACTTCTTTGGTTTGTGGGACGCTGTTCGCCATGGGCTCGACATAGATGGGGGGAGGGGAAGACAGCTCCGGAGGGAGACAGCCCTGTAGCCAGAAGCCGGTGGTCCGAGCGGAGCGGCATGGAAGACCTACCGGTTGGCGTGGAAATCTCCAGCGTTGCGGGTGAGCAAGGCCTGGCGTCTGCGGCCCGGTTCCGCACCCCGATTACCAGCTGGATCGGCTTTCACTGCTCCAGCCTGGGGACGCCAGCGGCATAGAAGGCGGTTTGGCAGTGCTGCTGTGGGCGGGGTGTCCTTGCAGCGGAAAACTTGGGCCCGGATATTTCCTCCAGCTCGTGGCTCGGGACCGGAGACACCGGTGGCGCACGGTCCGGACTGTCAGCGTTGCCGTGGGACCACCCCCTGCGGTGCCAGCTAATGCGGCGTGCTTCCAGCGGCGAAAAAGGGGCCTGAGTGGCAGCGGAACAACACGCTGGGCAGCACGAACTGAGCGCAGTCTTGATAAGCAACAAGCCAAGGCCCCGCATCCCTCCTGCCACCTCTTAGTTCGTGCTGCCTAGCATCCACCTGCCTGCCTGCTTGCAGGACTCCGTGCTCCTTTCCCAAAGCGTGCAATTGCTCAGAGCCCATCCCAAAAGGTGCTGCTTCCCTGGCAGGAGCTGAGTTTGCAAGCCTCGCTGGCAAGCCAGGAAAACCGAAGGTCCGGAGGGTTCCCTCCTGCTGTGGAGCCACAGTGCCTGGCCTTGGCTGACAGGGGAGGGGGTGGGGGGGGTATCCGGGGCCTAAAAAGTCCTCCAGGACAGGCTTGGGGCCGGCCCTCTTTCCCCGGCCGCAGGAGAAGGGGAGGCACAGGGTCTCCACCCGGGCGGGCAAAACCCTGAAACCTTTTGCGTTTGTTTGCAAAGAAGCAGTGAAAGCTGGTCCAACTGGTCGTCGGGGTGCGGAACTGGGCTGCGGACGCCAGGCCTTGCTCACTGGAATGCTGGAGCCTCCTACACCAACCAGTAGGTCTTCTGTGCTGCTCCACTGGGACCGCCGGCTTCTGGCTACATGGCTGCCTCCCTCCGGAGCTGTCTTCCCCCCCCCCGGGCCATGTGCCAACAGTGTCTTCTCTTTGCAAACGAACGCGAAAGATTTCGGGGTTTCGCTCGCCCACCTGGGTGGAGACCAGAGTTGGCGGCTCTAACGTCCTACTAGCGTTGGCTGCAATCCTATCCACTTGTTTTGTCCAACCGATTGCAAGCTAATCGCTGCCTGGTTCTGAATTAATAGCTTGGGGGGGGGGGCGCCAAGCCCACTGAACTGCGTGATCCCAATGACCGAGCTGACTTCGCAGGAGCCTCCATCGGATTGGAACTTTCCTGTCCGATTGAGCTCAGTTTAGGCAGAGCCGTTCTTAGCGTGGGGTTCACATGTTAGTTAGTAGGGCTGATTCTAGTTCTCTGGCAAGGGTGCCATGCTCTGGCCTTCCTCCAAAGCGCCATCCTCGGACGGGTAGTCCAAGGCACCACTTTCAGCCGGCTCCTTTGGCGCGGCCCCAATTCTGCTCCGGGGAAATGAGGGGGGGCAGAGCGGGGCAGCACTGCCTATCTCAGTCACGTGGAGGAAGGGCCATGTAAACACCACCAGATGGCTCTGCAGTGGCCGCCGCCACCATCGGGGGAGATGAGCAGGCTGTTGCTCCCGTGGTCGCCTTCCTGCCGCTATGGAAGATAGCCTGGTCCACGCCTTTGGGGGCCTCAGCCTCCAGCAGCCCCACCGTGCCCAAGGCAAGCCTCCCCGCTCCAGCAAAGGGGGGAGAGCAGTCTTTTCCGAGGGGAGAAGCCAGAATGGCAGAGCCGTCCATACCAGAGCTGGACGGGGGCAGGGCCGGCGCATGTGTCACCTTAGGCTCCATTCTTCAATCAACCCCCATTATGTGTGTGTACGCATGTGCACATTTTGCGGCTCCCAGTTTTTTCTTTTGTGAGGGAAACGGGTCCAAGTGGCTCTTTCACCATTTTAGGTTGCCGACCCATCCTATACCGACCAGTAAACAAGTAGTATGTTTACATCCAACACACTTTCCATTAAAAGCCACGATAAATCGTAAAGCAGCATGGAAAAAAAATAAAGTTCACATGCACATCTATCATTTGCCATGATCAATTGGCCATGCTCTCTCCAACAGATCTGGCTTTTTATTTGCATTATGCTTTAAATCCCCTTCTTCCCAGAAAAATCCCGTCATTCTGCGCCATTATACTTACCAGGCTCGATTTCCCTTTTGTACAATTGTGTAAACCACACATTTTTACCTTTTCTTGATAGATTTCCAGATAGGACATAGAGACAGAGTATTTGCATTTATCTTCTGAAGCATCCCTTGTCATCTGCAAGACATCTCGAACAGCTCGAGGGATCACACCTGGGTGATCTGGATTTCCCAACATGGTGTATGTCTTGCCTATGATTTGGCAGGAGACAAGATGAGAACGGTATAGCATCATCATATCGTTTTAGCCCAGTTCTTTCCCCCAGATGACCCCAACCATTTGGTTTCTTTGTAGCACTGCCTTATAGTCACCTGCTCCAGTTGGTCCATAAGCCAATATGCTGGCATTCTGCCCCTTCAACAGATGGTGCAAGACAGGCTTGACTGACCCCATGTAGACATCATGTTGGGTGGCTGCCTCACCATAAAACGCATCAAACCTAGTGAAGAGCGTATGGATGTGAAAGTAATGCAGGACAGAGGCTTACTGGCTTCTCTGAAATTTTTCTTTAGCAGTCTTGAGAAATGGAACAGCAAATCCAGATACAAAAAGTTTGTTTTAATACAAAAGTATTTGACTTGTTTACAATTCCCACACTCCTTTGCAATTAGATATGCTTGCTGAAGCTTAGTGAAAGGCACCAAATTACCCGTCTTCATATATCCACCGGTATCAGAATATGTCACAACCATGTATCTGTTCTTATGCGGCTCTTGGACTCCTTTCTCCTGAAGCTTTGAACCACAACAGACTGTTGGCATTTTACTATTTATATCCTGGCTTTATTGTTTTTTAAAAAACAACTCAAGGCAGTGAGCATACTCCTTGAGTGTGGACGTCTTCCTTCTATTTTCCCCACAACAATCCTGGGAGATGGGTTGAACTGAGAGAGAATGACCCAAAGTCACCCAACCAGATTTAATTTCTAAGGCAGAACTAAAACTCAACATCTCCTTGTATTTTAACCACTAGCTCAAACTCTTGTCCATACAATGAATCCCAGCAGTTCATTCCCATAATACGTGCATGTAAAGAGACTAATTATAAAAAGTAGCATGACCCAGAAGAAAAAGCATCTGTCATTGCAGCATAGTTCAACCCTGCGGAAAATTAGGCACACTAAGAGTCATTCAAATCTATTGAATCCCCTACCCAACTTACTTGTATTTCATAGTCTCCATCTCATTTCTCCAGTTGAGAATTTCCAAGGAATGAGAGTCCACACCTCGTACACATGGAGCTTCTTGACCTTGTCCAGTCCCCACACCTGGGCGCAGTCGTACACAAACCTGTACTTGCTCAGAGACATTATCAGAGCGGTGGAAGTCAGCCCGGCTTAATCGCTGATGAGTTGTCATCAGCGATTACAGCGATGACATCAGCGTTCTTACCCTCATGGCTTCCTTTCCACTGAAGCTTGGTCTGGTTAGCCAGTTTTCTAACTGGGTTTGTGTAGGGCTTTCGTCTTTTGCCTCGGCCGCTTTGCTGTGCCTGGAGGCCGCCACCGCCTCGTCCCCGCTGCCCGGCATATCCCGCGTCCCGCATGGCAGCGACCCACAGCCTGACTTTCTGCCGCTGGAGAGTGTCGGCCTGCTCCACCAGCAGCCACAGCCCCCCCCCCCCCGTGGCAGCAGGCCTCGCCGCAGCAGCCCGCCTGGGCAACCCGGCCCGGCACTCAGCCAACCTTCGCTGCCCCGTGTGTGGCTTCCTTTTCCTTCTCCGCTATCATCGCCGCCGCCGCCTCGTCGTTTTCCTCAGGTTCCGCGGCGGGGCCTTCTCCAGTGATCTGGGTCCCCCGCGTGACTTCGCCCGTTGCCTTGGCAGCAATTGCCGCTGTTGCGGTGACGGCCAGTAACAACTTGGAGAAGTTGACCCAGCTCTTTGAGGAGCATAAGGCCAAGTACGGTCTGCCCCAAGACAAGTACTTAATGATCATCTAGCCGGCCACATTGGACCAGCCTGGGACACAGAGGGGCAATACTATTTTTTTTAGAGAATGTTTGCTGTGGGTGTGAGTATGCATGTAGATGAATGGTGGCCCTGTTATATATAAATTTATTATTGTATTTAGGGTGTATGAATGCGGACATTTTTTACTTTTTATGTATATAAATTGAGTGTGAATGTGTATTGAGTGTTTGGGGTATGAGAATGGTGGAGTCGGGGGTGGAGCCTGGTACCCCCTCTGCTGAGTGCAATAGCAAAAGTAGGGGGGGGGCAGGACTTACCCTTGGGCTTGGTTTGTATGGAAAGCGAGTCCGGTCAGGAAGGGAGAAGGCTGGTGAGGGTGGAGGTATTCCGGGGAGGGGAGAAGGTCGGAGCATCCCGGTCATGACTGGGATGGGCAGATATGGTGGGAGCCGAGGGGCAGGCCATCTTTGGGGAACGAGGACTCGCTATGTTAGAGCGATTCCTTGTTCCGGCCCCTCAAAAGGCTCATCCTGTAGTACTGGTGACAGGGGAGTACAGGGCCGATTGCAGGCTGCTGTTGCTTAATGCCAGGTCCGTTGTCAGCAAAGCCCCCTTTGTCCGTGATTTAATATTGGACAGCGGGGCGGACCTGGCATGTATAACCGAAACCTGGCTGGGCCCTGAGGGGGGTGTTTCCCTCTCGGAGATGTGCCCGGACGGGTTTGTGGTGCTTCATCAGCCTCGACATCAGGGCAGGGGTGGAGGAGTGGCAGTCATCGCTCGGAAGTCCTTGAGCCCTCGTGGGATTCCTGCCCCGGAGGTTGTTGGGTGTGAGTCCCTCCTATTGAAGTTGGGTTCACGGGTTCAGTTGGGCTTGCTGCTGACGTACCTACCTCCCAGCTGCGTTGCAACAGCCCTGCCTGCGTTGCTGGAGTCAGTAGCCGGGTTGGCGGTGGAGTTCCCCAGACTTATAGTACTGGGGGACTTTAATCTGCCATCACTCGGCGATCGCTCAGAGGCGGCGCAGAAGTTCATGGCTTCCATGGCAACCATGGACCTGACCCAGGTAATTCAGGACCCAACTCATAGGGGTGGTCACACACTCGACCTTGTGTTTCTCTCGGGGCAATGGAGACATGATCTGGAATTAAGGGGAATAGAGATCTCGCCCTTGTCATGGACAGATCATTTCCTATTGAGGCTGGACTTCAGAGCATCACTCCCCCATCGCAGGGAGAGGGAGCCGACTAGGTGGTTCCGCCCCAGGCGCCTAATGGACCCAGATCGGTTCCAGGAGGAGCTTGGGGAAATACCTGACTCCCTTGTCCACAACTCGTCCGGGTCCCTGGTTGCGGCCTGGAATGAGGCGGCGTCCGGGGCCCTGGATCGAATTGCGCCTTTGCGACCTCTCTGTGGTGGTGGTCCCCGGAGGGCGCCTTGGTTTACTGAGGAGCTCCGGGAGATGAAGCGCCACAAGAGACGTCTAGAGCGACGTTGGAGGGCCAGTAACTCTGAATCTGACCGATCACTATTAAGAGCCTATCTTAGGACTTATTTAGTGGCGATAAGGGCGGCAAAGCGTGTTCACTTTTCCGCACTTATTGCGTCCGCAGAATCTCGCCCAGCCGCCTTGTTTAGGGTGACCCGCTCCCTTCTTAAAGTGGAGGAGGCGGAGGAACCCTTGCAGGGGAGAGCTGAGGAGTTTGTTCAGTTTCTGTCGGACAAAATCGCTCAGATTCAGAGAGACCTGGACTCCGACTGGGCAGTGCCAGCCGAGTTGCCAGGGGCTGGTCTTAGTCATGTTATCTGGAGCGAGTTTGAGCCTGTGACCCCTGATGAAGTGGACAAGGCCGTGAGGGCAATGAATGCCGCCACCTGTTTATTGGACCCGTGCCCCTCCTGGCTGGTTTCTGCCAGTAGGGAGGTGACACGAGGCTGGCTCGAGGCGATAATCAATGCCTCCTTGATTGAGGGGTCTTTCCCGCAACCTTTAAAGGAAGCGGTGGTGAGGCCCCTCCTCAAGAAGCCTTCCCTGGACCCAGCTGTTTTGAAGAACTTTCGTCCCGTCTCAAACCTCCCCTTTGTGGGGAAGGTTGTAGAGAAGGTGGTGGCGTCTCAACTCTTGCGATCCTTGGAGGAAACCAATTATCTGGACCCTTTTCAATCTGGTTTCAGGCCCGGCTACAGCACTGAGACTGCTTTGGTCACACTGACCGATGACCTCTGGCGAGCCCGGGATAGGGGTTATTCCTCTATCCTGGTGCTTCTTGACCTCTCAGCTGCTTTCGATACCATCGACCATGGTATCCTTCTGCGTCGTCTCGGAGAGGTGGGGGTGGGCGGCACCGTATTGCGGTGGTTCTCCTCCTACCTCTCCGACACGTCGCAGTCAGTGTTGGCGGGTGGACAGAGATCGACCCCTAGGCGCCTTGATTATGGGGTGCCTCAAGGCTCGGTCCTGTCCCCCCTCCTTTTTAACATCTACATGAAACCGCTGGGTGAGATCATTCAGCGACACGGGGTGAGGTATCATCAGTATGCGGATGATACCCAATTGTATATCTCCACCCCGTGTCCTTTCAGTGAAGCAGTCGACGTGATGTGCCGGTGCCTGGAAGATGTGAGGGTCTGGATGGGGGTGAACAGGCTTAGACTCAACCCTGACAAGACCAAGTGGCTCTGGGTCTTGCCTCCCAAAGGCCAACTGGATGGTCCATCTTTAGTCCTGGGGGGGGGGGGCAAATTTACCTCCCTCAGTGCAGGCACACAACTTGGGTGTCCTCCTGGACTCACAGCTAAATTTGGAACAACATCTATCGGCTGTGGCCAGGGGGACCTTTGCACAGGTTCGCCTAGTGCACCAGTTGTGGCCTTATTTGGACCGGGAGGCTTTACTCACAGTCACTCATGCCTTTGTCACCTCAAGACTGGATTACTGTAACGCGCTCTACATGGGGCTACCCTTGAAGGGCGTTCGGAGGCTGCAGTTGGTTCAGAACGCAGCCGCGAGAGCGATTGTGGGCGCGCCAAGGTACGCCCACGTGTCACCTATCCTCCGCGAGCTGCACTGGCTTCCTGTGGGTCTCCGGATGCAATTCAAGGTGTTGGTTATCACCTTCAAAGCCCTTCATGGCATAGGGCCAGGTTACTTACAGGACCGCATTCTGCCGCACAGCTCCCAGAGACCGGTGAGGTCCCATAGATTGGGCCTCCTTCAGGTCCCGTCGGCCAGACAATGTCGGCTGGCGGGCCCTCGGGGAAGGGCCTTTTCTGTGGTGGCTCCGACCTGGTGGAATCAACTTCCCCCCGAGGTTCGAACTACTCCCACCCTGCCGGCCTTTAAGAAAGCCGTTAAAACTCTCCTGTTCCGGCAGGCCTGGGGCTGATGTCCCCGGGGGGCCGGGATATGATTGGACTCGCGGTATGACTGGATTATTTTATTCTTTTATGACTGTTTTTAACCTTGTACGCCGCCCTGAGTCCCTTGGGATTGGGCGGCATATAAATATTTGTAAATAAATAAATAAATAAATAAATTACCTGTGGGGAAAAAATACAGGATTGAACAAATGTATTCGCGCAGGGGTCCCCAACCTTTCTGGGTTGGTGGCCCAGGGCGGGCGGGCGGGTGGGTGGGAGGCACCAACAGGGCCATGCGCGCACGACGCAAATGGGGCCACGAGCGCCCACCCGATGCTCGGGCGATACTAGTGCCCACGCAATGCCACAACGCTAGCGCAAATGGGGGATATTGCGCTTGTAGCAACGCTAGAGCCGGCATGCCACGATGCTAGCACAAGTGTGGGGTGAGCTCACGGCAACGCTAGCACCCGCCCGACACTCACAGCACTGCTACCGCCTGTATGACGCCATGACACTAGCATGAGGGGGGTGCAAGCACGCACACGCGCATGCACTAGCCAGCCACTCATGCGACCCAGTGGCCAACAGGTCATGGCCCAGTAATGGGCCGCGCACCACAGGTTGGTGACTCCTGTATTAGCCAATGCATATACTACAATATCCAATGGAGGACCAACAAAAGGCAATGGCATCATTTTCTTTAAAGTGTTACATTCTCCTAGGTTTGGCTTACGGTCACTCACTCATACACTCACAGCCCTGGAGAACTGTCACACTCAAATCACCTTCAACTCAATACTGAGGCACAACTGGTTCTTTAGAATACAGAGACCCAATGCATTTAAAATAACAGCAAACCTTACTGATTATAATGCATGTCCATTTCCTCTTTCACACACACTCACTCATCCACACTTACGTCCTCAGCTAGGCTGGCAGGCACTAGCCAGAGGGACGGAAGCCACCAAATCTGGGTCCAAAGATGATTCAAAGAGTGGGCAGACTTCAGGACCCCTTTTAACCCCCAAAGTCCTTGCTTTGTTATGGGTAGCTGTTGATAGAACTTGGGGAGGGGTTTCCCATGTGCTCAGGCTGAACTTCTTTTGTCTGATTCGGGATACATTTTTTCCTTTGTTTCCATAACAACTTGGTTCCTTCTTAAGTACTTCCTCTGAGGGAGCTTTTCCTGACTTTTGTCCACCCTGCTTACTTACCATCATCATTATGTGTGGCAGCTTCAGCCTACCTTACAAAAGCCTAAACAGCTTTTAAAGTTTAAAACCTAAACTTCACTTCTGAAAACAACTGAAGATATTCTTATTTATCCTGACATTTATTGGATAATTATATCAAAACCAGACTGTCTTTTCATTCTCCTATTCTTTCTTTAGGAAAAAAAAAACCCACCAGTATTTAACTTATGTTTTATTATGATCATTTTGTTAGAAACGTGATTAAAATGTCTTGCCAGTCTTCCAGGACCCTCGGGACACTCATACACTAACAAAATTGGATTGGTAAGAAAAGAGTTTATTCTGCAGAAAATAGAAAAAGCAGTTTGCAAAGTGCGGTGAATCTCTGAGGGAAACTTCAACAGGAATTTCTAAAACAGAGATCACACACAAACATTCAAATTCACAGCATTATATACACTTCTATCGCGACGCCCCTCTCCCCTCCCCTTCAGTCCCATTTGAAAGGACTTCAGAGGGCACAATCTTGTGCAAGACGCCTAACCAGAATACATCACCCCTCCCCGATTACATCCGTTTCAAAACTTCCCCTGGCCACCCTTTTCTCTTGTTAAGTCCATCGTGTGAAAAGGGGAGAGCGGATACAGAAGCAATAAACAAAGCAAATGGAGGAAGCTCCCCCCAAACCGTTTTATTTTTAAACTTCTGTGTTGCTCACAATTTTAAGGCATCCCTCCCCCACAACTATCTTTGAAGAATCACAGAAATAAAATGCTATTGTTCATAGGCATTAACCTATTCAGAATTTAACATCAATACTGTAAGTAATGTTTTATTATAGTTGGATCAAAAAAACATGTCCTTTTGAAATAATTAATTGGAACTGTTCTTGAACTTACAACCATACATTTTCATAAAAGCAGACTATGGTATGGGAAGGGGTATCAAGGGTAATCAAGGGAAGGGAAACACGCATTTAGTAAAAATTGATGGGCGATCAATCTTGCATCAAGCTGCTTTTTGAACTTAAGGAACTGCCTTCATTTTGGATGCAAAAAACCTCTCTGATGTCGGGTCGGAGTCCTATTTTGCAAGGAGGCTTTTGATGGGACTTGGATTTCTTTCTAAGTACTTAAAATGGTATTTACTTCCAAATATCAGTTTCAAAAAAAAGTCTCATCCACACATTGCACTCACCCTTACCAAGTCCAAACCGCTTCAGCCCGTGCAAAGTCGGATCCCAATCTCCGTTTGTATTTGGCGCCCGCCCCGTAATAGGAAGCAGACCAATGGGAGAAAAGAAAGGAAACACTCGTTTGCCTCTGCGCGTGCGCATCGCTCTCTCAAGTGTGACAAGCTCTACAGCAGTGTGAAGGGGGGGGTAAACACAGAACGGAAATTTGCGCACGCGCCTTGGAACAAAAGGGCGTTTGGAGAAGATACGCGTGCGCAGTAAAACATGATGAATTCGGAACGGAAGTATACGTAGGGCGTGGGAGGGATGTCACGTAAAATCGATCTTGACACGGTAACGCCTTCTATTTGACATTGAACCAATTTTCCACAGATGCTTATTTTTTTTGTATCGCGATTAGAAACATTAGAGAACGAGTCTGTCTTGTATTGGTGCATTATTTTTACCATACAAACGGTTCAAGAGCTGGAGCAGCGTCTTTTGAATTTTTGCTTATAATATCGTAATATGTTTTCACTTCATTTTGTAAAAAACATTTGAAATTTAAAAAATGTTTGTACGGAGGCTGGGCATAACCCGATTTAAAAAAAGGATAGCGCATGCGCAATTCACCGCCAAAGCGAGTCGCGCGCTCATGCATTTTTCTAACGTTCAGAGGAGGCGGGACTGGATTCCTCGCCCCAAACTGCGATCGATTGTGCTGGGCTCGACTTTTGCAGTCTCGCTAGAGGGGAAGTGGGGGGAGGGAGAGCTCTCGCGAGCTCCGATGCGTGGATGGGCAGTGGAGTGGCCGAATCATTTGCTTGGGGCTTAGCGCCGCCCCTTGGAACTGGGGATGTAGTGCCTCTGAGCATATATAGAATGCTATTTCTGAAAAAGACAATGTGTGCCTTTAGGTGGGTGAAGCTCGCCGCTCTCTTATTGGCGTAAGTCTAAATGCGAGGCATCTGATTTTTGTAAAGCAGTTAAATACTTTGGTTCCGTGAGTATCTCACGTACAATCCCGCACTTGAACGCAGGATTGCAGCTCTAAGACTGCGCTTAATTCCTGTACCGAAATCCTTAACTTCGCTTGACTCATTCTCACAGTTAACATTTGGAGATTTGGGGTAGGTCTTCAGAAAATCATGGCTCCAGACAAGAGTCTTCTTCCCCCACCTCCCGAAAGATATGAATATGGTCTAGTTTATGGCATTGATGTGAAAACCTGATTAGTTTTGGCTACTGATTATTTGTTCACTTCCATTAAATTATATCTATCAGAAAATACAGGTAGTCCTCGACTTATGACCACAATTGAGCCCAAAAATTCTGTTGCCCCACTGATAGGATAATACTAATAAATGAGAACATAATTAATGCATATTTTTCCAGAATATCACTATCCCAAATCAAATAAGCTCTTTTTCATTCATATTTCCTGTACACTTTTCAAAATATTTTTAATTAGAATGTTACAGTTCAGGTAGTCCTTGACTTATGACCACAATTGAGCCCAAAAATTCTGTTTTGCCACAATTTATGACCTTTCTTGCCACAGTTAAGTAAATCACTGCAGTTAAGTTAGTGACATGGTTGTTAAATGAATCCAGCTTCCCGGTTAACTTCGCTTGTCAGAAGGTTGCAAAAGGGGATCATCTAATCCCAGGATACTGCAACTGTCATAAATATGAGTCAATTGCCAAGCATCTGAATTTTAATCATGTGACCATGAGGATGCTGCAATGGCCATAAGTGTGAAAAACAATCAAGTCACTTTTTTTAGTGCTGTTGTAACTTTGAATGGTCACCAAATGAACTGTTGTAAGTCGATGACTACCTGTATTTGTACAGAGTTTTTAATGGGCAACATTTTGTGTATATTTTCTAGCTATTATTTATTAGATTTTTATCCTGTCTTTATTATTTTATAAGTAACTCAAGGTGGCAAACATACCTCCTTCCTCCTCTTATTTTCCCTACAACAACAAGCCTGTGAGGTAGATTGGGCTGTGTGTGTGATTGGCCCAAAGTCACTCAGCTGACTTTCTTGACTAAAGCAGGACTAGAACTCATGGTCTCCTGGTTTCTAGCATTTAATCATGACACCAAACTGGCTGTATTGTTACAACAACTCTAGTGAATTGTTATATTAGTATTGCCCATAATTACAAATAAGAGACATGAAGTAAAGAAAACTTGGTTTGAGACCCAGAGAACTCATGTTTCATCCATCAAATTCATATATCTATGCTGCCTTCTTCAAACTTGGGCCAGGTAATTAATTTTGGAATAATCAGACTATGTATACTAATTTAAAGGCAATCCACCTAAACATAAAATTATGCTATATACACCTGTTTAGATTTCTGTAGGATTGTGATGTTTGTCTCCTGCCACTCTTTAGCAATTGAATGTCCAAGATTGTAATTTCATCTGTAATACTTTTAAATACTTTTTGTAATAGTATGTACATTCTTCTAAATTATTATAGGCTTTCATCATGACTTCCATCTCTGGAAAAATCATTGGAATCAAAACCATCTTTGTATACTGCTTTTAATTCCCCTGGTGAAATGGCCTTTTAAAAAACCTTCTTGCCCATTCTTGCAATATCTTGGAGGCCTAATAAAAGATATTATTAAAACCTAACCAGAGTAAGTATGTTTTGCATGAGAAGTTGCTTTTTTATATAGTTAATTCTAAAAGCTTATAGCAAAAGTCAGTATTCCAAATTACCTTGGCCCTTCCTTAAATCCATTTCTGACTTTTTAGATCAAAATCATATTTAGCTTTTTGCTGCTTATTTCAAAAATTTTAAGTTTTTAATCTTGTAATTAATTTGTTTGTTCAAAGCTGAAAATAAACCCATCCAGTGAAGACTTTTCAGATCCTGCTATTCCAAAGGTCTCTCTAATATCTTCCAAATAGTTAGCAGGGAATTTCTGAAAGTCATTAGAAAGTGAGATTTGCAAACTTAGTGTCCTTTAAAAGGCTTCAACATGGTTGTGAACAAGATGGCTAATTCCTTTGTCTCCCACTACTCAAACCCATGGAAGATTGCTGTCCCGTGGTCTCCTCATGAAGAGCAATTGACCGGAGCATATGTGGGTGATCTCTTGTCCTTTTCTTATCCAGAGAAGTTCCAAGGAACCCGTCTACTCACTGGTTCCTTGGGCTTTGCCATGGTCATTGGTGCTCCTTTCACAGAGCTGTCTTCAGTTCATCATACTTCTCCTAGAAGCCCTTTTCTTTTGCTGTTTTGATAGATGATTTGTTAGTGGCATAAATCTATTAGGGGTCAGTAGATGATAAAAATTCTGTTTATTGTGAACTGGAACTTTTGTGTCCAAAATACCATCTAATCAGAAGATGTTTTTTCAATGGTAGGTATGTTGACAATCATAGAAGCTCATACTCTCCAAATAATTGTGAAAGGATAAGTTGAATTCCACTGGGTTGACAAAAGCTTCCTTAGGGTTTGCCTCTAGCTATTTTAATATGGTTTCAAATAATCAGCCTTGGAATTTGTATTACATCTTTTCTTTGGAGAATTCAGTATGTTTTTCCCTGGGTGACCCGATCTTTTCTAGCAACCTTGTGAACTAGATTGGTTGAATTACAGGGAGAGATCCCAGCTTGATTTGTGTCTCAACAGGATATTTTGAACCCAGGGGCAGCTCAGTGGTTAAGACACTGGGCTTGTTGGCTGGAAAGCCGGCAGTCCAGGTTGAAGAGCCACATACGGATGAGTTCCCATCCTCGCCCCAGTTCCTGCCAACCTAGCAGTTCGAAAGCATGCAAATGCGAGTAGATAAATAGGTACCACTTCAGTGGGAAGGTAACAGTGCTCCGTGATGTCATGTTGGTCACATGACCATGGAAATGTCTTCTGACAGTGCTGGCTCAATGGCCTTGAAATGGAGATAAACAATGCCCCTTATAGTTAGCAACGAGTAGTGGAGTAAAATCCGCAGGGACTCTTTACCTTACTTTTCAATAACCCAACATTTTGTGCCTTTCTTCATTTGGGGATAAACACTAGAAGAGCTACAGCGTTTTATTTGCTAATGTTTAGGCAGTTATATTAGAACAGTGGTGGCGAGCCTATGGCACGGGTGCCAGAGGCGGCACTCAGAGCCCTCTCTGGAGGCATGCGTTCCGTCGCCCCAGTCCTAGGCCTTCAGCTGGGTTTTATAAAACCTTTTCACTTTAGGCCTCCGCTGCCGTGTGCAAAAAAAAAGGTTCAATCAATCAATTTCAACTTCTTGCGGGAAAAAAAAATCTTGCAAAGTTGGAATTGATTGATTGAACTTTTTAGTCCCACCCAGTCTGCCGTTACCACCGCAGTCACGCCCAGCCAATGGGCCACACCCACCCAGCACCCGATGATACATAAGTGGATTTTGGGTTGCGGTTTGGGCACTCGGTCTCTAAAAGGTTCGCCATTACTGTCTTAGAATCTTGAGACCTCAGAGTTCATCGTATCTGTGCTTATCCTGTGGCCTCATCATCTCTTTATTACAGCCATGGAAGAGGCCAGCACTGTGGAGGAAGGGAAAGTGACCTCAGGGATGCAATCCTTGACAGTGGAAGATGGGCCTGCTTCAGATTTAGCTTCTGCCAATGAGGAACAAGATGCTGCTGCCAGAGAAACAGAGGGGGAATTATCAGGGAAGGGTGATGAATCTGCTGAAGAGGGCTGGTGTGTCCCCTGCAGTGATGAGGAGCTGGATTCTCCAGATAACTGGATGCCTGAACCCAAGGAGATCCGCCATTTATATGAGCTCATTGCTGAACACAGGACTCTGGAGATTCAGGCCAAAATCCTCCCTCGGCGCAACCCAACCCCAGAGCCTGACAGTGAAGATGAGGATAAGTCTGAAGGACAATCTGAACACCAGGAAGAAGAGGAAGAGGAGAAGTGAGAAATGGGTTTTTGTATTTGGCTTAAAGGGGGGGGGGGAGGAATCTAAGATTTGAGGTTATGTTAAGGGGAGGAACGATAGGCTGAGATATTGCCAGATTGATTCCTTTTTCTCTGTTTGCTCCAGGCCTCATGTGCCTACTGAGTTCGACTTTGACGATGAGCCTGCCTCTCCCAAAAGCTCCTTGATTGATCGACGGAGAACTCCTGGTACGTAAGGAAGGCAATTGAGTTTCCATAAGAAGACAGAATAGCATTGCCAGGCCAGTGAATTATGGAATACAGCATTCTGCCCCCAAGCTGGCCCACCACTTATGGGAAGCCAACGAGCTGGGTGTGGGTGCAGTAGGACCTTCCCTCTTGTGTCACCTATTGCAAATAGCAATAGTACTTAGACTTATATACCGCTTTATAGCCCTCTCTAAGCGATTTACAGAGTCAGCCTATTGCCCCCAACAATCTGGGTCCTCATATTATCGACCTCAGAAGGATGGAAGACTGCGTCAACCTTCAGCCAGTCAGGATCAAACTGCTGGCAGTCAGCAGAGTTAGCCTGCAGTGCTGCGTTCTAACCACTGCGCCATCATATTCAGATCATCATATCATATTCAAATATAAACAAACCATTTGTTTAGCAAATGGGAGAGGAGCAGTTGTTGAGGACCAATTGCACTTGCCATACACAGATAGTCCTTACAACCATTCTTTTAGCAACCATTTGAAGTTACAACAGCACTGAAAAAAGTGACTCATGATTGGTCGTGTTCGGCCATGATTACTAGCGGCTGTGGACAGTATAATCATTCTCCATGACTTGATGTCTGGCCCTTTTATAATGCAAAGTTGATAGTCATCCCTCCTCCGATGGTAAGTTGATTGAAGAACTACATCCTCTTGGCTGTCCTGAATCTCCCACCATTTATTAGATGACTCCAACTTCTAGCTTATGCAAGAGAGAAAAGGGAAAAGCTCTTCCTACCTTGCATAATTTTACCCATTTAATCATTTTTATTGAAGTTGAAAACTCCAAAGAAGTCCAGTTTGGTGAGTGGTTAAGGCACTAGGATAGAAACTGGAAGACCAGGAGTTTTAGGCCCACCCTGGGTACCTAGCCAGCTGGATAACCTTGGGCCAGTCCCACTCTATTGGCCCTAGGAAGGAAGCAATGGCAAACCACTTCTAAAAAACCTTGCCAAGAAAATGTCTATGGAGATTGTCAGTCATCCAGGTCATGGTTGTCCCAAAGGTGGTTTTTCATGAGGCAACTGGACTTTCTTGTTTTTCTTTGAAGACGTTTCACTTCTCATCCAAGAAGCTTCTTCAGCTCTGACTGAAGAATTCAGCCTCACCATCCAGTCAGAGCTAAAGAAGCCTCTTGGATGAGAAGCTAAATGTCTCTAAAGAAAAACAAAGTTCCAAGCATCAGGGATCAATACTGACTCAGTACATTGTGTGTGTGTGTGTGTGTGTGTGTGTGTTTGTGTGTATATGTATAATGGTTATATTTTCAGAGTCTGTGATGTCCTTCATCCACCTGTCCCACTAGGGTTTATTAAAAATAGTAGATTTTTAGAAAGAAGATCCTAGACAGACAAATGGTTTAAATCAGAGTTCACTGAACAAATGGTTGTAAGTTGAGGACTGTCTATATAAAAATGTATTGAGATAATTTATTGATAGGTAGCAAAGATGTCAATTTCTTAACCCAACAAATAAATGCTGTTGCTAGGCAGTTTTCTCCCACCTGCTTCCTCGTGATTTTTAATTATTTTGCAATTCGCTGCAAGAACAGCAAGAAGTGCATTATATTTTTACCTCGCTGGCCTATTAAGCTAGTATGATGTATGAACTTCATCTTCCATTCATGATTTGTGATTAATTTCCAGGGACATTAGCTAAGAGTCAGAAAAGAGAAGCCCGCCTGGACAAGGTGCTATCGGACATGAAGCGCCATAAAGTGCTGGAGGAGCAAATTAGGAAGACTGGCTGTGACCTCTTTGACCTTGATTCAGATGATGTACCCACTCCAAAATGACCCTCTGGTCTCTTCCTTCCTCAGCACAAATACTAATGGTAATGAATAAGAGGACCCGAGAGAGGAAGATGGAGTGGAACTATGGATTCAGATACAAGGGGAAGGAACTCCTGCATAAACTCGATGCATCTGTTAGTACCCTGGAATTTGACTCTGATCCCGTCTGGGTTGCTGGAGGTACTTGCTTTCAAGTTTTGGGGTGTAATAAAACTCTGTGAGTTTGCTTTTAATTTAATTTCTGTGAACTATTCTTACACTAATGGAAAGAATTGCCAGTCAGGAGGAGAAGATTTGTTGAGGACTTACAGTTTCACTTGCCATATAAGATAGTCCTCACAACCG
The DNA here is from genome assembly GCA_039797435.1 of Crotalus adamanteus. Classification (NCBI taxonomy): domain Eukaryota; kingdom Metazoa; phylum Chordata; class Lepidosauria; order Squamata; family Viperidae; genus Crotalus; species Crotalus adamanteus. The sequence goes on along the minus strand of CM077935.1, from coordinate 6,682,357 downwards.
TTCATTTAGCAACCATTCAAAGTTACAACAGCAGTGAAAAAACTGATGGCTGGTCCTTGCAGTTACAATTGTCCCCAAGTTCATAGGATCAAAATTCAGTCGCTTGGCAACCAGCAAGTGTTTATGATATTTGCAGTGTCCTAGGGTCACGTGATCCCTATTGGCGGCCTTCACAGCCATCTTCCAACAAGCAAAGTCAATGAGGGAAGCTGGATTCATTTAACAACCTCAGCAATTCACTTAACAACTGGCAAAAATGTTCAATCAGGTGTAACTCACTTAACAACCGCCTTAGACACAGAAATTCTGTCCCAGTTTAGGTTACTTGTACCCCATTTTGTCTGCTCACCCTCAATCTTTCTGTGATTTTGGAGTTGATGAAGCTCTGGGGTGCCTTGTCACAAATGTCCTGTGATGTGAAAGGGCAGTGCAGCCACTGGGACAATCCCTTGCCATTTCTGAACTTACAGGAGGCAAAAATAACAGTTCCTCCGTGTGAATGAAAGGCATAAGTACCGTACCTAGAGTTGCCAAGGAATATGGCCTTGTTAATCAGAAATCTTAAATGGTAACCAAACTTGATCAACTTTAACTTATAAACAATTTGTAAACATCAGCATGTCTACGTTTACATGCATAGATGGAAAATGTGACTGTCATCTCCTCCACAACGTAATGGAGAGGACACAGTGAGTCTTTTGTTCTCCTCTCGGGAACTTCTTGTGTAGGAAAAAGAGAAAAACTGCATTTAGAATTCCTGCTGGACATAATTAGACTTGGACAAATAGACGTAAATCTGGCAAATAAACTTAGCAGATTCTACTTCAAAAGTGTGAGATGCTCTTTTTTCTGCGCGGTGTGCTTTTAGCATATTATCCATGTACCCTTTAAAAGTATTATTTGAGGGATGATAAGATCCCACTGCCAAAGTTTTTTTTTAAAAACCCTTAAGAACAAGTATAAGAGGTGAACAACAGTGACTCATACTGTGTGAGGATTTAAAACAAAATGTGTACAGGAATCTGATAGGGGGGGGAAACAACAAAGACTTTTAAAAGATTGGAAGTCTTAAATGGAGTTTTTGGTGTAAGAAGAAAAGGTTGAACTGATGTCTTATGAGTTTAGGGAATCAGAAAGAGAAGGCAAAGAATAAGACAGGAGTAGGAGGGCAAATTTCTGTTTTTCTTTCTTTTGATTCATTTTTCTCTTTTAACTTTTTATACTTTTATTGTACAGGTAGTCCTTGACTTACAACAGTTCGTTTAGTAACCGTTCAAAGTTACAGTGGCACTGAAAAAAGTAGAATAGAATAGAACAGAACAGAACAGAACAGAACAGAATAGAATAGAATAGAATAGAATAGAATAGAATAGAAGCTGGAAGGGACCTTGGAGGTCTTCTAGTCTAGCCCCCTGCTCATGACTTATGACCATTTTTTCACACTTACAACTGTCGCAGCATCCCCATGGTCACTAGATCAAAATTTGGATGCTTGGCAACTGACTCATATTTATGACCGCTGCAGCATCCCGGGGTCATGGGATCAGCTTTTGTGACCTGACAAGCAAAGTCAATGGGGAAGCCAGATTCACTTAACAACCGTGTTACTAACTTAACAGCTGCAGTGATTCACTTAATAACTGGCAAGAAAGGTCGTAAAATGGGGCAAAAATAACTTAAATGTCTCATTAACAACAGAAATTTTGGGCTCAATTGTCGTAAGTCGAGGACTACCTGTACTGTAACATTCTAATTAAAAATATTTTTAAAAGTGTACAGGAAACATGAATGAAAAAGAGCTTGCTTGATTTGGGATAGTGATATTCCTGACAAATATGTGTTATATGTTCTCCTCATATACTAGTACTATCCTGTCAGTGATTTCAGTGACTTTTTTTAGAGATCTCCACCTTAACTCCTGCAGCTTTTAATCTCCATCCCATGTGATTTTCCCTCAACTGTGGTTGCACTTCCTGACATCAGAGTTTAATGCACTTTTTAAATAAACCTGGCTGATGTTCAAGAGTAAAATTGTGGCTAGTGCCTTTAATCTCATAAAGCACATTTTATGAGTAAGTTCTGAATGGTTTCTCCTGCAAGAAAAAAATGTCTGGACAAAAAAAAACCATAAGTCTCTAAGGATTTTATTGGAATACAGCTGGCTAGAATTTTTTGAAATTAAATCCCTTGACACAAATGTTGAGCTACAGATATTGTGTAAGAATAACAATTTGTCATAGACAGGTGGAAACAGAGTATTATACTTAGGTTAATTCTTACCCTCCTTTTCTTCCCAAAATAATCCTGGAGAAATTTATACTATTAATACAGAACGTGGATTTCATATACTTCATTAAATTTGAGGGTAACTAGTACTAGAGTGTAGTCAGCAACATTCCACCTGCATAGGCTGAACAGAACAGTGCCGTAAAAGGAAAAACAACAAGGAACTATGCAGTGTAAGAAAGGAAATTAAAATGTCCCAGATCACAAAAATCTCTAGGATGAGTCTTATGAAAGGGCACAGAATCACCTTGAAGAAAAAGACATTTTCATGGCTTCGCAAATCTCTTTGTGGCTTTTGCATTACACATTGGACCTAATTCAGTCTGCAAAACAATGAATCTAGATCAAGACAACAGTGTAGGGAGTGGTTGATTTTTTGTGAGGAGCAGCAAATATTTGTGAGATTGTGTCCATGCCCCCAATACTTGTTAGGTCAAGCATCTATCAACCAGGGGCAAAGATATAATCTAATGCCTGTCGCTCAGGTCCTGCTACGTTGGGGTGCCAGAGATCAGCAATAAAAATCACCTGAGGTCCATTGCTGGGGGAACCTGTAACAAAGATGGTTGCAATTATCATCTCACAAGTAGTCCCAATGTTACATATAGCCCTCAATTTAATTTTAAATCCTTTTCAACAATTGAAGCAGATCTGACCAAAATGATGTTTCTCACCCTGATAGCTTGCCAGGTGAAATGAAAGAAAAAATTACATCAAAAAGACATATTTTTATGCTGCAAACATATGGGATATAAATGAGGTTGGCTAGTTTGTGGTTTAGTGTGATACTTGCCAACCATATTTTAGAACAGCATGTTGGACAAATCCAGAAAACCCACTCCATAGTTAATGGTTTAGACTGTAGTTAATCTGTGTGCCCAGATAATTCAGCAAAACTCTGGCCTAAAATTTTAAACTTTTAGAAAACTTGATTAGGAGCCACCCAGAGTTGGTTATAAGACCGGGGATGGGGGCTATATAAATGTTTTAAATAAAAAGGTAAAAAGAGTTTACTTGATGCACTTTGTATTACCTACCCACCTACTCATCATACTTACACTGTGAATCAGAGTGTTGGCTGATTATGTATGTTTGGTGTTGTCAAACAATCACCAAAATAATAAAATACCAGAAAATGGGTAGGAGGATTTTGGTGCTACCTATTTTATCTTCGGACTTCACCTTTCACTCGCTTCAGCTCTGCCCATCATTGTTCCACAATGCAGCCCTGAACAGATTATTCCTGCAAGAAAGACCTTTCCCTGGAAATAAATAAAATACCCCAACCCTCTGTTATGTGGAGTCTTAAAATTGTGCAATGTACATTCTCTTTGGAAAACTTCCCGAAATCCTACACAGAGAGAATGGTAGGAAAGAAAATTGTTTAGATGTAGTCAGATGGTCGTGAATTTAATAGGACAGCATTTAATTGGATCCATCATACTCTCAGACCTTTTAAAGAGGTCATGTCTCACTGGAGAAGTGAGATAAGAGACAATAAACCAACCTCGGGGTAACATTCCTAAAATTGAAATGTGCAGATGAGCACTCTTATTCAGGACAAATTTATACAATGGAGAACTTTCAAGGAAGTTCTAGTCCCCAACTGTTTTTTGGGAAGACAGATTTTTGAAGTCAACTCACTTCAGCCCTCACACATGCTTTCTGTGCTCTCTTACCATTATGGACTGTGGTGTGCAAGAAGGAATCGTCCACCAGAAGGCAGTATCCTTCAGACCAGCACTGTGGTTCACCACCCACCACCAACTCACAACCAGGTGGCACTTTTAGCCCTAGAAGAAGAATGAAGAAGCTGTGAGAGGGAGGCTTAATGAAGGATGCTTTGTATCCCACCTCCCACCCCACTCCCTCATACAAGAGAGAGAAGAGAAACATGCTGATTTAAAGCCCTAATGATGGGAAAAAAAACTTCCTACGCTGGGAGAAAGAGGGAGATGTCATTTGCAAAACCAAGAATGGGTATCCCATTTTGATATAGAATTTTTATCACCCCATCCAGAATTGTGGCCACAACCTGGGGACCCTCTTCTTGGTTTAGCAGAAAGTTAAAAAGCTGCCTGTTTTGCAAAGGACAGTCATAGCAGGAATATAGAAATTACAGAAGATAATTGTCTACAGAGATTCTCAGTTATCCAGGTCATGGTGTCCCAAAGGTGCTTTTTCCAAAAGGCAACTGGACTTTCTTGGCTTTTTTTCTTTTGAAAACCTTTAGCTTCTCAGCCAAGAAACTTCTTCAGTAAACGAAGAAGCTTCTTGGATGAGAAGCGAAAAGTTTTCAAAGAAAAGAAGCAAGAAAATCCATTTGCCTTTTGGAAAAAGCACCTTTGGGACCACAGAAGATAATTGGAGACCTGGAAAAGAAGATCTGCACAACATAAACATTTTCTGAAAAACTCTGTTCATATCCTCCTGCCTTCATTTGAGGTCAAATGCCTGAGATTTTAATGTGAAATAATGAAAAATTTTAAACTTTTAGAAAACTTTTGATTAGGAGCCACCCAGAGTTGGTTATAAGACCGGGGATGGGGGGCTAAAAATGTTTTAAATAAAAAGATAAAAGTAGTTTACTTGATGCTCCTTGTACTACCTACCCCACCTACCCATCAGACTTGCACTGTGAATCAAAGTGTTGGCCAATGATGCCTGTTTCTCATAGCACCTCCCCTGAAGAGGCATCCTACAAAGAATGCCTCTTCTGAAATGCCACTTTTCACCTGCAGATTTTCTAAAAAATAAGATTTGCTTATGGTTTTTGGAGCAAATTCATCTGAAGCAGTGCTGCAATTCACAACAATTATTCCAATCTGCTTGTTTGGCTGCGAGTAATTATAAATAGCTTAGTTAATAAAATAGAATAATAATGATAAACCAAGCTTATAAACAGCTGTTTAGGGAACAAAAGAGTTCAGGAATTAGGCAGCATGTATTACACTGAAAGGAAATGCTGGCAGTACAGGTTTTCAGATACTGGGGCCCCTTCCCTACCAAGTAAGCGCTGTGATCTGCCCCATTCATTGCTCCTCCAGCGTTCGCTCACCTAGGTGGCACCGTACCCTGGTGTTCGTTGGCCCATAGGTGCCAGGTAGCACAGTTCCAGGCTGCAAGACATTAAAGCAGGCGTTTCCAAAGCAATTGGCGTTGATAAAGGTGCGTAGCGCGCTCAGTGCCCGATATGTCCATGGGCAGCTGCGGCAATTCTGTGCTATGCATTCCCCCTGTCGGTAGAGGTAATAACTGTGCCAGCCAGGGTTGGCATTGACCATCCATCCCCGTGGCATTGGCGCTCCGGGTTCAAAGTCCCTTGCAATGCCCTCAAATTCCCGTAGGATGGCTGGGAAACTGAGTTCAAGAATCTCCACATCGTGACGCTGGGACTCGCGGGGAAAATAGGGGGCCGAAGGCAAGTCGGGGAGGTAGAAAGCGCTGGGCTTCTGGATTGCCATCCGTTCACCTAGCTGATAATGGGCTTGGTCCCGGATACCTTTGTGCAGCCGGTTCATACCTGACCACGAATAGCGCTTGGCGTAATCTCGCAGGCTGCGATATAGGCGCTGATTGATGGCATCACTCCTGAGGGTACGGCGAGGGCATCCTTCGTCGGTTGGCACACCTTGTGGATGAGACACAGGGGCTACCTGCCCTGTCCCTACACGATAGCAGTACCAGATGAACAAGAGGGCTAGAGAACCTAGCACAGCTATGGCTGGCTCTGGTCGAGAGTGCCAAGTAGAGGGGTCAGGGAGGAGCGGGGAGAGAAGACCACGGAGACCCCAATCAGCCATAATACTGGGCATCTTCGGGCAAGGTTATAACATCTTATGCAAATCTGCTGGCCTGCCCAGCCATTCCGAATTGCCCAGGCCAATTCATAGGGTGCCCTTTCAACTCTCGTTTTCTATTTCTTCCTGCTCATTTCATATTTTGCTTGGCTGCTGCATGGATCTGTTCTTTAAACAGATGCCTGGTTTCTGAGCCTTCTGTCAGTCATTTTCACCACTTCTCTCCCCTCCACCATCCCATTCTTCTCTCCCTCTATCGCTGTATCCTCTTCTTCTAAACTGGTTCTCATTCTGCCTTATCAATTCTGTCTATCTCCTCTCATCTGCCTCCATTGCTGTAATTTCCCGTCTGTTCTAACTCCATCCTCACTAGTCACCTTCTCTGCTGGTGTCCTCCATTTATTGCAAGACAAATTATACCTTCCCCAGAAAGATGTGTTTCCCCTCCCCGCCTTCTCCCTACCCTTTTTAAAAATCTCTACCTGTTCATTTGTCCATTTCCCAGTCATTCCATCTTCTAATATTCTTGCCTTCTCTGTCTCTCCCCCAAATGCCTTTATCACTCTCTTCCCTGTGTGATTCTCTTTCTATCTCCTCCTGGCTGAACTCCTCCGTTGCCAATTGTCTACAGTAATTTCTTTTCATGCACATAGACTACCAGAGGCATCCGGAAAAGATTAGAGCTTCCCCTTCCCTTCTCCCCCCCCCTCCTCTAATCTGCCATCCCTCCCTTTGACGTCTTCCTCTCCTTCCTCGTATCAGCACAAGCTGAGTCTTCGCTGCATAAACAGCCATCCCAACCACAGCCCGGAACCCCCTGTATCAGCAGTCTTCAAATGGGCATATGGGCACCCTGAGTGATTGATCTCATCAGTAAGCAATCATTTCTAGGGTTTGGGGGTGGGCGTAGGATTGAATGATGAATTGTTTAGGGCTGCAAAAGGTAAGCTGCCAGCTAGGTCTGCTTTAGACTAGGGCCCCTCCTCCATCTAACTGCAGCATAGGCTCAGCCACGTTGGAGGCAACCCCTGCCTGCAGCGCAGCCATCTTTCCACTCCCCTTCCCCCCTCCATGCATTTCAGGCAGCAGCTGATTGTTTAAGTTGCATTTCTGAAATAAGTCTTTAAGCTGCACACCAATGGTTACTGCTAATTAGAACTTTCCTGTGAACCATCCTTAGCATCTTCCTTAGCAGCTGCTGGTACCTATATCCTAGCAACTGCCTGGCAACCACAGTGCCTCCTTAGCAACCATCCTCCCATAGCAACTTTCATAGTAACCATTGTGAGAGGAGATCAAGTTGAAGCCACCAAAGAGGGGAGGTTCTTTTTTCTGCCGCCCCCCTCCACCCCTGAAGAGCGATCACATCCTCACCCCTACAATCTCTTCATCTATTAAGGTGACCAACCATCCTCCTTTAGGGAGGACAGTCCTCCTGTTTTAAGTTCTGTCCTCCCTCAAAAAGTGTCCTCCTACATGTCCTCCTTTTCGATATTTGAAGACTAATCTGCAGGGCTTTTTTTTTTCTCATAGAACGCTCAGAACAGTGTTCCGGCACTTTTTGATGGAATAGGAATAGGAATTGCTGCTGAGCGCACCAAAACACCCAGCCGGCAAACTTTGCACATGCAAGTTGTCTGCAGCGAAGGTGAATTGGCAGGAACTTTGCACCCCTCCCTGCTACCCAACTACACCATCTCCTAGTTAGTCCCGAAGATACTTGGAGGAGACTAACTTCCATTTAGGGATGGAAAAATCAAAAAAGAGGAAATGCCATTTCAACGATAAATTGAATAAGGAATTTCCATTCATCACATCAAAGAAGGATAACATTGTTTTCTGCAATATTTGCAGCGGAGAATTTTGTATTGCAGTTGGGGGCAGAGCAGCTATTACGAAACACTTGACCACCAAGAAACATAAGCAATCATCAGATGCATCTGCTTCCAGTTGTAAAGTAACAAGTTTTTTAAAAACTTCAAAGTATTCTGAAGATGAAAAACAGTTAGCTGCAATGGAGGGAACATTTGCATTCCATACCATACCATAATTCACAATCAAAGTTTTCGTAGTATGGATTGTACAACTAAATTATTGAAAAAGTTTCATGATGCTAAATTTTCATGCGCCAGGACAAAATGTGAGGCTATTATTAAATCAGTATTTAAAAATTACTGTGACAAAATACTTACAGAAGACTTGGAAACTGCAGCATTTGTAATGGTTTTATCTGATGCATCCAATCATAATGAAACTAAATTGTATCCAATACTAGTAAGATATTTTAATGTTACCAAGGGCATTCAAGTAAAAATTTTAAATTTAGAATCCATTGAGGGCAAAACTACTGAAATTTTGTCAAACCATCTATAGAGAGTAATAAATGAAAACAATTTGAAATCCAAAATTGTTGCACTAACAGCTGATAGTACAAACACAAATTTTGGTGGGCGAAGACGCAAAGGGGTGAATAATGTGTATGTAAAATTACAAGATTTACTCCAAAAGAAAATACTAGGAATAGGTTGTAATGCACATATTTTGTCAAATGCAATCAACACGGCGTCATGTGCCATGCCAATTGATGTAGAAGTAATAACTACAATTTATTTGTATTTTAGTTGTTTTACCGTTCGTGTGGCTACTTTAAAACAATTTTGTGAAGAAGCGAATGTTCAATACAAAAATCTTTTAGGATATTCAAAAGTTAGATGGCTTGCTCTAACACCTGCTATAGAGCGTGTTCTACAATTATTTGAGCCTCTCCGTTCATATTTTTTAAGTTTAGACAAATGTCCTAAAATCCTGGAATCGTTTTTCAATAATGAAATATCTGAGATATTAATGTATTTTGTACATAATCAAACATCTATTTTTCACAAAACGATTCAAAAGATTGAAGGTGAACACATTTCAGTTACAGAAGTTAGTCTTATTTTGAATGACTTTATCCTTTAATATAAAACTCGATTTGAAGAAAAATTTCTTCCTTTAGTTACAAAAAGAAAATTGTCAGACTTGGAGGAATCAAATCCGGGCATAATGGAAACGTTTATCAAAGAAGTGCAGAATTTTTACCAAACATGTTTTCAATATATCGAAGAATGGTCTGAAACAAACATCAGAGGAAATAACAGTTTTCAATGGTGTTTTTTGACTTCATCGCAAGTATATTGGACAGATATTGAATCTTGTGTTGAGTTTTTATCTAAAGAAATGCCAGACATTAAAATAGATGACAATTGTCTCTTTGAAGAAATTAGAAGACTGAATGTATTTTTAAATTCTGAAAAATTACAATGGGAAAATAAACACGTTGAAATTTATAAAAGATGGGTGGAAATATTCAGCCATTTCAAAAATGAACATATTCCATGTGAAAATTTATTCTTGTTCAATTTACGTTGTGCTACCCTGGAACTAATGCAGCAGTTGAAAGGGTTTTTTCAATTGCTAATGATTTTTGGAAAAGTGAGAAATCAAGATTGAATGTTGATACTCTAGTTGCAGCACTTGCCGTAAAATTCAATATGAAGGATATTTCTTGTTCAGATATTTCCAATATATTGTTAGAAGATGATACATTGACAAAAAATATTCATTCAATGGAAAAGTACTCATTTAAATAATAATTAATAGGCATGTAAGCAATATGATGTTATTGTTACAAATGTTTTTATTATGCATTTATCATATTATAGTGTATTCTGTATTATTGATGCAATGAATAAAATGTTTCTTTTATTTATGATATTTTTTTCTTCAATTTATTTGTGTCCTCCTTTTCATTGTAAAAAAGTTGGTCACCTTACATCTATCTCTCCCTAATTATTTCAAGAATGCATTTTTCATCTTGATTGTGTGCCTGGCTTCTGAAGCCCCAAACAAAAAGGCCCAGGATGGGAGGGGTAAAGGTGGTCATGTTGGTGATGGTAGACTTTTTATAGGAGAGTTATAATTGGGAGGCAAAACCTTGGAGTTGTGAGGGATGAAGGAACCCAGATGGGAAGTGGGAAGTTGGAGGATGGAAAAAGTCACAAACAATGTTGGTGCAGAGAGAGGAAGAAAGAACAGCAATTTTAAGATGGATTTTGTAGAAGGGAAAATAAAAGAATCTGGCACAATACGGGAACATTTTAATAATAAACACAACATTTCTGTGCAATGCTAAATATTGCCTTAAAATTGCTGGGGCCTGTGGTTTGCAAATATCTACAATAAACTAGAAGTGTATGAAAGTTCACAAAAATAAAAAACAAGCCATCAAACCCAAACCCACACTGAGAAATGCATAAGCTCAAATGGAGTCAGAGATTTTGCCTAGAATGATGCCTGCCTTGAATTTCCCAAAAATGACAACATAAATATTTGCTAGTTTCTTGCTGAACCTCTTTTGGAAAAAAATCTATAGGCAATCTAAGGAGCTTGTCGTGTTTTACTTTTCTCATCTGCTTCTTTACAAGGAATGACCAAAATATTATTGGTTATTTTTGTAACAAAATGCATAACTTATTTTCAGAATTTTTGTGGGAGGTGAGGTTACAAATCATGAAATAAGATTTGCAACCTCACTAATAAAGTTTGCATCTGTTTTCCTCCTCAGAGAGTTTATTTTCTGTAAGAGAATAGTCCTTGAACAATTTCCCTTTATTATCTAGAAAAGGAGATTTATTTATATATTAGCTTGGCAAATCAGGAAGCTGTATTTTTTATAGGAACGGACTGTTACATACATTATGTTCCTCATTTTTTTTAAAAAAAGTAATGTAATTTATTTTCCATACTGCGCTTTCAGCCTATACTTATGGGCATCTGCTAGGATGGGGGTGTAGATTTTTATTTCCCCTTCTCTCTAATATTCAGAATAATGTGTAGATCCCATCCAAATTGCATCTGCAAAAAGACATTGCATTTCATTGTCAAGGACAGAAGGGGAGGGGGATAGAGTTGCTTTGCCAAACCACTGAAGGTTTTACATTTTTTTAAAAAAGAACCATTCAAGATATCCTTCTATTCTTATTCAAGTTTTTTCCTAGTTTGGTACAAGAATCTATTGCAAGAAAGGAACAGAGAAGAGAAACTACATGGCAATGGCAATATATCTATAGGTGACTTTCCAGACGGGTATGTAGGTGGCAGAGAAAGAAGGATCCAATGCCTTTTCTTACGCAAAGAAGTTCATTTTGGGCTCCCCTGTTTCTCCATTCAATGAGAGAAAAAGAGGGGTTCTGGGTTAAAGAGGCCTGACATCATGCCTCCTCTCAAAAATAATTTCACCGAAAGGAAGCAGTCCATTGCATTTCTCTTTCTATAAGCGAAAAGGGAAGAGGGGGTCCAGATAACACAGTTAATTATGCAGCAAGCAGGAGCAGACTGCAGAAAAGGCACATTTCCAAAACACAAATAGAAAAAGCCTAGGTTGCTTTGGAAAGGCAAAAGAGAAAAATCCTACAGAACTAGCCCTTGCAAAGAAGCTACTGCATTTTCATTTGCTAAGCAGACTCCTAGCTCCACGGCTCCCTTGCCTGGCAGGAGAAGGAAATAGCCAGACTAGGTATTCTGCAGGTCTGAAGAAATCCAAAATGCGCTGTTTGGAAAAAGCAGGGCCCAACATGCCTCTTCTGCTGCTGCTGCTTTGCTCCCTGTCTCTTCTACAAGGTAAGCAGGAAGCTTTTTAGCACAAGAGCTGGGGAGGGGGCAGCCGGCAACCCAAACGGAAGGGGCTTATTTCAATTTAACCATCTTTTGTATTAAAGAAAAGGGGGGGGGTGAAAATCCATCTTCATCACCACCAGCCCTCCCCTTTCCCAGTGCAAATGGCGGGTGGGCATGTTGTAAAGATGGTGTTGTAGGCAAGGGAAGCCTGTTTGAAAATACCCCTTTACATGGAGCAAAATATATATATATGAATTTTTATTTCATTGCTTGGGGATGCACACATTTTTAAACAGCTATGGGGAAATGATGGTTGCAAGAGGATAAAAGAAAGGAATCGGTATTTGATGGTCTGTGATATCTTCTAAGGTGGAAAATGTGGAGAAGGGAAAGAGGGGGGTTGTTCTCTGGGTTGTAGTAAGAAGCAGAATGTAGAAATCTGATGAGGAGCATGATCAATAGCAAGGAGGATGTAATTTAAGGTGCTCTTTGGAAAATAGAGAGGAATTCTATTTAAATAGCTGTAAAATCTGCTAGAGAGACATCTGGAATCATCTTCACTTTACCCTATCCAATACCTTTAAGGAATTATAAAGGTTGGCAGTGATTTTAAGGGAAGTTATCATTTATAAAGGGAGGGTTGTCAGGTTGTTGAAGTAGATTGCAAGTGAAGCAGAAATTTGAGGCTGACCCTTGATAGGAAGTTACAGATATGACTGAAGATTTGATAGGTTTGAAAGCTGACCTGAATTTTTGAGCACTGGGGTTCAAGAAATGGAGTGGGATGAGATGTGAATAAATCGAACTAGGCAAAGAACAATGTTCCCCCACTGAGGGAGAAAAAAAATCCCTGGGGTTTTGCATGTAATGCCGCCAAGAAAAACAAATGCAATATTTATGCACTGCTAAACCAAAAAAGCAGAGTCCAGGTCAAAATGAGGGTGCTCCAATAAAGGACCACTCAGAAGGATAGCAAGCATAATGGCAAAGACTAAAGAGCTGGGGGGGGGGGCATTATGAAACCATGCAAAAGGGCAAGCTGATAGGCAACACATTTCCTGAACAGGAGGTTGGCACTCATGCAGCTCTGCAAATTCAGTGAAAGATAGGTTCAAATTTGCTGGATAGGTTAGGGTAAACACTGATGCAACAGGGAGTCACCCTGTCAAAGGCCATTCAGAAGGATGGTGGTAGGGAAGAAGGTCTCAGGAGCCAGAGTTTTGTGGGGCACAAGGGTGGAAGGTGGAGGAGGGGGAGGAGGAGGAGGAGGAGGAGGAGGAAGCAGCTAGGCCTAGGAAACCAAGAAGTAGGGATAGGGGTGTCATTCTTGAGGCAGGAAGATGCATAGATTTTCCACTTAGCTGTGAGGACACAAGTTTTTTTCCCCTGGATTTCAGTTAAGAGTGTATTCTTCTCCTCCTCTACCCCCACCCCCATCACCATCATCCTTGTTGACTTGGGATGGGAGAGGTTGTGATACAGCACCCAGACGGTGCTGAACGTGGGAAATGAAATCCCAGCAAGATGTCATCTCACAGAACTTTCTATTAGAAGCTTTGCCCTCTCCAGAGGCATCACCACTGGATTTTGACCAGTTGAGCAAACAAAGGCGGGGAAACCCCTTTACCTCAGGACCAGCAAGTCAGGCCTTTCCACTCCTCAGAGCACCAGCCATTTGACTGAGGGAATAGCAAATGCACTGTGCACCCAAGCCTGTGAGGCAGCTGGCTTTCTTAGCCTCTTCCAGTCGGCTGTTGCCTTTCCATCAGTAGCCTGCCTCCTAGCCATAGGCTTTTGCTAAGCTCCTTGTTCCCTTCTATTTATTCAGCATGAAGCAAAGTTTAATGTATAAATATGAAGCTAAATGACGCAGCTTTCTGCAGCAAAAGAGAAGGGAGGCAGCATTCACAAGATCACTTTTACACATGTAGGTCTCCAGTGGGTATCTGAGCTACCCGATTTACCCTCAAGACATCATAGCTACAAATTATTTGCCTCTTTTCACAAGGGAGCTATCCAGTTTGCTGAGAAGACCACATAATTTAGACAAATCATTCCACCTTAATTCACTTTAATCACCAGTTCTGTTAGATTGCCTGAGTCTTAACAAACTTTCTGCTTTGTACTCTTTCACCATCTAATTGCTTATTTAGCTGGCATGGATAAAGAGGAATTTCTCTCTCAATAATAAGTTAGCAAATGAATTTGTCTTTTTTATGATTGTGGAACAGCTCAAGTTACTTTTTGAGGACAACATACAGATCACTTTGGATTATGAGGATATATCCACTATTTTACATTTTACATTTTTTATTATCCCCAACTATGATTGTCAATAAAAATGTGATTAAACTGAAGTTCAAAGTATTGTACTCTGGGGAGTCATCACTTTTAAACTACATTTAAGTTTGTAACTGTTACTGTTTATTTCAATTAATTTGGCCAAAGAAACATAGAAAATAAATTGGGGTGATGATGGTGAAGGTATATGCCACATTTTTTAAGGAGCTACTATCACATGTTTAGGATTTGGCCTTAGAGAATTTAAGTTCATAGAATCATGTTTCTGATTCTTATTTCTATGTCAACTATTTGCCTGGGAAAACAGATTATATCTATTTGGAAAAAGAAAAACGTATGTGGCCCAATTCCCCTATTGTAACAGATGGAGTGCTCTCAATGCAGTTTATAAACTCTATCTTGAAAGAACCCTGCCCTCTAAAACCTTTCCCAATGTTAGCCATTTTAAGAAGTGTGGACTTCAATTCCCAGAATACCTCAGCCAGCGTTGGGGGTAATCTAAAATAACAGCTGTAAAATAACCGTGGAAGCGTTCATAGCGCAAAAGAGAAGGCCTGAATGTGGTTAGAAGAACTAGCATAGTCAGTGATCAGTATACAAACATTGCATAGTTTACCTGTTGTGTCCTGAGCCTGCAAAGGCAGGCTCGGGACATTGCAACGGTCCCAGGCAGTTGCAAGCTGCCCGGGACCAGACAGGCTGGCGCTGGCTTCGCACGCATGCGCGAGGCGCGGAGCGTGCCAAATGTTGCTATTCGGTCCGGGGAAGCGTTCTTAAGAGAGGCAGAGAGGCCTGCGTGCCTCAGAGCTGTAACGGAGCTGAAGAAACAACAATAAAGGCTTCTTGACACTACGAGATGCTCTGTGATTATTCGCCGTTAAGCTGAGGACTCAACACTGGCGATGAAGGTGGGATGCCTTACAATCAATTAAAGAGAATTGTAAGCTTACCCAGGAGTCCTGAGAGCAGCTAGGAAGACGGCATTAAATTCAGCACCTGCCTGCCAATACAACGTCGTTGGGGGTAAGCTGGCTGATAGACCCTTTCCTTACAAAAGAGAAGAATGGTGAAGATAGGAAGGCTCTCTGAATTTGATGTCACGCACCCAGAAAGATGGGAGTCATATGTGGCCAGAGTAGAAAACTACTTGAAAGTAAACCAAGTAAGAGAAGATGACTTAAAGGCCGCTACTTTGCTCTGTGTTTGTGGTCAAGATGCATTTGAAATTGCTGGAAATTTAGCAGCCCCTGCGCCTCTTGAATCTGTAACCTACAAAGATTTAAAAAAATTACTAAAAGAACATTTTCAGCCCAAGTTGTCTGTTATTGCATGGAGGCATACTTTTGAACAGAGGGATCAATGAGCTGGTGAATCAGCTAAAGAATACATTGCAGCTTTGAGAAGAGCAGCTAAGCCTTGTGAGTTTAAAGACTTAGAAGAAAGGTTGAGAGATTTGCTCTAGCAGTGGGTTCCAGGCCAAGCTTAGGCCATCCAATTTAGTTCTAACAGACTTTCAAAACTCCAAAGTGTGTGTTAAGGGGGAGGCCACCCTTAATGTACAATACAAGGATTTTGAAGGTCCATTAGATGTATTGGTAGTTGGGGGTGAGCGCACGAGTCTCATAGGACTCGATTGGTTTGAGGCCCTGGAAATACAAGTTACAGGGCTTAACAGTTTGCAAACAGTAGGTCTACAAGAAGTCTGCAAAGAATTTGCAGATGTTTTCAGCCCGCAGCTGGGTACATACAAAGGGCCCCCAGTTTCCTTAAAGTTGGACCCCACTGTCACTCCTATCAGAGTAAAAGCAAGGCGAGTACCTTTTGCTTTAAAAGGAAAAATTGATGCTGAATTGGACAAATTGATTCAGCAAGGAGTCTTAGAACCTGTTGACTCAAGTCCTTGGGAAACTCCCATAGTCACGCCTCTTAAGGCTAATGGAGACATTCACATCTGTGCAGATTACAAATGCACTCTAAACAAGGCATTGCAACAACATGCATATCCTGTACCTGTAGTCAGCCATATTCTGGCCTCCCTCAAGGGGGTGTGTGTTTTTGCTAAGCTAGATTTAGCACAGGCTTATCAACAGTTACCTGTTGATGAAGCTGCTGCTGTAGCACAAACCATTGTAACACACGGGGGGGCATTTAAAGTCAAAAGACTACAATTTGGAGTAAATGTGGCTCCTGGAATTTTCCAAAGCGTAATGGAAAATACCTTGAGGGGTATACCAAGGGTTTGCCCCTACTTTGATGATGTCTTAATTGCTGGAGATTCCACTGAAAACTTAGCTGAGAGGTTGAGGGCTGTCCTGCTGCGGTTCCGGAAAACAGGCCTCAAACTTAAAAAAGGCAAATGTAAAATTGGGGTGCCTTCTACAGATTTTCTGGGATTCAATATTGATGCCACTGGCATTCATCCTGCTGAGTCTAAATTAAAGGCTATTATGCAAGCTCCTAGGCCTAAGTCCAAAGCTGAACTACAAGCTTTTCTGGGCCTCTTGAATTTCTATAATGCTTTCATTCCTAACAAAGCTAATGTAGCTGAACCACTTCATAGGCTTCTGGATAAACAGGCAGTGTGGCAGTGGTCACAAGCACATGAAGCAAGCTTCAATGAGGTTAAGGCCTTACTCACATCCAATAATGTGCTTGCACATTTTAATGAAACTCTTCCTGTGTGCATCGCTTGTGATGCCTCCCCTTATGGGGTGGGAGCAGTACTTAGCCACCTTAGACCTGATGGAACTCAGGTTCCTGTTGCGTATTACTCCAGAACCTTGTCTTCTGCTGAGCGAAACTACGCCCAGATAGACAGGCCTTAGCTGTTGTTGCTGGAATTAAAAAATTCCATGATTTTTTATATGGCAGGCATTTCACGGTCTACACTGACCATAAGCCTTTGTTGGGGTTGTTTACCACAAACAAACAAACCCCCCATATCATCTCCCCTAGGATGCTGAGATGGTCCATCTTCCTGTCAGCCTATGACTTTTCCTTAGTTCACAAACCTGGCAAAGAAATGGGCCATGCTGATGGCCTCAGTAGATTACCCTTACAGGTAGTGGAGGCTGATCCTGCCCCTGCCATCAACATCCTTTCCATTCAGGCGTTGCCTGAGTCACCTTTAAATGCCAGGGATGTGGCTGCTGAATCAGCCACAGATCTCACACTCTCTCATGTCTTATCCTGGGTTTTGTCTGGATGGCCAGAGAGTTGTCCAGGTACTGAGTTTCAGAGCTTCTGACTTAAGAGACATGAGTTATCCACTTTTCAGGGTTGTCTGCTGTGGGGCAGCAGAGTTGTTATTCCTACCTCAATGAGGTCTAGGGTCTTAGGTTCCCTTCATGAGGGCCATCCTGGCATTGTAAGAATGAAGGCGCTTGTGCGCAACCATTTGTGGTGGCCTGGGTTAGACAAGGAAATTGAGGCTAAGGTGCACGCATGCCACCTTTGTCAGCGCTCATGCCCAGAAATGCCCCAGGCTCCTGTGCATAGATGGGAGGACACACAGTCACCTTGGTCTAGGGTGCATATCGATTACGCTGGGCCCTTTCAGGGTCAATTCTTCTTGGTCCTGGTTGATAGCTATTCAAAATGGCTTCAGGTTGTACCTGTCTCTTCAACCACCACTGCCAAGACCATTCAAGTACTGAGGGGGATTTTTGCTTCACATGGGCTTCCAGATGTGTTGGTGTCTGACAATGGCCCTCAATTCACCTCTTCCAAATTCCAAGTTTTCTTACAGGCCAACATGATTCGTCATGCCACCTCTGCACCTTTCCACTCTTCCACCAACGGTATGGCTGAACGGATGGTCCGCATCACCAAGGATGCTTTAAAGAAACTGACCTATGGAGACTGGCACCACAGGTTGGCAGACTTTCTTCTTGCGTACCGCACCACACCTTCAACTTCTACTGGGAAAAGCCCAGCTGAACTTCGCTGGGGGCGCAAACTGACTACTAAACTTGACCGGTTGCACCCGGACAGACTGCCTCCTAAGGCTACACAACCCAGGGCATCGAGGTATCTGCAAGTGGGTGCCCCGGTATGGACCCGTAATTATGGGCCAGGCCACTTGTGGGTTCCTGCTGTAGTATGCAAGGTTACTGGTCCCTTGTCGTATGAGGTCTCGTTGGATGACGGTCGTGTCCTTCGGCGGCATATCGACCAGCTGCGTACAAGACTGGACTTACCCTCAGAAACTCCTGGGCCTTTTCCAGGGGGGGAGGGGGACCTCCATGGGCAAAGGGATGGGTGTTGGCAGCAGCCGGGCCCCAACAGAGAGGCCACAGATGGCCTATTCCAAGATTCCGCAAGTGTTCCAAACAGGAATCCATGGGAACTAGGAAGCACACAGGCACCAGTGCCTACTCCAGCCAGGGAGTCACCCAGGAGGCATACTCATCATTCACCCATACCATTCAGCACTCCAGTCAGGGAGAATAACCAGGAGCATCCTAATAACTCAAACATTGCAAGAGAGCTGGCACAAAACCAGTCTAGTTGGCCCAGTACTGCTACTGTTTCCAGAAGGAGGTATTCACACAGGGAGGTGGCCGGAGAGGCACATCCCAATTCTGACACCTCCGGCACAGATGGGGGGGCAACTGAGTTTTGGAGAAATACTGAAACCCCAGACAGTCCCATTACGGGACTGGGGAGCGAAGGAATGCAGCCCCTTGATAGGTCCAGTGCGGGCCTGGGAGGCACTACAGAGTTGCCTAACAGTGGCAGTTTTATAGAGGGGCCAGAGAGCCTGCAACTAGGCAGGTCAGCCAGGTTATTGGGAGAACAAAGTCCTGGTCTGACGAGCCCGGTGGGCAAGCAAGCAGACCAGGCAACGGGGCACGGCCCATGGGGACCACCAGGGTCTGAAAGAGGGGGCAAATTCATGTCATCCTCTGGGCAAAATGGAATTGGGGATTCTCAGGGTCTAAGGAGGTACCTTGAGGACTTTGTAACTCTGCTGGCAAAGCAGAAACAGTGAGAGGGTGTCTGCTGTTGGGAGCAATGGATATATGGGCATTGGGTATTAATGCCCAGAACAATAGCCCAGTACCATTGGAGCCTGGGTTGGCACACCACGCTCGTGTTGAGGTCGCATGTAACTATTCATGTAGTTTATTAGTCTTAGCCGGGGGGGAAGGGGTGTTGTGTCCTGAGCCTGCAAAGGCAGGCTCGGGACGTTGCAACGGGTAGCCCGGGACCAGACAGGCTGGCGCCGGCTTCACGCACATGCACGAGGCGCGGAGCGCGCCAAATGTTGCTATTTGGTCTGGGGAAGCGTTCTTAAGAGAGGCAGAGAGGCCTGCGTGCCTCAGAGCTGTAACGGAGCTGAAGAAACAACAATAAAGGCTTCTTGACACTACGAGATGCTCTGTGATTATTCGCCGTTAAGCTGAGGACTCAACATTACCTATGTAATTTCATCTTAAGAAATTATACAACATAAACCAAGAATGCCCAGAAGACGCTTAGCTGCTGCTGAAAGACCTGGCAAGACCACAAACAGCATTATAAAGTAGTCCTTAACTTATGACCACAATTGGAGCTTTTGTTACAAGCAAAGCAGTTGTTAAGTGAGTCATGCCCAGTTTTATGACCTAACAACTGTGATTGTTAAGCAAATCACCAAGTTGTTAAGTGAGCCACATAGCCATTAAATGAGTTTGGCTTCCCCGTTAACTTTGCTTCTCAGAAGCCAGTTGGGAAGATCACAAATGGTGATCGTATGACCACAGGACGTATAACCTTTGTAAATACATGTTGGTTGCCAAGTGCCCAAATTCATGATCCTGTGATCACAGGGATGCTGTGGTGGTCATAAGTGAGAGCACCAGTCATCACTTTTTTCAGCTCTGTCACAATTTTGAACGGTCGCTAAATGAATGATAAGTCAAGATTATAAATGGCTAGGCTCAACCATAGGATGGTGGCAACTCTTTTGTTGAAGGCTCCTCTTTTTTCCATCAATGTGCTGCCAAAGGAAGAGGAACCAAGGGGCTGGTGGACAGAGAAGAGCATTCGGTGTACAGGCAGTCCTTGATTTACAACCATTCGTTTAGTGACTGTTCAAAGTTACAGCGGAACTGAAAAAAATGCTTTAAGACATTTTTTCACATTTACAACGATTGCAGCATCCCCATGGTCATGTGATCAAAATTTGGACGCTTGGCAACTGCATGTATTTATGACGGTTGCAGTGCCCCAGGGTCATGTGGTCAACTTGTGCAACCTTTGGACAAGCAAACTCAATGGGGAAACCAGATTTATTTAGCAACTGTGTTATTAATTTAATAACTGGAGTGATTCACTTAATAACTGTGTCAAGAAAGGTCATAAATGGGGTGAAATTCACTTAACAACTGTCTTGCTTAGCAACGGAAATTTTCGGCTCAATTGTGGTTGTAAGTTGAGGGTTAACTGAAGTTGTGCAGGATTGGACCAATGTGTAAGGAAGGCAGACCAAGATTATAGGCCTGGATGGACATTAGGTTGTAAAGCATAAATAAACAACTAAGATGTAGGCCTGTCTGTTGCTATAGAAACTCCTTAAGTGATTTGTACCTCTCTCTCTCTCTCTCTCTCTCTCTGTATGTGTGTGTAATCAACCTATCTCACAAAGCTGGTTGTTGTGCTGTCATATCTGGGCCACAAAAACCTACAACATGGGTGTCCAATCTTTTGTCTTGCCTGGATTGCATTGAATGAAGAGTTGCCTTGGGCTGCATATATAATATACATAGCATAGTTAATGTATATAAATCACATAAAAATATATAAAGTTTATGATATTTGGGAGCTGCATTAGTAGATGTTCAGGGCTAAATGAGGTCCACAGACTGTGGGTGGGACCCGCCTGACCTAGAAGGTCATATGTTCTTAGCTTTTTGTAGCTCTTTGCTGCCATCTGTGGCTGTCTGGGATTTTGCAGCCCAGAAAAGCTGGTCCCAGGAAAAATGCTGGGAAACAGTGCTATGCATGCTGGTCTGGGAGGGAAAGTGCAACCTTGCTAAATTTAGCAAATTTACAATTTGTAGCGCATTTTCTTCTCTGTGGACTTATGAGACCAATGTGAGAAGAACATGGAGGACAGGCCAATATTAACCCTTTGTCTCCTGCAGGCCTGCCTCTCTGGGAAAATGAGGATGCCACCCCTTCCCCGCTGTTGGAGGCCCTCTCATCAGAGGCCATGGAGGGACCCAAGGAGGAGGAAATGGGGGTCTCAGCAGAGGTGCGGGGGTCCCCGCCCCCCAGTCCCAAAGGCCTCTCTGAATTGCTGCAGGGGACACTGCTGAGAAAGGAGTTTTCTGGGGGAGCGTTGGTGGAAGAGCCAATTCCTGGTGAGAAAAAGCAAAGAATTTGGGGAAGGGGAAGGTTTCTGTCTGGGATGGGACTATTTGTAGAGGAGAGGGTGGCTCGGGTTGAAGAGAAATGGAGGGGCAGGGGTGATTCTTGGAGGGGGATTGTGGGCCTATTGCTCTTTTTCTTTACGATTATATGTTGCACGAGTTGTCCTCTGCTCCTTCATCTCAACTTGTTGAGGCCCCTCAAGGCATTGCACTTTTAAAAAGGGGTTAATGGATAGTTCTATACAGTGCTTTTTTTGTAAAAAAAAAAAAAAAAAAAAGGGTGCCGGAACTCACACACATCATACAACCCATCTTGCCTACCCTACAAGGTTCCATCCAAAAAAGGTGCCGGAACGCCGTTCTGGGCGTTCTGTGACAAAAAAAGCCCTGGTTCTATAATTGCACATTGATTTTTCTGCCAGAAAAACAGTTTCGTGGCAGAGAGGACATTTTTTGGGGGGAGGGAGGGTATGAGAGGGTTGCAGTGTTTTTACCTCCTCTGTTCTGACTTCCCTGCACCCCTTCTTTTTAACTGTCTCCTCCTTGGCCCTAGGAGGACAATCTTCTACTTTGCCCCCATTCCATCCGCCCATCCAGCATCTAGATGGTGGGATGGTCCTTGAGACCTCCGAGGCCACAGCCACCAGCCCCTCCCCATTGACCACCGCTGCCCTTCCCACTGGCTTCCTACTCACCACCCCTCCAGATTCAACAGCGGCCGTTCCACCCTGGTTGCCCCCTCCACCGGATGAGATGGGTTCTGCCAACCGCCCCATCTTGGCCACCACCACAGCTTTCATCCCTGAAGGTGAGGAAGAGACAACCACCACCCTGATTACTACAACTATCACGACAGTTCACACCCCTGGTAAGTGATATGAGTGAGATGCAAAGATTTCAGAAGTGGGCAGAAAGACAACTTCATCCTGATGCTCTCCCATCCCTTGCCCCAGCACCTGCCCACCCAGCAGTTTGAAAGCATGCAAATGCGAGTAGATAAAAAGGTACCACTTCAGTGGGAAGGTAACAGCATTCCATGCACCACGGTATATAGTCATATTGGCCACATGACCACCGAAGTGTCTTTAGACCAGCGGTCCCCAACCTGTGGACCACGGCTCACTACCAGCCTATTGGCCAGCAAGCCACGTGAGTGGCTGGCTGATGTGTGTATGTCTGCATGTGTGCGCACAGCACCACTCGTGTGAGCATCACTGTTGCAGTAATTCGCGGTTGCGGTAATTCACGGCCCCACTTGTGTGAACGTCGCCGCAAACATCACGGGTATTTGTGGCCCCACTTGCACAAGCAATGGGTGTTGGTGTGCATGCACATGCTTATGCATGCATTCACCTGCCCCAAACCATCCCTTCTTTCCCCCCTCCCCCCCAGCTAGGGCCGCCAACCACGAAAAGTTGGGGAACTCTGCTTTTTTAGACAACACTGCCCCCCCCAGCTAAGAAATGGAGATGAGCACCGCCCTCTAGAGTTGGAGATGGCTGGGCAGCGGAAACTATTATTTTTACCTTTATCATTCCCCAGCCAAAAAGCCTGGATGACCCATAATGAGTCACCAAATAGTGGTAGTCTGAACATGTTTGAAAAATATGGACCATCCTGGACTAAACTGACTTCACTCTTCTTTGTCTCCTTTCCTGCCTCCCTCCCCAAGTGCTTTGCAACAACAACATCACCGACATTGAAGGCTATGTTGAATCTCCCGATTACGCTGGTACTACCTTTTATGGAGGTCTGGATTGTACTTACACCATTTCAGTGTATGTGGGCTACGGCATAGAAGTACAGGTGAGAGGGGATGAATTGGTCGACACCGAAGAAGTTAAAAGTATGTCTGAAGTTGGGATTGATCATTCTTTTTCAAAAGTGTTTAGAAATAGACAAATGATCAGCGATAGCTGACCATGTTACAGGTAATCCTTGACTTACAACCATTTGTTTGGTGACCGTTCAAAGTTACAATGGCAGTGAAAAAAGTGACTTAGATCTGGTCCTTGCACTTATGACCATTGCAGCATCCCCATGGTCACATGACCAAAATTTGGGTGCTTGGCAACCAGCAGGTATTTACAACTATTGCAGTGTCCTGGGGTCATGTGATCACCATTTGCAAGCTTCCCAGCTGACCTCTGACAAGCAGAGTCAATGGGGAAGCTAGATTTGCTTAACAGCCACATGATCCACTTAAGAACTGCCATGGTTTGCTTAAAAACCATAGCAAAAAGGTCATAAAATTGGGTGCGGCTTGCTTAGCAACAGAAATTCTGGACCTAACTGTGGTTGTAAGTCAAGGACTATCTGTAGGGTTTAGTGGCATTTGGCATGCTTTGAAAACAGGAGCACAGCACCTCCCTGCTGTTTGGAAAAGCTGTCTGTTTCAGGAATCTTTGCCAGGCTATAAACAAAGATGCTGCTGCTTTAAGAGTTGCATTCATTTAGTGAATGGATTCTTTAAAAGCAGCATCCTCTTTTTTTTCCCCTCAGGCTTGCACTGAAGGCTGGAAAAAAAACCAAGCTGTTTTAAGAAACACCAAAGTGATATTATAGTGATAAGATAACCTTTATTGTCATTTTTTTACTATAGCACACTGGCCCAGATTAAAAATGAAATTCTGTTGCCTGCTGTCAAAAGAAAGTATATATCTACCCATACACATACATAGTTGTACAAGAATCAAAGGACTTTGGAAACATTTCTGAAGCATGTCCAACCCTGTCCATTAGATCAGTGATTCTCAACCTTTCTAATGCCGTGACCCCATAATACAGTTCCCCATGTTGTGGTGACCCCCAAGTGGGTGTGGCCACCAATAAGAGGGAGTAGGACAGCTAGGGAAAAGGGAAAAAAATGGCGGACAGCATGGTTTGGTGACCCCCGTGAAATGGTCATTCGACCCCAAATGGGGTCCCGACCCACAGGTTGAGAACCACTGCATTAGATGAATATTTGGTTCAAGTCCTGTTTTGGAGATGGGCTTCCACTTGCCTCCTCCATTCCCCATAGCTTCCTGATAATATTTGCTCTTAATTTTAGATTCTTGAACAATATTAAAAATATGTGAAGCATAAGCAAGTGTGTCCATCCTCTTATTCTTCTCCCTTCCTTTGTCAACTTCCATGACTTCCAGGTGCAGACTCTGAACTTGTCCAAGGAGGATTCACTGACCGTGGAAGGACTGGGAGGGGAGAAGCCTGTTGTCTTGGCCAATGAGTCATTGATGGTTGAGGGGCAAGTGATCCGTAGCCCAACCAATCAGGTCCTGATTCATTTCCAGAGCTACCACACCACCACCCCCGGTGTCTTCAGATTCCACTACCAGGGTAAGGCACGACTACCTCCTCATTTCACCTTCCTTTAAATGACCTTTCCCTACTTAGTCTTCCTCAAAGAGTTGGGATTCCAACTCAAAACCTTCCAGGCTGATTATGGTTGCCTAGACTGCACATTATGGGAAGCATATCTCAAAGGTGCTTTTTCAAGAGGAAACTGGACTTTCTTTGTTTTTCCTTGAAGATGTTTCACTTCTGTTGAGTCCTCGAGTCAGCGGCGAAAGAAGGGCACACATTCTGCTAATTCCAACAGCCTTTTATTCACAGCAGCTCTCTCCGACACAACTCAGAGGCTCGCAGGCCTCTCTGTCTCCTTTAATAGAATCCCCGGGCAAAAAGATAACAATCTGGCGCGCTTCCGTGCCTCGCGCATGTGCGCGAGGCCGGCGCCACTCAGTCTGGTCCCGGGCAGCTTGCAGCAGCCCAGGACCATTGCAACGTCCCGAGCCTGCCTTTGCAGGCTCAGGACACAACACCCCTCCCCCCCGGATGAAACTTATTAAACTATATGGGTAGATATACGCGACCTCAACACGAGCGTGGTGTGCTATCCACTGGCACCTGCACATCTGTTGCAGCTACTTACTAGCCACACTATAGTATGGTACCAGGCTATTGTTTTGGAATTAAGTGCCCAACACCCTCACTTTCAAGTTCCCCCAACAGCAGGCACCCTCTTCACCTCCCTTGCTTTGACAGCAAAGTTACAAAATCTTCAAGGTATTTGGGAGATCTTTTTTCTCTCTGTGACCTCCTCAGATTTTGGGAACTCCCTAAATCATCCTGTGCAGAGATTGTAGTGGAGTTGCCCCCTCTTTTAAACCCTGGTGGTCCCCGTGAACTGTGTCCTGTTGCCTGGTCTGCTTGCTTGCCCACCGGGCTCGTCAGACCAGGACTTTGCTCCCCACTGTACCTGGTTGACCTGCCTAACTGCAGGCTCTCGGACCCCGCTATGTGCCCGCCAGTATTTGGCATTTCTGTGGTACTTTCCAAGTCCACAATGGACCTATCAAGGGAACGCATCCCTTCACTCCCAAGCCCCATAACGGGATTGTCTGGGGTTTCTGCAGTGCCCCAATACTCGGTTGCCCCCCATTCTATGCCGGAGGTACCAGAATCAGGATTTGCCTCTCTGACTACCTCCCTGTGTGTAGACTTCCTTTTGGAAGCAGTAGCAGCATTGGGCCAGCTTATTTGTTTGTGTGCCAGTTCTCTTGTGTTATTTGGGTTGTTTGGATGCTCCCGGTTATTCTCCCTGCTTGGAGTGCTGAATTGGGGTTGTGAATAATGAGTATGCCCCCTGGGTGACTCCCTGGCTGGAGTAAGCACTGGTGCCTGTATTGTTTCTTGTTCCCCTGAATTCCTGTTAGGGACACTTGCGGAACCTTGGAACAGGCCTTCTTCAGCCTCTCCGTTTGGCCCCGGCTGCTGCCAACACCCTTCCCTTTGCCCACAGTGGTCCCCCTCCCCCCCTGGAGAAAACCCAGGAGTTGCAGAGGGTGAGTCCAGTCTCGTACGCAGCTGATCGATATGCTGCCGAAGGACACGACCGTCGTCCAGAGAAACCTCGTAGGACAATGGACCAGTGACCTTGCATACTACCGCTGGAACCCACAGGTGACTGGGCCCATAGTTCCGGGTCCATACTGGGGCACCCACTTGCAGACACCGCGGTGCCCTGGGTTGGGTGACCCTAGGAGCCAGTCTGTCCAGATGCAACCTGTCAAGTTTGGTGATCAGTATGCGCCCCCAGCGAAGTTCAGCCGGGCTCTTCCTAGTGGAAGTGGAAGGTGTGGTGTGGTAAGCAAGAAGAAAGTCTGCCAACCTGTGGTGCCAGTCCCCATAGGTCAGTTTCTTTAAAGCATCCTTGGTGGTGCGAGCCATCCATTCAGCCATACTATTGGTGGACGGGTGGAATGGGGCCGAAGTTGCATGACGAATCATGTTGGCCTGCAAGAAAGCCTGAAACTCGAAAGAAGTGAATTGAGGACCATTGTCAGAAACCAGAACATCTGGAAGGCCATGTGCAGCAAAAATCCCTCTCAGTACTTGAATGGTCTTGGCAGCAGTAGTGGAAGAGATAGGAACAACCTCAAGCCACTTTGAATGGCTGTCAACAAGGACCAAGAAGAATTGTCCCTGAAAGGGCCCAGCGTAATCTACATGCACCCTAGACCAAGGTGACTGTGTCTCCTCCCATCTATGCACAGGAGCCTGAGGCATTTCAGGGCGTGAACGCTGGCACAAGTGGCATCCATGCACTTGGGCCTCTATTTCCCTGTCTAATCCTGGCCACCATAAATGGCTACACACAAGCGCTTTCATCGTGACAATGCCAGGATGACCCTCATGGAGGGAAGCTAAGACTCTAGGTCTCAATGAGGTAGGAATAACTACTCTGCTGCCCCACAGCAGGCAACCCTGGAAAGTATTATTATTATTATTACTTTCAGTGTTTATATGCCGCCCAATCCCAAAGGACTCAGGGCAGCGTACAAAGTTAAAACAATGATAAAACAATAAAATAAAGCAGTCATACCGCGAGTCCGATCATATCCCGGCCCCCCGGGGACATCAGTCCCAGGCCTGCCGGAACAGGAGGGCTTTAACGGCCTTCTTAAAGGCCGGCAGGGTGGGAGTAGTTCGAACCTCAGGGGGAAGTTGATTCCACCAAGTCGGAGCCACCACAGAAAAGGCCCTTCCCCGAGGGCCCGCCAGCCGACATTGTCTGGCCGACGGGACCTGAAGGAGGCCCAATCTATGGGACCTCACCGGTCTCTGGGAGCTGTGTGGCAGAATGCGGTCCTGTAAGTAACCTGGCCCTATGCCATGAAGGGCTTTAAAGGTGATAACCAACACCTTGAATTGCATCCGGAGACCCACAGGAAGCCAGTGCAGCTCGCGGAGGATAGGTGACACGTGGGCGTACCTTGGCGCGCCCACAATCGCTCTCGCGGCTGCGTTCTGAACCAACTGCAGCCTCCGAACGCTCTTCAAGGGTAGCCCCATGTAGAGCGCGTTACAGTAATCCAGTCTTGAGGTGACAAGGGCATGAGTGACTGTGAGTAAAGCCTCCCGGTCCAAATAAGGCCGCAACTGGTGCACTAGGCGAACCTGTGCAAAGGTCCCCCTGGCCACAGCCGATAGATGTTGTTCCAGATTTAGCTGCGAGTCCAGGAGGACACCCAAGTTGCGTGCCTGCACTGAGGGAGGTAAATTTGCCCCCCCCCCCAGGACTAAAGATGGACCATCCAGTTGGCCTTTGGGAGGCAAGACCCAGAGCCACTTGGTCTTGTCAGGGTTGAGTCTAAGCCTGTTCACCCCCATCCAGACCCTCACATCTTCCAGGTACCGGGACATCACGTCGACTGCTTCACTGAAAGGACACGAGGTGGAGATGTATAATTGGGTATCATCCGCGTACTGATGATACCTCACCCCGTGTCGCCGAATGATCTCACCCAGCGGTTTCATGTAGATGTTAAAAAGGAGGGGGGACAGGACCGAGCCCTGAGGCACCCCATAATCGAGGCGCCTAGGGGTCGATCTCTGTCCGCCCACCAACACCGACTGCGACCTGTCGGAGAGGTAGGAGGAGAACCACCGCAATACGGTGCCGCCCACCCCCACCTCTCCGAGACGACGCAGAAGGATACCATGGTCGATGGTATCAAAAGCCGCTGAGAGGTCAAGAAGCACCAGGATAGAGGAATGACCCCTATCCCGGGCTCGCCAGAGGTCATCGGTCAGTGCGACCAAAGCAGTCTCAGTGCTGTAGCCGGGCCTGAAACCAGATTGAAAAGGGTCCAGATAATTGGTTTCATCCAAGGATCGCAAGAGTTGAGATGCCACCACCTTCTCTACAACCTTCCCCACAAAGGGGAGGTTTGAGACGGGACGAAAGTTCTTCAAAACAGCTGGGTCCAGGGAAGGCTTCTTGAGGAGGGGCCTCACTACCGCTTCCTTTAAAGGTTGCGGGAAAGACCCCTCCATCAAGGAAGCATTGATTATCGCCTGGAGCCAGCCTCGTGTCACCTCCCTACTGGCCGAAACCAGCCAGGAGGGGCACGGGTCCAATAAACAGGTGGCGGCATTCATTGCCCTCACGGCCTTGTCCACTTCATCAGGGGTCACAGGCTCAAACTCGCTCCAGATAATATGACTAAGACCAGCCCCTGGCAACTCGGCTGGCACTGCCCAGTCAGAGTCCAGGTCCCTCTGAATCTGAGCGATTTTGTCCGAAAGAAACTGAACAAACTCCTCAGCTCTCCCCTGCAAGGGTTCCTCCGCCTCCTCCACTTTAAGAAGGGAGCGGGTCACCCTAAACAAGGCGGCCAGGCGAGATTCTGCGGACGCAATAAGTGCGGAAAAGTGAACATGCTTTGCCGCTCTTATCGCCACTAAATAAGTCCTAAGATAGGCTCTTAATAGTGATCGGTCAGATTCAGAGTTACTGGCCCTCCAACGTCGCTCTAGACGTCTCTTGTGGCGCTTCATCTCCCGGAGCTCCTCAGTAAACCAAGGCGCCCTCCGGGGACCACCACCACAGAGAGGTCGCAAAGGCGCAATTCGATCCAGGGCCCCGGACGCCGCCTCATTCCAGGCCGCAACCAGGGACCCGGACGAGTTGTGGACAAGGGAGTCAGGTATTTCCCCAAGCTCCTCCTGGAACCGATCTGGGTCCATTAGGCGCCTGGGACGGAACCACCTAGTCGGTTCCCTCTCCCTGCGATGGGGGAGTGATGCTCTGAAGTCCAGCCTCAATAGGAAATGATCTGTCCATGACAAGGGCGAGATCTCTATTCCCCTTAATTCCAGATCATGTCTCCATTGCCCCGAGAGAAACACAAGGTCGAGTGTGTGACCACCCCTATGGGTCGGATCCTGAATTACTTGGGTCAGGTCCATGGTTGCCATGGAAGCCATGAACTCCTGCGCCGCCTCTGAGCGATCGCCGAGTGATGGTAGGTTAAAGTCCCCCAGTACTATAAGTCTGGGGAACTCCACCGCCAACCCGGCTACTGACTCCAGCAACGCAGGCAGGGCTGTTGCAATGCAGCTGGGAGGTAGGTACGTCAGCAGCAAGCCCAACTGAACCCATGAACCCAACTTCAATAGGAGGGACTCACACCCAACAACCTCCGGGGCAGGAATCCCACGAGGACTCAAGGACTTCCGAGCGATGACTGCCACTCCCCCACCCCTGCCCTGATGTCGAGGCTGATGAAGCACCACAAACCCGTCCGGGCACATCTCCGAGAGGGAAACACCCCCCTCAGGGCCCAGCCAGGTTTCGGTTATACATGCCAGGTCTGCCCCGCTGTCCAATATTAAATCACGGACAAGGGGGGCTTTGCTGACAACGGACCTGGCATTAAGCAACAGCAGCCTACAATTAGGGCCCTGTACTCCCCTGTCACCAGTACTACAGGATGAGCCTTTTGAGGGGCCGGAACAAGGAATCGCTCTAACATAGCGAGTCCTCGTTCCCCAAAGATGGCCTGCCCCTCGGCTCCCGCCATATCTGCCCATCCCAGTCATGACCGGGATGCTCCGACCTTCTCCCCTCCCCGGAATACCCCCACCCTCACCAGCCTTCTCCCTTCCTGACCGGACTCGCTTTCCATACAGACCAAGCCCAAGGGTAAGTCCTGCCCCCCCCCTACTTTTGCTATTGCACTCAGCAGAGGGGGTACCAGGCTCCACCCCCGACTCCACCATTCTCATACCCCAAACACTCAATGCACATTCACACTCGATTTATATACATAGAAAATAAAAATGTTCACATTCATACGCCCTAAATACAATAATAAAATTTATACATAACAGGGCCACCATTCATCTACATGCATACTCACACCCACAACAAACATTCTCTAAAAAAATAGTATTGCCCCTCTGTGTCCCAGGCTGGTCCAATGTGGCCGGCTAGGTGATCATTAGGTACTTGTCTTGGGGCAGACCGTACTTGGCCTTATGCTCCTCAAAGAGCTGGGTCAACTTCTCCAAGTACCTCTCGTGCAGCTCATCAATGGCTTTTCCGGACATCCAACAATTGTGTAAAGTCAACTCAGCCACGGCGGGACGGCTAGTCAAACTGGGGCTCCTTAAAGCTGAGTTGATTTCAATTGCTGGGATCGCAACCGGGAGTGGAGAACGTAACAACACCTCTGAGCATGTACAGAGTAGATTTCTAAGCCACAAGCTCGCCTCTCCCACTCCTTTCACGATGTGGCACTCGATGACGGGCCCGAACTCCTGGAAGAGGACGCGCAGCTCGCCGCTGGTGCAGGCGGCCGAGACGTTGCCCACAAAGGTCTTGACGGTGTGGGTGGGCCTCGGGCGGGAGAACTCCACAACCGCGCGGTGGCAGTGCAAGAGGTGCCCATTGAGCTTCTGGATGGCGCACTCGGCCGCCACCTCGTCGCACAGTTGGATGAAGGCGAACTGCTTCATGAGGGCCACCTTCACCACCACGCCTGGCACAGCCGCCTCGAAGAGGTCGCGCAGCTCCACCCGCGGTGCCGCCCCTGGGCACGCCGTCCACGAACACCTCCACGCCTGGCTGCACCGGGCCCACCCGTCCCGAGGAGGCCCGGAGAGAAGGAAAGAAGCCAGACGACACGGACCCACAAAATGGCGCCCGCGAAAGAGACGCAGCCCCCCTCCGGCAACAGTCCTTCTGCCTCTTGTGACCTGGCGGGTAAGCTGGCTCCGAGGCTGCGGGGGAGAGGGCGGGGGAGAGGGCGAGCAACGCTGGCGGGTCCTCCACGGCCGGCGGGGTCCGACGCTGGGCTGGGTTATGCCGGGAGCCGCCTTTGCAGCAGCAGTAGCAGCAGCAGCAAGAGCCGCCGCCCCGGCTTAATGGCGGTTTAATGGCGGTTGTTCTTTTCCAACGCGGCTCTCCCGTCTGGTTCTGCCCAGGGCGCTGGGGTCGTAGTAGCCGCTCCCACCCCGTCCCCCGGCTCTCTAGCTGCTCTCCAGCTGCTTCTGGAGAACTCCAAAGCTGCTGCTGTTGCCGCCAAGATGGTATATCAGCCAAGCAACATTAGTAAGTCTCCTGGAGCTGACATAGATCTTTCCTCTCGCCTCGTTTGGGCCGCGCGGCTTGGCAAAGTTACCGTCCCGGGAGCAGCGAACTGGAGGTGGTTTAGACTTGCTGGTGGAAGCAGCGGTCTTTCCCCTCTTGGTCGCCTGTCACAAGGAAGTGGATTTGTTGCTATATGATGAAATGCGGGCTGCTTCTGATGAGCTCTCTTTGGCTGCTGGATAACTCATGCTTCTTGAGCCAGAAACTCTGGAACTCAGTACCTGGACAACTCTCAGGCCATCCAGACAAAACCCATGACAGCACACGAGTGAGTGTGAGATCCATGGCTGATTCAGCAGCCACATCCCTGGCATTTAGGGGAGATTCAGGCAACGCCTGAATGGAAAGAATGTTGATGGCAGGGGCAGGGTCAGCCTCTACCATTTGTAAAGGTAATCTACTTAGGCCATCAGCGTGGCCCATTTCCTTGCCAGGTTTGTGAACCAATGAAAAATCATAGGCTGACAAGAAGATAGACCATCTCAGCATTCTAGGGGAGATGATATGGGGAGTTTGTTTGTTTGTGGTAAACAACCCCAACAGAGGCTTATGGTCAGTATAGACCGTGAAATGTCTGCCATATAGAAAATCATGGAATTTTTTAATTCCAGTGACAATGGCCAAGGCTTCTCTATCTATCTGGGCGTAGTTTCGCTCAGCAGAGGACAAGGTTCTGGAGTAATATGCAACAGGAACCTGAGTTCCATCAGCTCTTAAGTGGCTAAGAACAGCCCCCACCCCATAAGGGGAAGCATCACAAGCGATGCAAACAGGAAGAGTTTCATTAAAATGTGCAAGCACATCATTTGATGTAAGTAAGGCCTTAACCTCATTGAAAACTTTTTTCATGTGCTTGGGACCACTGCCACACTGCCTGCTTGTCTAAAAGTCTATGAAGTGGCTCTGCTACATTAGCCTTGTTAGGTAGGAAAGCATTGTAAAAATTCAAGAGGCCTAGGAAAGCTTGTAACTCAGCTTTAGACTTAGGCCTAGGAGCTTGCTGTATGGCCTTCAATTTAGACTCAGCAGGGTGAATACCCCTGGCATCTATTCCGAATCCCAGGAAATCTGTAGAAGAAACTCCAATTTTGCATTTGTCTTTTTTAAGTTTTAGGCCTGTTTTTCTGAAGCGCAGCAGAACAGCCCTCAATCTCTCAGCTAAATTCTGAGTGGATTCTCCTGCAATAAGGACATCATCAAAATAGGGGCAAACCCCTGGTATACCTCTCAGAGTGTTTTCCATAACACTTTGGAAGATTCCAGGAGCTACATTTACTCCAAATTGTAGTCTCTTGACTTTGAATGCCCCCCTATGAGTTACAATAGTCTGTGCTTCAGCAGCAGCTTCATCAACAGGTAACTGTTGATAAGCCTGTGTCAAATCTAGCTTTGCAAAAACACGCCCCCCCTTTGAGGGAAGCCAAAATATGGCTGACTACAGGTACAGGATATGCATGCTGTTGCAATGCCTTATTTAGTGTGCATTTGTAGTCTGCACAGATGTGAATGTCCCCATTAGCCTTGAGAGGCGTGACTATGGGGGTTTCCCATGGACTTGAATCAACAGGTTCTAAAACACCTTGCTGGATCAATTTGTCCAATTCAGCATCAATTTTCCCTTTAAGAGCAAAGGGTACTCTTCTTGCTTTCACCCTAATGGGAGTGACAGTGGGGTCCAGTTTCAAAGAAACCAGGGGGCCTTTGTAAGCTCCCAGCTGGGGGCTGAAGACATCTGCAAACTCTTTGCAGACTTCTGCTAGGCCTAGCGTTTGCAAATTGTGTAGCCCTGTAACTTGGATTCCCAAGGCCTCAAACCAATCGAGTCCAATGAGACTTGTTCGTTCACCCCCAACTACCAATACATCTAATGGACCTTCAAAATCCTTGTACTGTACTGTAAGGGTGGCCTCCCCCTTTACACACACCTTGGAATTTTGGAAATCTGTTAAAATTATATTGGATGGCCTAAGTTTGGCCTTGAACCCACTGCTAGAGCAAATCTTCCTGAAAGTGTGGATAGAAATGATTGAAAGGGCAGACCCAGTGTCCAGCTCCATGACCAATGGAACTCCTTTCAACCTCACCTTAAGTGACAGTTTCTTTTTAAGTGGCCTGTGTGTGCCTGTTCTATAGATGCTTCCATGTGATGCACAGAAACCCACCCTGTTTTGGCTGGGGACCCTGGTACCTTTCAGGCGCAATTCTTCTCGAGGTTGTGCCTTCTGATGGCCGAGACAAACAGCTGCTATGTGGCCTTGCTTGCCACATGATCTACAGATTGCAGAACGGAACCTGCAGTCGGTCCTCTTGTGGCGACCTCCATACTCGAAGCACTTGGGCACAGCTGGAGATTTTTCTTTGCCTTCCTTCTGCTTCCTTTCTTTGGATGGGTAGAGATGATCCACCTCATCTTCAGGATCTTCCTCCGAACTCTCTTGGACTCCCTCATGGTGCACGGAAACTGCTTCTGGGTTGTTCCGGATAGGCCTCATATTCTTGACCGCCCCACCTGCTGCCTCTTCTGCAGTGACCTCTCTCAAGGCATCTTGGAAGTAAATGTCTTCTTTTGCAAAGAGTCTCTGTTGCAAGTCTCTGTTCCTAAGCCCACATACAAATCGGTCTCTCAGCCTTTCTTCTAAATCTTTAAAGTCACAAGGCTTAGCTGCTCTTCTCAAGGCTGCAATGTATTCTTTGGCTGATTCACCAGCTCTTTGATCCCTCTGTTCAAACGTGTGTCTCCACGCAATAACAGACAACTTGGGCTGGAAATGTTCCTTCAATAACTTCTTTAAATCTGTGTAAGTGACAGATTCAAGAGGAGCAGGGGCTGCCAAATTTTCTGCAATTTCAAATGCATCTTGACCACAGACACACAGCAAAGTAGTGGCCTTCAAGCCATCTTCTCTAACTTGATTCACTCTAAAGTAATTTTCTACTGTAGCAACATAAGTCTCCCATCTTTCTGGGTGAGTAACGTCGAATTCAGACAATCTCCCTATCTTCGCCATCCTTGCTTCTTACTCTAGGAAGGGGTCTATCAGCCAGCTTACCTCCAGCGACGCTGTACTGGCAGGCCAGATGCTGAGTTTAACGCCGTCTTCCTCTCTCCAGGACTCTTGGGGTAAGCTTACAAGTCTTCTTCCTTGATCTTGCAAGCGATCCCACCTTCGTCGCTAGTGTTGAGTCCTCAAGTCAACGGCGAAAGAAGGGCACACATTCTGCTAATTCCAACAGCCTTTTATTCACAGCAGCTCTCTCCAACACAACTCAGAGGCTCGCAGGCCTCTCTGCCTCCTTTAATAGAATCCCTGGGCAAAAAGGTAACAATCTGGCACGCTTCTGCGCCTCGCGCATGTGCGCAAGGCCGGCGCCACTCAGTCTGGTCCTGGGCAGCTTGCAGCAGCCTGGGACCATTGCAATGTCCCGAGCCTGCCTTTGCAGGCTCAGGACACAACACTTCTGTCCAAGAAGCTTCTTGGATGAGAAGCTAAACATCTTTAAGGAAAAACAAAGAAATTTCAGTTGCCTCTTGAAAAAGCACCTTTGGGACAACCATGACCTGGATGACTGAGAATCCCCATAGACATGTGGGAAGCATAGTTCCATACCTAAATGAAATAAGGGGGAATTTCTCATCCCATTGAGCAGTGGGACCTTTTCCCAATACCTGAGGACCGAGAAAGCAATGAGATGGAGGATTATAATTATTTTTTCAGGATTGGACTGAGGTTTTGGGCTGTTCTAGCACCTGTGTCACAAAGCCAGACCTGGTAAAAGCTGATTCTTACTTGGGTCATTCAGAACAAAACTGGACATTATGATATCACTATATCTACACTATCCATATTTCATGTATTATTAGGATTGATGGGTTTGTCTCAGTGTAGCCTTATCTAATTGCATGCACATTTCTCCAAATCCAGGCTGCTGTACTTATGCATGAAATGGGGAGGGAGGCCTTATCTGAAGAGCAAATGGGACATATAATATAATTTCCAGAAGCTCTTTTCCTTCGATGTGTTCTAATCCCAAAAGCACTGGAAAGAAATCTCTTGAAGATGATGGCAGTGGGTTTAACAAGGCTTTATCTGCCTTACAGCTTGACTAATTTACATAAGAGTGAAAGAAAATCCTTCCTGTAAATCCAAACCAGAAGGAACCATATCTCACTGAAAAAAAACAAAACAAAAAGAAAGCCAATAAACCATTTACAAATTAAGGATATATGCACCCAACGACATTCAGAGTAGATGAGAACTTCTTCGGGTCCATCATATCATAACATAGAAGTTCTCATCTACTATGAATGTTATATGATACAAAATTCAGTGTGCACTCTCTGTGTTAAAAAGACTAATTTGAGGTAGCGAGAGTACCGAAAATGAACAAAAACCTATTAACTGTTCTCTAGGTGTACAAATATTTATCAAGTACTGGCAGAATTGAGCATGTTCCTTTAGGAATGCATATCGTTCCTTGAAGGCACTTTTGTTGAGCATAATTACCTGTTATATTTCCCTGACTGTAACCTTCCTATCTCCCAATCCCAGCTTTCCTGCTCAGCTGTGGCTTCCCCAGTAGGCCAGAAAATGGGGATGTCATGGTAACCGATCTCCATCCAGGGGGCTCTGCCACTTTCAAATGTGAGTCAGGTTTCCAGTTGAGGGGTGAAGAGATACTCATTTGCCTCAACATCAGCCGCCCTCGGTGGAGTGGCACCAGCCCTGCATGTGTGGGTGAGTGAAGGAATAAAATGAACTAGGAGATGTGGCCTTGACAAAAGATTGGAGTGGAATGAACAAAAGGGAGAGCATTTTAAAGCTTTCTGAGTCCCAGGGGCAGAATGTTCTTTGGAGAATCCTTTCTTCCTTCATTATATGACAATGTAATTTTTTTATTTTTGGCATTTTTTTTTATCCACTGATACCAACGGCCCAGTTAATGGAGGCATGAGTGCAATTTCAAAATGCCATAATAATTGTCGGAATTATAGTTTTTTTTAATGGATGAGTTTTCCGCTAATCAAAAGTATCTATCTGGCTGATTGTCTCAAATACTGAATTATCATTTGGAAGCTAAGAATCTTTTGGCCCAGCAGGGGACCGATTTAAGAATTTACTGTTGAAGAAAAGAGAATTATTTTGTTTTCTTTTGCCATTTATAATACTGACAGATGAATTTTGGTTCCTCCACTCTGTGGAGTTAAAGTGTAAAGATTTATACAGTTATGAATGATGCAAGAACAGGGCAAATAACACTTTTTCCTCTAAATGTTAAAACAGGCAGTTACACAATAAACGGATTGCCAATATGTTCAGAATGAAAATGTTTCTTTGCAGAATTCATAATTTATTGTCACAAGGTGCAGGGATGATAGTAACTCAATAGCTTTAAAAAGACATAAAATTAGACAAATTAACAGTGGATAAAGCCTCAATAGCTATTTTGTCATCAGAATGGAAGCTTTATATTAGAGGTATTGCCAGACATTCTGGGCAAACACCCAAGGCTTTACACAATAATATCCTTCTAGTGATTTTCTAAGAGTATCTAACTGGCTTCAGTTTGAAGAATAATGCTGGGCAAAATAGATCTTTCAATAATGCCCAATTTTTCCTGTAATTTTGAGCTCCTTGAACAATTGCAAATACTCCATGGAAAGTCTAAATTATAGATCCAGGATTTTTGGGATTTAAGTTTAAATTTTCCATATTAGCTACAAAATCCTAGGCAATCCAAGACACCCATGGTCAGGTAAAACTGTGACTTTTATATTCATTGCCAATCACATGAAAATGTATCTTGGCTAGGGATGATAAATGTATTTGCAACGTACATGACAAGTGTATTTGCAAAGAATGAGGACCTTAATGATATTTGGTGATTTTTTTTTTTGCCGAGTGGCTTTGAACTCCAAAAGGCAATGTTGAAATAAGGACCCTGGGAAGTGTCAGGGGTTGGCTTAGCCAGGGATTCAGGATAAAACTTAGTTTTATCTGGGTAAAACTACTATTTCTCCTGCCAAAATGAGATCTTTCTAAGGATACATGAAATGATAAGCAGGATTCTGGATTCTAAGAATTCTACGGGGAAACGGGACTTGTAAAGAACATCTAGCCTTCCTCCCCCTAGCTTCCTGTGGAGGAACAGTTCACAACGCCACTCGTGGACACATTGTGGCTCCAGAGGCCCCAGGAGGACCACGTGGTCGGAACCTGACCTGCCGCTGGTTGGTGGAAGCACCTGAAGGCCAGAGGCTCCATCTACACTTTGAAAGAGTGGCACTGGATGAGGATAATGACAAGTGAGAAAATGGAAAAATGGGGATGAGGGGGTGAGAAGATAGAAAATTGACAGGCAGTCAAGCATGCCATGGAAGTGGGAGTGGAGAAGGGAGCAGAGAAGAGAGAAGATGGGGTGGCATCAGCTGAGGACCAGCAGGAAGGATTGAGATACATTTCAGAGAACGTCAAGAACCTTGCCTGGTGAGACTTACAGGTTTTCAGATAGTGAAGAAGGTTAAATATTTGGGAGTATATATAACTGCTTCTAATGGAAGATTATATAAGAATAATTATGAAGTATTATGGACAAAAGTACAAAAGGATTTAAATGATTGGAAAAAATTGCAATTGTCGTTGTTGGGGAGAATTTCAGCTGTTAAAATGAATGTTCTACCAAAGTTTCTTTTTTTGTTTCAAATGATACCCATTTTAAAAAAAGATGCTAATTTGGAGGAGTGGCAGAAGGGTATCAATAAATTTATATGGGCTGGGAAGAAACCAAGGGTGAAGTTTAAGATTTTGCAAGATGCTCGAGAAAGAGGAGGGCTTAAAGCACCTAATTTGAAATTATATTATGATGCAGCCACATTAACTTTGATAAGTGATTGGCTTAATTTAACAAACAAAAATATTCTCTTTCTTGAAGGGTGGGATTTACTATATGGTTGGTACGCATATTTAATTTTTAATAAGAAAGTTGATCGGGCTTTTAAATCGCACATTTTAAGAAGTGCCCTACTTTGAGTCTGGAAGAAGTATTATTATAGGTTAAATTATAAAATACCTATTTGGGGGATTCCTGGACATGCAATTGAGGGAATCTCTAAGGGGATGAATTTTGAAAAAAATTCGTATAAAGAATTACTTATTTGGTTAGGTAATGATTGGCAATTAAAATCTTTAGATGTATTAAGGCAAGAAAATATTTTACAGTCATGGTTTCAATATTTACAAATAGTGGATAGGTGGACTTTAGACAAGAAAGTTGGAATAACATCAGGAGATGAAAATTTGGTAATTCAGATTAAAGATCAGAATAAGGCTCATATAAAAAGAATTTATAATGCGTTAATAGAATTGGATTTGGAAACGGAATTGGTTAAAGATTGTATGGTTAAATGGGCTCAGAATATTCAGGAACAGATCCCATTGGATTTATGGGAGATAATTTGGACCAGAAATGTTAAATTTACACAGGCTCAAAATTTAAGGGAAAATTTTTATAAAATGTTTTATAGGTGGCATTTGCATCCTAAAAAGTTGTCTTGTATGTATCCTAATTTACAGCCTAAATGTTGGAGATGTGGTAGTTCTGATGCAACCTATTTTCATATTTGGTGGACTTGTAAAAATATTAAGGCTTTTTGGATTATGATTTGGTGGAACATTCAAAATATTTTTAAAAGGAGGATAAAGTTTACTCCTCAACTATTTTTACTAGGGATTTTTGAGGATTTTGATGTTAAAGAAACTATTTTAATGTTGAATTTAATTACAGCAGCAAGGTTATTGATAGGTCAATATTGGAAGAAAGATTCGTTGCCTACATTAGAAGAATGGACACTTAAGGTTTCTAATTTAGCAGAAATGGCTAAAATTTCTGCTTATTTAAAGGATCATACACAAGAAAGATATATTATGGTATGGAGAAGATGGATAGATTATATTCAGATTAAATATGGAACTAAAAAGTTCCATTTATTTTATGATTAAATCTTTAAGAAAGAAAAAATAATAAGTATTATTTTTTTATAATAATTGTTTATATAATAATTGCTTACAAATGGATTTGTTTATATTATGTTATTAAGGTTTAAAGGGAGTTAAGGGTTAAGTATGATTTTAATTGTTGTATAAATTGTTAAATTTAATTAGATTATGTTTAATATATTCATTAAATTTAATTAGATTATGTTTAATATGCTTGTAATACCCTGTATTTGGCTCTGGGAAGTGGGGGTGGGGGGTAGGGCGGTGGGGATGGGTGGGTTATTTTGTTAATTATTAATAAAACTTTTTAAATAAAAAAAAGAACCTTGCCTGGTGCAGGGAGGAGGGATGAGAGCAACAATCAGTCTGTAGGACATAGAAGAAACAGGAGGAAGAAACAGGAGGAGAAATATATTTTTGTTTTTCCACAAAAATATGATGGACTCTCATGAAACACTTGAAGTAGGGAAGTCCAAAGGAATTTAGAACTGTCCTTAGAGAAGGGATAAGTGAACTGTTAAAGAGAAACCTGAACAAAAGATTACAATGGCTTTGCCTTCATTTGGATGAAGTGAGAAAGTTGGACAGCTTTTCAAGTTTGATGCCAGCCTTTCAAGACTATGACACCGCAGGGATTCCAGGAATGCTATTTTATTGTTAGAGGGTATAATACCAAAAACTTGCATTGTGTAAACTCTTATCTAAATCCGTTACGGTCCACTCATACCTTTCCCAAGGTTTGCTCTAAATTTGTTTACACACAATATGTCATGTACCCTGAGTTGGGGAGATCTATTTACCCAAACCCTTTCCCTTTCCCAGGCTGATGATCCGCAGCGGGAGTAGCACTTTCTCCCCTATCATTTATGATTCTGACATGGATGATGTCCCAGAACGGGGATTGCTAAGTGATGCTCAGTGCCTCATTGTTGAATTGGTCAGCGAGGGACCCGCTATGCCCCTCATCCTTAGCCTGCGCTACGAAGGTGAGAATGTAATCTTATTAACCCCTCCCTGCATTTTACTTGCTCAAAAATAGTAGAGGCGAGAAAACAGTGACGTCTTCTCTCTTGGCAGCAGTTTCTGACAGTTGCTATTGGTAACTTTGGAAAGTCATCAAATTCAACAAGCATGATAATATGCAATACTGTTGTGAGCTAAGTGTTGGAAGCTTATTTTAGTAAAACAAAATTCTGCTTTGTCATTTGGGGTTGGATAAATTACTAGGGTGCCGTGATGAGGCTGCATGCCACTGATGGGCTAAAACCCTTGTGGTGCTACAGGATGCATAACAGTTCTGGGAACTCATTGGTTTCACTCCAGATTCTGTAAAGAAAAGAAAAGTTTATAGTGTGGTTAGGACAAAAAAAATGGGATCGAGACACATGAAAGCGAAGAAGCAAAGAGTCCACAAGGAAGGATACAAGAGGAAGGCTGGAGAATGGGAAAGACAGGAACTTCAGCAGAAGGTCGGAGGCAGGGAACCCAGACAAGAAAGAGGTCACCAGGGAGAAAGGCTGGTGGTAGCTTGAGGGAGAAATGAATTTAAGTAGCATTGATTCAGGACTTGAGCACATGTCCTACAAGGGTAGACTGAAGGCATTGGGAAGATAAGCATGCAGAAAAGAAGACTGAGGAAGATGACCAAAAACTATTTTCCATGGCCAAAGAAACTAGGACCAGGAATAATAAGTATAAGTTGTAGCTGGATAGATTCTGTTTAAATATAAGAAAGAACTTCCTTAACAGTTCCTAACAGCTAAGCTGGCTGGGGAATTCTGGAGGTTGAGGTCCACACATCCTCAGGTTGCCTAACCCTAGATTGAGAAACACTGGTTTACTGTGATCAGAAGAAGCTGTGGGTCAATACCTAGAGCTGGTTTCTCTTCCAATCAGATGAATATTGGAGGCAGAAAGAGGATAAAGTTTGAGAAAGCAACATTGGCAGGAAAGAAGTGATCAGACATAGAAGGTTGCTGAATGGATACAAAACTTTAGACAACTTTAGATCTGACTTGACTGCATTCTTGTGGTTTGACCAAGATGTGGTAATGTTGTAGTTGAACTTGTAATAGTTGCACCAAGTTAACAACAAATGTAGGGTTGATCCCATCTTCAAGGAGATATTATTGTAATATTGTACTGCAATGGGAGAGAGATCAGAAGATATAACCTTTATAAGGGCAGTTTTCTGACTTTTGCTCCCCCTGGTGGCAGCTTTTGATGAAGATCGATGTTATGAACCATTCCTGGCCCATGGAAATTTCAGCACATCAGACCCTCTGTATCGTACAGGGACCATTGTAGAGTTTGCTTGCAGTGCAGGATACATGCTTGAGCAGGGTCCTCCAGCCATTGAATGCATTGATTCAAGAGACCCCCGCTGGAATGAAAGCGAGCCCACCTGCAAAGGTAATCCTTCTTCATCTCAAACTCTCCGCTCAATTTTCTTCTGGAGCCTGTTGCATAATGTCTTTTCTTCTTGATTGCTCTTTTGTGTTTCTGCCCTGCTGCCTGAAAGAGTAATGGTGTGCGCTGATGGGGCACAACAGGCCTGAGCAAATTAAGATGCTATGTACTGGGTTTTATGAATTCAGGCAGGTGTTTGCACAGCTGAG
Source organism: Crotalus adamanteus (assembly GCA_039797435.1). Lineage (NCBI taxonomy): Eukaryota > Metazoa > Chordata > Lepidosauria > Squamata > Viperidae > Crotalus > Crotalus adamanteus. Next base: position 6,639,904 of record CM077935.1, on the reverse strand, counting down.
CAAATTGGGGCAGAGGCAGAAGCCAACATGATTGGAAGGAGAGGAGAGTTGTGGCAGTGTGTGGATCTGGCAAGATCTGTACAAAGTCTGATAATTAAAATGGGACAGCTGCAGGTTCTAAAAATGCTGCTTTACAAGCAAGAACAGTGCATGATCTAGAAAGCTATTTGCATAGGGCTGAACGGTTCTGGAAGCAGACAGTCACATTAACTGGGTTTTAGAGTTACTAGACCCCCACTTATCTCCTTCAGAAAGGGACTGAAAAGGCTAAATAATCTCACTATCCCCTTCATCATTGATCAGAAGTGGGTATGGCTTAATTACAATATTGTTTGGAAAGTATATTCTGAGACCTTAGCCCAGTGTGGGAAGGGGGTTACTTTCTCTAACTCTTTTTCTTGGAGGACTAGAGATGCAAACTAGGCTAGTTGACTGGACTTAAGTGTTCTCACAACACAACTGACTGGATGGAATTAGTTGAACTATGGGTATGAGTGCCTGGCTTTGTTTATGACTAAAATTAACCCTCTAGGGCAGGGGTCTTCAAACTTGGCCCTTTTATGTCTTGTGGACTTCAACTCCCAGAATTCCTCAGCCAGGCACGCTGGCTGAGGAATTCTGGGAGTTGAAGTCCACAAGTCATAAAAGGGCCAAGTTTGAAGACCCCCTGCCCTAGGGCATGGCTCTCTGAGGAGTTCTGGGAGTTGAAGTCCACAAGTCTTAACGTTGCCAGGTTTGGAGACCCCTGCCCCAGGTGTTTAGGTCAGCTGACTCCTTTTTGGTGGTTCTCACAACATACTACTGTAACTTCCTTCCTCCACACTTTGTGGGGCAACTCTTATTTTAATCCAGAAATATAAAATACTTTTATATAAAATATAAAAATCTAAGATAATATGGCCAGAGCCTTCAGTTTCCATCCTATGGATTCAGCTGCAACCTTTTGAAAGAATTAAGAATGACTTACAAACCAACAACTACATTTGGTGAGGAAAGGAATGTAATGCCCTTTCGCGCCCCCCTTCCAGTACAGCAGAGATGGGACATCTGTGATGCTTCAAATATCGCTGAACCCCAGGGGTGTCAGCAAGAATGACTAAATGTGCTGTGGAGACTTTCAGCATCTACACGTTTTGAAAACTGGGTTCTACCTTCTACTTGCTTGAATAGGCAGGACTAAAATATTTCTAAAAATTCCTAGAACGAGAAAGAACACCAATTGTCTTTCCAAGGTACCTTTCTGCTAATTCCAGTTCAGGTCTTTTCTTTAATGCCTGGGGAGCACGTGGACACTGAGAGGGCTAGGAGATGTGATTCTCCAGGTAGCAAGTCCTTCTTTCCTCCAGCTATGAGCCACGTGCCTGTGGAAGGTCCACGTTCTCATCTTCAGGAAGCTGAGGAGTTAGACAACTGGACTAGGTAGAACCTGGCACTAGTAGGCAGCTGGTTCCCCTATCACCCATCATGAGGGCACTTCAATCCAGGAATTCTGGAGCTGGGCACAGGAGCTAACCATTGCTAGGTTTTGATTTGCATCATCGAGGGCCCTCCCATGTGATGCTCATTTGATATGGTGCCTTTATGCTTCAGCCCAGCACCTCAACTCTTGCTAGTGTGAGAGTGTAAAAGCAGAGCATCCCCTTCCAGTTGCAAGGGTGGACATGGGCCTTCATCAATCTAATGGAAGGAAAATGGGATCTTCCCAATCTCTAGTCACTACATCAGATTTGATTGGGATAAGAGAATGAAACAACTTTTTGAACCTCGTGTTCAGAAAACATTAACTCCCCCTCCATTGTCTTCATTCTCAAGACATTTAAATACTGTTTTCCTTATGGAGAGTTTAGAAGAGTTGCCTGAGTTGCCAGGGACTCATCTGTGGAAATGCATTATAAATTATTTGGCATTTCTTTTCTTCATGAGCATATTTGACATTTTATCTAGTCTTAACTGAACTAGAAGTATGAACGTGGATGAGTTCCAGTGATTTATATGGGATTTGGCAGGAAATACAAATAAATGTTGTAGTGTTTTATCTCTTAAAATTGGCTTAGTTGACTTTCATTTGACTTTCATCATTGAATTTTGTCAGGATGATACATATTTCTGTTTTGTGCACCAAGTGACTGGATTTAATTTTCAGGCCTTTGCGTTGTGACATCTTTTGAGTTATCTATGCAGACCTGCTACATGGATTTCTTCTTCCTATGTTGTCAAAATAATTTTGCAAGTCCTTGCAGAATTGTATCCCCAACCCTCGTAGGGACTTCTTTTTACATATGTCCCAGTTTTCAGGTTATTCCCTTCCAGTGAAAGAAAATGAAACATTGAATACTGTGAGAGTCCCCTTCTCTGCTGTAGATTGAAGATATCCTTTACTCCCTGGTATTTCTTATTCTATCCATGTTGTCTTTTGCATTTTCTCTGGAGATCCTATTTACTCTCTTAAGTGGAAGGGCTGGTTAGCTTTATTTCTATAATATTTTAATTCTGCTTCTTGGAGCAAGTCGAAGGAACTATCCAGTTTTCAAGATATTGTCTGCCTTTGTAGAAAAGAAATGTCATGGTAACTCCAATATTCTCTTCCTTACCTCTGCAGTAACATTTTTCACAGCTAGTTGGTGTCATGACCTAGAATCCAATTTCTCATATTTGATTATTAGGTCATTTTGATGGAGTCACAGAAAGGGAAAGAGGAGAATCAGAAAGCATTGCAATGCAGAGATGATGAAAGATGGCTGTCATTGTCTTTGCTGGGAGACACATTTTACCTCTCTTGAATTCTAGGGCAGAGCATGGTGTGTGTTTCTGGGAGGGTCGGAAGGTAAAGGGGCTTATTCTGTCCCAGACAGAATAGGCTACTTTAATCCCATCGAGACAGACAGATAACTCAGCGAAATAAGCAAAGAAATATCGCTTTTATTTCTAGGAATTCTAAACAATAACTCACTGTTATGTAAAATTACATCCAGAAGCATATTTCAGCAATATAGCTCATTCCACAGGTAATTTGATAATGGATTTTCCCCTCTTCTTCTGCATAAGACTCACATGTTGGCATAAGACCTCCAAGCCGTGGGGCTAGGAGCCATGAGGCTGGATGAAACAAAGGCATTCCAAACTGGCACGTAGCCAGTATGTCCTGTAATGAGCTCAGAGGCTCCTCCTCCTACTGACCTGTTAACATGAGATAGCTAACTAGCTAAAACTACATTACCCATAAGCCATCTCTTAAGGAGACAACACTTAACCCAATAAATGCCAAACATTCTAGCATACAGACCTACATGATCCAGAACACTCCCCGCTTGGAAATTTAAATTTCCACTACTAACTAACTGAAATAAGCAAAAAACGTAGCATTTTAAGCATGCAATTCTCATTGCTAACTAACTAGTGACTAAAATAGGTAAAACATGATATCAAAACATGCATAACTATAAGGTAAATATAAAACATGCACAATTATAACAGAAATAAGCAAGTGTTACATCAAACAATGCATAAACACAATACATAGTATGAGGTTCGATCTTCTAGTTCAATCTTCTTCAGCAACGGGACCAAATTGGTGATCAGCTTGGTACAAGAGTCTTTGAGTCATGATCTGACTCACGTGGCTTCACGATCTGGACCTCAGCTTGGCGAACTAGTTCATCAAAACTAGATGGGGCCCGGTGCACAAGTCCCATGGGCCAATATTTCTGGTATGCGTTCTTGTCTCTCAGCAAGACAAAAACTGGAACCCAAAATTTCTCAGGAACAAAGGAACCTGGATTCACAGGATGCTCAGGAACCAAAGAACCTGGAAGCACAGGAAACTCAGAAACTGCATGAGCTGGAAAAACAGGAACAGAAGGAGCTGGAGAATCAGGAACATCAGCAGGAGCTGGAGAATCAGGAACAACAGGAGCAGAAGACTCAGGAACATCAGCAGGAGCTGGAGAATCAGGAACAGCAGGAGCTGAAGACTCAGGAACATCAGCAGGAGCTGGAGAATCAGGAACAGCAGGAGCTGAAGACTCAGGAACAACAGGAGCAGAAGACTCAGGACGCTCAGGAGCCGAAGGGTCTGGAACCGCCGGTGGAGCGTTGAAGATGGCTGCTACTGTTGTCATGAGGGTAGTGAAGACTTCATGTGTGGGCGTGGGTGTCTTTGACGACATAGAGTCCATGATTTTGCGGAGTACGCCAATCATGTGCTCCCACGCTTCGCCCATGTGAGATGCATGGGGAGGGTAATTTTTTGGCCTTCAGACATTTGTCAATCACTGGCTCATGACAAACATCTTCAATAGTCTATAAGTCCTTGCTGGCTCCTACAAAGCTAATTCTTGGGATGCTAAGACAAGTGATCAGGACGATCAAAATTATGCCCAATCTCAGGTGTCTCCGCTTAGAGGAGGGTTTGAAGCTGATTGGTTGAAATTTACTGGGTGCCTGAGGTTGAACGTTGGCATGTTGATCTGGAGCTGGAAGCATATAGCGTTTTGGTCTCTGTGGCATCAGGCTGTTTGGACAAACAAAAAACTCAGGACCTTTTAGCCAGATCAATTCTTTCAACTGTGTGGCGAGGTTGGGCCACTTAACTTGGTTCACAAGGTTCTTATCTGTTGGCACATGTTGCCATTGTTCGGGGCTTAGAGATGTTTCAATCTTTTCTACTCTATTGCCTACATAGACGTAAAAGTGTCTGCTTTGTTTGCAGATGTAGCTTGACATCACCTTGCTGTCTGCGTAGAAGGTGGTAGACTGTAGTTCAAGGCACAACGTCTTTGCTGTCAAGTTTGTGAGCTTTACAGCCAAAGTGGTACCACATTGTTCTAACCTTGGTACAGTGTGGCCTTGTTGTATTGTTAGTCTCGCTTTTCCAAAGAAGACACTGAGACTGCAGCTCTCCCCGCTGTAGACTGTGACACATCTTAAGGCTGCATTTACCTTCGTTGGCATATCTGAGGAAGTATACAATTCTTTCCTTTGTACAGAGACGGGTGAGCTGGAGACATACGTGCATTGTACTTGCATACTCTGGAGACATCCTGGGAGTACACTCCACGACTCCCAGTCTTGTTTCTGTTCTGGTAGACGTGGCTCATCCCAGTGTGTGGTGCTCAGGGAGAGCGCGCGTAGCTGCAGACATTGTTTGTCCTCTATGGACAAGGCTAAGTTGTTGTAATTCTTACTGGTCTGGAACACTGTTGCTTCCAAAACAGGTTTGGTTGTCACAAGCGTGCAGTGTTCTAGGTGTGGTTTTAGGTGAGGTGCTCTTCTATTACTGGGAATGGAGGTTTTTGAGATGCTCATCTGGGTTGAGGTTTGCAGTTGATCAACACAAACTGTCCCTCCTATGGCCCATCTGAGTTCCGTCTTAATGGCTACTGGGGTTCCTGGTGGACCTTTGATTCTTTCATCGGAACCAATGGACTCTGGGGCGTCTCATCCCACCATGAGTAGTATTTCAGCTTCAGGATCTAGAGGAGGGATTAAATCGGCTATGTGTGCTAAGTGAGGTATTTTTCTTGCTGCCTCTGGTGTTGAAATTTCGCTGCGAACATCTGGTAAGGTCTTCCATTCCAGCACTGATGGTAACAGGAAATGTGAACTCCCATCTATCGATTCTGTGCGTAGACCAGAGATTTTCCTCCCCGCTGTGCGCATTGGTACTGTGCACGTATTTATTGCGAAATGCTTTAGTTCACTCAGGAGGTCGAAGAGGTCGAAAAAGGCGGGATTAGCTATTGTGACCTTGCTGTGTGCGTCTAGTATGGCGTACTTCTTTACAGCCCTTTCAGGTTGCCCATCAGGGTAGACGTTTGCAAGACAGACGGGTGAGCATGAAGGAGGGCGCGGTGAGTCTCCACATATATCTGTGTAGTACGTCCCGTACATTTCTGGTTGCTCTTTGGATTCATGTTGAGTCTCTGTCATCGTAGGAGGGGTCGAAGTTGCTTGTTGTGTCTCCTCAGAGGGTTTCTTAGATTCTAAATGCAAGGCTGTGGGGTGCTTGTCACTGTTACACAGGTGGCATTTCACCCTGACTGCGCAAACTTTGGCCATGTGATCTATAGAGTCACAGCATTTGAAGCATATCCTATGCTCTTTGAGTAGGGCCTTTCGATCATCCAGGCATTTTTTCCCAAATTCTCTGCAATTGTTTAGAGAGTATGAAGTTTTATGAATTGGATAAGTCAGGCCTTTGCTTGGTGGAAGAGGTTTCGAAAAAGTACTCCTCGGTATTTGTTCCTCTGAAGCCTTCTTTGGCTGAGTCGTGATCTCTGTTTTGTACACTGAAATAGGAGTTCTGTCCTTTGTGGCTTGGAAGGAACTTCTGTTAGTGTCAAAGTTGTCTTTTGTTTGCTTTGGCGTCATGAAACGTGTTTCTTGGACATCAAGGTAGTTGGGGTCATTGTACATATCTGATTGATCGGAAACAAATTCTGCAAGAGAAGCAAAAGGTGGAGGTTTGCTGGGGTACTGTTTCCTGTGGGACTGGGTCATATCAAACCATTTATCTTTCAACTGTCTTGGTAGTTTTCGAGTGATAATGTTCTGTGTGTCAAAATGCTTGAGATGGGCAAGTCCAGGCATGGTTCCACTTTCTTGTGCTGCCCGGAGCTCTTCTAGTAAGATGGAGAATCTCCAAATCTGACTAGGATCATTGATATTGATGTTAGGGAAATCATAGAGCTCCTGTAGGAATGAGGCCTGTGCAAAAGAAGGTGCCCCATAGCGCTTGTCGAGCATTTCCCAGGCTCGTCAAAGGGCGGTGGGTAGGTCCCTTAAACGTGATGCGAGGATCGCCTCCACTGCCTTTGAGGATTCGGGACCTAGCCATTGCGACATAAGTCCGAATTCTTCCCCAGGGTGTAACCTCTCTCTGCGGAGGGCTTGCTTGAAAAGATGCTTCCACACTAAATAGTCCTTCCCTGGTTTGTCAGATAATTTTCACACGCCTCTGGATTCCATGTCCGACTTTCTTCCACTGTGTGTTGGAGGATACATTGATCCTGTGTATGGGCTGTAGTCTGGTGGAGGTGGTGCATCATTTCCGGGAGCGGGGGCGTGCACCATGTCTGGCTGGTAACTTTCTTCAGCGTGTTGTCCACTGAGGGTATCTTGCCATGTCACGTGCGAGGGACCTTGTTGGCTTGGTCTGAATTCCTCTGCTCTGGCGCTGAGCTGAGGGGACCTGACTTCTTGCGTGCTTACTTGTTGGAGGGTTTCTCGTCTTTCAGGTGGTGCGTAGCTGGCTCCCTGGTAGGCTGGCACAGCTGGTGGTCGAGATTATCCTCTGTGGTTAGGTCTGGTGGCAGTTCCTTGGGACACTGCCTCCTATTGGTGCAGCAGGGACTCTAGTCTGGCACGAGTTCTTGCAATCTCATCCCCAAGCGGCAGCTGGTTCCGCTGTGGGGCCGTCGCCGCTGTGGGTGGACCCATCCGATTGCCATCAGTGGTATGGTTCGTTGGGTTCAATGGAGCAGCAACGGTGGTAAGATCTTGTGACCTAGTTGTTGTGACGTCAACTCTCTGGCTGATCGGCACATCTGGCCATTGAGATTCTTCTCTTCGTCTACTCAGTCTTGGGGGGCTTGTGGATGGCTGCGGCGCTCTCACCTGTTCACTTTGAAACGCGCTTTGGTTGTCCATGTAGGCTTGCACACGGTTATGAGGGCTTTCCCTTCCTAGTCCTTCCAACCTGTGTGTAGATGTGACGTCTTCCAGCTCTCTCTGTAGAACCGCTTCTATTGCGGCTGCCTCTTTTACTTTCTGTTGGCGCTGGGAAATCTCAAAGTTGGCCTAAGCTTTGACCATGTCTTCTCTTTGCTGACGCTGTGCCTCTTCCACGCGAAGGGCTGCTTTGGCTACATCTTCTCTTTGCTGTCGCTCTGCTTCTGCTACACATAGAGCTGCTGCAGTCTCCGCTTTGGCCAAGTCTTCTCTTTGCTGCTTTTCATCTACTGCTGCTTGTGCAGCAACGTCAGCCATTGCGGTATTGATTCGTGCTTCTGCAAGACGGGCGGCAAGGCTCTCTGCCCTTGAGGCTCGGGACGCTTGGCTCTGACAAGAGGATGCTTTTGAATGGCAGGAGGCGCCTGTAACATGAGATTGTTGTGACACGCTGGAATGCGCCTTGGATATATGGTGAAAGAATGAAGCTTTTCCAGAGGCGTGAGATGGAGCCACATGTGACCGCTGGGCTGGTGTTTGCGAGTGGCAGGAAACCTCAGACTCTGCCCTCTCGACTGGTCTGTCTTTCAGGTGAGGCTTGAGCACTGGGAGGTGTTGTGATCTCTCTAGAAACTTTTTACATTCCTTGTTTTTTAGCTTGAGGCTCTGCATCTCGCTATCGACTGTTGGGTCTCCTAGTTCCATCTGAATCTCTTTGAGATGGCGTGCGAAGTCTGTCCATTGTCGGAAAGCGTCTTCCTTATCCTCTTCTAATGAGGGCACGCATTCGGGAGGAAACTCCTCTTCGGGCGTTTGGTAGAGTCTCTGTAATCTCTCCCAGGTTCTCTCGTGGCAGTCGTAGAATGACTGCCATCTGTCTGTCAGATACAACCGCATGGCTTCTGTAGGCTTTCTTTGTTGCCTCAGGTCATAGGGAACCTGAGACGTCTTTGGCCTCACTGAGGCTTGAGCATCAGCCTCTGTGTACAGGTCAAAGCTGGCTGTTTGCAGCATTTCTCCTTGGCCGGCTGGTTGGGGTGTCTAATCTAGGCTGGTTGGTTGAACCCCTTCTTCTAAATCAATGGGACACTCTGCCATGGCTAGGACAGGTTCAGTACACTTCCTAGCTATTTTGAAGCAAATTTGATGAACTTCTCTCTTTGGCCACTAGGGGTCGCTACTTGCAGATCAGCTACAGGAGTGCTGTCTGTGGGTGGAGGCACCACTGGGTGCGTTCTCCTGTGTTCGTGGGTACTTCAGCGCAATTCACCCTTTCACCACTAGGAGTCACTTCTTGCGGGTCAGTTACCAGGGTGCTCTCCCTTCTAGGTTCACCCTTTGTCCACTAGAGGACTTTCTCTGTGTGTGATTAAAGGCTTGCGTGTAGTTCCTCTTTAACCACTAGGGGGCATTTGGAGAGAGGCCAGCCACAATTCTTCTTTACTACCACGTTACCCTTAGTGGCCACCGGGGAAATTACTGAGCTCTACTAGCTCCCGTAACTCCCACCGTGTCATTAAGTTGCAAGCTGGAGACTGCTTGGGACTCTAAAATCCGCTTGGTCGTCAGCTTTGTGATAATAAGCAAGGTTAATTGCTGCCTTTTCTTCTCCTTAATTTGCCTTCAGCATAGTCACCACTAGAGGTGACTGCTTGCATGAGTGATTACTTTGGGTGAAGTTCACTCTGTGCCCTCTAGGGGGTGTTGGTAGCTTTGGATGAATTTAGGTAACTTGCTCTTTAACTATCAGATTCACTCTGCGTAGTTAGAAAATTGCATTCAGTGAAGTACCTTCTTTTCCCTCTAGGGGATGCTCTTAACTTGGGTTGGTGTAAGCCTGCTATGTGCTGAACTAATTATCAAGTTGTCCTAAGTCCAGCAAGGGTAAAATTGCTGAATAGTGTTGTGTGCAGATTGGCTACCAGGGGATGCTACTGCACTACTATTGGAGCCTCTGAGAACCTTCTCTTTCCATTGACATAGCTGGAATTCCAAGGGGAGGGGGTAATTTAGACTTCACCCACTAGAGTTGAGTAATTGAAGAGGTAAATTACTTTATTGCTGGCTGGTTGTACTGGGGCCTCTTCTGGGGTGTGGAATTCCAGGCAACAAGCAGACAAAGAAAATGTAAGGCCTGCAACACATTCCTTTTCATTTTAAATCCGTGGTTTGCATCAGGCAAGCTAAGGGGAACGCTCTGTGGTTCTTCCCCTTTTTAGCAGTTAAGAGTTAATTGCCTGCCTCTGGCTTCTGGGCTAGGTTGCCTTCCAAACTCTCCCCTTGGCTTTCCAAGCAAACGGGCTTGGTCTCACACACATTCAAACTATTTGAATTGCTGGCAAAGAAAAGGGGGGTGGCTGCCCAACGCTCCTTTGATATGGAAATACAGTTTTAACAACCTCAAATAGCTCCCTTTCTTACTTGCCAAGAAACTGACTGATGTTTCTTCGTAGAAATAAGCTTGCCTCTATTGGTTATTTGATCTGTTTTGCTCTTTCTGCATTTAAGAGCGATCTCTTTATTACTTGTCCTTGGCAACCTGATTACTTCCCTTAGCAACAAATTAGCCTGTTCACAGAATTGTGAGCGGGAAGGAAATCAGCGTTCTTGGTAGCAAGCTGTTTGAACACAGACACCTTTCCATCGGTTTTAGCAACACAGACAGTAATCTCTTGTCCTCTTTTACTCAGCAAGCAAAAACATGCATTATTTCTTTACTGTAAAACGTTGACTGGCAACAGGATCAGTGGTAAACTGGTATTCTTGGAACAAACATAAAGAATATTTACAGTCCTTTACTTTTAGCTGCTAGCAGATCTTCAAGCAGTCACTTTATAACTTTACTTATAGCAAAGCTAACAGGCATATGCAGACTTCTTGCAGAGTTAAAGGAAAATTAGCCATATCAAATTACTATTCTGTCCCAGACAGAATAGGCTACTTTAATCCCATCGAGACAGACAGATAACTCAGCGAAATAAGCAAAGAAATATCGCTTTTATTTCTAGGAATTCTAAACAATAACTCACTGTTATGTAAAGATACATCCAGAAGCATATTTCAGCAATATAGCTCATTCCACAGGTAATTTGATAATGGATTTTCCCCTCTTCTTCTGCATAAGACTCACATGTTGGCATAAGACCTCCAAGCCGTGGGGCTAGGAGCCATGAGGCTGGATGAAACAAAGGCATTCCAAACTGGCACGTAGCCAGTATGTCCTGTAATGAGCTCAGAGGCTCCTTCTACTACTGACCTGTTAACATGAGATAGCTAACTAGCTAAAACTACATTACCCATAAGCCATCTCTTAAGGAACAGCACTTAACCCAATAAATGCCAAACATTCTAGCATACAGACCTACATGATCCAGAACAGGGCTGTTCAATTTGTCTTTCCCTATTGCTTTTTTCATCATCCCCCAAAAATGAGGGGTCCTTGGTGCTCTCTGAGCTTGATTGTTTTCTTGCAGACGTTTCATTACCCAAACTAGGAAACATCATCAGAGCTCTGATGATGTTACAGTGGTACATTGATACTCATCGTTAATTGGTTCCAGGAAGCGCGATACCAAAAACAATGAGTACCAAATATTTTTTTCCTTTAAGGAATAATGTAGTTAGTCACAAGGCAACTGACACCAACAAGTTCTAGCTTGTGTGTTGAGTACTAAACAAACGATGAGTACCAGGACAAAATTTCTGTGCCATAATGCGTTGCGTACCAAATTCGATGAGTTTCAAAGCAGTTGAGTACCACGATACCACTGTACCTAGTCTGGGTAGTGAAACATTTGCAAGAAAACAACCAAGTTCAAAGAGCACCAAGGACCCTTCATTTCAACTCCGAAATACAAATATTCTCCTTTATTGGTACCAAAGGAAATTGGTTTAAAACTGGCTTAAACTGGTTGAGTAGCTGCACTGCTTCATTCAAGCTATAGTCTTCTCCTGATTATGCATCTTTTCTCTCCAGCATTGTGTGGTGGGGAGCTCTCTGAGCCAACAGGTGTTGTACTTTCTCCTGACTGGCCCCAGTCTTATGGAAAAGGTCAAGACTGCGTATGGGGCATCCGGGTGCAGGAGGAGAAGAGGGTGCTGCTAGACATTGAGATGTAGGTACTTCTGCTACTGTCACCATCAATACCATCCCATTTTCATGAGGGAGGCCTCTCAACTCAACCAAAGCAGTGTGTCCTCATGGTCCCTGAAACCATCATCCATCGTTAGATTTATCGTTGTAATCATTCATGCCATCGACTTATGGAAAGATGTCTATGTACTTTGAAGATAATCTGCTGTGACAAATAGAATTCCTACTTAGAGGCCATCAACCAGATGATACAGCAAGTTCCTTAGGAAAGCCTAGATGGTGAAACATTTTAAAACTTCAGTGCAAGAAAGAGAGGGTTACCTTTAATCTAGTATTTCTGCTGCTAGACCTAATTATTTTCTGTTGCATAGAGCTTTCCAAATTAGGCTAAAATGACAATAGAGGACATGGAACAGAAGGAGGGGATTATTTAAGTTCCCTCTAAGAATCATTTCCCTCTCAATGATTCTAAAAATTTAGAGACACAAGAAAGCTTGTCCAAAACAACAAACTGAATTCATATGTGTGTCTACAGCCACATAATAGCAGAATCATTCTGGGGAGCCATTAAGTCAAGAGATGTACACTCAGTAGTTTGAAAGTTCTCCACAAATGACGGTAACATCAGTATAGTGATATTTTTTTAAAATCCTGGACATTTTACACATATGTGTGGCTAGGCACTGGATATAATGTATTTATTTGTTATCCCTCAACAGTCTTCAGAATCATTCTAGGTAGTATACTAGACAATTGAGGTAAATTAGTACAGGAACACAAGAACAGAAAGAGCACTAGGCGGCCATTTGTAATCTTTGTTTCAGGCCAAAGTCCTGCTTGAAATGAATGCTCTTAAGTTCCTCCTGAAATCTCAGAAGTAGGGTTGGTAGTGGTCATGTGTGTGGGTGCAAGGTTTCCACAAAACAGGGTCAGCTACAGAAAAGTCCTACCTTTTGATTCATACCCTTTTTACTAACACGAAAAAGGAGCCTTCAAGCGAACTGGTTCTTCCATTTCCATTGTTAAGCAAAGCAGCTCAATTTCACGACCTTTTTGTCATGGTTGTTAAGTAACAACCAACTTAATACTCAGTTAAGTGAATCACATGGTTATTAAGCAAGTCTGGCTTCCTCCACTGACTTTGCTTGTCAGAAGCTGGCTGGAAAGGTTATGAATGATGATCATGTGATCCAGGATGCTGCAGCCATCATAAATACATGCCAGTTGTCAAGCACCTGAATTTTTATCACGTGACTATAGGGATGCTGTGTGTGAGTATACAGGTTGTAAGTCCCTTTTTTCAGTGCCATTGTAGCTTTGAATGGTCACTAAACAAATGATTGTAAGTCAAGGACTACCTGTAGTTACACTTATTTGAATTATTCAGTAACCCTAGCATTAGTGTAATTTTGTTTGGTCTGCTGTATGTTTTTTTCCATATCAGAAGTCTGGGTTGCTGTCTTCGGTACCACTTGCAGCTTCTGAGTTGTCTTCAAAAGTAATCCTCTGTTATAGTAATCTGGTCAAGTGACAGGAGGTTGCTGTGGCTAAGGTTTCCTTGTCCAAGTAGGGGCATAAGTGGTACATCAACTGAAGATGTTCAAACAGAGCTTTAAATCCAAGACGATCTCCAAGGATCTCTTCCATAGAAGGGAGAGAGGGAGCATAGTCCTATCTAGAACAACCAGCAGAATTGATGTTTCCAAGAAGCCAAGATGTTTACATACAGAGAGCACCTCTTAGTAAGGTTTAGTCTGAGCCTGCTTCTCCTCATGCAGTCCTGTATGGCTGCATACACTGTTTCAGATTTCTCCATTATCACTGGCCCAGCCTGTGATGACTACAGGCTTAATGGTACTTCCCACATAACTACTGACTAGAATTCTCCATTCAGGTTGGAGGAGAACCACAGCAAAGTAGCACCCAAACCCTCAATCCTTCCAGATGATTGACAAGATACCATGACTGATGATACTTAATGTTAATAAGAAATCTAATAAGTCTAGGAGGGACACTCTCCACCAGGTTTTCAATAAAGTGAGATTATGAAAACGCACTTCCAAAGATATGGTTCGTGAAAATGCTCTTACAAGTTGCACTGAACCTTAATAAAGACTATGCCTGAAAAAAAGATGCTACTGGTTTAAGGAATCCACTCATTAAAGTTAATACAGCAACTGAAGTAGAGAATCTTGAAGCCTGAAAAGAAAGATGTATATGTGAGGTCAAAATAGCAGGCATCCATGATGGTGAATGTGTATGTATGTGTGAAGAACAAACACCGAATTACTTCCAAGTAGTTTCTTCATTGTTGTTTACCTACAGACAGAATCTTCCAGACTAAAGCAACTTTCTACATAACTATAGATATACTTTGTGAACTGCTAGAGAAGGTCTGTCTTTGCCCTCTTCCTGCCTACCAGACATTCTAAGCTGCGCTGCCTTTTTGCCCTCTGGGAGGCAGCCCCTCCCTTCTGTGACAGCACTGACATTCCCTCACAGTGTCAGCCCATTCTGACACTGTAATGAAATGTAGTCTGGAGTCCCTCCTGGCACTCCAGACTACATTCCACCACAGTGTCAGAATAGAGGATGAAACAGGCAATAGAAATCACTTCTTTTTAAAGTATATTGCATGCATGTAAGAAAAGCGGGGGAGGAGGGCTTTGACAAGCCACTTGCACCTACCCTTTTAACATTATTTACATCTGTCTCCCCTCTGGGGATCCCTCTAGATCCAAAGCACTAATTCAGAATCATCTTAGAGTGGACTCAGCTTGACCTCTGTATTAATACTTTCTTTCACTTTGAGGTTGCAATTTTGCTTACTGGTTGAAGAAAAACCATGCTTGTCTTCCCATCCATTTGTGTGTCTCTGCAGTCACTTGCCCTTTAGTTTGGATGCATGAAATAATAGAAATGGGCTGTGGACTCTTTCACTTTTATTTTCCTCTTTCAACAGTCCTTTCTCTTTGTCTTCTCCTTCTTCCCAATTCCCCTGCTAGCCTCAACATCCGCAAGTCTGATGTGTTGACTGTTTTCGACGGAGGGGACTTAACCGCACGGATCCTCGGCCAGTACCTGGGTCCCCATCCACGGTTCAGCATTTACTCTTCAGGCCCAGCAGTCACCCTGCAGTTCCAGTCAGACCCTGGTGACCCCCTTTTCGGTCTCAGCCAAGGGTTCCTGGTGCACTATAAGGGTATGAGAAAAGGCTATGATATGCTTGGGGTAAACTGGGGGAGAGAGAGAGAACCTTATGTAAATTGATGCCTGCTGACTCATCTTGTGAAGATGGTTTAAGAAGTTAAGCTGTCTTCAAAAAGGTTTCCAGAAGTTGCTCGGTCTGAGAGTGAATGGGAATGTTGTATGATGCATTTGTTTCAGATCAGAAACAGAAGAAGGAAAAGGAAAGAGCACAAATGCAGCTGAATAAAGCCAAAGCGATATTTTTGCCTAGTTGTAATTTTAGCAGCAGTAGATTGAAGAAGAAAAGGGACAGAAGTTTTGCTTCAATGCTGTTCTGGAGGACAGTATAAAGTTTAAATACAGAGTATGTTCCTTTTCGGCAGTGTCATAGCAGTATTCTTGTAATCATGCAACTGGGTGTTAGTTGGGGATCGTTTAATTTGGATTTCTGAACAGGGCTGCTGGTCCTTTCTAACAGTATGATTGTATGAGTTGCTTGTACAGATGAACTCCTGACATAAAGTAGAAAAGTGGAAAAACAGAAGTGAAATTTGGTGAGGAGAGATAGGACAGTACACTGATGATGTTACTTAGTTTGGTAATGAAATGCCTGCAAGAAAAAAAACCAAGCTCAGAGAGTATCAAAGGCCCCATAGTTCAACCATGAAATACAAATATTCTCTTCTATCAGACAAGACAGTGCCTGGCAGAAGGTAGTCCTTATATCCTCTCCTCTCCTCTCCTCTCCTCTCCTCACAGAGGTTCCTCAAAATGACACTTGTCTTGAGCTGCCAGAGGTGGAATTTGGTTGGCGCACAGCTTCTCATACCGCTGTTATCCGTGGCACAGTCGTAACCTACCAATGTGAGCCAGGCTATGATATTGTGGGATCCGACATTCTCACCTGCCAGTGGGATCTATCATGGAGCAACAGCCCTCCTACTTGTCAGAAGAGTAAGTCTTTCTGATGCTAAAATAGGTGGTAAGGATACTCCACATTAGGACTTATCTAAGCATGAAGAAGGCAGTGTGAAAGACAATGGGAGGCAGGTGCAAAAGGGGGAGAAGTTTAGTGAGTGTGAGAAGAGACACACAACTCAGAGGTGGGAGCTGTGGGAAGAGAACATTCAGAGTGACTATACCTTGCTGTCACTTTGACTGGCAGCTTACTTTTACATTTTTCAAGATTACGTTGTTACCCTAACTACCCGTGTTTCCCTGAAAATAAGACCCAGTCTTATATTTTTTTGCCTCCAAAAGAGGCATTAGGTCTTATTTTCAGGGGATGTTTTATTTTTTCCACTGTCTCGCCTCACGACAGCGGCACCAACAGCCCCATCTAGCAGGAGCCTGCGTGGTCACTGCCAGCCTACTTCTTCTGCAGCTGCTTGCCGCCACTCATGCGCGTCGCCCCCGGCCTCCGTTTCCCTGGTAGAGGTCTTCAGAAAAGGCCTCTGCAGCCCAGAATGGGCTGCTTCACCTCTGTACTCAGCTGCAGAGGCCTTTCCTGAAGGCCTGTGCTGGCAAAATGGAAGCTGGGGGCGACGCGTGTAAGCAGTGACGAGCGGCTAAAGAACTGGACTGGCGGCAGCCACACGGGCTCCTGCTAGACTCAGCTGTTGGTGCCACCACCACAAGGTGAGGCAGGTGTTGGGGCATGGGAGGCCTAGCTGCGGGGGCCCTAAGGTAAGTAGGTGAGGGGAGCGTGGGGCAGCTCCACCCTGTCCCTCACCTGCCTTGCCTCATCATGAACAACCAGATGGAATAGGCGGGTGGCCAGCCACACAGGCTCTTAACTAGGGTTTATTTGGGGGGGGTGGTAGGGCTTATATTAGGCGCACACGTAAAAATTAAGCTAGGGTTTATTTTCGGGATAGGTCTTGTTTTTGGAGAAACATGGTAGCATTAAACCAACTAGCATTAAAAGTGTCTTTCATGAATCCATGTGGTTCTCATTTTTTGTGGTTGCCAGCTATGTAGAGCATATTATGTGAGGGGGTGGGGAATAGACTAAATTCTGTTGAAGGAAGAATATTTTGGACATATATGTCCTGAATTGCCTGCCATACGAGGGCTGGGATGAAGGGTTTTCTTTTAATGGGTTTTATTATAGAGTGGGTTTTTTAAATTTTGTAAGCTGTCCAGAGTCACCTATATGCAAGTTGGGTGGGTATATAAATTTATATATAATTAAAATAAATAAATAAACATCAGCGTGGACCACTCTGATGCACTGTTTTAGACTTTCTAAAAGGAGAGCTTTTGGTCTATCATTTGCAGTTCTAGAGTCTTTGTGTCACTCTAGAAGGAAAGTTGAATTATTCCCAGAGTAGAATGACACTCTAGAATGCCCACATAGCCAGATATGATTCCTGTATTGAGAACCAGAGGGAAATACAGAGGCCTCTTTCTTACTTTAACTACACCTTCTCTTTCCCCAAGTTATAAATTGTGCTGATCCTGGAGAGATTAGCAACGGCAAACGGAGCGTCTCAGACCGACATTTCTCCATCGGCTCTCATGTCCAGTACTTCTGCCATGAAGGCTACATAGTGGAAGGGAGCAACACGCTCACCTGCTACAACCGGGATACGGGCACCCCTAAATGGAGCGACCGGGTCCCCAAGTGTGTCTGTAAGTAAAAGAGACAGAAGGAAAAGGCACATGGAAGGGAGGGAGCTAGAACTGTGAGGGTCTTTAAAGCAGCAAAGTACAGGAGGGTACATTTTGACAAGAGCTTAGCTGGTCTGTCTGGCTATAGGGAGTCCTTGACTTCTGACTGGTAACTTAACAACTGTTCAAAGTTACGGTGAAGCTATCTTGAGGCAACTTACAACCTGGAGTTGAAGTTCTGAGAGTCCCCTCCCCCACAGTCACATGATGAAACGTTGGGGGCTCAGCAACATGGCCGCATTTACACCCATATGCAGTATCCTGCAGTCACAGGATTGCATTTTACAATGGTTTTCTCAAAACTACATTTTACATCTGGTTTTCGGCAAAACTGCGCCCATTATAAACCATTGGTTCACTTAATGACTGCAATGCTCACTTAACAACCATGACAAAAAAGTAGTAAAATTGGGATGCTTATTTCACTTGTCTGTTTTATGACCATCATCACCATGATGGGTGGGCTCCAATACAGTCATAAGTCGAGGACTATTTGTACTGGATTTGCCACTTTTCTTTGTGTGATCCCCTCTAATTAATATAAGGCTCACTCAGTTCAGTATATTTTTATGTGTTTCAACAGAAACTATGCCCATTTCTCTAAGGATATCAGAAGCAGGAAATATATCACTGATACCGTAGAACAAGCTTGCCAAAATATTGAACAGCAGAAATGCACTTTTAAACTCCTGTATCACATACCTACTTAAAGAAATATCTATACACTAAAGTCATGTATGCCTGATTAATCTTTCCATAATCCTATCAGAATCAGACCAAGTTAAAATGGTCCTTGAGGTTCTTCTGCATGTTGAGATGGATATTCTTAAGGATGGCTGAGTATCCTAATTCACAATAAAAAGTTATGTTGGTCTTAGTCTTGGACACAAAGTCAGGATAGTACATGATCTACTGAGGGATTCAAAACAAAAATAAGATTCTTCTATTGACTATCTTAGCATATTTTCTAAGTGAATGAATAGAATAACTGTCAGAATCCAATTATATTTCATCTCTAGTTATCAACTATAGAAAACCCCATTTCTGCCTTCTCTGGATTCTGTCATACGATGAAGGGAAGGGGGTGAAAAAAGGGGCTTTATGGCCCTCACTTCCTTCAGTACACTTCAAAGGGACTGGATGTGGATATCACCAAAAGGACTAACCATAACAATGGGGCTATTACCTTTCATGTAATCCTCTCTGAAGTCTCCCTCCAGCCGGCAGTAAGGAAAAGGGGGTGGGAATGTAATGCCTGAGACTGTCGCTGGAAGAAGGGGGTGATTGGCTGGGGCTACTGGGGAACCCCTTAAAACCTTGAATGGGAGAGCTTGGACCCCAAGTCCTGTCTAGAATGCCTGCAACCATTTTCTCTTAATAAAGGATGCCTGTTGGAAGAACTATTCCAAGAGTTCTGTCTTCTTAAGATGCAAAGTGGGGTGGGTCCTTACATTAGACAGGACTTGCAAAATTAATCCACCTGGAAGGGAGACCCTTGCCGGGGGATTTTTGCAAAAAATTACCATGTCAGACAATGGAGCAAGAAAGGGGGAAAACTCCCCAGAAAGGGAGCCACTGCCCCAACTGAAACCTTGCCGGATGTCGGGATCCGAGAGGTCAGATTCCTCAGGAGAAGAAGTGGTGGAGACACGGGACCGCAAGCCTCGCTGGTCAATGGGCGTTGGAAATAAAGGTGAATGGAAAAAGAAATCAAGAAAGGTGACCCTGAGACGGGGGCCCAAGCAACCAGAATGGAAGCAGGAGATGGAGAAATCCCTGCACGCAAGTGAAGAGGGAGAGAGCTGGGCACCGTACTCAGACTGGATCCTAGAGAAAGCTATTGACCTGATGAAGAGAACTCTCAGCTCCCTAGGAGAGGAGAATCCTGAGCCCTACAGCCGCCCCAGCTCCTGGAGCCGCAAAGGGAGAGACACCGAGGGGGAAGGGGAACCTGCAGCCCCGGGGACATCTGCTGATCCAGTAGTCCCCACCCCCTGCCGAACCACAGATGGCGATCTGGATGGAAGACACTACCACCAACAACGGAGGCACCGATCCATTCCAAGACGTCCGCCATTGGATGTGAAATTCAAAGGGGAGCCCACACGCTTGGGGTTTTTCCTAACCCAAGTCCTCAGCTACATGGAGGAATACGGGCGGGACATCCCCAGCGACAAAGCCCACATCCGGATCGTGCAATCTGCCCTGGACGGACTGGCTGCAGATTGGGTGGTGAACTTGCATGACTCCAATGCCCCAGAGCTCAACGACTTCAACCGTTTCATGTCCTCTCTGAGAAGGCGATTTGAAGACCCCCTGGCTGATCGCAAAGCCCGCGAAAGGATAAAAACGATGAGGCAAGGCAAACGCCTGGTGGCCGAATATACGCAAGAATTCTGGGCCATTGCCAGCAAACTGAACTGGCCAGAAGACATCCTCCTTAGCCATTTCAAAGACGGACTAAATTATGACCTATATGATGCTTGCCTGCCCCGAGGGAACCCACACCAACTTGAGGAATGGTACGTCTTGGCAGAGGAAGCAGAAATCAACATATTGAAGAGACACTGCCGAGGAAAACAATGGAGCCGCTCCCCGCCTGAGTTGACACACGAACCAGTGAAACCGTTGGCTACAGCTAAGAAGCAAATGGGGTGTTTCAAGTGCGGGAGAGAAGGGCATCGAGCTGTAGAATGCCGCTCAAAAGCCCCCCAGCACCACCTAGACAGATCCCCGATCAGCAAATCCGGAAAGTCTCCAGCTAAGCCAAAAGAAACTGCCATGAGAATGATGGAGATTGTGGAACCCCCCCACCTCTGCTCATCAGGGGGAAAGAACTCCAGCCTACACCGCAGGGCCGGTGGACGCCTCAGACGACAGCTCGGAGGGCGAACCCCTGGTAAGTGGACGCATCGCACCCATCCTCAAGACAGTGACTATATTAATTCCCCCCCATGCCCGAACCTGTGAAGGTGAAAGCCTTAATAGACTCTGGCTGCACCCGCTGCCTCATTAGCCCGACACTAGTGGGGAATCTGGGCATTCCGTCGAGGAGACTGGAACAACCAATCTCATTTGGCCAGTTAGATGGATCCATAGCGGGGGGGGGGGGGGGCAGCTACCCTAGCCACTTTACCAATACACCTCTCCCTGGGCAAACATGAGGAGGACATAACGTTTGTGGTGACCCCAGGCGTGGAATGCCCAAAGATCCTAGGGATGGAATGGTTAAAAAAATGGAACCCCTGGGTGAATTGGAGGATGAGAGAAATCAAATTCCCGAAGGGGGACCCTATGGACTTAAAATCCCAAGGGGGGCTACCAGAATCAAGAATAGAAAAAGCATCCATGGGAGAGGAAAAGGGACCACCAGAAATACCAGAGGAATACAGAGACCTTGATGAAGTTTTCAGTGAGGAGAGGGCGGATGAGCTCCCCCCCCCCCCCCCGACCCACAGACTGTGCCATTGAATTCAAGCCTGGGGCAAAACTCCCGAAGCCCAGATTATACTCCATGAGCCCAAAGGAGAAGGAGGAAATGGAAAGATTCATTAAAAAAAACCTAGACAGGGGGTTCATTGAGCCAGCCAAGCCTAAAGTGGCTGCCCCGGTCCTCTTTAGAGAGAAGAAGGACGGCTCTTTATGCTTATTTGTGGACTGTAGGGCCCTGAATACAATCAGTGAAAGCAACCTATACCCTTTGCCCCTCATGAAAGACATACTGTCACACCTCTCGAAAGGGAAATTTTCTAAACTAGACCTAAGGGAAGCTTACTATCACATGAGAATTAAGGAAGGGGACGAATGGAAGACCGCATTTAACTGCCCCATGGGGTGCTATCAATTCAAAGTCTTGCCATTTGGATTACAAGGGGGCCCTGCAGTATTTATGCAATTAATCAATGACGTTCTAAGGGAGCACCTGTTTAAGGGGGTCCTTGTTTAGTTGGACGACATTCTTATCTTCACCGAAACAAAAGAGGAACATGTCAACCTAGTCAGAGCGGTTTTAAAGAGACTGCGAGCCGCCCACCTATATGCCAAACTCTCAAAATGCGAATTCCACCAGGAAAGGATAGACTACCTAGGTTATTGCATATCCCCCCAGGGCATTGAAATGGACCCAGAGAAGGTCAGAGCAGTATTAGATTGGGCACCACCCCACACAAGAAAGCAACTACAAAGTTTCCTGGGCTTTGCAAACTTTTACCGCCAATTCATCCCCTCATTTGCCCAGATAGCCTTGCCCCTCACTAACTTACTAAAAATGAAGGGAGCATCCTCAGTAAAACCTAGCCAGCCACTAACATGGACAATGGAGTGCCAAGCAGCGTTTGAGAGATTAAAGAGACTTTTTTCTGCCGAACCAGTACTAAGGCACCCAGACATGGATAAGCCCTTCGTAATACAGGCGAATGCAAGTGATGTGGCAGTGGGGGCTGTTCTATTACAAGAAAATGATGAAAGGGTATTGCAACCCTGTGCATATACATCCAAGAAACTCACAGAAACAGAACAGCGCTGGCCCGTATGGGAGAAAGAGGCATACGGGATACGTTGGGCATTACTCACGTGGCAACAGTTCCTGGAAGGCAACAAAATCCCCTTCCAGGTGTGGACTGATCACAAAAATTTGGAAGCCCTGAAAGCGCCCAGGAAGCTCAATCCCAAACAAGCCCGCTGGTCCCAGCATTTTCACCAGTTCCAATTTAAGCTCAAACATTTACCAGGGAGAAAGAACTTCCTGGCAGATGCACTATCTCGCATGCCCCAATATAACATCACGCAAGCCACAGACTCTAAATCAATGATGGCAGAGTCACAACTGGCAGCACCAGTAACCACCAGAACCCAAGCTAAATTAAAACCACAACTGGGCAGCCAAACTGGAATTGAATTCCGGAAAAGTTTGGAAACAGATGAATGGTTCCAGAAAAACAAAAATGTGTGAACAATGAGAGATGGGTTGCCTTGGGTAGGGGAAAAGTTATATATACCAACAACCCAAAGACTCACATTCATGCAGCTTTGCCATGACACAAAATCAGCAGGGCATTTTGGATTTGTAAAAACTTTACACTTAATTAAATGGCAATTTTGGTGGCCATCCATAAAAAAGGACAAAGAAAGCTACGTGGCCAGCTGCCCAAAATGTACAACTGCAAGGGAAATCGCCAGGACTATTACAAACAGTGGCAAATCTCTCAGCCCCCTGGAGGGAAATAGCCATGGATTTTATAGTGGAATTACGAGAAAGCAATGGGAATACCGTTGTCTGGACGGTCACGGACTTGTTTTCCAAACAGGTGCACTTTATCCCTTGCCAAAAGATTCCCACCGCAAAAGCCTTAGCGAAACCTTTCGTACAGCACATTTACAGATTGCATGGGGCACCCCAACGCATCATCTCTGATAGGGGAGTGCAATTTACGTCTGCATTTTGGAAGGAATTTTTATCCCTTTTAGAAACCACTCAGGGACTGACATCTAGCCATCATCCACAGGGAAATGGGGGGGCTGAAAAAATGAACTCAGTACTTGAGCAATATCTAAGATGTTTTCTTAAGTTCCAACAGACTGACAGGGCGGACTTACTCCCTTTTGCAGAAGTTGCCTACAATAATGCAGTCCATTCCAGCACAGATTACACTTCTTTTCAAATAGCCACCGGTCAAAGTTTCAACCCAATGCCAGAATTAATTCCAAATGAACCAACAATCCCATCACTGAAAGAATGGATGGAACAATTACAAAACACCTGGCCAATAGTTAGAAAAGCACTAGATGAAGCTAGGCAGGCATACAAAGCACAAGCCGATAAAAAAAGGGTTGAACCTACACCATTCATTATAGGAGAAATGGTGTACTTATCTACAAAATACCTAAAGTCCCTACAGCCCTGTAAAAAACTTAGACCAAAATATATAGGGCCTTTTCCAATTAAAAGAATCATAAACCCAGTAACAGTAGAATTAGAATTACCCCAAAATCTCAGGCAAATACACCCAATTTTTCATTGCAGCTTGCTGAAAAGAGAGCATCAGTCACCTTTACGGCCAAAAATCCCCCCACCACCACCTCCAATCATGGTGGAAGGTGAACAACACTTTGAAATAAAGGAAATCCTTGACTCTAGGAGATATCATGGAGCGACTCAGTACCTAGTTTCCTGGAAACACCTCCCTGCCTCACAAAATGAGTGGGTCCATAAACGTCATGTCAGAGCCCCGAAGCTATTAAAGAAGTTTCACACAGAGTATCCTAACAAGCCTGACTAACTTTTATACCTGTTTTGTTTTCTTTCAGGTGGATCTATCTTATTTTTAAGGGGGTAGGATGTCAGAATCCAATTATATTTCATCTCTAGTTATCAACTATAGAAAACCCCATTTCTGCCTTCTCTGGATTCTGTCATACGATGAAGGGAAGGGGGTGAAAAAAGGGGCTTTGTGGCCCTCACTTCCTTCAGTACACTTCAAAGGGACTGGATGTGGATATCACCAAAAGGACTAACCATAACAATGGGGCTATTACCTTTCATGTAATCCTCTCTGAAGTCTCCCTCCAGCCAGCAGTAAGGAAAAGGGGGTGGGAATGTAATGCCTGAGACTGTCGCTGGAAGAAGGGGGTGATTGGGTGGGGCTACTGGGGAACCCCTTAAAACCTTGAATGGGAGAGCTTGGACCCCAAGTCCTGTCTAGAACACCTGCAACCATTTTCTCTTAATAAAGGATGCCTGTTGGAAGAACTATTCCAAGAGTTCTGTCTTCTTAAGATGCAAAGTGGGGTGGGTCCTTACAATAACAGAATAACAGAGTTGGAAGGGACCTTGGAGGTCTTCTAGTCCAACCCCCTGCTCAGGCAGGAAACCCTACACCATTTCAGACAAATGGATGTCCAGTCTCTTCTTAAAAATTTCCAGAGTTGGAGCATTCACAGCTTCTGGAGGCAGGTTGTTCCACTAATTAATTGTTCTAACTGTCAGGAAATTTCTCCTTCGTTCTAGGTTGCTTCTCTCCTTGATTAGTTTCCATCCGTTGCTTCTTGTCCTGCCTTCAGGGGCTTTGGAGAATAGCTTGACTCCCCTCTTCTTTGTGGCAGCCCCTTAGATATTGAAACACTGCTATCATCCCAAGTCCTTCTTTTCATTAAACTAGACATACCCAATTCCAGCAACCGTTCCTTATATATTTTAGCCTCCAGTCCCCTAATAATCTTTGTTGCTCTTCTCTTTTTCTAGAGTCTCAATGTCTTTAGAATGAAGCTCATTGTCTTCTGGATATCTTTACTTACACCAGGGGTGGGCAATTAATTTTACCCAGGGACCACATGAGAAACTGGGACTGTTGTGGATGGCTGATCCAATAGACTGAACTTAATTCTGCTCAATATTAATTTTATTGCTTTATAAAAAGCAGTAAATTATAGTTTTGATTAGCTACTACTGGTAGGAATGCATGTCTTATTTACATGTTATTTCTAACTTCTGATTGACCTCACGGGGGCCAGACAGGGACAGCCAAAGGGCCAGACATGGCCTGGGAGCCATAAAATGCCCAGGTCTAGCCATAAAATGCCCAGGTCTGACTTATAATGTCTCCTCTATGAATGGTAGGCAACCTGTGGCCTCAGGGCCAAATGCACTCCCTGAAAGTCTTCGTTACCCCATTTCCTTTTTCCAGTGAAATATGAGCCTTGTCTGAACCCCGGAGTTCCAGAGAATGGGTATCAAACTCTTTACAAGCATCACTACCAAGCAGGGGAATCCCTGCGCTTCTTCTGCTATGAGGGCTTTGAGCTTATAGGGGAAGTGACAATCACCTGCATACCAGGACATCCATCCCAATGGACCAGCCAGCCACCCCTCTGCAAAGGTATGGGTCCCTTTCCTCATCGTATGTGGCTTTCACTCACTATTTTGTGACCCTCTGTTTTGTTTACCTGGCATTTTTTAAAAATAGTCCCTTGATCTCTTTCTCCCCACCAGTGGCCTATGAGGAGTTATTGGATGACCAGAAACTGGAAGGTGAGTGGGAAGAAGTTTGGGAAGGGATTCTGGGAGGGTGACAAACATTATCTTCCTTCCTTCCTTCCTTCCTTCCTTCCTTCCTTCCTTCCTTCCTTCCTTCCTTCCTTCCTTCCTTCCTTCCTTCCTTCCTTCCTTCCTTCCTTCCTTCCTTCCTCTCTTCTGCTCAAACAGCAGGTGGAAGTTGTAGCTAAGGGGACTAAGTGTGCCAGACCCTATCCCAGACCTCAATAACGTATGTCTTATGTCCATTTGATAGGACTACTGCAATGTGCTCTAAATGGGACTGTCTTTGGAGACAA
The DNA here is from genome assembly GCA_039797435.1 of Crotalus adamanteus. Lineage (NCBI taxonomy): Eukaryota > Metazoa > Chordata > Lepidosauria > Squamata > Viperidae > Crotalus > Crotalus adamanteus. The sequence continues at coordinate 6,613,953 of CM077935.1, read as the reverse complement.
TCCAGAAGCTGTAGCAGCAGCAAGATTTTTGCCAACACAACCATACCAATATAGAATTACATTTATAGTACAGTGGCTGCATTGGTTGCCAATAGACTTCCAAGCTCAATTCAAAGTGCTGGTCATTACATTTGATGTGCTAAATGATGCATCACTAAAATACTTCAATTGCTAGAAGGTAATCTGCCCATCTCATCCCCTCGTTCAGAGAAGGCTGCAAACCTTCCCCTCTCGAGGACCGTGGGTGAGACGTCTGGTTCTCTCTGTAGTAATTCCCACCCTGTGGAATATTCTTTCCCAAGAAATACATGTAGCTTCCACCTTGCTGCAGTTCTAGAAACAGGTTAAGTCTGTTTTATTTTAATGACCTTTCAAACTCAGCTGATTGACTGTGGGCACCTATCTTTCACAGTTCTCTTTGCTTTTTGTAACTGTTTGGGATCTTTGACAATGTTCAATTTACTTATTGTTATACTTTTGGCGTTTTTTTGGTTCATTTGGGATTGGGGTGGGCTATAAATTCTGAAAAATAAAATAAAAAGTTCGGGGTGGAGCGTTTGATACATACATCTCATACATTCCATTTTTTTCTTTCCTCTTGTAGTCACCCAGACCACGGATCCTTCCCACCAGATGGAAGGTGGCAACATTGCCCTGGCAATCTTCCTCCCCATTATTCTTGTCATCCTGCTGATTGGAGGCATCTACATCTACTACACTAAGTGAGTGATATCAAACTAATTTATGTTTGCTTTGCTTAGTGGGCATCGAAGTGCCATTAGACTCTGTGAGTTGATTCCAGTTAAGTTGCATTTTATTTTATTTTATTTATTTTAATTTTTATTTTAATTTTATTATTTTATTTTATTTTATTATTTTATATCTCTATTATTTAGCCCATCTCCCCTACAATGTGACTCTGGAAGACAGAGATGTTGTTTAATTGCAAATAGAGATGAATTGGAATTTAATCCCATTTGGAAGTTTTTGACCTGAAAACCCTACACACAGTTCAAATTCTCAGGTGCAAGGAGACAGTTATAATAATTTGTCTTCTTAGTGATGTTGGAAATGCATTTTGCACAGAAAGGTAGCTTTTTCATTATAATTTTATTCAGGCTTTCCAAGATTAAACTGTAGCATAAAAACGTGTTCCAGTCATGAACTTGAGTTACTTTGTTTGAAATGAATACCTCACTGCTTTTAATTAAAACAACTTGGGACCAAATAATGCCTTCCCAACATACATTTAAAAGAGAGGAAAATGACTCAATACTGCAATTGTATAATCAATTCAAAACCAAAATCATTGTTATATCAAATTATAATAAAAGCTCCCCATATATGGCCAGAAGGAGCTTTGATCCTGCAAATCAGCAAGTTTAAGTTTTACCACTTTCTAGAACAGGGGTCCCCAACCCCCGGGCTGCAGCCCACTGCCGGATCTTGAGTCATTTGGAACTAGGCCGTGGAAGTCCCCCCGCCCCCAAGCACACACTGGTCCACAAAGCCAAAAAGGTTGGGGAATTCTGTTCTAGAAAGTATTAACCACTGTCCATACCTGCCATTAAGCATAGCTAGAGTAACCTACTGAATGTTTATCAGTTGTTTCTTTGAATGGCCCTGGTCTCAGGTATAAAATGAAGTCAACATATGAACAAAAATGTGATTGATGATTAATTTTCTTGTGATAGATATGGCTAGTACTTACTAAACATGTAAAGTAAAACGTTGATGCTGTAATTGTATTTTGTACTTTAATGCAACCAAAAAAAGTTGGAAGTCACTTTTTTCCCCTTTTACCTCGCATTCCTTTCTTTTCTTTACCTTCCTCCATTCCCTCATTATCTTTGCTTCTCTTTGTATTTTATATTATAATAAACTTGAATAAACATTTTTAAAAAATTAAAATGTGATTGAAATGTTAGATGGGCACAGAACGTAGGAAGCTGCTTGATAGCTAATCAGACACAATTGGTTGATCTAATTCTTTCAGAGAAGGTCTTTGCATCCGAAGATGCTGATGACCAAATCTGAGCCATCCAAATGTAAAGTACTGTATATAATCTCCTCCACTGGATTACTTCTGTAACAGACAGTACGTGGAGTAATGCCATTAAAATGGATCTGATTTTCCAAACTGGTAGGCTGATTATTTCAACCCACTCTCTTCTTCTTTTATTTTCCTGCAGATTCCAAGGAAAAACTCTCTTTGGCTTCTCCTTTTCCAGCTCTCACAGCTACAGCCCTATCACTGTGGAATCTGATTTCAACAACCCTCTCTACGAGGCTGGGGTGAGCTGCAGACGCTCAGCCAAGCCATTGTTCTAGAGTACCAATTTTTTAAAAGAGGGTTGACTTACCGTAAATGCCGGCGTATAAGACGACTTCCGCGAGCGCTGAAATCGGCGCCAAAGACGGGGGTCGTCTTATACGCCGAGTCGTCTTATACGCCGGAAATACTGGTAGTTTCCGGCGTATAAGACGACATTCTAGGAATGCGGCCCGGCTATAAAGATGGGGGTCGTCTTATACGCCGGGTCGCCTAATACGCCAGCATATATGGTATTTCAGTTCCTCATTTCCTCCTCTCTCACTGCTGTTTTCAACCTATTCCAATCCTACTGCAATTCTGTACAGCTTTTCCCCAGATTTTGGGCTATAAAATTAAGGTCAGCCACTATATATTGGAAGGGATATAGCCTCTCCCACCCATACTGCCATCAAGTGGTCATCTGGCATTTCACAAACTAGATGAGTTCATTACAGATTTTCTGCTGTTTCTCCCAACAAGAGACCACATTTCTGCTGGTTTGGGGGAAGGTGTACAATTTTGCCCATTTCAACACCGTTCTGAGTACAAGTAGTCCTTAACTTACAACAGTTCATTTAGTAACCATTCAAAGTTACAACGGCACTGAAAAATGTGACTTATGACCAGTTTTCACACTTATGACCTTTGGAGCATCCCTATGATCATGTGATCAAAATTCAGATTTTTGGCAACTGACTCAAATTTATGACGTTGGCTGAATTTCAAGGTCACGTGATCCCCTTTTGCAATCCGACAAGCAAAGTCAATGGGGAAGCCAGATTCACTTCACAACTGGGTTACTAACTTTTCAACTGCAGTGATTCACTTAGCGACTGTGGCAAGAAAAGTCATAAAATGGGGCAAAATTCACTTAACAAATGTCTCACTTAACAACAGAAATTTTGGGCTCAGTTGTGGTCATAAGTCGAGGACTACCTGTACTCCCTCCAGTAGCTCCACATGCTGCCAGCTGTGGTCAACAAAGGCCCCCTTTAGAGTTGGGAGGAAAGGAGACCATGTTAAAATGAATTCTGTTTATTTACTTAACCATGATTTACTGAATTTATCTTCTTTGGTGGGTTGGCACATGGGACCATAAACAGACCAACCGTGCCACAGTGCATGAAGATGATCTTCTGATGTTTGGGTAATTCAAAGTCAGCTAGGTGAAAGAAAAGAGCTGGCAAGATTCTGTCCCTGGAATAAAGTGGGTTCCCCCCCCCCCTTTCTGCTTAACAGGACACCAGAGAATACGAAGTTTCCATTTAGAAGACGTTACGAGATCTGCCATTCTTCTCCCAAACCCAGCAAGGTCTGAGGAGCAGCGACTGAGAATGATTCCTGATTTGGAGGGAATAGTGGAAGGTGGTTTTGGGGAGGGGGCTAAGGGAAAATGGAGGGGAGAGAAGGAGTTTATCCTTTCTACCCCACAAATTCAGCTTTATCTCTTCTCCATGTTGCTGCCTGACTGTCCACTCTCAGCTTTGGACCACTCCCTTCTCCCATGTAAATACCCTCTTCAATGTGCCAAATGTGTTTCTCTCTCTCTCTCTCTCACACACACACACACACACTCACAGAGTTATTATTATTCTGCTTTATCTGTTCATTTTATTTCTCTATTTATTTATTATGTTATACTTTTCCTCTTCCTTTATTTTAATGATCATTTCCCAAGTGGTTGAAAAAGGAGGAGAGTGTTCATCCCTTCTTCCATACTTTATCCCTCACTCTGTTTTTAAGGAAGTGGGCCTGAGTTCTAAAAGGTGCTGCCATTGAAAAAAAAAAGTATCTCTGTAAACAAGGTTGTACAGTAGGATCACTAAACCCCAATACATGTGGTTTACCAGTAGGAGATATATTTAATCCTAAAATCAGTGGCAAATGGATGAGGGCAACAGAAAAAGCCAAATACTGAGATATTGATCCCTAATTCTTAACGTGGAAGCAAGTCTCATGTTGTTCAGGAGAATTTACTTTCATAAAATTGGGAATACATTAGATAAACATGGAAATATAAGCAGGGTCATAGAATCATTGACTTTAGCTGTTCAGATTATACACCATTGGAGTTTTGCAAATTCTGGGTGCTGCAACATGCCCAATCAGAAAGGAACCAGGCTTCAATTTTAATGGATTTGTGGGATATAATAGACACATTGGATGTAATAGACACACTTTCTCCTCTATATTACAGAACACCAATACCTCCAGGAGTAGATTGTCAGGTGTTATGGGAGCTGTTGAAATAACCTACAATGACAAAATAATGTAATTGTTTTACCAGATTTAGCTGTATTTTCCTTTCTTGTACCATTAATTTCTTTGGCTTACTGCTTCTTACTCCTGTTCTATGCTTTGCCTAATGTTATTTACCCCCCAAATGGAACAGTGTGATGGGCATATATGTATGTATGTATATATGTTTGTAGAACCCCAGGACTAGGGTTGACACCCAGATAAGCACACAGAGGGGTGCTGCCTATTAAGGGCTTTCTACTTATATTTTAGTTGTTCTTCCTCTAATTTTCTAATATTTATCCCACCTCTCTGAAAGCAAAAATAATAATAATAGTAAAATAAAACCAACATAACGCAGGTCTTGAAAAGAGAGGCTTGGTAGAACTTCATTGAGCAAGCTTGGTTTTTTTGTAGACTGGAAGACATAGACAACCCACCGTCAATAAATTCATTACTTATTTGGTTGTTAGGCAGTTTATCCCTTCCTTTCTGCTTGGCACAGCTTCCATAGCACTTCCTCCTCTGATTTTTCCCTAGAAAAACTTTGTGAAGTTGATTCAATTGGGATAAAAATGAGAGAAGGAGTCAACTTCATCCAGTCAACTTCCATGACTGCAGGTGGACTTGAATCTGATCTCCATGATCCTTGTCCAATCCTTTTACCATGAGACCACATTGGCCCTTTATTTACCATATTTTTTAGCAGTACAGAATGGCTGTGGGGAATCACAAATATATTAAGGGTTGTCTCTAGTGCTACACAAAACTAGAAGACATCCTAGTAGAGGTAATACATCTTATTCGGCCATTGTGACTACTAAAAATTAATTTTAACAGTCCTCAAATATTTGGAGGAATAATTGGTAAACTCTTTTGATTCGAGTTCCTTTGGACCTATTTCCCATGAAATTCATGTGGCTGTTTAGATATGGAGCAAAGCCTTTTAATAATAAAACACTGTTCCCTAATGATTAGGATCCATATAACTTTTAAAAGATAAAAGTTGCATCTGATAGTTTTATGTTGCTTTCAAAGTTAACATCATTAATTTTACATATGCTTATAAGGACCATATTTATTACTTTTTAATTGTACTCTGCAGCCCTTTTAAAATAAAGAAAGTGTATATTTTTCCCATTTGTCTAATGTACTGACCCAAATGATATAATAGCTGGAGGTTTTGCAGCCTCTGATTCATCCCAGTATCCTCTGAATGATAAAAAAAAAATAGTAGTATAATTATGTCTAGAAAAGATCAATTTTCCTACTTCACAGAATCCAAGCAAGAAAATAACATGCCCACTTAGTATTAGACAATTGTTTTAAGGATTAAATATTATTTCAGGATATAAACGGTTTATTGACAGCCTCTCTTGAATTAACATCACAGAAAAGCCACTGACTGCCTTGAATTTTCTTCAGGATGCTGAAGTTTTGTATGGCTCTTTCTTTTAAGTATGACAACAAGAAAGTGCCAAAATGTAGGAAAATAACACTTTTAAAGCTGTTCAAGAGACCCCATCTCTTCAAGGGACCCTCTTTTAGGACATGAGAGCATCTGAATGGAATCGCAGTACTCATCTCCCACACGGTAAGGGAGATGAGAGTACCTAAAGCCACTCAATTACTGCCAGTATGGAGCTGGGCATAAAAATAATACTTTCCAGCCTTTCTCCTATCCCAAATAGTGAAACTGGCTTGTTATATCAACTCTTTCCTGGTGGCCAGTCTTGTATTTTGGAAGAAGGTGAAAAGTATTATTTACTCCAATTTTGTAGATAACTTATCCTTCCTCTTTATCATGCTAGGAGGACAGTCCTGACGCATCCCCCCAAATGACAGTGCAATTTCTGGGGAATGCACTCCTTTGCATCCTTACCATTTATAATTTTACTTTTTATTTTTTATTTGTTGGCCTTTGGTTACTGTCCCCCTACTACTTCTCATTTGCTTTTATTTTGGAGCAATAAATAAAGTGCACCATTTGTAAAAGCTGTGGTGTCTGTACTTCTGTTACAGTCCAACAGGAAGTGGGTGTAGTCTTTGTGTGGCAATGGGTAAGGTTGGCCATCCAATTTGGCAAAGAAATGTTTAGAGGTAACACACATGAAACGGTACTTTCCCATCTGTTTTGGGTTTTTGTGTGTGTGTGTGTGTGTGTGTGTGTGTGCTTTGTGTTTTGAAACAGAGTTAAGGGGAGAGGCCAGTGATTAATTGGGTGTTGCAAAATGTCCAAAAACAAAAGAATATTAACACAGAAACCCAGTGGTTTCTCAGTACTTTTTTATAGACTTATTGTTCTGATTCTTCTTTCAGGCAACTAGAAATTGCATCAAGCAGCCCATAGGCAAAAATAAATAAATACATTTACAAAGCAACCTGTCCCTTTAGCACAGTGGTTCTCAACCTTCCTAATGCCGCGACCCTTTAATACAGTTCCTCATGTTGTGGTGACCCCCAACCATAAAATTATTTTCATTGCTACTTCATAACTGTAATTTTGCTACTGTTATGAATCGTAATGTAAATATCTGATATGCAGGGCGTATTTTCATTGTTATGAATTGAACATAATTAAAGCATAGTGATTAATCACAAAAACAATATAGCAATGCTTGCTGGAGAAGCTTACTCTTCCTTGCTCAAAAATGTTGGGAGGGAGGGAAGGGGAAGGAAGGAAGGAAGATTGAAGAGGAAAGGAAGGAGATGGAGAAGGAAGGAGATGGAAGGGGAAAGGAAGGATGGAAGGAAGGAAGGAGAAAGAGATTGAAGTGGAAGGGATGGAGATGGAGATGGAAGGAAGGAAAGAAGGAAGATTGAAGGGGAAAGGAAGGCGATGGAGAAGGAAGGAGATTGAAGGGGAAAGGAAGGAAGGAAGGTTGAAGGGGAAAGGAAAGAGATGGAGAAGGATGTAAAGATGCTCAGAAAAAGACTCAGGCATGTCTTGAGCAGAGATTTGAAGCTGCTGCAGAGCTGCTTGTCACAGCTTGAGACAGCTTGAGAGTCTTTGCTGAAAGTGACGCTGGTAGGCAGTAGTGTTTTGAAAAGAAATATTTAGCTGGTTTAAAGTTATTAAGACTTTATCGACTTGACAAGTTATCCATGCCAAATTAGGTACCCTTGATCCCTCCTTTTTTATTTGTTTGTGAAGGCAGTCCTTAAAGGACAGATACATATGTGAGAAACAAAGGATAGCTGCTGTAAAGTTAAAAACAAAGCCATAAGATTGGGTTTGATCCTGGGTGTGGTGTAAGCACCTGAAAGATTAAAAATAAGTTGGCACACGTAATGAGAATCAGAGATTAAGTTAAAAGTCTGTTGAGAAAAGGTGTGGAAAGCTAAAATAGCAGCAGAAGAGATAAGTTATTCTGAAAATAAAATTGAAAATCAAATTTTGGGATAGAAAGAACAATATTAATTAAATCAGTCCCATTTCAAGGACAAGCTCGATTGTGTCCTAAGGTTATTTCAGCAACAGCCTGGATAAAAGATAAAACATTTTGGGATGGGATAAGTAAAGCCATTCAATACAATATACTTTTTGCGCTTCTAACACAGCTAATACTCCTTTAAGTAGCTTACTAGTAAGAAATATCAAAAATGTTAAGTGACAATTCCTATGTGGAATTCTGTCCAAAAATTGAGTACTCAAGTACTTAATTTGCTCAACTGTGGTAAACGCTGCAAGTGGAACTACAATGAGATTTCCAGGTTGTTTTCCTTTGGTCAATGTTAAATTCCAAGTTAATCAAAGATGGAAACAAATTTCTGTGAAGTAGGTTAAACATTTACAAAACTTAAGTAAAACAATTCAGAGTCATTTCTTTTGGTTGATAGATAAAATTTTTGCCACCTGAAACTGCAAGAGTGGGGATTAAATTTCATCTCTATTTGCAAACTGGAATTCTAAGTAGAGAGGAAAAAAAAAGCTTAAAACGAACAGTTCCCCCCATTCTTGCTTTCTGTCTCTCTTGCTGTTAAAGCAACACAGCCAGTTGAAAAACAAAAAAGACAGGAAAATTTTTTTGTTACAAACTTCTCATCACTAAAAAATAGTTTTCTCTCCTTCACATGCATTTTTTTTTGATAATAAAAACTGGAGTGTTCCATGGACTAGTGGAAGGGGCAATGTGTTTGGCCTGTAATTGTTCTTGAACAAGAATTTTTAAGGCCTGTAATTTGTACAGAGGAAGAAGCCATTGTTCCACCCAAACAGGTGTAGTAGTTAACCAAGTTAAGGGTAAGGCAAACATTTTATTCATCGAAGGTGATGGTAGCCCCCCATTTACTAAGCAAGTCTCGTCCCTGTAGGTTGACATGAATGTCAAGAATGAAAGGACGAAGTTGAACAGTTACAGTAGAATTAGAAAGACTTGCAGAAAGAAATTGTGTACTTTGTCATGCACCTTGTCGCCCTCCTACACCCCAGACACTAGGGCATGGGTCAGTGGGCCAAGATGCAGGCCAATCTTTAGCTGAAATTACTGAAATATCAGCCCCTGTATCAATTATGCCCTCAAAAGGCTTACCCTGAAAAAAGACTGTCTGACGGGGTCGCTGGTTGGTGATTGGGGTGGTTAATGCAATTACAACTGGATCCGTGGAACCAAACCCGCCATCCCCTCGATCCCTATCACGACCCCCTGCAGGGACAAAATAGGGCAAATGGAGTAATTGTGCAGAACTAGTATTGCTTGGCAAAGTCTGTGGCATGTTAGTCCATAATTGAATAAAGATGACACTGTTGTGGTTCCAGCTAATGAAACATTCTAAAGAACTTCCAGGCATTTATTTTCCTAAAAGTCTTTTATTGTTACAAAATGTCGGCACAGGCACAACGGAGGGATGCTAGGATCTAAGTTCTCTTCCTCTGAGCAGTTAAATTATCAGCATGTTCCCTCCCTAAATTAGCCGTCATATCTCACATTATCCAATTAGTGTGAAGGTCAAATGTTTTCTTCCTCTTTCTTTCCCGGCCTTTACCTCCAACCCCCCTTCTGCTCTGTATTAACCCCATAATTACCAGACAATTCTACATATTGTCAAAAGCAAGAATATACAATATTTGCAGCGTTGACATCCGGCCCCCCCTTACAAGAAGGACAGATCCTGTAAAGTAAACAAAAGCATATGTTAAGGGTTATCTTTCAGTTTGTTGGGGTGTTTCATATAAAACCTTTTGACCAATCTGTCAGCTTTCACTTTACTGGATTTCACCCAGGTGGCTTCAGACAACGGGTATCCCTTCCATTGGATTAGGTACTGCAATTTCCCTTTAAAAATTCTAGAATCAAGAATACGTTTTACTTCATAGTGGGTCTGCCCTGCAACTATGAGGGGCCCAGGTGCTTTCTTTGGGGGAGGTCTTAAAGTGGAGCCCCGATAAGGCTTCAACAAGCTACAATGGAAAACTGGGTGAATTTTCCCTAAAAGTCTAGGGAGTTTTAGTTTTACTGTGACTGGGTTGATGATCTTTACTATGGGGAAAGGCCCCAAGAATTTTGGTCCCAATTTCTTGCTGGGCAATTTGAGGCGTAGATATTTAGTTAACAGATAGACCTTTTCCCCAACTTGGAATGTTCTTTGGGGAGCCCTCTTTTTATCAGCCTGCTTTTTATAGGTTTCAAAAGTCTTTTTTAAAGCAGTTTTTGTGTTTTTCCAAACTTCTTCCCACCCTCTCACCCACTGATCAAGTGTCTGGGAAGCGGAGGGCAACTGAGGATATTCAGGTATTGGGTTAAATTCTTTCCCTGTGGCTACTTTGAAAGGCGTGTAGCCGGTGCTGCTGTGCACAGAATTATTGTACACCACCTCTGCAAAAGGGAGGAGATCAGTCCAGTTCATCTGTTGGTAAGAAACGTAGCATCTAAGATATTGCTCCACCAGTTTGTTAGCGGCTTCTGCGGCCCCATTGGTGGCCGGATGAAAAGCAGATGATAACCCTTGAGATGATCCAATCAATGTAAGGAAATTTCTCCAAAACTTTGCTGTGAATTGCACCCCCCTGTCTGAAATTATTCGCTTAGGGGTGCCATGCAGCCGGTAGATATGTTTCAGGAACAATTTGGCCAGTCGTTGGGCAGATGGGAGTCCTTTGCAGGCGATGAAATGAGCCTGCTTCGAGAACAGGTCTATTACAGTCCAGATGACAGTATTTCCCCTACTTTCAGGTAGGTCTACTATAAAGTCCATAGCTATTTCTTCCCAGGGTTGAGAAGGGTCTGCCACGGGTTGCAGTAACCCAGGAGTTTTCCCTGGGATTCTTTTCATTGTGGCACATACAGTACAACTTTTTACATAGTTTTCCACATCCTTTTTCAGCCCTGGCCACCAGAATTGCCAGTGGGTGAGGTGTAGGGTTTTCAAATATCCAAAGTGTCCAGCCTGCTTTACATCGTGGCTGTGTTTGAGAGCATTAAGACGGAGCGCTTCTGGCAAATATAGCTTCCCCCCTTTGTAAGCCAAGCCATCCCTGCATGTTAGGGACGCTTGATTATCTTTGAACCATTGGTCAGTGAGGAGCTCTCGTTTTATTGTCTTTGCTCCAGGGTCATCAGGATTGGGGACCCTGCGAGGTGTAAGTTGAGCGACAGTTTGTGGATTGGGAATAATTGCCTCATTAACCTGCTCTCGTTCGCTTTTGTATTGGGGTAACTGGGATAGCGCATCAGCTAGGAAGTTCTTTCCTCCTGGTATGTACTTTAGAGTGAAGTTGAAGCGGTTAAAGTACTGTGCCCACCGTACTTGCTTTGGTGACAATTTGCAGGGAGTTTTCAGTGCTTCTAGGTTTTTGTGATCTGTCCATACCTCAAATGGCACTTTGCTCCCTTCCAGATAGTGTCGCCAGTTTAATAGCACCCATCTAATCACGAAGGCCTCTTTCTCCCAGATTGCCCATCTCCACTCACTCTCAGTAAATTTCTTAGAGGTGTAGGCACAGGGTTGCAGGATCCCATTTTTATTCTTTTGCAGTAACACAGCTCCAACTGCCACATCGCTGGCATCAGCTTGAATCACAAAGGGTTCTCCTGGGCAGGGGTGCTTCAGAACCGGTTCAGCAGCAACTAGTCTCTTTAAATTCTCAAAAGCTGTTTGACAGCCCATTGTCCATGCTAGTGGTTGGCCCGGTCATGGCTTCCCTCCTCCTTTGCCTGTTTTGAGTAGTTCTGTAAGAGGTGGGGCAATCTCAGCAAAAAAAAGGGATGGATTGACGATAAAAGTTGGCAAAACCCAGAAAGCTCTGGAGCTGTTTGCGAGTCCTTGGGGGCTGCCACTCGATTATAGTTTTCACCTTGGCTGGATCCATTTCAATACCCTCATTGGAAATTCGGTAGCCAAGATAGTCTAATCGGGTTTGGTGAAATTCACATTTTGACAATTTGACATAAAGCTTGGCATTCAATAGTTTCTTTAACACTTCTCTCACTAGCTTTATGTGATCAGTCATATTCGTGCTGTATATCACGATATCATCAAGATACACCAAAACCCCTTTGTACAAGTGATCATGTAGAACCTCATTAATCAACTGCATAAATACAGCTGGGGCCCCCTGTAGTCCAAATGGCATGACTTTGAACTGATAGCTCCCCATAGGACAGTTGAAGGCACTTTTCCACTCGTCTCCCTCTTTTATTCTCACCCGGTAGTATGCCTCTCTTAGGTCTAACTTAGTGAAGACACTCCCCTTAGCCAGGTGGGTCAATAAATCCTTTAGGAGGGGGAGGGGGTATTTATTTTCCACACTTACAGCATTGAGTCCCTTGTAGTCTACGCAGGGAGTTTCTATTTGAACAACACGGGCTCCCACGGAAGATTTGGCCCGTTCGATAAACCCCCTCGCTAGGTTTTTGTTCACGTATCGCTGCATCTCCTCCATTTCGAGGGGGGACATAGCATACATCCTCGGACGAGGGAGTTTGGCTCCGGGCACCAGTTCGATGGAGCAGTCATTAGGTCTGTGAGGGGGTAGGGCATCACATTCTTTTTCACTGAACACCTCCGCCAGGTCCCGGTATTCCTTGGGGATGACTGGTTCACCTGGAGGCAGTGAGGCGGCCATATGTGCTCGCTCGTTGGGTGGCCTAAGATGCCCAGTAACATCTGTTGAATCAATGGGGGGATCAGGCCCTATAGGTAGTCTCACAGTTCTCATTCCTTTCTCCCACCAGATAAACGGCTTCCATTTGTCTAACCAGGCTAGTCCTAGGATCACTGCCTCAGTCATTTTTGGAGCCACCAGGAAGCGAATAAACTCCCAGTGTGCACCTATTTCTAGGCATAAAGGCTCGGTTAATTGTGTGATAAGAGTCCCTCCCATCAGGGAGCCATTGGCTTGCTCAAACCTCACCGGTTTGGAAAGCTGTTTTGCCCTTATGCCCATTTTCATGGCAAACGCCAGACTAATAATGCAGCGGGTGCATCCCGAATCAATTAGTACGTTCAAGTCTATTTGTGCCCCTCACTTAGGGATTATAAGTTTGGCGGCCAGTGAAAAAGGCAGGATTTGTCGACTCACCATTGGGTCGTTTTCTCATTCATCATTGCCGTCAAAGAAGGGTAGAGCAGGGGCGGGTCCATCTGGAGTCTCGGCGTCCTCCTGTGTGTGGGGTGTAACCTGGGCAACAGGTTCCTGCGTGAGTCACTTGGATTTTTCTCTCGTTGGCCGCTGAGCAGGTTTCTTTCGCATTGCTGGTTCTGGCCTGCTCTGCAGTGGGGGGTAGGGGACTGGACAGGTGGCCGCTCGATGTCCTCCTTGTCCACACCGGAAACACTTGAAGGAAGGGCGTGTAGGTGGCCTGGGTCTCTCAGCTCTTGCAGTAGTCAAAGGCTTTCGTGGGGGTGATTGCTGTCCGGGTAGCTCTGGTTGCCGTTCGGGTTCATGTGGAGGAGGCTTCTTATAGCGAGAGCTTAACATCTAGCTTCATGGCCATCTGGTACCACTCCTGCAGCCGATCAGGTACTTCTCGATTGATGCAGGCCTGAGAGAGGTGATCGTCTAATCCCTCGATGAAGTAATGTATGAGGGACTGCTCAGGCCACCCCTCTATTCGACCTGCTATCTTGCAGAATTCTCGCACGTACTCCAGGGCAGGCCTCCCGGCTTATTTTATTTTATGAATTTGTCCTGCTGCTTTGAGGCCAATGGATGGGTCCTCAAATCGTTCTCTCAGACTTAAGAGAAAGCAGTAGGGATCTTCCAATTCAGGGGCTTGCTCGCTATATAAATTGTTCAGCCATTCAGATGCTTCTCCCTCTAGGTTGGATGCAATGACATCAACCATGGCCCCTGGTTCCGGGTACAGATAGGCCCAGCGTTTCAAGTGAGAATGCACTTGGTTGAGGAAAAAAAATCAGCTTCTCTGGGTCCCCATCAAAGGTTGCATTGAAAGGTGGTGCGAACACAGGCTGCTGTGGCCCCCACTGGGGCTGGTTCCACGGCTGCTGGCCAGTGGGGTTTGATGGTGCCCCCTGCTGCTGTAGGCCTCCCAATGGTGGCTGCGCAAGCGGGAGTTGTAGTGGTCTTCTCTGTTGTTGGACTGCAGGGGGTGGTGACGCCCTCTGCTGCTGATCATTCATCTGCTGGGGAAACCCATCTACCCATTGCTGCAGATGCCTCAGACTGGAACTCCCCCTCTCTTTAGGGTTGGGGTCTCTGGCTGGTGAAGGCAGGGTCTGACAGGCTTCCTGCTGGGCTCCCCACTGCTCTTGTGGTCCCCCCAGTTGCTGTAGGCCCCAACCTGGCTGCAGATTTATGCCCAGGGGTTGCACGTTTGGGGGCTGTGGCCAACCTCCTTGCTGTGGCTGTTCTCCCAACAGCTGCTGATCTCCTGGCTTCTGTACCACCCCAAGGCATTGCAAGGCCTCTATTAGCTGTGGTAAGTTCAGAGGACATGGATCAGCCACCTGCTGGGAAACCCAATCTCCCCATTGCTGCAGAGGATTCAGACTGGGATTCTCTCTCTCTTCAGGGCTGGAGTCCCTGGCAGGAACATTTGCAATGGAAGGGCTGTAGGTTTCACTTTGTAGGAACTGATTTCTGGTTTTCATTTCTAAGTTTTGAAATCTTTCCAACGACTCACCCATAACTGTGTTATCTGTCCATTCTGCTTTTGAAGTCTTTGCTCTCAACTGGGAAATCTGCCAAATTCCTCTCTCCCCAGGCTTGCTGGCTGTCGCTTCCCCCCCGGGGAAACTGTTGCAGCCACGGGGCTGGCCTCAGGCAATCTTTCTTTCTCCATAATGAGATCTTCCCCGAATCTTTACCAGCTCCTCTCAAGCATAGAGATAGTGGATGGGGCTCGGGACCACATTGAAAAGAATGTGAAATCCTAGCATGATGTTGTGGTTCTGGCTAATGAAACATTCCAAAGAACTTCCAGGCATTTATTTTCCTAAAAGTCTTTTATTGTTACAAAATGTCGGCACAGGCACAACGGAGGGATGCTAGGATCTAAGTTCTCTTCCTCTGAGCAGTTAAATTATCAGCATGTTCCCTCCCTAAATTAGCCGTCATATCTCACATTATCCAACTAGTGTGAAGGTCAAATATTTTCTTCCTTTTTCTTTCCCGGCCTTTACCTCCAACCCCCCTTCTGCTCTGTATTAACCCCATAATTACCAGACAATTCTACATATTGTCAAAAGCAAGAATATACAATATTTGCAGCATTGACAGACGCCTGTATAGTCAGAATCAATTACTTCAGGTATTACAAAAATTCCCTTTTTTCCCATGCTAGATCGAGGCAAAATTAATCCAACATATCCAGAAGGGAGAGGTCCAGAACATTGTGAAGGAATTACTTGTACTTCTCCTGGAAATTTGAAACACACTTCTTGTTGGATAGTTAAATCTATCCCAGCACTCCCTCTAGTGGCAGCAGGGGTATTATTAATTGTTGATGGAATTACTGAAGGGTCTCTGTTTGGACCGCGGCCAGAGACCAGCCCGCTTTGAAGTTTCCCAACCGGCATTCATCAGCCCAATGAAATCCCTTATTACACTTAGGGCATTTTGTTTTGGGACGCCTCCTAGCAATATTTTTAAATGGTTGGGAGGCATACCTTCCTCCCCCAGGATTTCTGCATTCCTGCTTAAAGTGTCCAATTTTACCACAATTATAACATTTCCCCTGAGGTTTCTGAGTTGTTGTAAGAGCTGCAGCTAAGAGATTAGTTTGAAAAGAAACAGTTCCTATATCCTGACATGCTTTGATCATTTCTGCTAAATCTGGTTTTGCTCCCAATTCAATGATGGCCCGTTTACATTCAGAGGTGGCATTTTCTTTAGCCAATTTCATAAGCAATTCAGCTTGGGCATCAGGATTATCAATTTGTCGTCTCAAGGCATCTTGCAGACGGTTAATAAAATCTGCATATGGTTCGCCTTTTGACGAATATTTGAAAATGCTTGAGATGGTTTCCCAGTTATAGGAACTTTTCCAAAAGGTTTGTAAGCACATTCAGAGGATATTTGAAGATATAGGAGCTAATGGAACTGAAACCTTTTCATGATCAAAACCTGGAGAGGGAGTAGAACTTAATTGTACTGCATCAGCCCCATATTTTTCCACTGCGTGGCGACATTGATGCCAACAATGCAAAACATCCACTGAGGCTTGGGGTTCCTGATGAAGGTTGTTACCTATTCTTTCCCAATCCTTAAGTTGGAGCGTCCCCCTTTCAGGATACCAAGGACAGTTTTTCCCTATCTCACTAACTAGCTTCCTAAGCTCCCTTTCAGGCATTGTCATGCCTGATTTGTGTAAGAGAAACTTTAACTCTCTTACATGCTTTTGCTGATGGTGAGATATATCGCAGCCCATACTTACAATTTGAGAAATCTCGCAGGATGAGAAGATGAGAAGGTGCACCAAGGGGTCTGTTCCAGACGACTGTAAATATGTTGGTTGCTGCTTTCCCTCGGAAGGGGATGTCCCTGTTCAGGCGCCAGTTGTAAAGATGCTAAGAAAAGGACTCAGGCATGTCTTGAGCAGAGTTTTTTTTTTATTATTGAAAATTTTTAAAATTTTACAAAAATGTTCCCTTCCCCAAACCCTCCCAACCCACCCCAACCCTCCCCCAACCTTCCCAGAGCTGAATACAGGCTTAATTAAGATTTAAAAGAAAAAATTTTAAACACAAATAAACCATATACAAATTTCGTTACAATGATTAAACAAATTATAAAATACTTTAACACCAATATTTGAAAAAACAGAAAGAAAAAAAGAAAAAAAACAAGAAGAGGAAAAAAAAGAAAAAAAGAAATTAGAAAAAGGAAAAAAAAATATCTAAAAAATATCTTAAACTTTAAATATAAATTATTCAAAAGCTAAATAATATTTTTTTATATCATACTTATATTGTATAAAATTTATCCATCTTTTCCATACCAAAAGGTACTTCTCTTGCGGTTGATCTTTCAAAAAAGCCGAAATCTTTGCCATTTCCGCTAAATAGGAAACTTTAAGAAACCATTCTTGCAAAGTAGGCAAAGATTCCTTCTTCCAACATTGCCCTACTAACAACCTAGCCGCTGTAATTCAATTTAACATTAATATAGTTTCTTTACTGTCACAATCGGAAACAATACCCAACAAAAACAATTGTGGAGTAAATTTTATCCTTCTTTTAAAAATTCTTTGAATATTCCACCATATCTTAATCCAAAAAGCTTTTATATTTTTGCATAACCACCAAATATGATAAAAAGTAGCATCCAAGCAACCACATCTCCAACATTTAGGCTGTCCTTTAATTGCTCCTTTAATTTCTGAACATTCTTTTCTTGTCTAAATAAATTTTCATTCATCCTCCAAGATCTCCTCTCCTCTTTTTCATTAACCAATTCCATCCAAACTGGACTGTGATCCGTCAATGTTCTAGGAAAGATTTTAACATTCTTTACCCTAAAATATAAGTCCATTGTAATAAAAAAAAAGTCAATTCTTGAAAAAGATTGGTGTCTATCCGAAAAAAAGGTGAAGTCTCTCTCCTCCAAATTATGTTCACGCCAATAGTCTCTCAACTCCCAGTCCTCTTTCAGATCAAAAAAAGCCTTAGGCAATTTAGCCTGTTTAAAAGAAATAGAAGATCCTTTTTTATCTCTTTGTGTATCTAAAACACCATTCCAGTCTCCCATTAATATAACAGATCTATAGTCCAGCAAAGTCAATTTTTGATGTAACAGTCTGTAAAATTGTTCCTGTTGTTGGTTTGGTGCATACAAACCTACTATAAGTACTTTCTTATCATACAGTCGCACTTCAATCATAACATATCTCCCTTGAGAATCAGAATCTACTAAACAAGCTGATAAATTTTGCTTAACATAAATAACTACACCCCCTTTTTCCCCAAGAGCAAAAGATGCAAAATGAGATCCCAGTCGGGTGTTAACTAAATATTTTTGATCCTTAGAAATAATATGTGTTTCCTGCAAACAAATAATATCATTGTTATGTTGCTTTAAATAGTGAAATATTTTCTTTCTCTTCTGAGGAGAATTGAGGCCATTAGCATTCCATGTCAGGAGCTTTACCATCTCCCTTGGCCATAAGCCTGGAGAAGACTGCTTGGAGATCTGCCATTGAAGAATGTACCGCAGAACTCTTGGGTCTTGCTCCTCCCACAGGCTCAGAAACAAATTCTTGTAAGACTTCTTTAACATCTTTCTTCTGTTGTTCCTTTTCCTTACGTCTGTGGGCGTCTTGAGCAGAGTTTTGAAGCTGCTGCAGAGCTGCTTGTCACAGCTTGAGACAGCTTGAGAGTCTCTGTGTGTTTATTGGTTTTTATATACTTTTTACATAAATAGGCTTTTACATTAAATGCTGACATTTTACATTCATAAGTTTAACCTTTAGATGCTGACATAAAGTTTCTTCATTGGAAAATTCCTTTGTATAAGCAACTATTTTCTAGTAACATATTACCTGTTCAGAGACCAGGTAAAAACAAATACAGATAGATCAGAAGGAGAAAGAACTAACAAAGGCAGGAAGAGATAGGAAGGAACTTAAGCATATTATTTATTTAGGTAGGTGAGATATTAAGTCAAAAGGGGGTGACCTTCTGGCTGCTTCATTGGGACAAAGGGTATCAAAAGGTTATGAGGTTTGTGGGGGGGGGGAAGCATGGCAGTTTGCTGTGTGTGCTTTCCCCCCCCACATCTCACTCTTCTTTATTTTATTAGTGAAGACATTATCCTAAGCGGGAGTAGTTAGTGGGTCTTAGTTTAGTATGGAAGATTGCAAGACATCTTATTAAGTAAAGAGAAAAGACATTGAAATAAACAACAACAGCTGACAAGAATAGCAACTATTATAATGAGATATTGAACAATCTTTTCAATAAGGCCAATGGGAAGCCATGACCATAGAGCATTCCACCAATTTCCTAAGGTGTCAATTTTTAAATCAGAAGTCAAGTTATGTAAAACATTAATTTGCTTTTGAATAATGCGAGGTGGTAAGCTTGAGCCCCCACACAGCAATTAAGAAGGAAAGAGAGGCAAAGAATGACTAAGGAATTTGCAGTCAAAACTGCAAATATGGCAGCGCATAAATTCTCTGGTGTAGGTTCTTTTCCCTGTTGCCTCAGAACCTCCTGCGCTTTGGATGTTAGGTTCTTCACATCGCCCCAGGTCGTTGGCCGACTGTGATGGCGAGAGCGAAAGAGACATTGTGCTGTCTGAAGAGTCACCTGCTTCATTTCTGGTATTGGGTTCTGGATTTGATGCCACGACATCTTTGGCTGGCCGCACACACCGGGCTGGAATCCAGAGAGGGCCTGTAGGAGCAAGCACAGCAGCGTAGCCTCGTCCCCATGTTAGTAAAGGAACTGGACCTAACCAGGTTTTATCAGGAGAGAGATTGAAGGGGAAAGGAAGGAGAGAGAGATTGAAGGGGAAGCGACGGAGATGGAAGGAAGGGAGGAAGATTGAAGTGGAAAGGAAGGAGATGGAGAAGGAAGGAGATTGAAGGGGGAAGGAAGGAAGGAAGGAAAGAGAGAGAGATTGAAGGGAAGGATGGAGATTGTGATGGAAGGAAGGAAGGAAGATTGAAGGGGAAAGGAAGGAGATGGAGAAGGAAGGAGATTGAAGGGGGAAGGAAGGAAGGCATGAAGGAAGGAAGGAAGGAAGGAAGGAAGGAGAGAGAGATTGAAGGGGAAGGGATGGTGATGGAGATGGAAGGAAGGAAGGAAGGAAGGAAGGAAGGAAGGAAGGAAGGAAGGAAGGAAGGAAGGAGAGATTGAAGGGGAAGGGAAGGAGATGGATGGAAGAAAGGATTGATCTTTGGAGAGTCATGTTTTTCCAGATGGTGATGAACTGCAACTCCCAGCATTCCCCAGTCTTGCCCTCTCCCAGCCACCCCCCTGGGACCTGCCCGCCCCTCCAGCCTCCTGAGTGCCATTGCAGCAGCGGGGTCGCGGGAGCCCCTTTCCACACCACACAGCCCTTCACTGCCACAACCCTTCCCTGAGTCGTTGCACATGAGAGGGGCATGGCCGGAGTGCCAGCTCCCGCTCGGAAGGCACTGCTTCTCCCCTCCCGGCCCAGCCGGCCGGCCTCCAACACACATGCGGGCATCGCCGCCACCTGGCCGTTTCTGAGGCCTGGAGCCCAGTGAGCCGGGAAGGAGCTGCTCCTGCCTGCCAGTCCCAGGGCCACGCCGGGTGCCAGAGGGCCAAGGCGGCCTCCAATGGTGAGGGAGGCGGGCCGGGTGGCGCGGGGGAGGCTCCGGCATGCCACAGAGGGTGGCTGGGGGCGGAGCACGGCCGGGCAACCAGGAGGCGTGGGGACCGGCTCGGTGCTGCAGCTCAGCTCAGCCAGCAGCAGCAGCAGCAGCACGTTGCCAGAGCAGGGCGGGAAGAGAGGGGGCGGTGGTGGCAAGTCATGAAAGCAGCGTCCACACGTTCAGGGTTCAAACGCCTTGGACGGTTTGGCTCCCCCACCCCTTTATTTACTGATCTGCCACAAGCTTGTGCAAACAAGCCCCGAGGAGTTGCACTGCAGTGTAGGACACTTTCCAGGTATCATCATGAGGATCCTTGTAAGCAATCGCTCCCCTCGTTCGCCCTCCATCAGAAAAAACAGTAGGAGCTTGCAGCAAGGGAGAGGGAGAAAGCAGTGGGCGGACAGGAAAGGAAGAAGTCATTAAACAAGCAAGCCGATGATCTTTAGGCAAATTATATGAAATACAGCCTATATAATCAGTTGAAGAGCACTGAAGAGGTAAGTTATTCCGAAAATAAAATTGAAAATCAGATTTAGGGAGAGGAAGAACAATATTCATTAAATCAGTCCCATTTCTACGGCAAGCTCAAGTGCATCCTAAGGTTATTATTTCAGCAACAGCCTGGATAAATGGCAAAACATTTTGGGATGGGGGATGGGGTAAATAAAGCCATTCAATACAATATACTTTTTGCACTTCTATCACAGCTAATACTCCTGTAGGTAGCTTAATAGTAGGAAATATCAAAAGGGTTAACTGACAATTTTTATGTGGAATTCGGTCCACAAATAGAGTACTCAAAATGTCATTAATTTGTTCAACCGTGGCAAGTGCTGCAGGTGGAACTACAATGAGATCTCCAGGTTGTTTTCCTTTGGTCAATAAATCAAATAATGGACTAAGCAAATGTGTAGACCAAGAAAAATATGGGCGAACCCAATTGAGGGTGCCCAGCAATTTCTGCAAATTGACCAACGAAATAACTTTGGGTAAGCTCAAGTGAGGAAAAGCTGGAGCAGAATAAGATTGCAACATTTTATGCCCTAAATAAAGATAGGGAGAATGCAGCTGTATTTTTTCCGGGGCAACCTGCAATCCATAGAGACCTAAATCATTTTGTATTTCGGAAAGCCAATTAGGTTGTATCTTTGGGGCTCCAATTAAAATATCATCCATATAATGATATACCAAAGCCAATGGATGATGTTTACAAAAAGGGGCTAATGCTGCAGCGACATAAAGCTGACATAATGTGGGACTGTTCAGCATTCCCTGTGGCAAAACTGTCCAGTGATAACGTTTATTAGGTTCTGAATGGTTCACTGCAGGCACAGTAAATGCAAACTTTTCCTGATCAGGGGGGCATAGAGGAATAGAGAAAAAACAATCCTTTACATCAAGGATGGCGCAGCAGTTAGAGTGCAGTACTGCAGGCCACTTTAGCTGACTGTGTTCAGCAGGTCAGCGGTTCAAATCTCACCGGCTCAAGGTTGACTCAGCCTTCCATCCTTCCGGGGTAGGTAAAATGAGGACCCAGATTGTTGGGGGCAATGTAAATATATATATACATTGCTTACTGGTGTACACCGCTTAGAGAGTGCTTGCACTTAAAGCGGTATATAAGTCTCATAAATAAATAAATAAATAAATTACCATTACTTCATGATCTTGAGGAATCAAATTAGGGTTAGGCATGCTGTACTTCAAAGGGCCCATAGGTTGAATACAGGCATTAACGGCCCTAAGGTCGTGCAAGAAGCGCCACCTCCCACTTTTCTTTTTTATGACAAAAACAGGGGTATTCCATGGACTAGTGGAAGGCACAACATGACCAGCAAGCAGCTGATTGTTAACCAGCTGGTGGAGAGCCATCAATTTTTCGTGTGACATGGGCCATTGATCAATCCACACCGGCTCTTTAACCAGCCAAGTCAATGGGAGGGCAGTAATCTCAGTCTTCTAAAGTGAGGGTGGCACCCAATTTACTGAGTAGGTCGTGTCCCCAAAGGCTGACATGAATATCCAATATAAAGGGGCAAACCTGAATAACCAAATCTGAGTTAGGCAAATGGACTGAAAGAAATCGTGCACTTTGATGTGCACTTTGATGACCCCCCCACACCCCACACACTTGGACAGGGCTCAGTTGGCCAGGCGTCAGGCCACTGCTTGGCAGAGATCACTGAAACATCTGCTCCAGTGTCCAAAATTCCCTCAAAGGGCTTACCCTGCAGCACAATGATCTGACGGGGCCGTTGTAATGTGATCAGGGTAGTGATGGCAACTATAATGGAAGTGACTGGCTTAGTAGAACCGAAGCCTCCTTCCCCTCTCTCCTTTAACTCTCCCCCTGCTGAGACAAAATAAGGCAAATGCAAGAGCTGAGCAGGGCTAGTGTAAATGGGCAAAATTTGAGGCAAGTTGGTCCACAATTGAACATAAATAATTCCAGTATAGTCTGAATCTATCACCCCGGGAATAACAAAAATGCCTTTTTTTACCCATGCTTGACCGCGGAAGGACAAGCCCTACATAATTTTGTGGCAGGGGGCCTGATAATTGAGATGGAACTACTTGAACCTCCCCAGGAAATTTAAATTTTACTTCCTCCTGCAGTATCAAATCAATTCCGGCACTACCTCTTGTAGCTGCAGGAGTATTTCCTATTGTTGGTCTGTTGTCTCTGTTTGGACTGGGGCCAGAGACCGGCCTGGTCAGCAGTTTCCCGACCGACACTCACTTGCCCAATGATAACCTTTCTGACACTTTGGGCATTTTGTTTTTGGTTTCGCTCCCCAATGGAAAGGGGAGCGAGCTGCTGCAGACATACCCCCCCCCCCCCGGATTTCTACATTCCCTTTTAAAATGACCGGGTTTGCCACAGTTGTAACACTTTCCTTGAGGCTTGCTGCCTTGTGACAAAGGAGCTGCCAATAAATTGGTTTGATAAGAGGCAGTTCCTATATCCTGACACGCTCTAATCATATCTGCCAATTCGGGATCTTTTCCCAAACCAATAATTGCCCTTCAACATTCAGAAGTGGCGCTGTCTTTTGCCAGCCTCATCAACAATTCCTGCTGAGCTTCAGAATTGTCTATCTGCCTCCGTAAGGCATCCTGTAGTCTATTAATAAAATCAGGATATGGCTCAGTAGCCTTCTGCCTGATATTAGAGAAGGCTTGATGAGGCTTGCCAGAAACAGGCACTTTTCTGAAGGCTCAATAAGCACACTGAGAAGAAACCTGTAAAGTGGCAGCCAGTAGAACAACCTGGGCATCAAGTGGGGCAAAGGGGCCAGAACCATACAATTGATCAGGAATAAAGACCCCCCCCAAGTTAAGAGCACGCACAGCACATTGATGTTTAAATTCGCTGTCCCAAACTACATATTGCGCTGGAGTAAGCAACATGCGAAAGGTAGTTTTCCAATCTTCAGGCACTAAGATATGATTTCTCATAGTGGCTTCCAGCATTCCCTGCACATAGGTACTTCCCAACCCCATATCTCTAATTCCTTTTCTAAGTTCTGTTAAAATTGCATAGGACAAAGGGTGATATTCCACTATTTGAGCTCCATTCTGATTTACTTGTCCCGTGGCATGTACTGGACAAACAGAAAGCATATCAACAATTTCTTCTATATTCCCCCCCTTTTTTTCTAATTGTTCCTCTAAAAATTTCCTTATGGGGGTGTACAATGGCCATGGAGAAGCAAAAGAATTAGCCTCTTCAGAAGGAGCTGAAGATCCAATTGGAGATGCTTTTGGGGTGACAATTTTTATCTGGTCACAATCAGATGAAGCTGTTTTTTGTTCAGGGCTAGAAATTGCTTGCACTTTGCAGGAATATCTAATACTACTCCAGTCTTATTACATTTTATTGTGGCCCCCATTTTGCACAGCAGGTCCCGGCCCATAAGGGACAAAGGAGACTGTGGGCAAACGGTAAAAGCGTGATCTACAGAAAAGGGGCCAATTTCTACTTTTAGTTCCTCAGTGAATTCTACTGGGATGATTCCCCCCCCCCCCTATAATATTATCCTGGGCTGCAGGTATTACGGAGCCTTTAAAGCAGTGGTTCTCAACCTTCCTAATGCCGCGACCCTTTAATACAGTTCCTCATGTTGTGGTGACCCCCAACCATAAAATTATTTTCGTTGCTACTTCATAACTGTAATTTTGCTACTGTTATGAATCGTAATGTAAATATCTGATATGCAGGGCGTATTTTCATTGTTATGAATTGAACATAATTAAAGCATAGTGATTAATCACAAAAATAATATAGCAATGCTCGCTGGAGAAGCTTACTCTTCCTTGCTCAAAAATGTTGGGAGGGAGGGAAGGGGAAGAAAGGAAGATTGAAGGGGAAAGGAAGGAGATGGAGAAGGAAGGACATTGAAGGGGAAAGGAAGGAAGGAAAGAGAAAGAGATTGAAGGGGAAGGGATGGAGATGGAAGGAAAGAAGGAAGATTGAAGGGGAAAGGAAGGAGATGGAGAAGGAAGGAGATTGAAGGGGAAGGAAGGAAGGAAGGAAAGAGAAAGAGATTGAAGGGGAAGGGATGGAGATGGAGATGGAAGGAAGGAAGGAAGATTGAAGGGGAAAGGAAGGAGATGGAGAAGGAAGGAGATTGAAGGGGAAAGGAAGGAAGGAAGGAGAAAGAGATTGAAGGGGAAGGGATGGAGATGGAAGGAAGGAAGATTGAAGGGGAAAGGAAGGAGATGGAGAAAGAAGGAGATTGAAGGGGAAAGGAAGGAGATTGAAGGGGGAAGGAAGGAAGGAGAGAGAGATTGAAGGGGAAGGGATGGAGATGGAGATGGAAGGAAGGAAGGAAGATTGAAGGGGGAAGGAAGGAGATGGAGAAGGAAGGAGATTGAAGGGGGAAGGAAGGAAGGAGAGAGATTTTATTGTTTTATTGCTAAAACAATAAAATCTGCAGTTTAGATGGGGGAGAAACTCACACACACACACACACACACACACAGGATCAGCATATCCACACATTCACTTCCATTCAAACTGCTTGTATAAACACTTTCACATAGAGATAGTTCATTTCATACTTTCTCTTGACAAATCAATAACTATTATTATAATTTCAAGGAGCTGTTCAAAAGCCAATGAGCTCCTTTCCCTCCCCTAGTAAAAACTATCATCTTCTTCCCACACTGAGTAAACTTGCTGTTCTCTCGCAAGTTTAGGGCAATCTTTTTTAAAAAGTGGCCCTTCATTCCACATCCAAAGCACGTTCTCTCCCTATTCTGGTATCCACCCAGAAATCCTCCAAATCCCCTTCCTCTACTCCCATTAACATACTGGTTCCTTTCATCCCTCCTATATCTTGTCTCAAAGGGACTCTTCTTATCCCCAAACTCTCTTCTAGGAGGTTTTTCCTGCTTCATCACTTGTTGTACTGTTGCTACCATCAACTTACTTTCTGCCTTACTTTCTCTGTATCCCTCTGAACATACACTTTCCTCCTTCTCTGGCTGTTGTTGGGGCCAGGTTCCAATTCCTCCCACCAAACAAAGCAACACAAATTCACCACATCTTCTTTAGTCAAATTTAATCTATCAATTATCTTATTATAAGGCGACTTACCCCAATTACTTAGTAGGAGTCCTAAAGGACTCCCTGTATCTATGCTCAACCTAGGATTCTTCCTAGTTTTCTTCACACATTTCCTTCTGGGAACACTCCAAGAATTGCCCATACTGGTTTACCGTACTGTTATCTTATCCTTACCAACCTAATGAGACCAACTTTCGCTTCACCAAGCTCCTGCTTCTCCCTTTTTCTCCACCAATCCTCTCATGAGGGTATGGCAAAAACTGAAGGGTCAGCTCCCACATCGTCTTGCTACCCCCTGTGGTACTTGGGACGTCTAATGCACTCCTCTCACAGATCTCAGATTCAAACAGTCCTACCCAGTCCTCCCCCACCGCCTAGGTGGTTTTCATCTGGCCACCCCAGATATTACTCACCTAGGTCCGTGCACGAAGTTACCCGTTTTTTCCTGAGGCCGGCAATATCTATTCCTGGTTCCCTCACCCTTCGTTTCTATTTGCAACTTCTATTTAGGTTCGTAGGGCTCTAAGGTTTCGTTCAGCACCCATCTCTCCTGGAGTTCGAAGCTGGACTGTCGAACTCGACAGGGCATGCCTTCCACATTGTCCTCCAAGTTAGGGAGTCCCAAACGAAATCCCATATGGCTTATGATAAAACAAACTTTAGGGCTTAGAACTGAATTCCCCTCCTCAGCCTTTGCTGCTTTAAATTCAGTATATACAGTGATGGATTAAAGTCTTCATCCTGGTTCATCCAAGCCGGGGATAAATAAGCAACATGGCGACTGCTTTAGAAAGAAGGTTGCAGTTTATTGAAGAGCCAGACAGCAAGATGGTTCTGGCAGGAAATGTTAGACACAAAAATAGTCACAAATTGAAATCCACTCTGAGTTACAAATAGAAAGGAAGTTTATTAGACTTCACATCCAAGTCTAAAAAAATAACGGTTTGCAAAGCGTGGTGGATTCAGAAAGGCAATGCCATGTAGCCAAGCACTGAACCACACCCCAAATTCCAAAATCACATATTATTATACATCCTATCGCGACGCCCCATTCCCTCCCCCATGGCCCCATTGGTTTAGGCTTTAGAGGTTACAATCTATCAGAAGCGCCTAAACAGAATACATTATACTAATAAGATCCCTTCCCTACTATCCTATATCAATTCTAGAGGAGAGATGTCTCCCATCTTCTACACCTGTTAGATCCAGTAGGGGTACCAGGCACCAAAAGGTACTTAAAAACAATTCCTAGATGGTGACTCACACTGGGCCCCATGGTAACTCCTGTTCTCCCCCCTTCCTCCACCTGAGGCTTGTATGTTCCCTATATACTCAAAGCATCTACTCAGGCAATTGATTATACAATGATAATTATAAAATATAAAATATGATTACATGATAATACTAAAAGCATATATATTTTTATTTTTAAATATTCTCCCACAGAAAGAAGGGGGAAAAAGGGCTGAGCACATGTGGCTAGTAGATTTTTATACCCCTCTAGAGCCTTTTGTTTAAAGTAGTTTCCTGTTCCTGTTTCAGGCTTTGTATTTCCTGTGTCACATATTCTGACCTGAGTGTGCCTCTCTGGCACTCCTGTTGTTGGTGGGTTAATCCTATTATATATCCTGCTTCCCTGGTGCTAGGGCTAATGACTCCTAGAATTTGGGTGGTGTTATGTCCTGGGAGTGATGGCGAATGAAGAATACACATGTTTCTGGAACAGCTCTTTATTGTGCTTATTTCAAACTCCAACAACAACGAGCAAAGGCACGCAGGCCTCCTTTTATATGTCCCAATTCCCCGGACAAGATGGCAACATCACTAGGCACTTTTCGCGCCTTGCGTATGCGTGCTCGGCCGGCGCCACTCAGTCTGGTCCCAGGCAGCTTTTGCAATTGCCCGGGAACCTTGCAATGTCCCGAGCCTGCATTTGTAAGCTCAGGACACAACAGGTGGGGTATGCAGATTTTAGATGCCTTTGTCTTCTCCTAGCTTCTGGCTCCAACTTTCCTGATAGTTTACATTTGCATTTGTATAGAGCTGGCTTCTGCTTGGGACAGAGACTTGGGGGCAGGGTTGGTTTCTGCTTTTAAAATCCTTTTGAGGAAATATATTTTTCTGCCCTTTTAATATTTCCTTCTCTGGGGGGCTGACTTCCCACAACAGTTAAGTATGTTTTTAAAAATGGGCAATTCTTACAATAGGTTTCCTGTAGATAAGTGTTTCTCAACTGTGGCAATTTAAGGTGGGCCAACTTCAACTCCCAGAATTCCAGAGCCTGCTCTAGGTCCTATCTTTATTTGTAGTACAGTGGTTAAGGGAGTGTTTTTTAATCTTGGCAGGTTGAGGATGTGTGAACTTCAGCTCCCAGAATTTCCCAGCCACCTTACTTCCTATTGTAGTTTACAAACCTGTGATTTCCCTTCCAAGGATTAGTTATTATTTAGAAATAATATCCACATTCATCCAGAATCAACTTTCATTTCGAGGCCTACATTCTAGACCTGTTAGCTTTTCACTCCCATTGCATATGAGCTGGGAATTATGGGAGCTGAAATCCAACTCAACCAGAAGACATTGAGTTGGGAAGGGCCTCTTGGATAGTGTTGGTGTTAGATTGGTTCACCATCCTCCAGAGCAGTGTTTTTCAACTTGACAACTTGAAGATGTGTAGATTTAAACTCCCAGAATTCCCCAGCCAAGGATTCTGGGAGTTGAAGTCCATACATCTTCAAGTTGCCAACGCTGAAAAACACTGATCCAAGGACTGCAATCCGGTGCCTTTAGGATGACTCATAGCTGTTACTTACACCTTCCTGGTGTGAGGTATGTGGGATCAAAAAGGGAGGGCTGGGTGAGGTGATCACTGCCAGAAGGGCAGGGGGGCAAAAGAGAAACTTTTGGGAGGAGTGAGGTGCCCCCAAAGAAGATTGCACAGAAACTACATTCAGACGACAACTTGCTTCCAGGGCAGGGGGGGGGGGCAGAATCGTGGTTTCCTTACTTTGGGGGATTCGCACAACGTGCTGGCCTAAAACGAGGTTGGCCCTTCAAAGCTAAAGATCAATTAAATGTTGTCCATCCTGCCAGCGGGTGTTTGCGCAGGACAGCTGCAGCAGGACTGCTGTCTGGGGAAAGCCCCCCCGTGCAGGCTAGGCCAGGGGTAGCCAACCTCGGCTCCTTTATGACTCGTGGACTTCAACTCCTAGAATTCCTGAGTCAGCATAGCTGGCTCAGGAATTCTGGGAGTTGAAGTTCACAAGTTATAAAAGAGCCGAGGTTGCCTACCCCTGGGCTAGGCTATCCTATGTCGTACAAAACAGAAAATCAATTGCAGAGGGCTGGATGTGGGTGTCCCCCCCACCCCCGTTCCTCTAATCTTTCGGATATCTCCTGATGCTCCAGATTAAAACCCAGGCTTTGGGCTATTTTCTTTCGTTCTTCTTTTTTTTTTTTTTGCAGCAATCGTGCCTCTAGCTCACGCTCCTTTTTTTTTTTTTTTGCAGCCGGGGGAGGTGGAGAATCTAGGCCGGAAGCTGAGGAGGGAGGGGGAAATCCGTAGGCTTTTTTCAGTCCCGCCGTCAGCTCCGCTGCCACCGCCGCCGCGAGCTCTAGCTTGTGTCACGGGCGCTGACGACAGCAATCTCCGCAGCCCGTCGCCATGCCAACCTTTTGTTGCCTCGAACGCTCGAGTGGTCCAGTGTAAGGTTTTCCACTTAACCTCACAATTGCCCCAGCATTACTTAGGAATTTAAAAGAGCCAAAGAAACTCCTGAGCCGAGGTTTCAGCAAGCAAACAACTTTTATTTTGATCAAAACAGAGTTGGGTGACCCCATCTCTCTTTGTGGCTGGTAGAGAGATGAAGGCAACAACCAGAAAAGATGTCTTCCACCTTTTATACCTTTTCAGAACAAAGAGATCAGGTCTTGGTACCAGGCATAAGATGGCACCCAAAAATAATTCCTAGATGATGACTCATACACAGCAACCCAGGCTCCATCCGTAACTCCTTTCCCCCTCCCCTTACTGTGCTCTTTTCATATAAGCAATCACCTATACCTAAAGCATGAAGCCCTTACTTTTCCAATATATATATAAAGCATCTGATCAAGCAATTAACTACAAAATAATGATTACAAAATAACAAAACAATGATTACATGATAACACTATATGTATCAATATAAAATGGTTACTATATATAAAATAAATGCTAATGTCAAACTTAAACATACTAAAATCATAAGCACAATAAAATCCCTTCACTCCTCCCTTTTTAATATAAAAGCCGAATAGGCTTAGGGACTCTTAAAGAGGGGAATATAGTGAGAAGGGAAAGGTTGCAAAATCATTGCTTTAGCTGGTCTGTCGTTATAGACAGGAGTGGCAATAAAAGTTGGTCCGGATATAGTAGATCTAACAATTCTCTAAATAAGCAGGATAAGGCATGAGAAACACAACAACCCTCCTAAGGCCAAAACCACAATGAACAATATCCATTTCCAAGTGGCAAACATTCCCAAAAACCATCCTCCAACATCCAGTGCTCCTGTCCATGTCTGGGCAGGGACATGAGTCAACTCTCGCATATTGTCAGTGACTTCTTTGACATATTCCTTATGTGTAATGTCAGACTGGGGTCTAATAATACAATTTAGGGCCACAATGACAAAATAGAGGGCCCATTTGGTTGGACAGTCCTTTCCAAGTCAAATTAAAATACGAAGTGATGTTCTCTCAAGCTTCACATTCAAAAATGAAACAATTCTTTAGGGCCAGATCAATAATAATAATAATAAAAAGAGTCTTTGATACTGAGGGAATCTCAGTTGTGGTTTCCAGTTCATGAAAATCAACTTGGACCCATATTGGTATCCGGTTCAATTGATAGCGAGTTCAAATGATGCTGAAAAATCTGTTGGTCTGGTTATCGTGAAGCACAACAGGTTGCAGGAATCCTTCAAATGTGCCAGGTTGGGTAGGATGTGCAAAAATATTTGGCGTTTAATGTGTAGGCCTGTCTCCATACTTAGTCCATTTAGCGTGATTATAGTCAATAGCTTTACATGCATCAAAGAAGATTCTGGCACTTGCCCATAAATCTCATGTTATTCTTCCCCAAAAGGTAATGTCTGTATGTTCTTCCATATGTCCAGATTTAAAGTTGCGGGTAAAGCTGCACTATATTGACAGGAGCATAACAAGTGACCCTGTTGCCCCTTTGCAAGTGGAATACGTAGTCTTGTGATAAACACAACTCCCATTTGTTCCTTAAAGTATTGGGCCTATGGTCCTTCCTTCTACCAAAGAAGGTACGAGGGAAACAACAGTAGCAGAAGAAAGATATTGCAATACATAGTCCAGGTTCTAGGAACACGATTTCCAGGGTAGTCCAATTCATTGAGGTTCTTCTCCTACTTAGATGGAAACAGTTCAACAGGTGAGGCAGGTTGAAATTTCATTTTCAGGCCATCCAGCTGCGGAGCTTGTCACTGGAGAGGATATGATGGGACTTTCCATGGACTCACGCCTTGATTCCTTAAATCAGGAGGATCTGGCATGGTTGAGACCACTGAGGACTGGTATTTCTAGATGACAGTTCTTTTCACCTGAACCCACTCTCCAGGAACAACAATGGCCAGAGACAGGTGGTATGGCAGCCTGGGCCTGTACTGAGATAGAAGACAAAACCTGCGCCAGATTATGTAAATACTGAGGAACTTTCTTCTTTTCTTCATTGACATTCTTGAACCTTCATGTAACAAAAGTCTCCCATACATCATTTCAAAGGGACAAAGATAGCTTTCCAATTGAGGCCTATATTGAAATAGCCTCACCGCTAAATGTTGTAAAGCATTTTATTTACTTGTATTTATCACAGATTTGTTGAACTAAAGTATAAATACAACCAATCTGTTTTTTTTTTTTAAAGTATTTATCATCCCTTGCGACCCCCCCTTCAGTGGCTGGTTCTGTGTCCTAGCTATTGCTTTCTTTCTCTTCTTTCTTTCTCTTCTTTCTTTCTTTCTTTCTTTCTTTCTTTCTTTCTTTCTTTCTTTCTTTCTTTCTTTCTTTCTTTCTTTCTTTCTTTCTTTCTTTCTTTCTTTCTCACCATCCTCTCCCATCTTGCAACATCCACCTCCCACTTTCTTCTGTTTCTTCATTGTTCTCTCTTTTCATATTTCTATAGTACATTCTTGTTCCTTCAACATTCTAAGGCTTGTGTTAAGGCATACAATTCACATGTTTGGGCTGACTACGTTAATGGCAGTCTCCCTGCTTATGCATGCAATTCACAAGTCTGTGCACACCCACTTAAAAACAACTTTCCTGCTTCTTCCTTCTAATATCCATTCTTGCACTTCCCTTCCACCACTTTGGTCTAACTTCTACTTTTTTCCTTCCACAATTACATCTGCTATCTACAAGTGTATACCTCCTTTTGGCTTAATGATGTAAAATTGCCCACACTTGATAAGAAATGCTAACCACCAAAACATCCCCAAATGTCAATTTTAGGCAAAAATGCCACTGGCTGCCTCTTTGCCCCCAGTTCTGAGTCAAAACCTCCTCACCAAACTCTGTATTTGTTAACATAAACTCTTTTTATAACAGTTTTGCATACAAATCTTTAGTCAAAACAACATAGCTATTTATAATCCCCAAATTTTTCTCAACTTCTTCATTTTAACTTCACAAAAAATAAACAAACTTAATAAGATATTCTGAGTAACTGAAAGAGATTTATATCAAACCCTAGTATTGGTTCTAATATAAAGTTAGTCAAATTCCAATTTAATCAAATTCCATTCAGATGGAAAGAATTTTCCATTAAGTAGGTTAAACATTTACAAATCTAATGAAAACAATGCAAAGTCATTTCTTTTGGTTGATGATATATATATAGGTGTAACCAAACAATTTAAACTCAACAATTTCCCCCCCCAAAAATTGTCCAACAATTACTGTCTCCTCTTTCGAGTAAAAAAAAGTTGCAAGCCGAAACTGCAAGAGTGGGTATCAAATTTCAGATCCACACCACCCTTCTCAAATCACAATTCTAAGCAGAGAAGGAAAAAAAATGTTAAAAGGAACAGCTCCCCCTTCTTCTTTCTGTCTCACTTGCTCTTAAAGCAACACAGCAGCAGAGAGACAGGGGGGGGGGGGGGAAATCTCACCACCCAAAAAAAAATTTCCTTCATATGCATGTTCCATAAATTCTCTCACACATCCTCCATAAAACTCTTCTCATGCAAACACTTACTATTTCTTTCACAGCCTGGGAGAAAGTGGGTGGGGGGTGGGGTTTGAGGGCTAACACACACTTAGGTATCAACAAATCAACTCATTCACTTCCATGCTGCTTGCATAAACAATTCCACATACAAATATTTCATTTCATACTTTCTTCAGGCAAACTATTTATTGTTAAATAAGGCCTTTTTGTGTGTTGTTATCAGAGAGGGTTTTGACCCTCGTCCAAATCTTGGACATAACACAGAACAACACAGACAAACATATATACACAAATACTATTAAAACAACATTTATTTAGACATATGGCTTGTCCTGCAAAAAGCGAGAAAAATCATGAGGTGATTCCAACCAAACATGTTTTTTTTATAGGGCCCTTTAATCATCCCCTATTTTTCTCACCATTCCAAGCCCAAGCATAATGTTCTGGGTGGCCACACACACACACACACATATATATATACATACATATATATATATATAAACAAAACACACTACACATCAATTTGGGGTTTGAAGCTAAAACAGGCCTCCCCTTTTATTGCATACTGCCGTAAGGAAACAGGTTGGGCCCCTGGGTGAAGATGGGCTCGGTGAGGGACAGTATAATGAGCAAATCCTGGGATTCCATGAGACCAAACCTCAGGGGAAATGGAATCCGGAGGAAAAAAAAAACAGGAGATGCACTAGCATCCAGATAACAAATATAAGCTTGCAAAGCTGGAAAATCCAAAGAAATACCCTGGGGTTGACAAGTGATTGTTGCTCCCAATTTCCCCAGGAAATCTCTGCCCAGCAAATTAATAGGGCACTGGGGTAAAACCAGAAATGAGTGTTGAACTTTGGGCCCTTGGCTTGGAGTCACACACAAAGGGGTGGTGCAGGGAGCCATTTCAGTTTGCCCACTGACACCAACAATAGGAGTAGTCTGAGAACTCAAACAGTCTTTAGGGGCATGCTGCAAGACACTGTAAGTTGCCCCAATATCTACAAGAAAAACTTTGTTCCTTCCCCCTACCTGCAACTCCTAGAGAGGTTCAGGGGAGAAAACAAGACCTCTGGAGCCACAACAGTATTGGGAGGGATAGCCATCATTAGCATACATCTGCATTTTAGGATGGAACGGTTCAGCCTGTGGTGACAGCCGGGATGGGGGAGGTCCCCTGCTATTGGATGGAAATCCTCTCCTTCCCCTCCAGGGCCCGTCCGTGGCCCCAATTCTTTGGACATACACTTTTCCAGTGGCCTTGTGCTTTGCAAAAGGGCACACTGGTCTTGCCCCAGGGTATTCTGATGAGGCTGGAGAGCAACGGCCAAAAGTTGGGCATGCTTCCTCATGTTATCTTCCTCCTTCCCCTCTGCAGCCTCCTCCCTCTGGGAAAGCAGTTTGTATTAAGAGTTCAAAAGTTTGAGCAGTGGGTGAAACAAATTTTTGCAATTTGCGCCAAATATCGGGGGCGCTTTGTGCAACAAAAGCCATTTTCAAAAGTGGTTCACTGCCTGGGCTATCAGGATCAATGTCTGTATAACAACGAAATCCATCTTTTAATCAGTTGATAAAATCAGTAGGACTCTTTTGTGCTGTCTGGAAAATCTGATTCACTCTATAGTAATTAACAGTCTTGGGGACCCCAGTTCTAATGCCATGGAGAATGGCTTTGTGAAAATTCAGTAAGGCACCATATCCCCCATCAGTGTTAAAATCACATTCAAAACTTGGAACAAAAACAGCTTCAGGTGCTGGCCACTGTTCAGTGTCTCTTTGTCCATCACTGGTGGCTTCCTTCCATCCCCCAGTATATTCCTCCAAGGCTTTTTTCAAAACCTGGTGTTTGTCCTCAGCCCCCAAAAATCCAGATAACAAAGTGTCTATATCAGGGACCGTTGGCTTGTGGGTGGCAAAAATCCTTTGAAATAAATCAACGTACTGCTGGGGGGATTCTCTAAATGGTGGCAAGTTAGTTTTCCAGTTAAAAAGGTCACTGGTGATAAATGGGGTGTGAACCAGGACCATTTTTCCATTTGCTGCTGGCACCTGTCGCAGTGGGCATATTGTCTTCTCCTCCAAGTGTTTTGTTTTAGCATAAACTTTGCCCTGTCTCGTGTGCTTTGAATCCGTGCAGCAGAGAAGGATCCCTCATCAGGACCTTCGTCTTCAAAGACGGAGAGAAGGGGGGCTGCGGGGGAAGCAGCAGCTGAATGCAAGGACGGAGAAGAGACAGAGGGGGCTGTGGGGGAAGAAGCAGCTGAGCTCAGGGATGGAGCTTCAGATGCAGCAGCAGGAGCAGTCGGGATCACATAAGGTGGTGGGTAATCTTCAGGTTCAGGACAAGTTTGAATTGCTTTCTTTTGAAACTTATTTATTTCTGGGCGGACTGGACAGACCAAATTCAAAACCTCTGGAGGGACTAACAGGCCACATTGTTTTAAAATGTCCTGTCGGATGCTCAAATTAAAGAAAAAGCCTGCATATAATTCTTCATCCATCCGCCCTTGTATAGCAAGAACATCTGTAAGCTTATTAATAATATCCAAGTCCACAGACCTTTCTCTTGGCAAAGGTTGTTGCCCAGGGCCCATAAAATAAGTTGGCCACAAATCAACACAAAGCACAACCTCTGACAGGGTTAAACTTAATAGCCACTTGAAAAATCCCAATTTTCCAAAACATTTTGCAGAGGATTACATTTTGAGTTAATTTGTTTGTTTAAATTACTCTGACGATTCTCTTTTTTATTTTTTTTTACTTCAAGATAGTTTCTCGGCTTCCTCCCTTTTCACTTAATTAATTTGGAATTTTGTAATGAATTTTTCCTTTGGAGGACTAGTCGGGGAGATCAGCCCCCTATCTTATTCCAAAATTACCATAACCTCTGCAAAAAAAATTACATACCAATTCAATTATTTTTCTTAACTCACTCTATCCCAGTGGTTCTCAACCTTTCTAATGCCGCGACCCCATAATACAGTTCCCCATGTTGAGGTGACCCCCAACCATTTATACATCACCGGGTGCCAGGGGCGTGGCCAAAGAAAAGGGGGAAAAAATGGCGGACAGACTTGTTTGGCGACCCCCGTGAAATGGTCGTTCGACCCCAAATAGGGTCCCGACCCACAGGTTGAGAACCACTGCTCTATCCTGTATTAGAAGACAGTTGCTTGGCTTCCTCTTTTCTTACATTTATTCATTTATTTTTATGCTTATCTATAGAGGATAGTCAGAGAGATCAACCTCCTGCCTTATTCCAGGATTTCCAAAGCTTGTTTTATTTTTTTTACTTACCAAGGCGCCTGTTGCAATTTCTCCCATCAGTAGAGAAGCATGAAACCTCATTGAATTCGGGTGTTCAGGTTCATCAGACACGGACCCCACCATCGACGATGAAGCATAGAATCTTCCAGGTCAAACACCTGGGAGCGCTCTAAGACTCACAATTCAGTCGCCGCTGGTTTCGTCCTGCTGAGAATTGAAGGCTCGCTGGGACCTTAACAGGGGTCTCCAGATGTGAGGGGAGAGCCATTGTGGCTTCCACCATGTTTGGGCGCCAGGATGTAAGGTTTTCCACTTAACCTCACAATTGCCCCAGCGTTACTCAGGAATTTAAAAGAGCCAAAGAAACTCCTGAGCCGAGGTTTCAGCAAGCAAACAACTTTTATTTTGATCAAAACAGAGTTGGGTGACCCCATCTCTCTTTGTGGCTGGTAGAGAGATGAAGGCCACAACCAGAAAAGATGTCTTTCACCTTTTATACCTTTTTCAGAACAAAGAGATCAGGTCTTGGTACTAGGCATAAGATGGCACAAAAAAATAATTCCTAGATGATGACTCATACACAGCAACCCAGGCTCCATCCGTAACTCTTTTCCCCCCTCCCCTTACTGTGCTCTTTTCATATAAGCAATCACCTGTACCTAAAGCATGAAGCCCTTACTTTTCCAATATATATATAAAGCATCTGATCAAGCAATTAACTACAAAATAATGATTACAAAATAACAAAACAATGATTACATGATAACACTATATGTATCAATATAAAATGGTTACTATATGTAAAATAAATGCTAATGTCAAACTTAAACATACTAAAATCATAAGCACAATAAAATCCCTTCATCAGCCGAGAAGGGGGACAGCAGGGGCGGTATATAGGCAAGGCTCGGGTGGGGGGGAGTCAAGGAAGGAAACTCCAGTTCCCCACCCAGAAAAGAGGAAGGCTGGAGAATCCTACGGGAAGGAGAGGAGCTGGGCCAAGACAGAAGAGAAGAGATTTATTATATTGATTAAATTGTACAGACGCCGCTTATAAAGAGTGGGCTTTTTGGAAAGAG
Source organism: Crotalus adamanteus (assembly GCA_039797435.1). Classification (NCBI taxonomy): domain Eukaryota; kingdom Metazoa; phylum Chordata; class Lepidosauria; order Squamata; family Viperidae; genus Crotalus; species Crotalus adamanteus. The sequence continues at coordinate 6,576,497 of CM077935.1, read as the reverse complement.
GAGAGGAGGAAGAAAAGGCAAGCACATCTTGGAACGGAGAAATCCTCAGCCTTCTTCCCCAAGGGAGATAGCAGATTTCTTGACAGAAGAGAGTTGGGGGAAACTGTCCTGAAAGTCTCCGTTGAAAAACAGCACTGACTGGTAATGTTTTTCATCTTTCTCCAGCAAAACTGGGCATCGAGGATTAACTGGAGTTGGCATTGCTGTTTTTGTAAATTCAGAAATAATTATTTCTAAGGTGGGGCCTTGGGGAGGAGAAGGGGACACAAGGAGGGATGAGGAATTGAATATTTGGGAGTGGGATGTCCTTCGAGACCGAAGAACATCCAATGAAGGAATTGGGGTGTGTGTGTGATAGAGTGAGCTGCCCTCAAATGCAGAGAGGGGCTAAGAAGAGGGATGCATGCCATTATATACATACATACATACATACATACATACATACATACATACATATATATAACAAAACGTGATCATGTGGGGGAAATTTAGATACTGCTAGATACTGCTTTAAATATTTTGGCAAAAACTACTGATAAGCTTAGAGTGGCTGTGTATCAAAATAGATTAGCATTAGATTATATATTAGTTAAAGAAGGAGGGGTATGTGGGAAGTTTAATTTAACTAATTGTTGCTTACAAATAGATGAAAAAGGTACAGTGGTGAAGCAATTAAACACTGAAATGAGACAACTTGTACATGTTCCAGTCCAGACTTGGACTGGTCTTTTAGATGAAGGGGGCTTTTTAGGGGGAATTTTTAGAAACTGGAAGCAAGCTTTATTCATGCTTATAATAATCATTATGGGATTAATGTTTTACCTTGTCTCATCCCTGTTATTAAGAATATTGTTCAAAGTACTGTAGAAGGAAAAATACACAGTAATCAGAAGGAATCACTAGGGAGAAAAATGTATAACCTTACACAAATCAATGAAGAAACTAATTTTGCAGAATATGAAAAGACATTAGAAATACAAAGAAATTTGGAAAAAAATTTAATGTTTTATTTTTAAAGACTGGGTAAAAAGAAAAAGGGTGGATTTGTGGGGGAAATTTAAAAATAAAAATATATATGCTTTTAGTATTATCATGTAATCATATTTTATATTTTATAATTATCATTATATAATCAATTGCCTGAGTAGATGCTTTGAGTATATAGGGAACATACAAGCCTCAGGTGGAGGAAGGGGGGAGAACAGGCGTTACCATGGGGCCCAGTGTGAGTCACCATCTAGGAATTGTTTTTAACTACCTTCTGGTGCCTGGTACCCCTACTGGATCTAACAGGTGTAGAAGATGGGAGACATCTCTCCTGTAGAATTGATATAGGATAGTAGGGGAGGGATCTTATTAGTATAATGTATTCTGTTTAGGCGCTTCTGATAGATTATAACCTCCAAAGCCTAAGCCAATGGGGCCATGGGGGAGGGAATGGGGCGTCGCGATGGGATGTATAATAATATGTGATTTTGGAATTTGGGGTGTGGTTCAGTGCTTGGCTACATTGCATTGCCTTCCTGAATCCACCACGCTTTGCAAACCGTTATTTTTTTAGACTTGGATGTGAAGTCTAATAAACTTCCTTTCTATTTGTAACTATTTTTGTGGATTTCAATTTGTGACTATTTTTGTGTCTAACAATCACCAGGAAAGTATAAAACATTGAAAGTTTTAAATATAAAACATTAAAAGTTTTAATAAAAAGAAGACCTAGCTTTCGTTGGCTCCTGCCAACATCATCAGGGTATATAGAGGCGCTAACTTGTCTATAAATGGTTTCTTCCATTGATTTGTATATACGCTGATGATGTTGGCAGGAGCCAATGAAAGCTAGGTCTCCTTTTTATTAAAACTTTTAATGTTTTATATTTAAAACTTTTAATGTTTTATATTTAAAACTTTCAATGTTTTATACTTTCCTGGTGATCACATTTTGTTATTTAATATGTATACACCCAGGAATCACTCCTCTATTTTTAGTATTGTTCTTAATATATATATATATATGTTCAATAGCACAAAGTTTGATCTCCGGGAGAGGTATAAACCAGTTGTTTATTGCTAAAAAAAATATTTAAAAACAATAAAAACAACTATTTAGAATATTAAAAGAAACCAGATGTTGTCCTGGAATGTGAAATGTGTTTTTAGACATAAGTGTAATAACTTGACAACGTCTTCCATCCTAAGGGAACCCTGATTTCGTAGTCCCTTAAGTTGTAATAAATCCTTTATTGTCAAGACAGCCAGTTCTTGTGGGATGGATGTGAATAATGATGTCACATCAAATGAGATCATAGTCTCATCATCCTGTATCCTCACCGCTTTAAGCCTCTGTAAAAACTCTTGCAAGGATTTTACTGTGGTTGCACTATCCTCCACCAGATGTTGCAGCTGCCGACTTAGCCATCTAGCCAGGCCAAACATGGGTGTGCCCCTAAATGCCACGATGGGCCTTAATGGGGTCCCCTCTTTGTGTATTTTCGGCAAGCCGTAAAATCTCACCATTGCAGAGTCTCTTGGCCGTATGGCCCTCAGATCTTCTTCACTCATTCCTCCACGTTTTTTAAGCCTGTCTATAATCTTGGTGAGTTGGTTCTTCATGGACGTTGTTGGGTCTATCTTGATCACTCTGTAAGCGCTGGTGTCACTGAGTAGGGCCTGAGCCTTGCTATTCTATGTGGTTCTGTCCATAACGACCGTGGCTCTGCCCTTGTCCGCTGGTAGGATCACGATGGATTTGTCCTTGCGTAGCTCTTCCAGGGCCTTTCTCTCCCCTACCGGTAAAACATGGCGTTGTTTATGGCTTATAAGTAGTCCCGTGACCCGCTGCCTTATAGAGTTCTTCTCTGCATCGCTGGTAACTATGCCTTGTATTGCGGGTTCCACGGCTGCGATGAAATCAATGGGTTGGGCATCCCCCAAATTAAGGCCCGTATCCCATTGTAAGAGCCTGGTTTCCTCATCTGCGAGGACTCTTGACGACACGTTATGGACTAGTCTAGAATTGTGATTGAGACTGTGCGCTTTCTTCAGGGCCTCCATCTTTCTTTGGAGCATTCAGTCTTATTCTGGCGTGCCCTCTGCATAGCTTCATATATGTGTTGGTTGAGGGTCCTATAATGCTGTTGTGCCAGCGTGGATCGGCAGAGCTCTTGGCACTTCTGAATCTTAAGCGATCCGGTGTTGATGCGTCTATGATGGTCATTGATTAAAGCACGTATAGTTTGGCGCTGGAATTGCCGGACTGCCATCCGTGCTTCTATAGAATCCACCACTGGTCTCCTGTGCAGGGATTTGGGTGGCAAGTCTTTGCGAATGCAGTCATGTAGGAAGAACAATTTCCGGTAATTAACAGCCTCCCGTTTGGCAAGGTTCTCCCACCTCCTAGCTTGGAGCAATACTGCTCTTCCGTAAATGTCCTTGATAGCTGCAAAAATGCGAATCCCGGGCATATTTGTTCAATAGCACAAACTTCGATCTCCGGGAGAGGTATAAACCAGTTGTTTACTGATAAAAAAAAATTAAAAACAATAAAAACAACTATTTACAATATTAAAAGAAACAACTTAGCTTTTGCTGGTCCCCTGCCAGCGTCCTCAGAGTGAGGCTCAGGGGGTGGGGAGATTCTTTTTATACAACTTGCTGGTCTAACTGCTTACTCATTGCTCGTGTGATAGGGCCATCCTTCCTGATTAACTGTAATTGCTTTGGTTGCCCCGCCTTCTCTTTTTTTGCACTCCAATTCCACGCTTTTCTTTTCTCTCATCCTTGTTAATCTCCTCCCTCCCAGCAACGTTGCTGCCGGTGTGCTCTCTAACCGCTCCCTCCTACTCATTCCAGGCTGCGTATTCAAACCCAGTGCTCCAAAAGGTTTACCATCAGGGCTCCCTTCCTTTCCAGCCCGTTGGTCTGCACGCTGTTCCTGCCTTTTGTCATCCATTCCTGTCAGTCTTTTTTTCGGTTTCCCTCCACCCCCCAGGTGTGCGCATGCTCCATCGTGCCTCATCCTTCTGCTCTGTCTGCCTACAACCAGTGGGGATGCCTATCAGCTTGCTCTTAGGTTCAGCCCCTCTCATCCTCGTTAGCCTTATCTCCCCGATGTCACATGTTCCGACTAATGAAGCACTTCAAAGAACTTTCAGGCATGTTTCCTAAAGTCTTTATTTGCAGAGCTACAATTTTTGCCGGTCACCATGTTCGACTGGTTAATGCCAGAATCTGAACTTCCTGCCGCTGGCATCAAGCTTTCCTTGCTCAACCCCTCCCTTCTCATGCAGTCACAGGTCACATTATCCAATTAGTGAGAAGGTCAAACGTTTACTTCCTCTTTCTTTCCCGGGCTTTTTCCCCCGCCCAGTCTAAGCTAAGTATTAACCCAATAAATGCCAGACAGTTTTGCATATTGTCAAAGCAAGAATATACAGTATTTGTAGCATTGACATCCGGCCCCCCTTACAAGAAGGACAGATCCTGTAAGGAAACAAAAGCATATGTTAAGGATTATCTTTCGGTTTGCTGGGGTGTTTCACATGAAACTGTTCGATCAATCTGTCAGCGTTCACTTCACTAGATTTCACCCAGGTGGCTTCAGACAATGGGTATCCCTTCCATTGTACCAAGTACTGTAATTTCCCTCTAAAGATTCTGGAGTCAAGAATACGTTTCACTTCATAGTGGGTCTGCCCTGCCACTACGAGGGGTCCAGGTGCCTTCTTTGGAGGAGGTCTCAAAGTGGAGCCCCGATAAGGCTTCAACAAACTACAATGGAAAACTGGGTGAATTTTCCCTAACAGTTTAGGGAGTTTTAGTTGTACTGTGACTGGGTTGATGACCTTTACTATGGGGAAAGGCCCCAAGAATCTTGGTCCCAATTTCTTGCTGGGCAATTTGAGGCGTAGATATTTAGTTGACAGATAGACCTTTTCCCCAACTTGGAATGTTCTTTGGGGAGCCCTCTTTTTATCAGCCTGCTTTTTATAGGTTTCAAAAGTCTTTTTTAAAGCAGTTTTTGTGTTTTTCCAAACTTCTTCCCATCCTCTCACCCATTGATCAAGTGTCTGTGAAGCGGAGGGCAACTGAGGATATTCAGGTATTGGGTTGAATTCTTTCCCTGTGGCTACTTTGAAAGGCGTGTAGCCGGTGCTGCTGTGCACGGAATTATTGTATGCCACCTCCGCGAAAGGGAGGAGGTCAGTCCAGTTCGTCTGTTGGTAAGAAACGTAGCACCTAAGATATTGCTCCACCATTTTGTTAGCGGCTTCAGCGGCCCCATTGGTGGCTGGATGAAAAGCAGATGATAACCCTTGAGATGATCCAATCAATGTAAGGAAATTTCTCCAAAACTTCGCTGTGAATTGCACCCCCCTGTCTGAGATTATTCGCTTAGGGGCACCATGCAGCCGGTAGATATGTTTCAGGAACAATTTGGCCAGGCGTTGGGCGGATGGGAGTCCTTTGCAGGCGATGAAATGAGCTTGTTTCGAGAACAGGTCTATCACAGTCCAAATGACAGTATTTCCCTTACTTTCAGGTAGGTCCACTATAAAGTCCATAGCTACTTCTTCCCAGGGTTGAGAAGGGTCTGCCACGGGTTGCAGTAACCCAGGAGTTTTCCCCGGGATTCTTTTCATTGTAGCACATACTGTACAACTTTTTACATAGTTTTCCACATCCTTGTTCAGCCCCGGCCACCAGAATTGCCGGCGGGTGAGGTGTATATACTGTATATTCTTGCTTTGACACCCCAATTTCCTTTCACACCTAGCTATGCGTGTGCATGATCTTGTCCCGTCTCTCTGCCCTGTCTGCCCACGGTCAGTTGAACTGTCCGCTGGCTCCTTTCCAAGTCCAACCTCCCCCCCTTTTTCATCCCCTTCCCACTCCTTCCCCTTCCTGGTTAACCCTGTCTTGTTAGGTATCCCTGTCCTACGTGTTTTGGGTTGTGCAGCCAGGTCTGGCATTCCTAATGCCCCCTCATTATCACCTCCCCCTTGCAACTCTTCACCATGCTCGCGTCCTCCCTCCTTTTCACCCCATCCATCCATCCATGATTCCAATACTTCACCATCCATCCCTGCCGTCCCTATTCCCTCCAAATCTTTTCTTTGCCTAGCCATGCGATGACTGCCTTCCCCGGTTCTAGATCTGCCTCTGGTAAACGCCATCCGCGTCCTGACTTGCTCCTCGTTTATTTTTAATGTCTGGTATGCCGGGGGCAATTCTGTGCATCAATTGAATGAATCCATGTTGGAGAGCCAGGCCTTCTTCAGCAGGCGTCCTCCTTTGGAGGCATCTTGGGCGATGGCTTCTGCCCCCTTGAAGTCGAATGAGTGTCCGTTGTTAACCATATGTGTCCATATTTGGGAATACTGCTCCTGCCTTCTGACGGCCAATCTGTGTTCATGTATTCTGGTTTTTATCCGTTTGGCCGTCTCCCCCGTATAGTTACATTGGCAATCCTTGCAGTGTACCCTGTATACAACCGATGACTTTTCTTCCTTTGGTAGCGGTTCCTTGGGACGCATCGCTTTCATCCGAAGTGTTTGGTCAGGTCGGTGAGCCACTTTGATGTTGTAAGGCGCTAATATGCACGCTGTTGCCTCTGATACTCCCTGGACATACGGTAACATTGTCCAGGATGTTGTCCCTGGGTCATCCGGTGCCCTGCGGGGTTCTTGGCATTTGCTGTATCTTCGGATGAAACTGGTTGGGTAGCCGTTCCACCTACACACCTGATGGAGGCGGGCACGTTCTACTTGCTTAGCCTTTTTAGTATTACAGTGTGTGTCTATGTGTGCAAATAGCATCCTATCGGTGTGAGTGGCTTTCCTATATACTGTCGTGTGGAGGGCACCATTGGTTTGGTTTGTGACTAACATGTCCAGGAAGGCCAAACTGCCATTGGCTTCCTCCTCCACCGTGAATTGTATGTCCGGGAATATTGCATTCCCTTAGGATGGAAGACAACGTCTTCCATCCTAAGGGAACCCTGATTTCGCAGTCCCTTAAGTTGTAATAAATCCTTTATTGTCGAGACAGCCAGTTCTTGTGGGATGGATGTGAATAATGATGTCACATCAAATGAGATCATAGTCTCATCATCCTGTATCCTCACCGCTTTAAGCCTCTGTAAAAACTCTTGCGAGGATTTTACTGTGGTTGCACTATCCTCCACCAGATGTTGCAGCTGCCGACTTAGCCTTCTAGCCAGGCCAAACATGGGTGTGCCCCTAAATGCCACGATGGGCCTTAATGGGGTCCCCTCTTTGTGTATTTTCGGCAAGCCGTAAAATCTCACCATTGCAGAGTCTCTTGGCCGTATGGCCCTCAGATCTTCTTCACTCATTCCTCCACGTTTTTTAAGCCTGTCTATAATCTTGGTGAGTTGGTTCTTTGTGGACGTCGTTGGGTCTATCTTGATCACTCTATAAGCGCTGGCGTCACTGAGTAGGGCCTGAGCCTTGCTATTCTATGTGGTTCTGTCCATAACGACCGTGGTAGGATCACGATGGATTTGTCCTTGCGTAGCTCTTCCAGGGCCTTTCTCTCCCCTACCGGTAAAACATGGCGTTGTTTATGGCTTATAAGTAGTCCCGTGACCCGCTGCCTTATAGAGTTCTTCTCTGCATCGCTGGTAACTATGCCTTGTATTGCGGGTTCCACGGCTGCGATGAAATCAATGGGTTGGGCATCCCCCAAATTAAGGCCCGTATCCCATTGTAAGAGCCTGGTTTCCTCATCTGCGAGGACTCTTGACGACACGTTATGGACTAATCTAGAATTGTGATTGAGACTGTGCGCTTTCTTCAGGGCCTCCATCTTTCTTTGGAGCATTTCAGTCATTTCACACCAGAATAAGACTGAAATGCCCAACCCATTGATTTCATCACAGCCGTGGAACCCGCAATACAAGGCATAGTTACAAGCGATGCAGAGAAGAACTCTATAAGGCAGTGGGTGACGAATGGCAGGAACAGCGTGCAGACCAACGGGCTGGAAAGGAATGGAGCCCTGATGGTAAACCTTTTGGAACACTGGGTTTGAATACGCAGCCGGGAATGAGTAGGAGGGAGCGGTTAGAGAGCACACCGGCAGGGAGGAGATTAAAAAGGATGAGAGAGAGAAAAAGTGTGGAATTGGAGTGCAAAAAAGAGAAGGCGGGGCAACCAAGGCAATTACAGTTAATCAGGAAGGATGGCCCTATCACACGAGCAATGAGTAAGCAGTTAGACCAGCCAGGCGTATAAAAAGAATCTCCCCACCCCCTGAGCCTCACTCTGAGGACGATGGCAGGGGACCAGCGAAAGCTAAGTTGTTTCTTTTCTTTTTTTTTTAAAGCATTTTTAATAAATTGTTTGAACTGATAGTGTCCCTTATTATACTCTTAAGGGTTACATAAAAGTCTAAGAACCTTTTTTAAAAATGTAAATGATACAGCTTTTATTTTATTTTTAATAAAAAATTTTTTATTTTCCATTTATTCATACAAAATACAATTCAATTAAAATAAATTCCTAACCATTGGTACCGCCTGCCCATTCCCCCCAGGCTGCGTCCACCCTCTCTAATCCTTCCCTACTTCCCTCCTCTTTCTCTCCTCCCCTCCTACTCTCTTCCCCTCCCCGTCTCCTCTAACCATCCTACTTCCTCCCTGCTCCTTCCTCCCCTCTCATCCCTCTTACGCACATGAACGCAGCATAGGGGAAATGCCCAAGCATTTACCATGACTGTATTATCATTACCCACCCACTCACCCACCCACCCACCCACCCTCAACCCTCCCCCCCTCGCTTCCCAGAGCAGAGTACAGGGTTATTAATAAGAAAGTTAACAATAATAAAAAAAAGAAAAGAAGAAAGAAAAAAGAAAAAAAAGAAAAAAAACATCATACTTAACCTTTAACTCCCCTTAAATTAAGTCATATAAACAAATCTCTACAACAGTTACTATAAAATTTACTCATAAAGTAAATGAAACATTATAGTCCCATATTTTTTCTGAATATAATCTATCCATCTTCTCCATACAATAATATATCTTTCTTGTGTATGATCCTTCAAATAAGCAGAAATTTTTGCCATTTCTGCAAAGTTAGAAACTTTAAATATCCATTCTTCTAAAGTAGGCAACGAATCCTTCTTCCAATATGAGCCTACTAATAACCTTGCTGCAGTTAATAAATTCAACATTAAAGTAGTTTCTTTGTCATTTAAATCCACAAAGATACCCAATAGGAATAATTGAGCGGTGAACTTTATCTTCCTTTTAAAAATCTTTTGAATGTTCCACCAAATCATAATCCAAAAAGCCTTTACCTTTTTACAATTCCACCAAACATGAAAATATGTCGCATCCATATTACCACATCTCCAACATTTGGGTTGTAAATTTGGATACATACAAGATAATTTTTTAGGATCTAAATGCCATCTGCACAACATTTTATAAAAATTTTCCCTCAAATTTTGAGCTTGTGTAAATTTGACATTTCTAATCCAAATTGTCTCCCATAAGTCCAATGGGATCGGATCCTGGATATTCTGAGCCCATTTAATCATACAGTCTTTAACCAATTCTGTTTCAGAGTCTAATTCTATGAAAGCATTGTAAATTCTTTTTATATGGGCCTGACTCTGATCTTTAATCTGAATAACCAGATTTCCATCTTCTAGTGTTATTCCTTCTTTCTTATCTACAGTCCACCTGTCCACTATTTGTAAATATTGAAATCATGACTGTAGAATATTTTCTTGCCTTAATACATCTAGAGATTTTAAATGCCAATCCGAACCTGACCAAGTTAATAATTCTTTATACGAAATTTTATCAATTTTATCATCCCCTTAGAAATCCCCTCAATTGCATGTCTAGGAATCCCCCAGATGGGTATTTTATAGTTTAACCTATAATAATACTTTTTCTAAACTCGAAGTAAGGCACTCCTCAAAATATGTGATTTGAAAGCCCGGTCCACTTTCTTATTAAAAATTAAATATGCATGCCAACCATACATTAAATCCCACCCTTCAAGAGCAAGAATATCCTTATTTGTTAAATTAAGCCAATCACTTATCCAAGTTAAGGCGGCTGCATCATAGTATAATTTCAAGTTAGATGCTTTAAGTCCTCCTCTTTCTCGGGCATCTTGCAAAATCTTAAACTTAACCCTTGGTTTTTTCCCAGCCCAAATGAATTTATTGATACCCTTCTGCCATTCCTCCAAATTTACATCTTTTTTTAAAATAGGTATCATCTGAAACAAGAAAAGAAACTTTGGTAGAACATTCATTTTTACAGCTGAAATTCTCCCCAACAGTGACAATTGCAGTTTTTTTCAGTCATTTAAATCCTTTTGCACTTTTGCCCATAGTAATTCATAATTATTTTTATACAATTTTCCATTTGAAGCAGTTAAATATACTCCCAGATATTTAACCTTTTTCACCATCTGAAAACCTGTGGCTTTAACCAAACTTTCCTTGTCATTGGCTGACATATTCTTAGATAATATCTTAGTCTTATGCTTATTGACTTTAAAACCAGAAACTTTTCCATACTGTGTTACAAGTTCTAATAGACAATCAACCGCTCTAATCGGTTGTTCCAAAATCAAAACCAAATCATCCGCAAAAGCCCGTAATTTATACTCATTTTTTCTTATCTTTATGCCCTTGATTACCATTGATTCTCGAATCTGGATCAACAAAATCTCCAATGTTAAAACAAATAACGGAGCTTCCGCTGGGGAGCGGCGTTGATGGCGGCTACTTCGTAGCCGTCCTCCTGGGACGGCGTCAGATCTGCGGAGCGCAGCGAACATCAGCTGGCCCGCGGTTAGGAATTCCCTTCCCGGGCGAAGGGAAGGGATAGAGATTGCAAGAATAGAGGTAGAACCTCTTAGCCCCCTCTGGATTTTTCTTTTGAGGGGGCAGAAGGAGCGTTCCCTCGGAGTTCCTGCTTTCTCCGCCTCCCAGCTGTTTTTGTCTCTTCGGAGACAAAAGGAAACGCCGCTACCATCTCCGCGTTTAAGGTGTTCTGGTGAGTAATATTTAAAGTGGACAGAGCAGTTTAAAGGATTTCTTTTTTAGTTTAGTATTTTATTTTAACTTTTTTCTAGTTGACTTTGATTCTTTTCCCTTGTTTCTTTTTTGTCGGCACGGAGAGTGAAAGTAAGATGGCGTTCCGAAAGTACTTTGTTCTTTTGTTCTTTACTTTTTTTTTCTCGGAAAGAAAATATGGACTTAAATGAATACATTTATTGCTTTTAACTCTCTCCTTTATTTTCTGATCGTGTTTTGGGCACCTTTCTTGGTTTTTTTTTTAAACTTTAAGAATTTTTGTACTTTTTTTTCTTTTTCCTTTTTCCTTTTAAGAGGAAAGAGAGAGAGAATAACTTTTTGAAAAATGGCTTCAAAGAGGCAACCGGCCTCTATACTTTCTAAGGTGGTTTCCTCTCCTACAACTCTAACTGTACAACAACAACTTAAAGCTACACCATCAGTACTGCCTCCATCTTCTCCTCCTTTGCCAGGTTTATCTGCACAAGAGATTAAAGATATAATGGGAAATGCTGTATCCCAAATTAGAGATGAAATGAAGCAACTTTTTGAACAGAGCAAAGCTGAAAGCAAAGAGGAAATGAAAGACCTCCTTAAACAGAATAAATCTGAAAGTAAAGAGGAAATGAAGCAGCTGTTAGAGGACAATAATACTATCTTGAGGCAAGATATAGTAACAGCTTTATCAGGCCTGGCTTCTGTGGTCGCGAAATTGGATTCTAGAGTGGAGGAGGTCGCAGATAAAGTTGATTTTATTGAAGATAAATTTCAGAATAAGGAAAGAAAGGTGGAAATTTCACAAGAGGATATCCTTATGTCCCAGTATAGGGAAATGGAGAATGCTTTGAGAATCAGGGGTTTGAAAGAAGATATGAATCAAGACCTGACAGAGATGGTGCTTAATGATCTAGCTATTGTTTTGAATATGGATAAAGATGAATTACGCAGAGAAGTGGAAAAAGTTTACAGAGTTAATTCTTGGATTGCGAAACAAAAGAACTTGCCAAGAGATGTGGTGATTTATTTCACAAAGAGGCCTCTGCGTAATGAAATTATACAAGCTTATTACAATAAGAGATTTCAGATTGCTGCCCAAGATGTCATTATTTTAAAGGAAATTCCATCAAGAATCTTAAGAAACAGGAAAGACTTTGCTTTTCTAGCTTATGAACTTAAAGCAAGATCGATGTCATTCAGATGGGAGATCCCGACGGGTATTGTTTTGAGCCATGCGGGGATGCGTTATAGGCTTAACACGGTTGCTAAAGCTAAAGAGTTTTATAATACAGTCCTGGGAGCAGGCTCATCTTTATCTATGATCCAGAAATCTTCGGGCGGCAAAGAGGTGGAACAGCAATCTGAAGGATTAGGTCTGATCTCTGCTGGGAAGTCACAAGTGGAATGGCAACGTCAACAGAGGTTAAAGAGCAGAGGATGACCCGTGCAGCACACAGACGCAAGGAAAAGGAACAACAGAAGAAAGAACCCAAAGAATCTTCTTCTGAAAGTGCTTCATTGCCGGTGGGAGGAGCAAGACCCAAGAGTTCTGCAACACATTCATCAATGGCAGATCTTCAGGCAGTCTTCTCCAGGCTCCTGGTTAAGGGAGATGGCAAAGTTCCTGACCTGGAATGTTAACGGTCTCAACTCCCCTCAGAAAAGAAAGAAAATCTTTTATTATTTAAAGCAACATAACAATGATATTATCTGCTTGCAGGAAACTCATATTTTACTTAAAGATCAAAAATACTTAGCTAATGCTCGTTTGGGATCTCATTTTGTATCTCCTGCCCCTGGGAAAAAAGGGGGAGTGGTTATTTATGTTAAGCAAAATCTACCAGTTTGTCTGGTAGAATCAGATCCTCAAGGAAGATATGTAATGATTGAACTTGGATTATATGGTAAGAAAATACTTGTAGTGGGACTGTATGCACCAAATCAGCAACAAGAACAATTTTATAAACTGTTACATCAGAAAATAATTTCGCTGGACTATAGATCTGTGATATTAATGGGGGATTGGAATGGTGTTTTAGATACACAAAGGGACAAAAAAGGTTCCTCTATCCTTTTTAAACAGGCTAAATTACCCAAAGCCTTTTTTGATTTGAAAGAGGATTGGGAATTGAGAGACTATTGGCGTGAACGTAATCAAGAGGAGAGAGACTTTACCTTTTTTCAGATAGACATCAATCTCTGTCAAGAATTGATTTTTTTTTTATTACAACTGACTTATATAATAGGGTAAAGAACGTAAAAATTTTTCCTAGGTCACTGACCGATCATAGCCCAGTTTGGATGGAGCTGATTTATGAAAAAGAGGAGAGGAGATCCTGGAGGGTGAATGAGAATTTATTTAGACAAGAAAAGAATGTTCAAAAGTTAAAGGAGTGTTTAAAGGATTATTTTGCTTTGAATATGTATAAGGGGACATCAACATCAATGGTATGGGATGCAGGTAAAGCTTTTATGCATGGGATTTTGATAAAGATGAACAGTGTTCATAGACAAAAGCAGACTCAGAAGCGTAAGGAATTGGAAGATGAGATTAAATTAAAAGAAAAGCTTTTGATTTCAAATCCTTCAGATGAAAAGGTTAAGGAATCTATAAAGTTCTTAAGAACACAATTTAACATGTTGATGGCTGATCAATCCGCAACTAATCTTTTGTTTATGAAACAAAATACATTTTGTAATGCCAATAAACCAGGGAGATGGTTGGCCTATCAATTAAGAAATAAACAGAGACAGAGAACAATAGATAAAATAAATTATAATGGTAAATTAGTGTATCAGAAGGAATTGATTAAGAAATCTTTTCTAGACTACTATCAAAAATTATATAAGACTACTAATGTACAAATTTTAGATATAAATAAATATTTAAGGGAGGCTAACTTTCCTAAATTGACAGAAGATCAGAAGCAAGAAATTAATTGTCCAATTACTAATGAGGAAATTGTGACAGTTATTAAGCAATTAAAACTAGGTAAAGCGCCAGGTACGGATGGTTTGACACCTATTTATTATAAAACTTTAGTAGACGAGATGATTCAACCTTTAGGTGAGCTTTTTAATAATATATTGTAGGGTTCAGAGATCCCTCCGTCATGGCACAGTGCTTTTATATCCTTGATTCCAAAAGAGGACCAAGATCTTACTTTACCAAAGAATTATAGACCTATATCTCTTTTAAATGTAGACTATAAGATCTTTGCAAAAATTTTAGCTAATAGGCTTATGACGGTTGTGCATCAGCTTATACATAAGGACCAATCGGGTTTTATAACTGGCAGGTACATGAAAAATAATGTTAGACAAATTATTAATATATTAGAATATTTAGATAAGAACAACCAAGTCCCTGCAGGGCTGATATTTTTAGATGCTGAAAAAGCTTTTGATCAACTGAACTGGCATTTTATGTTAAGAGCAATTGAGGAGATGAATTTTGGAGAAAAAATATTACAAGCTCTTACTGCTATATATCAAAAACAAACGGCACAACTTATTGTTAATGGGGGTTTGTCAGAGGTTTTTATAATAGAAAAAGGTACTAGACAGGGATGTCCTTTGTCACCGTTGCTGTTTGTTTTAACACTGGAAATTTTGTTGATTAAAATTCGAGAGTCGCAGGAAATAAGAGGCATAGAAGTTAACAAAAAAGAATATAAGTTAAGAGCTTTTGCAGATGACTTGGTTGTTACTTTGTCTCAACCTACTTATTCTGTAGTGAAATTATTACAGCTGATATATCAATATGGATTAGTTTCGGGTTTCAAAATTAATAATAATAAGACTAAAATATTATCTAAAAATATGACTACTTGTGATAAACAGATTTTGGCTAATTTGACTGGTTTTGAAATTGTTGATAAGATAAAATATCTGGGGGTTATTTTATCTGTTTCTAATGTAAAATTGTTTAAGAATAACTATGAAAGGTTGTGGGTCAGGGTACAAAAAGACTTGAAAAATTGGGAGAACTTACAGCTATCTCTCATGGGAAGAATTGCAGTGATTAAAATGAATGTCCTGCCAAAATTTCTCTTTTTATTTCAAATGTTACCTATTTTAAAGAATGAGGTTAATTTAAATGAATGGCAGAAAGGCATTAATAAATTTATTTGGGCAGGGAAAAAACCAAGGGTAAAGTTTAAAATTATGCAGGACTTCCGTGAGAGAGGTGGACTCAAGGTACCGAATTTGAAATTATATTATGACGCTGTGGTCTTAACATTAATTAGTGATTGGGTAAATTTAACAAATTCAGAGATACTCCACTTGGAGGGATGGGATTTACTTTTTGGTTGGCATGCCTACTTAATATTTAATAAAAAAGTGGATTGGGCCTTTAAATCTCATATTATAAGGATTTCTTTACTTAGGGTTTGGAGGAAATATTATAAAAGTGATTTTAAAATACCATTATGGGCTATACCTTGGCATGCGATAGAGGGGATAAAGAGAGGTGTTAAAATGGATACGGTGTCTTATACACAATTACTTAGATGGGATGGTCAAAATTGGCAGTTAAAATCTTTGGAAGACCTAGTATATGAAAATATTACCTATTCTTGGTTTCAATATAGACAATTAGTAGATAGATGGAAGATGGATTGTAATATAGGCTTGCTTAGAGAAGATGAAAATCTTTTTAAGCAAGTAAAGGATCAAAGACAAACTCACATTAAGAGAATTTATGGGGTGCTAGTGGAACTGGATTCAGAATCAGAATTAATTAAAGATTGTATGATTAAATGGGCGCAGAATTTTGGTGAACCAGTTCTACTGGATACCTGGGAAACTATCTGGGTGAGAAATGTTAAGTTTACACAAGCTCAGAATTTAAGGGAGAATTTTTATAAAATGTTTTACAGATGGCACCTTGATCCACAAAAGATGTCTTTCATGTATCCTGACTTACAGCCTAAATGTTGGAGATGTGGCTGCCTGGATGACACTTATTATCATATTTGGTGGTCGTGTAAAAATATAAAAGCTTTTTGGATTAAGATATGGTGGAACATTCAGAGACTTTTTAGAAAGAGGGTAAAATTTACTCCACAATTGTTTTTGCTTGGCATTGTTACTGATTGTGATGCTAAGGAGGTTATATTGATGTTGAATTTGATTACAGCCGCAAGGCTCTTAGTAGGTCAATACTGGAAGAAGGAATCTTTGCCTACTTTGTAAGAGTGGTTTTTTAAAGTATCTTACTTGGCAGAAATGGCAAAGATTTCGGCTTTTTTAAAAGAGCAAACGCAAGAGAAATTTTTTGATGTATGGGAAAAATGGATAAATTTCATACAATTTAAACTGGATTTGAAAAAATATCATTTAGCTTTTTTATAACCTGTATTTTTCTATTTTAAATATTTTCTCTTTTTAAGGATTATAACTCTTTTTTCATATATATTTTATTTTTAATTATTTTATAATTTTGTTAATTTTTTTTTTTAATTAAGCCTATATTCTGCTCTGGGAAGCTCCGGGGGGGGGGGGGGAGGGGGTGGTTTGGGAGGGGTTGGGGGAGGGTTGTATTGTATTGTTTTTTTTTGTTGTTGTTATTGTTTTTTTTCTGTCTTTGTAAAAGTTTTTTAAAATTTTTCAATAAAAAAACAACAAATAACAATGGAGATAATGGACATCCTTGTCTTGTCCTTTTTTCAATATTAAAAGTCTCAGTCAATCCCCCATTAACAACAATTTGAGCAGATTGTTGCTGATATATAGCTTTAAGTGCATGTAAAAAATTATCCCCAAAATTCATTTTCTCTACCAGTGAGAATAAGAATTGCCAATCTAATTGATCAAAGGCTTTTTCAGCATCCAAAAATATAAAAGCCACAGGAATCTGATTGTTCTTATCCAAATACTCAATTAAGTTAATAATTTGTCTAACATTATATTTCATGTATCGCCCTGTTATGAATCCTGATTGATCACTGTGAATCAAATCCTTCATAACCTGCATTAATCCATTTGCCAAAATGTTTGTAAAAATCTTGTAATCTACATTTAATAATGATATTGGCCTATAATTCTTAGGCTCTGTAAGATCTTGATCCTCCTTCGGAATCAATGATATAAACACTCTTTTCCAAGAAGGAGGAACTTGTGCTCCCAGCAAGATACTATTGAAAAGCTCCTTTAATGGCTCCAACATTTCTTCATATAAATTTTTATAATACGTCAACGTCAATCCATCTGTTCCTGGAGACTTTCCCACCTTTAACTGCTTGATAGCTAAACCAATTTCCTCCACAGTAATTAAACAATTCATCCCATTTTGCTGTTCCTCAGAAAGTTTGGGAAAATGTACTGATTGTAAATATTTATCTATATCCATTCCCTTTATATTATCACTTGAATATAGTTTTGTGTTCAAATCTAAAAAACTCTTTTTAATCAAATTTTGCTGAAAAACCTCAGTACCTTTATATTTTACTTTCTCTATAATCCTAGCCTTCTGTTTCTTTTGTAACTGATAAGCCAACCACTTCCCAGGCTTATTCGCATTACAAAAAGTATTATTATCTCATATAACGCAAATTGGTAGCCACCTGATCTGCCATCAACATATTAAATTGTTCCCTAAGTATCTTTATAGAAACCTTTAAGTTATTATCAGTTGGGTTAAGAGCAAGTGCTTCTTCTTTTATTTTAATCTCATCTTCTATTTCTCTACGTCTTTGTATCCTTTTATCCCTAGAAACTTTATTTAAATGAATTAAAATTCCCCTCATATACGCCTTACTGGCGTCCCAGACCATGGGCATCGATGTACCCTTATTCATATTTAAAGCAAAAACCTCCTTTAAATACTCTTTACATTTTTATACAAACTCTCCCCGAGTAAACAAATTCTCATTCAGTCTCCAAGGCCTTCTGTTCCCATCTTCCAAGTATAGCTCCATCCACACAGGACTATGGTCTGAAAGGGTCCTAGGAAAGATTTTTACCTTTCTCACCCTAGAAAGAAAATCACTAGTAATAAAAAAGAAGTCAATCCTTGAAAATGACTGGTGTCTATCCGAATAGAAGGTAAAATCTCTATCACTTGTGTTCCTTTCTCGCCAAATATCAATAAGTTCCAACTCTTCTTTCAAATCAAAAAAAGTTTTGGGCAATTTAGTTTGAGTAAAATTTTTTGAAGAGCTCTTTTTATCTATAGTTATATCCAAAACTCCATTCCAGTCACCCATCAAAATTACAGATTTATAATCCAACTGGGATATCTTCCCATGCAAAAGCTTATATAATTGCTTCTGTTGTTGATTAGGGGCATATAATCCAACAATAAGAACTTTCTTGCCTTGTAACAGTAGTTCCACAAAGACATATCTTCCTTCAAGATCAACCTCAATTAATTTAGCTAATAAATTTTTCTTCACATAAATTACAACACCCCCTTTTTTCCCTGGAGCTGGAGCTATAAAATGTGATCCCAAATGAGAATTTGTCAGATATTTTGAGTCCTTTGAAGTTATATGAGTCTCTTGCAAACATATCAAGTCATTATTATGTTGTTTCAAATAGTGAAAGACCTTTCTCCGTTTCTGAGGTGAATTTAAGCCATTAACATTCCAGGTCAGGAACTTGGCCATCTACACTGGCCTGAAGCCTTTGAAGCATAGCCTAAAGATCAACTGTCAAAGATCTTTTAGGTCTTGCCCCTCCCACAGGCTCTGTAGTAACCATTCCTTCTACTTTATCGCCACTCTTCTGTTGCTGCTCTTTTTCTTTGCGTTTATGGGCAGCTCGTGTCATCCTTTGATCTTTTATCTCAAGATCCTGTACAGGCAACACCGCTTGTTCCATGACCATCAATGAGGAAGCTCCTGCCATAACGGGCTCTTCAATTATCCTTGTTTGTGGAGGTGAAGACGGTCTTGCCTTTAGAATAGAGTGATAAAAATCTCTTGCCTTTAAAACTGTAGTTAATCTGTAACGTATTCCATCATAATTCACTACTATTCCTCTTGGAATCTCCCATCTGAACTGGATTTGACGATGTTTTAACTCATCAGACAGAAAAGTAAAATCTTTTCTACCTCTTAAAATTTTTGGAGGTATTTCTTTTAAAATTATCACATCTTGAGCTGCAATTTGGAACCTCTGTTTATAAAAAGCCTGTATAATTTCATTACGAATAGATCTTCTGGAAAAGTAAATAACCACATCTCTTGGTAGATTTCTTTGTCTGGCAACCCGTGAGTTAACTCTGAAGATTTTTTCTATCTCATTCCCAACTACTTCTGGTCTCCATCCAAGATTAAAAGCAATATCTTTAACAATAAGCATCTTCAAATCTTCCTGGGAATTTTCTTTCAGTCCCCGGATACGCAATGCGAACTCCATTTCTCTGTATTGTGAAATAGTTTGTTCATCCTGTGTAACTTCTATCTTATTCTCCACTTCCTCCATTCTAAATTCCAGTTTTGCTGCATTTTCAGTAATCTCTTCCATTTTATCGTCAATCCTTTCAATATGCAGGGCAAGACCTGAAAACGCAAATAATATGTCTTCTCTAATCTGCTTGTTCTTTTTCTCCAATAATTCTTCTGTAATAGCCCTCTCTGCAATTATAAGATCTTTTACCTCCTCTTTAATATCCAAAGCATTCATTTTTAAAGCCTCTTGTAAGTCTTTGAGAGAGATTCCAGGAGGAGGAGAGGGTGGGGGTGATTTTGGTTTAGACTGAGAAACAGGCTGAGTCATTGGGGAGGAGATAAAAGCTTTAGGGACAGAGACCAAACATTTTGAAGCCATTCTGTTAAGTTCAAAGGAGCAAAATTCTTGCCTCTATAAAAAGAAAGAAAGAAGGGGAAAAAAAGAAAAAAAAGAAAGAGGAACAAAATTCTTGCCTCTATATTTAAAACATGAACTTTTAACTTTGTTGCAAAGTCAAACAAGAAAGACAGTGACCATTTTGCCTTTCACTTTCCCTTTCTTCAAAGGGAAAGTAAACAAAAAAAGGGGGGAGAAGATGCTTGCAGGAGTTAAAGTCGCAATCAATCTTAAATCCACTTTCTCCTGGTCTGCTCCGTCTGCATTTGAATACTCACAAGCCTCCAAAAAAAAGCAGATGTGGGAGCGGCGCCTTGCTTCATCCCAGAACTTCGGGACAAAGGCATCCTGGAGCGCGGAGTTGGCTCAGGCTGTGAGGGAGCTCTACCCTCCGATCCCTGAAATTATGGGGATCCAGGGGAGCTCTTACGTCTACCTGAGCAGCTCTTCTCTTCCCTTTTTCCCAGGGAAGAGATTCAAGCCACGGGACAGCTGATTGTCAAAGTCCTGAGGCTTTTACACAACCCAGGAACGGGCTGCTTTGTGAAAAGCAGCCATCGTAGCTGCTTGATCCACCGGAAGTTCCGCTAAGTTGTTTCTTTTAATATTGTAAATAGTTGTTTTTATTGTTTTTAATTTTTTTTTTTTAGCAATAAACAACTGGTTTATACCTCTCCCGGAGATCGAAGTTTGTGCTATTGAACAAATATGCCCGGGATTCACATTTTTGCAGCTATCAAGGACATATATATATGACCCACAGCAGAAGGAAGGATAGAATAGGAGTAAACACCATTAGAAGGGAGGAGGATATAAGGGTGTTAGCAAATTCAGAAATTGACAATGAAGGGACAGGTAGGAAGGTCCGAAAGAATGACGAAAGGAAACGCAACACCAAGGAAACATCTGGAACACAAATTGACCGGCCAGGGCCGGTGACGCGGTCTAAGAGCCGGGTGCAAATGTCAGCCAAACCTATTTAAGTCATTTCTGTTAAACTGGCTTTTTAGCCCTGACGATGTTGGGAGTTCCCAACGAAAGCTTGGCAGTTTTTAGTATAGTATTTTCTTACTTAAATTCTCCTGGTGGTCGTATATTATTTATTTTACTTATAGTTATGCCCGGGAGTCGTATTTTTATGGATATCATCAAATATAAATAAATGGATATATCACATAAATTTAATAAATATGTTGCGGTTAGCTTGTTTTAAAATTGTGAGTCAACTAAAGTAGCTACCATGCCTTTGCAAGACTTGTGGACCATGTACTGTACAAAATATGAGCAAAGAATTGCTCAGTTGCTATTAGGGACCATGACAGTAGCACAACTGAGCTAAATCTTGAGTAGATGAGTTCTGAAGGAAGGAGAGTTGTAGATCAGCGGTTCTCAACCTGTGGGTCGCGACCCTTTTGGGGGTCGAATGACGCTTTCATAGGGGTCGCCTAAGACCATCGGTAAACACATATTTCCGATGGTCTTGGGAACCGAGACACTAGTGAGAATTTCTGCTGAAGGCTAGCTCCACCAGCCAGCTCGGGCAGACAGAAAAACAGCCGCCTCAGCAGCATGGCAGGGCTGCGCTACCCATCGCAGAGCAGCTACTGCTGCGTCGCCATGGCTATGAACCTCCTGCTCGGCGTCTTTCAGGTCCTCTTGCCTGGCTTCCATCTGGGAGAAGCGCAGGGCCAAGGTAAAAAAAAAAAAGCCTGGCGAAATACTCCCGAGGGGTAGCGTCGATCTGTAGCGGGAGGTGAAGGGGCAGGTGGGTGGGTGGGTGTCGACCAGAAGGGAACCGGGTCTGATAAGGGCGAAAGTTGAGTGAGGTTTTCCCCGTCACCCCTCTCTCCGCCTCCCTTTGTGCAGCGGTGTCTCTGGCTGCTGCCTTCCCAGTCGCTGAGAAAGGGGAAATAAAGAGCCGTGAGCGAGTTCTCCTTTCTGCCTCGTTGCTTAAAGCTTTTTTTTTTTAAATGACCGCTCGTTCAGAACCCCTTGGGGCTAGTTTGCACGAGCTTGTGGTAGATCAGTAAATAAAGGGGTGGGGGAGCCAAACCGTCCAAGGCACCCTGAACGTGTGGATGCTGCTTTCATGACTTGCCACCACCGCCCCCTCTCTTCCCGCCCTGCTCTAGCAACGTGCTGCTGCTGTTGGCTGAGCTGAGCTGAGCTGTGGCGCCGAGCCGGTCCCCATGCCTCCTGGTTGCCTGGCCGCCCTCCGCGCTGCGCCGGAGCCTCCCCTGCGCCGCCCAGCCTGCCTCCCTTGCTGTCGGAGGGCATCTATGTGTGTCTCCAGACCTTACTGGACTACCATCCCCAGGAGCCCTAAAAAGCACTGTAGAAGAGTGGGGAATGCTGGGAGTTGCAGTTCATCACCATCTGGAAAAACATGACTCTCCAAAGATCAATCCTTCCTTCCTTCCTTCCTTCCATCCATCTCCTTCCCTTCCCCTTCAGTCTCTCCTTCCTTCCTTCCTTCCTTCCTTCCTTCCTTCCTTCCTTCCTTCCTTCCTTCCTTCCTTCCTTCCTTCCTTTCCCCCTCAATCTCCTTCCTTCTCCATCTTCTTCCTTTCCCCTTCAATCTTCCTTCCTTCCTTCCTTCCATCTCTATCCCTTCCCCTTCAATCTCCTTCCTTCCTTCCTTCCTTCCTTCCTTCCTTCCTTCCTTCCTTCCTTCCTTCCTTCCTTCCTTCCTTCCTTCCTTCCTTCCTTCCTTCTCCATCCCTTCCCCTTCAATCTCTCTCTCTCCTTCCTTCCTTCCCCCTTCAATCTCCTTCCTTCTCCATCTCCTTCCTTTCCCCTTCAATCTTCCTTCCTTCCTTCCATCTCCATCCCTTCCCCTTCAATCTCTCTCTCCTTCCTTCCTTTCCCCTTCAATCTCCTTCCTTCTCCATCTCCTTCCTTTCCCCTTCAATCTTCCTTCCTTCCTTCCATCTCCATCTCCATCCCTTCCCCTTCAATCTCCTTCCTTCTCTATCTCCTTCCTTTTCCCTTCAATCTTCCTTCCTTCCTTTCCCCTTCCATCTCCTTCCTTCCTTCTCCATCTCCTTCCTTTCCCCTTCAATCTTCCTTCCTTCCTTCCCCTTCCCTCCCTCCCAACATTTTTGAGCAAGGAAGAGTAAGCTTCTCCAGCAAGCATTGCTATATTGTTTTTGTGATTAATCATTATGCTTTAATTATGTTCAGTTCGTAACAGTGAAAATACACCCTGCATATCAGATATTTACATTACTATTCATAGCAGTAGCAAAATTACAGTTATGAAGTAGCAACGAAAATAATTTTATGGTTGGGGGTCACCAACAATAGGTATAAGATAACTCTACAAGAGAATGTTATTTCATATATATATTCACTAAGCAGGTTGCAACTTGGCCACGATATTCCATATATAACTATTTTAGGATGCTCTAATAGAGGACTATTTAAACTCTTGTGGGGAAGATAGGAATTTTTGACTATTGGCTCAGGTTACACTCAAACAGGGTAGATATATAATTGAAAAGGGGTTAAAGAACAAATACGCCAATCAAGTTTTTTTCGTACCCCTTGTTAAGATTCAACAGTATGTAGCAGGGAAACTTTTTCAACAAATTGCACCTTAAAAAAGAGAGAAAAAGAGTACATCTTGAAAGTTAACACATTCACAGTCAGGCGAGAAAGCTACACAGTGAACAAGTAGCAGAGTCACAATTTGGTGTGAGCAAGCAGTCCTGTAGTTTTGATTATGTAATTTGCAGTATTTTATAACAAAGAGGATTGCCAAGTGAAGCTTTTCTAATACAAAGGTATAAAATTGGAAGATGTATCCATTGTTGAGCAAACATCAAGTGAGGTCTAAGTGTATCACGGTGTTTCTCAACCTTGGCAGGTTTTAGATATGTTCACTTCAATTCCCAGAATTCCCCAGCCACCATGGCTGGCTGGGGAATTCTGGGAGTTGGAAGTTCACACATCTTAAACTTCCAAGGTTGAAAAACAGTAGTGTAGTAGAGGATATCAAATAGGAGGTGAGGTGTCCAAACTGGTCAGCATATCAAAATGGTTTAAATTAATTATTGAAGCAAGGTTTTGGACAATACTTCCATAATAATAATTATAGGAAGGTGTAATAAAAATGCAGAAAGAATGAATCTGATTCCCTTTAAATATGCTGAAATGGTAACTCCCAACTTTTGTAGCCAGTGTGGCCTTGATCAGGAGTTGTCATTCCAGCATACCAAGAGGGAGAACCATGTTTAAAGAAAGCTGTTTTAAAAGAACTCTATCAGGGACAAATTCTGGAGCAAAACATCAGCCTAAATCAGGGGTCTTCAAACTTGGCCCTTTCATGACGTGTGGACTTCAAACTCCCAAAATTCCTCAGCCAGCATGCCTGGCTGAGGAATTCTGGGAGTTGAAGTCCACACGTCATGAAAGGGCCAAGTTTGAAGACCCCTGGCCTAAATGGAAGAGGCCCAGATGTGTTTTTCATAATATCACATAAGCATAGTCTACCTATAACCAACAAGTGAGTCTATGTTTATGAATGGAATGGCTTAGCAGCATTTCATAACTGTATTTCTCTGTCCAGAACAAAGAATATAGTTCATTCCCATCTAAGATTGTTTGATTGTATTGACTTTTCAATACAATTGCTAACTGGACTTTTCACAAAACAGTAACTTAAAAGTTTTCTATCCATATATACAGATGGTAGATTAGTATATTATCTGTGAAAAATTCTTCTATGGTACGAATTGAATGGGTGAATTCTGTAACCTTCCTGTTCTTTCAGAAAAATATAATTAGAGTTTTTTAGGCATTCCCAGAAGAATCCAGAACTAAGCTATTGGCCAGCAGTGTGTGGTTTTCTAGGAGTTGAAGTCCACACTTTAACTGAGATTGAAAAACATTGGTATATAGGCCATCTAACCAAGCACTTCAGAAATCTATTAAATTTATGTAGCTAGAAAATAATCATTTCCCACATTTATAACATAGAAACTGAAAGTTGTCTTTCTTTTTTTTTTTTTTTTTTATATTTTTATTCATAATACAATTAAAACAACAATGGACAAACATGACATTCCAGAGTGAATTTTTCTATCAGTTCCTATCATAGTACAAAAAATTTATACATTGTTCTTAACCTCTATATAAACCTCATCTTTTATACAATACAATTATATATACAATTATATGTACAGTTATGTATATCTTTTAATTCTACCATTAGTTTGAAGTCCGAGCAGTTCTTAATTCATACCAGCGGTAAAATTTGCCCCAGATTTCGAAGTATTCGTGTTCCGTTTTGTCTTTCATAATCATTGTAAGCCTGTCCATCTCAGCACATATTAGAATTTTATGCAGGATCTCTTCTTCCGTTGGGGTTTCCTTGTTCCTCCAATTTTGAGCAAAAACCAGCCTGGAGGCCGTTAAAATGTGTAGCATTAAATAAAATACGCCTTTGTCATGTTTTTGCGTAGTTAAACCTAATAGAAAGAGTTCTGGTTTTGGTTCTACCGCTTGCTCTAATATTTCTTCCAACCATGTTTTAATCCTGTTCCAAAAATCACAAGCTCGCGTGCATTCCCACCACATATGATAGTAAGTTCCACTTTTCAAATTACATTTCCAACATTTAGGGGAGACATTGGTATACATTTTAGACAATCTTGTGGGTGGGAGATGCCATCTATAAAACATTTTGTAAAGGTTCTCTTTGTAAGAGGTGGCCAAAGTAAGCTTCTTGTTTCTTGCCCATAGTTCTTGCCATATATGCAGATCAAAATTAAGACCAAAATCCTTACTCCAATTCAACATAGTCACTTTTACTTGTTCCTCGTACGTTGCCTGATCTAGCAAATAGTAGTATAATTTTTTAATCATTTTATCCTCCGACCCCAAAATTATTTTATCCAATTCTATTGGTTCTAATTTAATGCCTAACTCTTTTTTGTCTTTCCGATATCTTGCCTGCAGTTGCAGGTATGCCCACCATTCTAATTCTATCCCTTCATCGTGGATGGTTTTCCTGGATTTCAATTCCTCTCTTTCATCTAAGATATTTTTATATGTTATGATCTTGTCTAATTGAGTAAATTTTGGGTGTACATATATTTCTAACGGTGAGATCCAACTAGGTACTTGGGTATAATTTGGTTGCCAAATTTTTGTCCATACATCAATAAGAGCTTGCCTAATATAGTGACTTCGAAAATATTTATGTACTTTATATTTATGATCCCATAATATGGCATGCCATCCTATTTGTAGGTCATGGCCCTCCAAACACAATAGTCTCCTATTTTTTAGTAATATCCAATCTCTTACCCATACTAATTGTTAACCCCGTCTTTGACACAATCAGCCAGAGAAAGAATCACCTCGTCAGGAACGGAGAACTTCCAGTTTATTGTAAGAGTATAAACAAAATAAAGTCAGCACTAACAACCTGTTAACTCTAAGTCTCTTTATACAATGTGCTAAAACCCTACCTAGCCCACACCCCTGTCACCGCCCATGCGCCACCACCCACCTCCGGACCGCCCAACACCCTAATATTTGCTATGTCATGCTGACCGAACGGTTCCCGACGGCCCGGCCGCTTCCCGTTGTTTCGGCCACGTCCCGAAGCTTCGACTGTCTTCTGTCGGCTTCTTAATAATGTCCCTGCATGGCCCATCAACTGCGCATGCGTTGGGTTGCTCGTAGCGTCTTCCGCGCATGCGCGGCTCAGGCCATCGCAATTGATTGTCGGGCCAGCTTCTGCTCATGCGCACCGGCCAGCTGGCTGTCGGCTGAACCAGGCGGCTCCGGCGCATGCGCGGCCATCGGATTGATGTCGGGCCGGCCGGACGCTGTACGGGATGGCGGATGCCTTGCTGCGGCAGGTAAGTTCTGTAGTTGGTTTCAGTACGGCCCGACATACTGCCCCCCTTTCACCATGGCTCCCCCTGGGAACACAAACAGATATGTTATACCGGTATCTTTACCCCTCCTTGTCCAGCCCTGCTAACCCACACGATCTCGGCTTCCCCGGGTTTTTCACATGGAACTGGTTAACTAGTCTAGGGGCCTGCACATCGTCTGCCCGTACCCATGTAGCGTCTGCCAACGGATAGCCCTTCCACTTAATCAAATAATACAATTCGCCTCTCCGGATACGAGAGTCGAGTATCTCCTGCACCTCATAATGCCCATCACTAATAGGGCCTGGCTTAGCGCCCTTTCGGTATGAATGGACTGGTTTAAGCAAACTACAATGGAATACTGGGTGCACCTTTCCCAGCAGCCGGGGTAACTGTAGTTGTACAGTTACAGGATTAATAATCCTTATAATCTTAAACGGGCCGATATATTTGGGCCCCAGTTTTTTACATGGGATTCTCAATTTCAGGTACTTGGTGGACAGATACACTAGCTGACCCACCATAAATGGTTTACAGGGCTGTCGTCTTTTGTCTGCTTGTGACCTCATCTTTTGTCCATATTCCATTAACGCCGTTCTTGCGGCCGTCCATGCTCCTGACACCCATTGGACCCACTCCCGTGGCAGATATGGTTGTGCTTCTAAATTCCGACACTCAGGTATGGGAACAAAATCCTTCCCTGAGACCACCTTAAAGGGCGCAAATCCTGTACTGGTATGTACCGCGTTATTATATGCCACCTCCGCAAATACCAGGAGGTCCGCCCAGTTAGTCTGCTGATAGGATACATAACTCCTCAAATACCTCTCAACAGCTGCGTTTGCCCGCTCAGCAGCTCCATTGGTGGCAGGATGGTACGCCGTACTGAGCCCCTGGGACGTCCCTAGTAGCGCGGTAAAGCCTTTCCAGAACTTTGCCGTAAATTGAACCCCCCGGTCAGATATTATTCGCCGAGGGGCTCCATGGATCCGGTATATATGAGTCAGAAACATGTAGGCCAATTTCTGAGCAGTTGGCAACCTTCTACAAGGAACAAAATGTGCCTGTTTTGAGAACAAATCGATTACCGTCCAAATAATCGTATATCCTCTACTACTTGGCAACTCTACGATGAAATCCATGGCGATATCTTGCCATGGATGCTCGGGGTTCGCCACCGACTGTAATTGTCCCACTGGCCTCCCTGGCTGGGTTTTGCAGGTAGCGCACACGACACATGCTTTTACGTAGTGTTCGACATCTTTTCTCAACGTAGGCCACCAGAATTGGCGCCTAGTCAGGTGTAACGTCTTGATGAACCCAAAATGCCCCGCTAGCGGTGAATCGTGACATCTTTGAAGAACTTTAGATCGCAATACCGATGGAACATATAACTTCCCTCCGAACCATACCAAGCCGTCTCTCTGGGTGAACAGGGCACGGTGGCTCTGAAACCACGAATCTTGGGGCATTGCCACCCTCAACTCCGATTCAAGATTCCCGAAATTAGGACAGGAATGTAGCTTACCCACTCCCTGGGTATATGGCGGCAATATAGCCTGTACTATTTCTTCCCTTTGACTCTCATACTGAGGTAACCTAGATAAAGCGTCCGCCAAGAAATTGCGGCCCCCAGGGACATATTTAAGTCGGAAAGTGAACCGCTGAAAGTATTGTGCCCATCTCACGTGTTTGGGGGCTAAACGTCGGGGCGATTGCAATACAGCCAAATTTTTATGGTCCGTCCATATCTCGATCTCATGTTTAGCCCCCTCCAGAAAGTGCCGCCATGTTGCTAAAGCCCATTTAATAGCAAAGGCCTCCTTCTCCCATATAGCCCATCTTCTTTCAGTTTCTGATAACTTGCGCGAGGTATAAGCGCAGGGCTGTAGCTCACCCTCAGGGTTTTGTTGTAACAATACAGCCCCCACCACCACATCACTCGCATCTGCCTGGACAATATACTTTTTTTCGGGATCTGGATGCAATAAAATGGGCTCCTTGGCAAATAATGCCTTTAGATGTTCAAATGCGGCTTGGCTTTCCCTAGACCACGCTAATGGTTGACCAGGCCGTGACCTTGCTGGGGAGTTCCGTGTTTTCAACAATTCCGTGAGTGGCAACGCCACCCGTGCAAAATGAGGAACGAACTGCCTGTAGAAATTCGCGAATCCCAGAAAGCTCTGCAACTGGCGTCTCGTCCGAGGCGCCTGCCACCCAAGTACTGCTTTCACTTTTCCCGGATCCATTTCTATCCCCGCGGCTGATATTTTATACCCCAAATATTCAATACAGGTTTTGTGGAACTCGCATTTCGAGAGTTTCACAAACAACTGGGCCTGGAGGAGTTTGTGTAACACCTCTCTAACCAATCGTATATGTTCCGCCATGGTTTTAGAATATATCAAAATATCGTCCAAATAGACTAACACCCCTCTATATAAATGTTGATGCAACACCGCGTTAATGGTCTGCATGAATACTGCAGGCGCTCCTTTTAGGCCGAACGGCATGACGGTAAACTGGAAGCTCCCTAAAGGGCAGTTAAACGCGGTCTTCCACTCATCCCCTGGTTTTATTCGAATGCGATAGTACGCCTCCCTTAAATCAAGCTTAGTAAACACCCTTCCTTGGGATAAATGAGACAGCATATCCTTCAGCAAAGGTAATGGGTACATGTTTTCAGTGCTTACTGCATTCAACCCCCTAAAATCCACACAAAGCCGTAGTCCTCCGTCCTTTTTCCCTTGAAATATCACTGGAGCCGCAATCCGTGATCGGGCCGGCTGTATAAACCCCCGCTCCAAGTTTTTATCAATATATTTTCGTAGTTCCTCCAACTCCTTGGGAGACATGGGGTACATCCGGGGCTTTGGCAGTTTTGCCCCAGGTATGATATCTATAGCGCAGTCGGTAGGGCGGTGTGGCGGCAACGCGTCACACTCCTGCTCGCTAAACACGTCCTTTAAGTCCTCATACTCCACAGGAAATAACCGCGTGTCTCCGCCAGCTTCTACCGCTACCCTGATCCTTTCCTCACCCCGTGGGTTAACTTGTGGTAATTGTATCTGTGATTCCTCCCCCTCAATGCCTGGAGGTCGAGGGCCTACCACTAATCTCATGCGGCGATATCCCCCTGCCCACCAGATAACTGGTTGCCACTTGTCAAGCCATGCCAACCCCAAGATCACATCCTCGGTCATTGAGGGGATTACAATAAAACGCAGCAACTCCCAATGCTCCTGCATCTCTAAGCGTACCAATTCCGTTACATAGGATGCCGGTGCCCCACCTAGCAAGGACCCATCCACCTGCTCAAAATTGATGGGTCGAGACAATTTGACCAATCGAAGCCCCAACGCATCCGCCACCTTTCTATTGATCAAACACCGGGTACACCCCGAATCTATCAATGCCTGACATTCTATGCGTTGTTTAGACTTACAATCTCTCAGGCAGATTGGTATGGTGAATGGTACCACCGGATTACTTACCATGGGATCTTGTTCCGGATCTTCCTGGTCATACTTCTCGGGCACTACCTCCGGGGTGGTGACCGTCACTACGGGTACAGCCTTATAGGGGGTGCTGCCTTCATCCTGCAAAGCCCTCAGTTGATCTTTTCCTCGGAACGGAGTAACCTCCTGCCTTCTTGTTCCTAAAGTGGACTGTCCCGGAGTTGCTCCCCGTCCAGGTGAAGTCGGGCACTGGGCCACCCTGTGACCCGGTTTATTGCACCTAAAACAACGAAATGTCCCTCTTGGTGCCCCGGGCGGAACTGGTTGAGTTGGAACCCCCAACGGTCCCGACTTGTTGGTTGCTTGCCGAGGAGGTGCCGGAGGAGAGACGGCTGCTACTGGTCCGATTTCCTGTAACCCTGCATAAAGTTCGGTTACTGTCTTGTACCAATCAGATAGGCGAGATGGCACCCCTCTCACCAAGCAAGCCTGTCGGAGTTCCACATCAAGTCCATGCCTGAAGTGATGTACCAGCAATTTCTCAGGCCAAGATCGTAGTCGGCCTGCCACCCGCTGAAAGTCCTTGATAAACTCTCTCACCGGCCTACCTCCCTGTCTCAGTGTCACTATCTCTGCCTCCGCTCTCTGAGCCCTGGCGGAATCCTCGAACCGTATCCTCAAGGCCTCCAGGAAGGCACCTATGTCGGCCAACTCACTGGCGTGCTCTCCGAACAGGTCAGCTGCCCAAGAAGCCGCCTCACCTTGCAAGCTGGCGGTCACTGCTACCACCATGGCCCATTGGGAGGAGTAATATCCTGCGAAGCGATCCAAATGGTTTAACACATGCCCTAAAAACATGGCCAATTTGTCCGGATCCCCATCAAAGAGGATCCCAATCGCTGGAGGGGTCCATGGTATACCTGTGGGCCAGGCTACAGCTGGCTGGCCACCATGCTGAGGCCCCGTGCCAGCAGAATGTCGGCCAAGATCCCCAGGTCCCAAGGGCAGGGACACCGGGGTGGCAGCTATGGGTCCCGTCCTCAGACCTCCATGTCCTCCTTGCCGCGACTGCGCCGTTGACCCCCGCAACTGTGGGCTAGCCAGACGGAATCCAGATGAATCCTCAGGGCGAGGGGAGGCCACCCCCTGTCTGGGAAGGAACCCTGGCTCCCCGAACCTAGCCTTTAAGATATCGAGGGTATATTGTCCCGGAGTGGTAGAGTAACTCCAATCACCTCCTTCATCGCTAACCACTCTCCTTTCTCTCCAGCCCATGGCAGAGGCCCCATTGTCTGGCATAGACCGATGCTCGATATCCATTCGTTGGAACGTGGAACTCAGTCCCCATCCAGCCGCCTCGGTTACTGCCAACCCCTGCTTAACCCCAGGATCCACATCCCCCAGCGGTGGAATACTTTTCTCCTTCGGGCGAACAACCGGCCCCTCCATCGCTGCCCCTGGATCCACGGACGAGCCCGGGTCCTCTGTTTGTTCAAGTACCTCCTCCAACAACCCAGCCTCCTGCACACCTTCGGCCATGCTGCCTGTAGTCAGCTCCACGGTAAATCCAGCAAGGAAGCCTAAGAGGAGGTGTGCTGACTTACTGTTAACCCCGTCTTTGACACAATCAGCCAGAGAAAGAATCACCTCGTCAGGAACGGAGAACATCCAGTTTATTGTAAGAGTATAAACAAAATAAAGTCAGCACTAACAACCTGTTAACTCTAAGTCTCTTTATACAATGTGCTAAAACCCTACCTAGCCCACACCCCTGTCACCGCCCATGCGCCACCACCCACCTCCGGACCGCCCAACACCCTAATATTTGCTATGTCATGCTGACCGAACGGTTCCCGACGGCCCGGCCGCTTCCCGTTGTTTCGGCCGCGTCCCGAAGCTTCGACTGTCTTCTGTCGGCTTCTTAATAATGTCCCTGCATGGCCCATCAACTGCGCATGCGTTGGGTTGCTCGTAGCGTCTTCCGCGCATGCGCGGCTCAGGCCATCGCAATTGATTGTCGGGCCAGCTTCTGCTCATGCGCACCGGCCAGCTGGCTGTCGGCTGAACCAGGCGGCTCCGGCGCATGCGCGGCCATCGGATTGATGTCGGGCCGGCCGGCCGCTGTACGGGATGGCGGATGCCTTGCTGCGGCAGGTAAGTTCTGTAGTTGGTTTCAGTACGGCCCGACACTAATGCTGCGGCCTGGTAATATTTCTCCAAGTCTGGAAGACCAAATCCCCCCCTTTCCTTTGAGTCCTGTAGTAATTTTAATTTAATCCTTGCTCTTTTTCCTTGCCAGATGAATTTACACATCATTTTGTTCAAATTTTGAAAAAATTTCTTGTCTAATTTTATAGGTATACATTGGAACAAAAATAAGATTTTTGGCAACACATTCATTTTAATCACCGCAATTCTGCCCATAAAAGAGAGCTGTAGGTTAGTCCAAATATCAAAGTCTTTTTGAATCTGTTCTATTAACTTATCATAGTTATCTCTTTTAAGCGTAGCGCATTTGGCAGTCAGTTGTATCCCTAAATATCTAATTTTATTTGTAATTTGAACACCAATTCTGTCAACCAATTCATTTTTCTGTATTTTAGTCATGTTTTTGACAAGCATTTTAGTTTTTTCTTTATTTATTTTTAAACCTGCTATTTCCCCGTATCTATTCAATGTTTCCATCAGTCTAATCCCTGATTGTAGTGGTTCTTCAATAATAAAAACTAAATCATCTGCAAAGGCTTGTATTTTAAATGTCTCTTTCTTGATTTCTAGACCTTGGATCTGTTCATCTTGCCGGATTGCTCTAGTTAATACCTCAAGAGATAATATAAATAACAATGGTGATAGTGGGCAGCCTTGCCTTGTGCCTTTTTGCATTTGGAAACTCTCAGTCAGTTCTCCATTGATTATTACTTTGGCCACCTGCTTAGAGTAAACTGATTTAAACATATTTAAGAAATTTTCCCCAAAGTCCATATACAATAATTGATTAAACATAAAATCCCATTTTACATTGTCGAATGCTTTTTGGGCATCAAGAAAAATTAAACACATTTGCTTTTCATTATGTACTTCATAATATTCCAATATGTCCAAAACAGTCCTAATATTGTTTCTTATATTTCTTTTAGATAGAAAGCCGT
The DNA here is from genome assembly GCA_039797435.1 of Crotalus adamanteus. Classification (NCBI taxonomy): domain Eukaryota; kingdom Metazoa; phylum Chordata; class Lepidosauria; order Squamata; family Viperidae; genus Crotalus; species Crotalus adamanteus. The sequence goes on along the minus strand of CM077935.1, from coordinate 6,543,141 downwards.
TTTGATCAATATGTATAAAATCCACTAAGAACCTTTCCAATCTTTGTGCCATTATTGCCATGAAAATTTTGTAATCTGAATTCAAAAGAGAAATGGGTCTATAGTTCTTAATTTGTGTCAGGTTGGTGTTTTCTTTAGGAATCAACGTGAGGAAGGCTTCTTCCCATGAAGCTGGTATTTTAGCTTGGGTTAAAACCTCGTTAAATAAGTCCAACAGCATTGGGCTTAAAGATTCTTGTGCAATTTTATACATTTCTGCAGGTATACCATCTGGCCCAGGTGTTTTATTATTCTTCTGTTTCTTAATTGCGACCGAGAGCTCTAAATGTGTTATCTCTTTATTTAAGAGAGTTTTAAATTCTTCTGGCACCTTGGGTAAATCGACTAGTTGTAAATACTGTACTATGTCATGGTTATTTCTCTTTTCGTCGTCCTTATATAAATTCTTGTAAAACTCATATGCCACTAGCTTTTTTCCTTCGTTCTGGCACACCATATCACCTTTGGCGTTATAAAGGTTGGTAACTCTCTGCTTATTATTGTATTTTTTGATTTTATAAGCCAACCATCTCCCTGGTTTATTGGCATTTTCAAAGAAATTTTGTTTAGTACGTTTTATCTGCTGTCCTAGATCTTCCTTCGTAATAATATCCATCTTATGTTTAATTAAATCAATCTGTTGTTTCAAATCACATCTTTGTGGTTCATTTTGCAGGTTATCCTCAACTTTACGTAGTTCTTCTTCCAGTTGTCTTTGGCGTTGTGTTTTGATTTTGTGTTGCCTAGCCATATAAGAAATTACAACGCCTCTCATGTAGGCTTTGGTTGTATCCCATAAATTTTGGCAGTTTGTATCCTCCTTCTTGTTTGACTTAAAAAACAGATCCAATTGTTCTTCTAATTTTGATTTGAATTCTTTATGATTTAAGATTGCCCTTTTTAAAGTCCATCTCCTCGTATTTTTTTGCCCCTTCCATTTAATTCTAATCGGATTGTGATCAGCCCAGGTATTTGTATCAATCATAATCTCCTCTACTTCTAAATTTAAGTCAGCTGACATCCACACCATATCAATTCTGGACCAAGATTGATGACGTCCAGAATAAAAAGTAAACTGTTTTTTCCCAGGATTCCTTTCTCTCCAAATATCCTGTATATTGAACTCATCTACCATTTTAAAGAAAATATCAGATATTGTTCCTCTAATTCTTTTTCTATTCTTTCCACATTTATAATCTAGATTATTATCCACAATTGCATTATAGTCACCCATTATACAAATGCTATCATGTTCCAATTGGCTAATAATGTTGTAGAGTTTTTTATAGAAACGTTTTTGCCCCTCATTCGGGGCATAAATTCCAACCAAAAGAATTTTGGTTTTATTCAAAATTACTTCCACAATTAGAATTCTGCCATCTTCGTCCTTATAAATTTGCTTAGCCACAATTTCTTGTTTAATATATACTACCACACCTCCTTTCTTATATTGCGAAAGTGCTGCAAACATATTCCCCAGTTTGGGACAATTTAATAAATATTGATGTTGTTTTTTAATGTGGACTTCTTGTAACATTATTATATCTAAATTCATCTTATTGAGCCTATTGAAAAACTTCTTCCTTTTTGTTGGAGAGTTGAGGCCATTAACGTTGATAGATATAGATTCAACACATTTCTTCCCCTCCTTATCTATGTTTAGATCTAGTTACTATTGCTGGTCTAGACTCTTGAGTTTGTAAATCCTTCCCTCTTTCCACTGTTGATCTTATCGGTCTAGCCTCTTTAATTTCCTTAAACCTACTCTCCTCCTGCTTTTCTTCATTTTTCCCTTCATCAGTGTCCTCTCGAAGCTCAACTCTTTTACCTCTAGCTTCAATGGCTTGCACCAGTGTCTCTCCTTCCTCTCTTGCTTCTCTTTCAACTAAAACTTCCTTACTACCAAAGTTTTCCCTGTAGAATTCCTCTGCTTTTTCTATTGAGTCTAGGCGAAACTTTTTCTCGTGCCATGTTACCAGAATTCCTTCCAGAGTTAGCCATCTAAAATTGATATTTTTCCTTATCAGTTTGGAAGTTATGTATTGGTAAGGCCTTCGCAGGTCTCTCACTCTTTTGGGCACTTGTTTAAGTACAATCAGCTGTTTACCTCGATATTCCAGTGTATCATCTCTGAATCTGAAAAGAATTTCATCCCTAACTGATTTCTTAATAAACCTAATGTGCACTTCTCTGGGAAGATTGTGTCGTCTTGCGTAATTTGTGTGTATTCTATAGGTTTCATCTATCTCATTGGCCATCTCCTCTCTTGTAGACCCCAACGCTCCTGCTAGAATATCTGACATTATTACTGGGAGGTCTTCACCTTTCATCTCTCCTACATTTTGAAACCGTAGATAATGAGCAGCCTTCTCAAGTTCCAAAGAAATAACTGTGGTTTCTAATTCTTTATTGGCTTGAACTAGCCTTTCATTCATTTCATCCACTCTCTGCTCTTCTTTATCCATCCTTTCCTCCATTTCTACTAGTTTTTGTTCATTTTTCATAAGTTGGTGGTGGAAGGATTCAAATTTCCCATCCATAGATTTAATTTTATCTTTAAGTTCACCTGTATCATTCCTTATTTCACCTATTTCTTTTTTCAGATCTTCATGGTTTTTACACATTAACTCTTGCATTGATTGCAGCATTTGTTGCAAGTCTTTAAGTGGGTTTGCCCTATCTTTTTGAGCCATTTCTTCTAGTGATCTTTGCCTAACAGAACCTGGTTCCAGCAGTGTAGTTTGAAGTGTCTGCTTTCTCCCTATTCCAGCCCTTGTAAGATTTGGAGTACTAGACATTTTTTTCAATTTTCCAAACCAACCTCCCCACTTATTTACAATTGTTAAAATGTTTTCCAGAGTATCAAAGTTGTTACTAAGAATCAAGAAGTTCTTAACATTACAAGGCAAGGGCAAATTTGCTACACAGTCTCTTTCCCTAGTAGTTTTTCCCTTCCCACTCTTACAGCAATTCTCGATTTAACCAGCAGGTGTCACTCTAATATTGTCTCTGGTATTAAATTTGTCTATTCATTCCAAAATGTCTACCTCCGTTTTTTTTCTTCCAAGCGATCTCCCTTGTGCCTTAGAGTAGCTAGCCTTCCAGGGCTAAATTTCAGTCTCTGGTGTAAGGGAAGAAGGAGGACGCCCCCTTTCTCTTCTCCACAAATCCAGCCAACGTAGCAAGTAAGCAGGCAAGCCTTTTTAGCCAAACCTTCCTTTTCGCCGCTTTTCCAGGAGAGAGGGAAATCCCTCCTCCCCTCTTGTAGGCTACTAAAGTCAGTAAGTTTCAAGCGAAATCCTCCAGTACGATCTCACACCGGATCCCTTCTAGCCAGAATCTCTGCTCAGATGAATTTGACTGGAACTGTCATGTCACCGTCCAGCTTTTCCACCGCTAAGCTTCGGCCAGCTGACTGCTGTCATTTCTTCACTGCCGCCATTGTCGGCCGTTTCCCCTTCTCCGCTTGACTTGTCAAAGCTTCTCCTGGGTTCATGGCTCCTGGCTGCCGCCTGAATCCACTCCCCAGGGCGCCTTGTTGTTCCCAGTCCCCCTCCAGGGAACTAGGGACCCCAAAGGATCTGTCAAACAGTCGGGAACGGGGTTAGATGTTTCAGAGAATCATCCAACACACCCGTTCTTCCTGGCAGCTGGCCCCGCCCCTTCAAGGCTGCATTTTCCAAAAAGTTGTCTTTCTTATAGATCTTATTTTTAATGAATATATAACAATTTGGATATGTCATATTTTGGCATTTTACATGGGGACAGGGTTATGATAATACAGGGATGACTTTTTTGTGAGGAAGAAAACTCAGGTGGATTATTTTAACTTTTCATTTGTACACTGGTCTAACACTTCCTGCATCGTAATTATTAGTGCCTTTAAATTTGTCTAGTGAAGGACAGTTGCATATAAATGCACACAGTTTCACATAAATCGTAACATTTTCATTTTTCCCCATGAATATTTTTAGTTGTTCGAGCAGTGGTATTAACAAAAGGGATTGGGACTGAAAGCCATGACTGATCCACCTCCCTACCTATCAGAAGGAAACATAAATCTCCCCAAATCTCAATTTCTCTCCCTCCTCTCCCTCTCTTTCTCTCTCTCATTATATCTGCTTCATTTTATCAGGGTTCAGAGATTAAATAGGGTCAGATCTTTGTAATATTTGGATAGAATAGAAACCATTAGTCATGTCTTAGACATGTCTAGGAAGTCACCACAAGACAAGCTTAGCTGGAAGGAGGTTACCTTTTTACCTCCCAAAATGCTCGTATTTGAATGGGTGATTAATTATAAAACCCTTTTAAGACTGAACATGGCATTAGCAAATCTAAGAATTGTGCAGGTGTTCAGAGCACAGCTTCCTTGCAAAGTAATTTTTGGGTTGGATCCACAAGTAGAACTTCAAGAGACTCCAAGGAATAATTTGCTCCAGGGTTTTCCACACAAGCTGGTCTTCCTTTCAAATGGTGTGTGTGTGTGTGTGTGTGTGTGTGTGTGTGTGTAAATAATAAGTTATCTAAGGCAGTGCTTCCCAGCCTTAGCCCCTTGAAGAAGTATGGACTTCATTTTGGGAGTTGAAGTCCGCACATCTTCAAGTTGCCATGGTTGAGAAACATTGATCTAAAGTCTCTGTATACATTGTACATAGAAAAAAGCTATGTCTATATAAAAAGTTCTGATGTCTTTTGACTTCAGTGACAAAAAGGTCTTCATAAAAATAATAAAAAAATATGAACAAGTACTGTAGCTTCTTGCAGCATTATTGTCAGTTTTATGGTGGGTGTATATATATATATTTTGTTTAAAACATCTATAAAGGATATATAGACATAGAGAATGGGTACAGCTCAGGGCAGATAAGCTGTTTATGCAGAAAGTTCCAGATTTAATCCTTGATAGCTTCAGTTCTCTCTTCCTGTGATTGTCAGAATATATTCCCTCTTGATGGATAGAGGTAGCCCTTGACTTACAATCATTCGTTTAGTGACCGAGGTTACAACAGCACTGGAAAAAGTGATTTATGACCCAGTCCTCACACCTATGACTTGCAGCATCCCTATAGACAAATCAGAATTTGGTTGCTTGGTAACTGGCATAGATTTACAACGGTTGGAGTGTCCCAGGGTTATGTGATTGCCATTTGCAACCTTCTCAGGTGGCTTCTGATTGGCAAAGTTAATGGGGGAAGCCAGATTTGCTTAACAATTGCAGTGATTCACTTAACCACCATGGCAAAAAATGGTTGTAAAATTAGGTGCAACTCACTTAATAACCACCTTGCTTAGCAATGGAAATTCTGGTCCCGATTGTGGTCATAAGCCGAGGACTACTATACATGCTATCTTTCAGACCTAATTGAGACTGGCAAGAATTGCCACATTCTTCTCTCTAAATATTGAGACTGTAAAATAGAATCTGAATTAGCAAGATCTAAGTAGTTCCAGCCAGACCCCTGTAGAGATGTAACATGCATGGAAACACCTAAGGAAGTGGGGAGCCACTCCCCTGTACACCAACTTTTTCAAAGTTGGGACCATTAAGATGTGTGGACTTCAACTCCCAGAATTCCCCAGCCAGTATGCTAATCCCATAAGACCCATAACTAGGAGATCCCCACCCAGTTCCCTCTGATCATGTTTATTGATGCTATAATGCAACTACATAATAGGGAAATCGACTACTGTGGAATCATGCAATAAGAAAATGGTGCTACTGTTTCATTAAACTTAGCAATTGAGTCTATTTAAAATAAACTATAGCAAGGCAGCCATTCCAGAGAGATAGATTTGCTTGTTACACAGGAAATGCTGAATTAATCAGCAAACAGAATATAGACTAACAAGAGTTGGAAGGGATCTTAAAGGTCTTCTAGCCCAACCCTCTGCTAGAGCAGGAGATCCTATACCATTCCAGACAAATGGATGTCCAATTTCTTTTTGAAAACCTCCACTGATGGAGCATCCACAACTTCTGAAGGTAAGCTGTTCCACTGATTAATTGTTCTCACTGACAGGAAATTTCTCCTTAGTTCCAGGTTGGATCTGTCTTTGGCAAGTTTCCACCAGTTACTTCTTGTCCTACCCTCAGGTGCTTTGGAGAAGACGTCGGCCCCCTCTTCTTTGTGACAGCCCCTCAAGAACTGAAAGACAGTCATCATGTCACCCTTAGTCCTTCTCTTTGTTAGATTATATATACTTATTTCCCTTAACCATTCATTGTTTAGCCTCTAGTCCCCTAATCATTTTTGTTGCTTTTCTCTGACACTTCTGTAAAAAAAAACCTTGAAGTTAGCATATGCAGAAGGGTGTTGGTGAAAATATCAATTCTCTTCAGTTAAAGTCCAAAACATATTTTATTTCACAAATACAATTTTTTTTTTCATAAAATCTAAAAAAAATGTGACATGTAGAGATACTGACTCATAGATCACATAATAAGCACGCAAAATCTAGCGCAGAACAAGATTTAATCTTCAGAAAACTCCCTACCCCAAAACGGGAGGAATGCCTCATAAATGTATATAAAGAAATAATACTCTCCATTTTTACATGGAATGAAAATAAAACAAGTCCCAATTCATACCACAGCTTTGTATATTCCTGCTGAGGGAACGTCTACGCTTGAGGGAAGAGTTCACAATGTAGATATTTCAAAAATGAGGGAATACTAACAGTGACAAAACTTGGGGATATTAAAGAAAAAAACAGATTTCTTTCTGTGTCCATCCTCAGAAAATTTGCTTTCAACTGAGGTACTTCTGTTCTTCCTTTGCCCAGGGACAGTGCAATAATAATAATAAAAAATAAGGATAATTTATCAGGAATTTATTTTCTTTGCATTCTGAGCAGAAGGGGAAAAAAAATTAAGCACAAAAGAGGTTCCCTCATGGCTTTTTGGTGAGTTAAACCCCTTTTTCCAAAAGATCAGTGTAATCAATGTACGCCAGCCTCTCTTCCACCACAGAGTCAACTACTTTCCCCATCTGAACTGATTACTCCTCGAAGCTGGGACCAGTCTGTGGTGTGACGGCGAACGGTTGGCTCCTCTGGAGAACTGGGTGAGTCTTGGGGCTTATTGTAAAGGCTCCAGACGTTACAACACTTTGGATGGCCTGCATGGAGAGAAGGGGATAGTTTTCCAGGTGCGCTAGCCCAGCACCTTTATTGCAGCGGTCCCCAACCTTTTGGGCACCAGGGGCTGCTTCTGTGGAGAGGTTTTTCTGAGGATCTGAGGTTTTGTGTGCTGCCTGCATCCCACGAATGGGGCTATGTTTGTTTGCGCGGCCCGGTTTCTAGCATGCCATGGCCTGGGAGTTGAGGACCCCTGCTCTAGTTGCATGGAGTCTGGTGGGCATCTCTGGATTAGACTCACTCACTCTCCGCCAGGCCTTGAAAGACAGATTGAGGTTCTTCTAAGCAGTTTCCTTTATTGTTCCTCACCTCTAGAGAGGACTCTTGCCAAACTAAAACAGGCTATTAGCCCCATGAAGCATATACAGGTAATCGTCAATTTACAGCCATTTATTCAGTGTGTCAGAATCCAATTATATTTCATCTTTAATTATCAAACATAGAAACTCCCAATTCTGCCTTCTCTGGATTCTGCCATAAGAGGGAGAAAAGGGGGAGAGCAAAGGGGCTTTATGGCCCTCACTTCCTTCAGTACACTTCAAAGGACTGAATGTGTGTTTATTGTGGCCTCTAAGCGTTAGCATATCAAAGAAGAGTAATTGCCTTTCATGTAGTTATCTGAAGTCTCCATCCAGACGGAAGAAGAAAGGGGGTGGAATTGTGATACTTGAAACTATCACTGAAGGGGGGTTGATTGGGTGGGACTACTGGGGAACCCCTTAAAACCTCGAATGGGAGAGCTTGAACCCCAAGTCCTGTCTAGCATGCCTGCAACCATTTTCTCTTAATAAAGGATTCCTGTTGGAAGAATTATTCCAAGAGTTCTGTCTTCTTAAGATGCAAAGTGGGGTGGGTCCTTACATTAGACAGGACTTGCAAAATTAATCCACCTGGAAGGTAGACCCTTGCCGGGGGATTTTGCAAAAATTTACCATGTCAGACAACGAAGCAAGAGAGGGAGAAAACTCCCTGGAAAGAGAGCCGCTGACCCAGTTGGAACCTTGCCAGATGTTGGGATCCGAGAGGCCAGATTTCTCAGAAGAAGAAGTGGTGGAGACACAGGACCACAAGCCTCGCTGGTCGATGGGCGTTGGAAAGAAAAGCGAGTGGGGAAAGGAATCAAGAAAAGTGACCCTGAGACGGGGGACCAAGCAACCAGAATGGAAGCAGGAGATGGAGAAATCCCTGCACGCAAGTGAAGAGGGAGGAAGCTGTATGCCGTACTCAGACTGGATCCTAGAGAAAGCTATTGACCTGATGAAGAGAACTCTCAGCTCCCTAGGAGAGGAGATTCCTGAGCCCTACGGCCGCCCCAGTTCCTGGAGCCACAAAGGGAGAGACACCGAGGGAGACGTGGAACCTGCAACCCCAGGGACATTTACTGATCCAGGAGCTCCCACCCCCTACCGGACCACAGATGGAAATCTGGACGGAAAACACTACCACCCACAATGGAGGCACCGATCCATTCCAAGACGTCCACCGTTGGAGGTGAAATTCAAAGGGGAGCCAACACGCTTGGGGTTTTTCCTAACCCAAGTCCTCAGCTACATGGAGGAATATGGGCAGGACATCCCCAGCGACAAAGCCCGCATCCGGATCGTGCAATCTGCCCTGGATGGACCAGCTGCAGATTGGGTGGTGAACCTGCATGACTCCAATGCCCCAGAACTCAGTAACTTCAACCGTTTCATGTCCTCTTTGAGAAGACGATTCGAAGACCCCCTGGCTGATCGCAAAGCCCGTGAAAGGATAACAACGATGAAGCAAGGCAAACGCCCAGTGGCTGAGTATACACAAGAATTCCGGGCCATTGCCAGCAAACTGAATTGGCCAGAAGACATCCTCCTTGGCCATTTCAAAGATGGACTAAACTATGATCTATATGATGCTTGCCTGCCCCGAGGGGACCCACATCAACTTGAGGAATGGTACGTCTTGGCAGAGGAAGCAGAGATCGACATATTGAAGAGGCACCGCCGAGGAAAACAATGGAGCCGCCCCCCGCCTGAGCTGACACACCGACCGGTGAAATCATCGGATACAGCCAAGAAGCAAATGGGGTGTTTCAAATGCGGAAGAGAAGGGCATCGAGCTATAGAATGCCGCTCAAAGGCCCCCCAGCACAACCCAGACAGATCCCAAATCAACAAACCCGGAAAGTATTCAGCTAAGCCAAAAGAAACGGCCATGAGAATGATGGAAATTGCAGAAACCCCCACCTCTGCTCACCAAGGGGAAAGAACTCCAGCCTACACCACAGGGCCGGTGGATGCCTCAGACGACAGCTCGGAGGGCGAACCTCTGGTAAGTGGATGCATCACACCCATCTTCAAAACAGTGACTATATTAATCCCCCCCATGCCCGAAGCTGTGAAGGTGAAAGCTTTAATAGACTCTGGCTGCACCCGCTGCCTTATTAGCCCAACACTAGTGGGGAATCTGGGCATCCCATCCAGGAGACTGGAACAACCAATCTCATTTGGCCAGCTAGATGGATCCATAGCAGGGGGGGTGCCAGCTACCCTAGCCACTCTGCCAATACACCTCTCCCTGGGAAACCATGAAGAGGACTTAACGTTTGTGGTGACCCCAGGTATGGAATGCCCAATGATTCTAGGGATGGAATGGTTGAAAAAATGGAACCCCTGGGTGAATTGGAGGACGACAGAAATCAAATTCCCGAAGGGGGACCCTATGGACTTAAAACCCCAAGGGAGGCTACCAGAATCAAGAATAGAAAAAGCATCCATAGGAGAGGAAAAAAGATTAACAGAAATACCAGAGGAATATAGGGACCTTGCTGAAGTTTTTAGTGAGGAAAGGGCGAATGAGCTTCCCCCCCACCGACCCACAGACTGTACCATTGAATTCAAACCTGGGGCAAAACTCCCGAAGCCCAGATTATACTCCATGAGCCCAAAGGAGAAGGAGGAAATGGAAAGATTTATAAAAAAAAACCTGGAGAGAGGTTTCATTGAGCCAGCCAAGCCTAAAGTGGCTGCCCCGGTCCTTTTTAGAGAGAAGAAGGATGGTTCTTTACGTTTATGCGTGGATTATAGGGCCCTGAATACAATCAGTGAAAGCAACCTATACCCGCTGCCCCTCATGAAAGACATGCTGTCACACCTATCGAAAGGGAAAATTTTTTCTAAACTAGACCTAAGGGAAGCTTACTATCGCGTGAGAATCAAGGAAGGGGACGAATGGAAGACTGCATTTAACTGCCCCATGGGGTGCTATCAATTCAAAGTCTTGCCATTTGGATTACAAGGGGGCCCTGCAGTCTTTATGCAATTAATCAATGACGTTCTAAGGGAGCACCTATTTAAGGGGGTCCTTGTTTACTTGGACGACATTCTTATCTTTACTGAAACAAAAGAAGAACACGTCAAACTTGTCAGAGCGGTTTTAAAGAAGCTGCGAGCCGCTCACCTATATGCCAAACTCTCAAAATGCGAATTCCACCAGGAAAAGATAGACTACCTAGGCTATCGCATATCCCCACAGGGTATTGAAATGGACCCGGAGAAGGTCGAAGCAGTACTAAATTGGGCACCACCCCGCACAAGAAAGCAACTACAAAGTTTCCTGGGCTTTGCAAATTTTTACCGCCAATTCATCCCCTCATTTGCACAGATAGCCTTGCCCCTCACTAACTTACTAAAAACGAAGGGAACATCCTCAGTAAAACCTAGCCAGCCACTAACATGGACCATGGAGTGCCAAGCAGCGTTTGAGAGACTAAAGAGACTTTTTTCTGCCGAACCAGTACTAAGGCACCCAGACATGGACAAGCCCTTCATAATACAGGCAGATGCAAGTGATGTGGCAGTGGGGGCTGTGCTATTACAAGAAAATGATGATGCAGTATTGCAACCCTGTGCATATACATCTAAGAAACTCACGGAAACAGAACAGCGCTGGCCCGTATGGGAGAAGGAGGCTTATGGGATACGTTGGGCATTACTCACGTGGCGACAGTTCCTGGAAGGCAACAAAATCCCCTTCCAGGTATGGACTGATCACAAAAATTTAGAAGCCCTGAAAACTTCCAGGAAACTCAATCCCAAACAAGCCCGCTGGTCCCAGCATTTTCACCAATTCCAATTTAAGCTCAAACATTTACCAGGAAGAAAGAACTTCCTGGCAGATGCACTATCTCGCATGCCCCAATATAACAGCGCACGAACCACAGACTCTAGACCAATAATGGCAGAGTCACAACTGGCAGCGCCAGTAACCACAAGAACCCAAGCCAAAATAAAACCACAACTGGACAGCCAAACTGGGATTGAATTCAGAAAAAGTTTGGAAACAGATGATTGGTTCCAGAAAAACAAACATGTGTGCACAATGAGAGACGGATTGCCTTGGGTAGGGGAAAAGTTATATATACCAACAACTCAAAGACTAACTTTCATGCAACTTTGCCATGACACAAAATCAGCAGGGCATTTTGGATTTGTAAAAACTTTACACTTAATTAAACGGCAATTTTGGTGGCCATCAATAAAAAAGGACATAGAAAGTTATGTTGCCAGCTGCCCAACCTGTGCATCAGCAAAGAGGTTGCAAGGGAAATCGCCAGGGCTGTTACAACCAGTGGCAAGTCCCTCAGCCCCCTGGAGGGAAATAGCCATGGATTTTATAGTGGAATTGCCAGAAAGCAATGGGAATACTGTTATCTGGACAGTCACGGACCTATTTTCCAAACAGGTGCACTTTATCCCTTGCCAAAAAATTCCCACTGCAAAGGCCTTAGCAAAACTTTTCATCCAGCACATTTACAGATTGCACGGGGCACCCCAACGCATCATCTCTGATAGGGGAGTGCAATTTACGTCTGCATTTTGGAAGGAATTTTTATCCCTCTTAGGGACCACTCAGGGATTGACATCTAGCCACCACCCTCAAGGAGATGGACAAGCGGAACGGTGCCAGTCGGTACTTGAGCAATATTTGAGATGTTTTTTAAATTTCCAACAGAGTGATTGGACGGACTTACTTCCTTTTGCAGAAGTTGCCTACAATAATGCAGTCCACTCCAGCACAGGCTACACTCCTTTTCAAATAGCCAACGGCCAAAGTTTCAACCCTATGCCAGAGTTAACCCCAAAAGAACCAACGATCCCTTCACTGAAAGAATGGATGGAAAACCTACAAAACACCTGGCCAATAGTCAGAAAATCACTAGATGAAGCTAGGCGGGCATACAAAGCACAAGCCGATAAAAAAAGGGTTGAGCCTACACCATTCATTATAGGAGAAATGGTGTACTTATCTACAAAATACCTAAAGTCCCTACAGCCCTGTAAAAAACTTGGACCAAAATATATAGGACCTTTTCCAATTAAAAGGATCATAAATCCAGTAACAGTAGAATTAGAATTACCCAAAAACCTCAGGCAAATACACCCAATTTTTCATTGCAGCTTGCTGAAAAGAGAGCATCAGTCACCTCTACGGCCAAAAATCCCCCCCCCCACCACCTCCAATCATGGTGGAGGGGGAACAACACTTCGAAATAAAAGAGATCCTTGACTCTAGGAGATATCATGGAACAACTCAGTACCTAGTTGCCTGGAAACACCTCCCTGCCTCACAAAATGAGTGGGTCCATAAACGTCACGTCAGAGCCCCGAAGCTATTGAAGAAGTTTCACACAGAGTATCCTAACAAGCCTAACTAAATTTTTTACTTGTGTTTTCTTTCAGGTGGATCTCTCTTATTGTTAAGAGGGGCCGGATGTCAGAATCCAATTATATTTCATCTTTAATTATCAAACATAGAAACTCCCAATTCTGCCTTCTCTGGATTCTGCCATAAGAGGGAGAAAAGGGGGAGAGCAAAGGGGCTTTATGGCCCTCACTTCCTTCAGTACACTTCAAAGGACTGAATGTGTGTTTATTGTGGCCTCTAAGCGTTAGCATATCAAAGAAGAGTAATTGCCTTTCATGTAGTTATCTGAAGTCTCCATCCAGACGGAAGAAGAAAGGGGGTGGAATTGTGATACTTGAAACTATCACTGAAGGGGGGTTGATTGGGTGGGACTACTGGGGAACCCCTTAAAACCTCGAATGGGAGAGCTTGAACCCCAAGTCCTGTCTAGCATGCCTGCAACCATTTTCTCTTAATAAAGGATTCCTGTTGGAAGAATTATTCCAAGAGTTCTGTCTTCTTAAGATGCAAAGTGGGGTGGGTCCTTACACAGTGACTGTTTAAAGTTACTACGGCAGTGGAGAAAGTGACTTAGGACCACTTTTCAGGCTTACAGCCATTGCAGCATCCCCATGGGTCATGTAATCAAAATTCGGGCACATGGCAACAGGCATGTATTTGTGACAGTTGCCCTGTCCCAGGGTCATGGGGTCACCATTCCCAGCCAGCTTCCAACAAGCAAAGTGAAAGGGGGGAGGCCAGATTCGCTTAAAGATCGCACGATTCACTTAACTGCGATGATTCACTTTATCACCATGGGAAAAAAGATTGTAAAATCAGGCACAATTCACTTAATGCCTTAATAACGGAGACTTTGGGCACAATTGTGGTTCTAAGTCCAGCACTATCCATACTCTGGGAACTATTACGGAGCAGTTGTCTTTCCCCTCTTCCCCCAACTATATAATAATAAGCAGTTGTCTTTCCCCTCTTCCCCCAACTCTCTCAGTCCAACCCACCTCACAGGATTGCTGTTGTGGGGAAAATAGGAAGAGGAAGGTGTGCTGGATATTTTTGCCACCTTCAGTTATTTGTAAAATTAATAAAGGCAGAATACAAATAAACAAAATAAATATAAGCAAAGAGGCCTGAAACAGTCCTCAAGCCCTGGGAAACAAGATATTGTTCATTTAGTGATCCTTCAAACATACGGCACTGAAAAAAGTGACTTATGACTGTTTTTCACACTTACAACCTTGGTCATATGATCAAAATTCAGATGCTTGGCAACTGGTTCATATTTATGACGGTTGCAGTGTCCTGGGGTCTCGTAATCAGCTTTTATGACCTGGCAAGCAAAGTCAATGGGGCAAGCCAGATTAATTTAACAACCATGTTACTAACTTGCAATGATTCACTTAACAACTGTGGCAAGAAAAGTCGTAAAATGAGGCAAAACTCACTTAACAAATGTTTACTTAGCAACATAAATTTGGGCTCAATTGTGGCCATAGCTCGAGGACTACCTGGAAGAAACTTAAGCAAGCTCCTTGGGCAAGCTCCAAGATACAAGGGGTAGGGAGGTAAAACACAACTGGACTTGCTAGATTCTCCTAGCTTAGCCTATCTCAATAAAGTACAATTCTAGTCTTTCTTCAGAGTCTGTTTCCTGATTGGGTCTACCATGATGGGCTGACATCAATCTTGCAAGCCTCCAAATCTGGGTGGTCCTTGATGTCAGGCGTCCTCCCTGGAGCCCAGGAAAAAGAAGCCAGCAAGCAGGAACGGTTGACAAACGGCTTTTACTCCGTGCAGGAAAAGGTTAACGCTGGGAGTGAACTGCTCCCAGTGCTTTACATAGCCTCTTCGCGCGCAAGCCCCACCCCCCACCCCCCAGCCCACAAGCCACCATCCGGCCTGCATAGTTCAAAAGCAGCCAACCGGGACGTTGCTTCCTTTCCACGTTCCGGCTGGCTCACAGGCAGGCTTCTAGAGTCCGGCTGGCCAGGAAGCAGGTAACCCCTCCCCCCTGTCCTGCCCCCTCCTGTGGCACCGTGCTGCTCCGCGTCCCACGCCTCCGTGTCCCAAGCCTCCAAGGTGGTGGACCGCTGCCGTGGTCCCCAATGGCCGCCGATGCACTCCTTGCCAGCGCACATGAAAGCCTCGGCAATGGCTCCAGCCGAGGAAGCGGCCAGCCGGGAGACCGCAGCGCCACCGCCTAACTCCTGCACCCGTCAGCTGAGTTGGCCGGCGACGGCTCGGGCTGGTGAGGGTGAAGGGGAGGCTGCCGCTGCGCCGAATTCCTGCGCCCATCAGCTGACGACCCCCCGGACTTGCGCGTACCAGCTGGGTCGCCCGGCAACGGCTCTGGCTGGCGTGGAGGGCAATGGGGAGGCGGCGGCTCGGCAGACGGGTTCCCATGTACCCGTGAATGTCGGGCCTGCGGGGCTCGACACTTGACTTATTACTGGTTGCTTAGCAAGTGTTTGAAGTTACGACAGACCCCCAAAGAGATAACAACCCGGATTCGACATTCCAACAACTTCCCCCGTGTCACATGATTGTATTTTAGGTGTTCAGCAACCCATATTTATGGTGGTTTGCAGCATCTCATGGTCATGCAGCCATGATTTACAGCAAAAACACCCAATTGTGGATAAGAGGTTCACTTAATGATTGCAGTTTTGCTTAACAACCGCTATAAAAAAGATAATACAATAGGGCACAGTCATTATGTTATTAAACGATGACCACTTAATAGCCAGCATGACTTATGATTGCAATTCCAGGCTGAATTTTGGTCATAAATCATGGTGGTGCAGTGGTTAGAATACAGTACTGCAGGCTACTTCTGCTGACTCCGGGCTGCCAGCAGTTTGGCAGTTTGATTCTCACTGGCTCAAGGTTGACTCAGCCTTCCATCCTTCCGAGGTTGGTAAGATGAGGACCCAGATTGTTGGGGCCAATAGGCTGACTCTGTAAAACCGCTTAGAGGGGGCTGTAAAGCACTGTGAAGTGGTATATTAGTCTTAAGTGCTATTGCTATTGTTATAAGTCAAGGACTACCTGTAAACTCCTGATTCTCTACACACCTTGCCCTATAGAGATTAGATACTGGTTCCCTGATGGAGAAGAGGTAGAACACAAGGCCTGCTTTCATAGGCTCCCATGTTCAATCCCCAGTACTCCTAGGTCAAGGGAAAAACTGTCTGAAAGACTGGCCGGCCACTGCACCTGAAATGTTTAAGAACTAAGCTTCTATGTTTTAAAACTGTGGAGAGAAGCTCAAGAAATACCTGGTGAAATCAGCAAGCTATAAATACAGACATGGGTATCTGTAGTTCAGGTAGTCCTCGACTTACAACAGTTCATTTTGGCACTGAAAAATGTGACTTATGACCCTTTTTCAGAGTTACGACCTTAGTAGCATTCCTATGATCATGTGATCAAAATTCAAGTGCGTGGCAACTGACTCAGTTATGACCATTGCTGTGTTACTCACTTATCAACTGCAGTGATTCACTTAACAACTCTGGCAAGAAAAATCGTAAAATGGGGCAAAACTCACTTAACAAATGTCTCACTTAACAACAGAAATTTTTGGGCTCAATTGTGAGCGTAAGACGAGGACCACCTGTATAGGGTGCTTTCCATAAAACTGTCTCTAATATTAGCAGTTAATTTATTGATCCTGAAAATACGTCGAGGTAGTCCTCAATTTACGACAAGTGAGACCAGGTGCTAAGCAAGACAGTTGTTAAATGAATTACGCCCAATTTTATTATCTTTCTTGCCATGGCTGTTAAGTGAATCATATAGTCATTAAGTGAATCCAGCTACCTCACTTTGCTTCTTGGAGGCTGGCTGGGAAGGTCGCAAATGGCAGTTACATGGTCCCAGAGTGCTACAACTGTCATAAATACATACCAGTTGGTAAGCAGGTGAATTTTGATCATGTGATTGTGGGGATGCTGCATCAGTTGTTATGTGAGAGCCACATTTTCAGTCCCGTTGTAACTTCGAATACTTGCTAAATGATTGATTTTAAGTTGAGGACTACCTGTACTGAAAATCAGTTGGGGCGCTCCAACATGTAATTTGAAAAAATTAATTTGGAATTAGATCCAAATTACCTTAGCAGAAATATAATTTCTTTGCTAACAGCTCAGTCTATTTTGTTAGCCAGCCAGTAGGGTTTCCATCTATGCATTTATGGCTTAGTGTGTCATGGCAACTCAGTGAGCTGTAACCTGTTCCACAAGCGAAGATTAAAAGAAACAATGGCTTAGCCATATGTGATTTTAGTACGTTTTCTTACACAGCTCCCCAGAAAGAGATTCACATAGCTCAGTCTAATAGTATCTGGTGAATTACCTTATTTATTTTATCCCACCTTTATTATTTTTATAAATAATTCAAGGCAGCAAACATACCTAATACTCCCTCATCCTCCTATTGTATTTCCCCCCACCACAACCCTGTGAGGTGAGTTGGCTGAGAGTCAGTGACTGGCTCAGTCACCCAGCTGGCTTTCATGCCTAAGGTGGGACTAGAACCCAGTGTCCTGGTGATTGGTGCAGTCACCCAGCTGGCTTTCATGCCTAAGGCAGGACTAGAACCCATTGTCTCCTGGTGATTGGCCCAAAGTCACCCAACTGGCTTTTATCCCTAAGGCAGGACTAGAACCCACTGTGTCCTGGTGATTGGTGCAGTCACCCAGCTGGCTTTCATGCCTAAGATAGGACTAGTACTCACCATTTTCTGGTGATTGGCCCGAAATCATCCAGCTGGCTTTTATCCCTAAGACGGGACTAGAACCCACTGTGTCCTGGTGATTGGTGCAGTCACCCAGCTGGCTTTCAATCCTAAGGCGGGACTAGAACCCATTGTCTCCTGGTGATTGGTCCAAAGTCACCCAGCTGGCCTTCATGCCTAAGGTGGGACTAGAACTCATCATCTCCCAGTTTCTAACCTGGTACCTGGCTACACCTTACATCACCTGCCACTGACCTTTTATGCCAAGACTTTCCAGCTCTTCTTTGAGAACCTCTATCTGAGCTTTGCGAGAGCGGCAACCTGCCAGGAGCTTTTTGTAATTCCGCCACACACCACATTCCCGGATGTAGTGTTTTAGACACTGGATGGAGGGATGTTCCTCGTTCTTTCCAGAATGCTTATCCTACAGCAGATGCGGAGACGGGTTAACAATACAGCTCACACTAAGCTTTCCATGAACAATCATGAACAAATCAGAGAAAGGCAACCTTTATTTTTTAAATCAGTACTGAAGTGTTTTGCAACTTTGGCAGCTTTAAGATGGACTTCAACTCCCAGAATTTCCCAGCCAGCCATGCTAGTTGGGGAATTCTAGGAGCGGGTCCACCCATTTTAAAATTGCCAAGGTTGCAAAACACTGCTGTACAGGTAGTCCTTGACTTACAACAATTCGTATTGCGAATGAAGTTACAAAGGTCCTGAAAAAAATGACTTATAATTACCTTTCACACTTATGACCATTGCACATCTCTATGGTCACATGATCAAAATTTGGGTGCTTGGCTTGCTATTGGACAATAATCCACACTTGGTTGGAAAAAATGTTAGAGAAACACATAGACTATAAACCTGGATTTTTTTTTACTAGGTATAATGCCAGAGAAACTTGATAAGCAAACTACATATTTGATTCTACATGTGATAACAGTGGCAAGAATTATATTCGCACAATATTGGAAGAACAAAGAAATACCACCAGAAGAAATAATTAAAAAAATATTAGACTGTGCGGAAATGGACAGACTTACTTTAAGGTTGAACGAAAAAGAAGAAACAGAATATTTTCAAACTTGGGACCTACTTTATCAATGGTTAGAGAAAAGATTTAGGGAGTAGGAATTTAATTTGCATTAGTGAATAAGATACTCAGACAACACGTTTTTGCTGAATAATTATTATTGAATTCTGTTAAAAAAATAATAAAACTTTATATATATATATATAAAAAATTTGGGTGCTTGGCAACTGGCATGTATTTATGGTAATTACAGTGTCCTGGGGTCATGTGATCACCTTTTACGATCTGACAAGCAAAGTCAGTGGGGAAGCCTGTAGATGTGCTGTGACTGCAATTCCCAGAATTCCCTACCAGAAAGCAGCCATTCAGCAAACTTCCTTAGAATTCTGGAACTGGAGATCTGATACATTTGACAGGGCCCAGGTTGAGGAGGGCTGTGCCAAGTTTGGTATGGGAATTCCCCCCCCCCCCCCCCAAGGAATAAGGACCAGTTTGCGTAATTTGGCTAAGCGGCTATCAGAATGTGGGTGAATGGCTTGAAAAGAAATGGCCCAGCTAACAGGGCCTTTAGATTGCCCAGCCTTCTGGTACTCTGAGCTGTGTTGCAGAGCAAACTGGAGCAAAGAAGAGGCCCTCACATTCTCAGCAGCCAAGCCAATTTGACTCAGCAGTGTGGACATGTTGTCTGAAATGTGTGGAATTGCTACACAATACAAAGTTCTGCTGCCACAAACCTTGCAGTAAAGCTAGCCCTCGACTTATGAACACAATTGACCCTAACATTTCTGTGGCTGAGACGTTTGTGAAGTGAGTTTTCCCCATTTTTACCTTTGCTTGCCACGGTTGTTAAGTGAATCACCGCAGTTGTTAAGTTGGTAGCAGTTGTTAAGTGGATCTGCTTCCCCCATTGGCTTTGCTTGTCAGGTGACAAGGGGATCACATGACCTTGAGACACAGCAATGGCCATAAGTATGAGCCAGTTGCCAAGCATCTGTATTTTGGTAATGTGACCGTGGGGATGCTGCAACGATCATAAGTATGAAAAATGGTTATAAGTCATTAACTTTGGTCACTAAATGAACAGCTGTAAGTAGAAGACTACCTGTATAGAAGATCCTTGACTTAAAACCACAATTGGATCCAGAATTTCCATTGCTAAACAAGACAGTTGTTTACTGAATTGTACCCTATTTTATGTCCTTTTTGCTTCAGTTGTTACGTGAAGTACACGGTTGTTAAGTGAAGGTGGCTTCCCCCCATTGACCTTGCTCAGGGGTCCTCAAACCTGGCCACTTTTAAGACTTGTGGACTTCAACTCCCAGAATTCCCAGCCAGCATGGCTGGCTAGGGAATTCTGGGAGTTGAAGTCCATAAGTCTTAAAGTGTCCAAGTTTGAGGACCCCTGACCTTGCTTGTCAAAAATCCCCTCGGAAGGTTGCAAACAGCTGGTTGCCAAGTGCTCCAATTTTGTTCACATGACTGTGGGGATGCTGTGACGGTTATAAGTGTGAGGACTGGTCATAAGTCACTTTTTTCAGTGCCGCTGTAATTTCAAATGGTCACTAGATGAACAGCTGTAAGTCAAGGACTACCTGTAAGAAAACATACATTTCTTTTTTTTTTTATAAATATTTTTATTGAGTTTTATAAAGGTAATAAAGGGATAGGGTCAAAAAGGGTAAGACAACGGGAAACATACAAAAAGGTTAGACCAGGGAAAAGGGATAACACAAAAGTGGGATTAATCCCACAAAATAACATTGCTTCAGCAAGTCTACCAGTCCGGGTTTACATATTAAATCTTAATAATTACTCTATTATTAAACAACTTTCCATATAATCACGTAAATAACAAATTAGTCAATAAATCTCATTCATTTCACTACTTAATAATGCTTAATATTAATTATAATCACTTTAAAATAATAATATACTACATATTAATTATAGTTTACCATATTATTTAAGATCACAAATATACAAAGAGGAAGAAGAAGAAATAAGAACAAGTTCATACAAATAATCATGGAATATAAATACAAATTATCAATTATCTCTTTAAATTTCATAACCTTTTCTCACTCTAGCGCGTTTCTAACCAATAATAAAAATTTCCCCATGTTTTAAAGTAAATTGTGTCTTCTTTCTCTTTCATTTCTAAAGTCAGTCTATCCATTTCTGCACATTCAAGTATTTTTGTTATTATAGCCTGGTCAGATGGTCAATTTTCATTTTTCCAAAATTGGGCAAATATTCTTGCGGCTGTCAGCACATGCAATATTAAATACTCATTCTCTTTTCCATAATTCCAACCTAATATTCCTAACAGAGTTCTGGTTTAAATTCTATCTGTATTTTAATCATCTCTTCTAGCCACATATGGATCTTAAACCAAAATTTTTAACATTAGGACATATCCACCAGAGATGGTAATAAGTGCCTGTGTAAGGACCCACCCCACTTTGCATCTTAAGAAGACAGAACTCTTGGAATAATTCTTCCAACAGGAATCCTTTATTAAGAGAAAATGGTTGCAGGCGTTCTAGACAGGACTTGGGGTTCAAGCTCTCCCATTCGAGGTTTTAAGGGGTTCCCCAGTAGTCCCACCCAATCATCCCCCTCTTCCAGTGACAGTTTCAGGCATCACAATCCCACCCCTTTTTTCCTTTCTTCCGGCTGGATGGAGACTTCAGATAAACTACGTGAAAGGTAAATAGCCTCCTTTGTTATGATAAGGCCTTTTGGTGCTAACCACATTCAAACCTTTTGAAGTTGTACCAAAGGAAGTGAGGGCCATAAAGCCCCTTTGTTCACCCCCCTCTCTTTCTTTATGACAGAATCCAGAGAGGGCAGAAATGGGGTTTTCTATAATTGATAACTGGAGATGAAGTATAATTGGATTCTGACACTTTGCTTAGTTTTAACTTTGTTTGGCGTTCTTAACAGTTTAACTTGATGTGCAGATCATCCTCAGCTTAAACCACAATTGAGCCCAAAATTTCTCTTGCTAAGCAAGACATTTGTTAAGTGAGTTTTGCTTCATTTTACGACCTTTGCCACACTTGTTAAGTGAATCACTGCAGTTGTTAAGTTGGTAACATGGTTGTTAGGTGACTTTGGCTTCCCCTGTTGACTTTGCTCGTCAGAAGGTCACAAAAGGGGATCGTGGGACACTGCAACCGTCATAAATATGAGCCAGTTGTCAAGCGTCTGAATTTTGATCACGTGACTTCGGAGATGCTGCAATGGTTGTATGTGTGATAAACAGTCATAAGTCACTTTTTTCAGTGGTGTAACTTCAAACAGTCACTAAGCGAATTGTTGTAAGTCAAGGACAACCTGTATTAATCTAGCCCTTTGCTTATAAGTCATTGTACAGTGTAAACCCAGATAGCAGGTTGAATCCGTGAGTGAGTTGAGTATATATGTCCAAAACCCTTCACCTCTGTCCAGGGCAAGCTAGGAAGTGAGGGCAAAGGAGGTCTGTTTTTTGTTGTTGTTCTTTAGACAGAGTATTTCTGCGTAATCCAGAGAGATGCAGGTGAACTAAAGTTTGTCCTGCAATGCTGATCTTATAAATCAGGCATGTCAAACTCGTGACGTCATGTCACTTTTTCCCCATTGCCGGCAATGGGGTAGGCGCGGTTTCAGCATGACGCATCCGACCCATGGGCCTGCAGTTTGACATGCCTGTTCTGAATCAATGCTGTGAGGCTGTGATATAAAACCATAATTTGCATTTTGAATCAATATAGTACCATCCATTTCTCCATCTGCTACAAATGAGCCTCTATTCAGGCTTCCATTCAGCAAATGTCAGGCTGCATTGAATCCAGAGATGGGCCACCTGTTTTCCTCCAATTATGTTGGACCAACAATCCTGAAAGCCTTGAATTTTGATTACGCTTTCTGGAATTTAAAGAAAATCTGGAGGGGACAGGTATCCTACCCCTGCTGGCTGAGCATTGCATTCTGGGAGTTAACTTCAATATACCCCAAAGCACTTGATTGGGAAGGGCTGGTGACTGAATGTTGCTGGGGCCAGATCAAATCTTTTGCTTTCTTCCGCCCTTCTCAGAAATTATTGTCTTTGCTTTTCTGTTATCCCTGTTGTTATTCTTGTATTGATTCCACCATAATTTTTTTTTAACCTCCTGCATTTCCATTTCCTCTTTGTTCTTAGAAGTTTTTTGTACGTGCTTTGCAATTTTAAAAGTGAAACAGAAATGGTTTGGAAAAAATTAAAGGGAAAAACAGAGAGCCTAATGAAAACTAGGCTATAGTGGTTATAGGTAGGTAAATAAGTGACCAATCATAATGATAAGAAAGCAGCATTGTATAGGCTATATATTTAATTTGGAGCTGGGCTTCTGAAGTTGAAGATCTTTACCTGCCTGCCTGCCTACCAACAATTGGATTATTTGCCACAAGTGACCCAATAAATTCTTTTTTTTTTTAAACCAACAAAACATAACACACATATACACACAGTATATACTCCTCCCCTTTTTTTAACAGCGATTTCGTAACAGTAATCTTCCATTATTTACATTCCCCCCCTCCGTTATTCTTCTTTAGAAAATTTGTCCTTGTTGCCCCGTTGTTTCTTATTTGCATTTTTCTTCTTTCATACTATACTTCATACTAATAATACATATTATTATTACTATACATTATTATACACACATTTTCCACTTTTGACCTTTCCACATTTATTCTCTATTATTTCTAGTCTCCAACCAGTCATACCACTTGTTCCATATTAGATAGTACTCTGTGTCCTTTTCTTTTATCTCTTTTGTTAATTTGTCCATCTCAGCACAGTCCAGGATTTTTCTTATCACTTCTTCCTCTGATGGTATATTCTCATTTTTCCAGAACTGTGCGTATGCTATTCTTGCTGCTGTTGTTATATGTAAAATTAAGTACCGTATTTCTTTACTATATTTTCTGTTTAAAATACCCAGCAAAAAGATCTCTGGTTTCCAGTCTACAGGTGTAACCCAATAAATTCATAAGGATGTGCAACTTTTTTTCAGCCTTGGCTGGAATTGCAAGGAGTGAACCCCAGAAGTGGGCAAACCTAGGATAAAAAGGGGGGGTATTTTTATTATATTATTTATTGGTATCCTGCCTTTATTATTTTTACAAATAACTCAGGACAGCGAACATATTAATACACCTTCCTCTTCCTAGTCTCCCCACAATAACAGGTGAATTGGGCTGAGAGAGAGTGACTGGCCCAGAGTCACCCAGCTTTTATGGTTAAGGTGGGACTAATTGGCCCAAGTCACCCAACCTGCTTTCATGGCTAACTCAGGACTTGAACTCATGGTGTCTGCTTTCTAGTCTACTGCCTTAACCACTAGCCCAGGGGTGGAGAACTATGGCCCTTTTATGACTTGTGGACGTCAACTCCCTGAATTACTGAGCCCTGGGAGTTGAAGTCCACAAATCATAAAGAGGCCATAGTTCCCCACCTCTGCACTAGACCAAACTAGCGCTCAAAATTGAGACAATTGAGGGGGTGGGATTTATTCCCCATGTTCTCAATATTCCTTTCTGTCACATTAAAATGGCAACTTTGAGGGCTCTCCAGATGCAGCATCCAAGGCTTTGGGATCTCTTGGAGGTTCAGGACTTCTGGTTGGGCTCTCCTACTTTAGAGTAACAGTTGCCCTTCCCCAACCTGATTCTGTTTGTCACTTTTTCGTTTTGTCTCTCAGAAATCAGTTCTGATGAAAAGGATTCTGGAATTGATTCCAAGAAGAGGCCGTGTCACGGGAGTCCAAAACTTCTCAGGAACTTCTCGGATTCTTCTGACCAAGGAGACTCCGGAGCTGGAGATCACAGTGCTCAGTCTGAAAGCGATGAGGAAATTACAAAGAGCAAAAGAAAGCCATCCCTTCAGGAGACAAGAGGGGAGAGAGGGCAAAGCAGCAAATCAGCCAAGAGCCAGGGGAACAGGGGCTTGCAGAAAAGGGTGGTGAGTGACTCTGAAGAGGCCCCCTACACGGGACAGAGCGACCATGAAGAAGAGGTCAAAATACCCAAAAGGTCACAAAAGGGAACAGCTTGAAGCAAAGAGACTTAAAAAGGTGGACAAGGAGTCTAAAGCTACTGACCCCAAAGGCAAAGCAAAAAATAGGACAATGAATAAACAAAGAACCAATCAGAGGGAGGAACTGATCTATCTGAGGTAGAAGAGATCTCAGGAAAAAAAAGAATGGAATGAAAGTGAGAGTGAAGAGAAGAAGTCATTTAGTACTAACCAAGCCCAGGGGAGGATAGTGCTGGGAACCCAGAGGGGTTCGAAGGGGAACGAGAGTGAGGATGCCTCAGGAAGTGATTCTGATAAAAGTGATTTGCAGAAGAAGATGGCAGACAGCCAATGCAGAAGGAAGAGTAGAGTTCTAGAGGATTCCGGGAGCAGTTCTGAGGATTTTGCAGATCAAAGTCCAGTGAGGAAGGCAGGAACAAAGAGGGCCAGGGGAGAAAGAGGGAGCCAGCATCACTCCAAACCCAAGAGGCAGCCTAAAGAGAGAGGGGGGAGGAAGAAGATGCAGAGGGAAGACTCGAGCAGGAAGAAACCGGAGGAAGATAAGAAGATGACGCAAAGGATTCAGGCGTCCACAAGTGAAGAATCTGAAAGTGAGTTGGAGCATAAGAGCTCAGAAGAGGAGAAGAAGTGGGTGCAGGATCTCACTAGCAGTGAAGGGGAATCACAAAGCAAGACAAATCAAGGCCAGCCCAGGAAGGTGGCTCTAATAAGTCACTCTTCAGAAAGTGAGTCAGATGAAAGGAAGGATGGAGATCCGAGGGGGATGCTGAAAAAGGAGAACAAGCACACCTCTGGGTGTGACTCAAGTCAAGGGGAGGAGAAGTTGAAGAAGAGAGGAGCGCCAAAGTCACAGAAAAAGAGCATCGGTAAAAAAATCTCTGTGCTTGGTTCTGAGGATTCAGGAAGTGAGTTTGGGGAAAGAAAAAAACCCAAAGCCAGCAGCAGAGAAGAACGAAAAAGCTCAAAAGGAGGAGTGCTGCCAAGGAGAAAGAGGGGGAAGAATCCAGCAAGGAAGAGGGCTCCAGCTCAGAAGAGGATGAGCCCACTTCTTCTCACCATCTTGGAAAGGTAAGGGACATTCACACAGGGGCTTCAGAAATGTGTGTTTTCTCCAAAGATAGGTAAACTTTATTTTTCTTTAGCACAGCAAAAGAAAAGAGGAATAGCATTTTATATAAAAGAAAAGATGAATCCAAAACAAATTTATCTTGACGAAGAAGGGAGAATACTAATGGTGGAAATTACATGGGATCAAAAACAAATTTTGATGGTCGCAATATATGCTCCCAATGAGAAACAAGATCAGTTCTTTCAGCAATTATATGATAAATTAGTGGAGTTAAATTATCAAAATCTTTGCATACTTGGTGACTTTAATGTAATAGTTGACGCAATACGGGATTATAAAAGCTATAAACAAGGGGAAAAGGGGGGAAATGCCCTAAGTCTTTTTTAAAGATGAAAGATGAATTGTGTATACAAGACATATGGAGAGAAATGAATCCAGAGAAAAGACAATATACATTTTATTCAAATAGGCATAAATCCTGGTCAAGAATTGACATGATATGGACCTCATATGGTTTAAAGACTGATACAAGAGGTGGAAATTGAACCCAATGTTTGGGCTGATCATAATCCAATTAAAATGACTTTGAAAGGAACTAGGAAAAAATTAAGATGGTCATTGAATAAATCAATATTAAAAGAAAAAGAATTTTTACAATGGGCAACGAAAGAAATGGAAATCTTTTTTCAAATAAATAAAAAAGAAGAAACTTCGATTCAAAATCTTTGTGACACTGCGAAAGCGTATTTTAGAGGCTTGGCTATAACTTACCTTGCTAAAAAGAATAAAGAAAAGAGACAGACACAACTTAACTTGAAAGGACAATTTAGGAATTTAGAACTTGAGTTACAAAATGATCCACAAAAGAAGAAGCTTAAGACACAAATGGAATTAATAAAACACAAACTAAATTTATTGGAGATGGAAACAAGGGCACAACAGATAAAATATTCAAAACAGAATTTCTTTGAAAATGCGAACAAACCAGGAAGATGCCTTGCATATAGACTGAAAAAAGAAAGAGAAAAAAATTGATAAGTAATCTGCAAGATTCAAAAGGCGAAATACATTGTCATAATGACGCATTGAAAAAAAATTGCTAAAACTTACTATGAGACACTTTATAAGGCGGAGGTGGTTTCCAAGGAGGCAATATAGGAATACCTAAGAAAAGCTAACCTTCCAAAGATACCAGAGAACATGCAACATATGTTGAACGAGAAAATAACAATGATGGAAATTACTGAGTCTATAAAAAGACAAAAAAAAGATAAAAATCTGGGACCTGATGGTTTACCAGCAGAATTTTATGTAGCTTTACAAGATATAATAAGTCCGATACTGAAAGATCTTTGTAATGAAACTTTTTTGGGGATGAAAATACCAAAATCCTGGACAGAAGCTAACATTTCTCTGATTCCCAAAGATGATACTGATCTCACACAAATTAAAAACTATAGGCCAATATCACTATTAAATGTGGGCTACAAAATATTTACAGCAATAATAGTGGAAAGAATGAAGAAATTTTTGAATGAATTTATTCATTCAGATCAAAATGGCTTTTTGCCTAAAAGACAGATAAAGAATAACTTAAGAATTATTTTAAATGTGTTAGAATACTATGAAAAACATCCGGGGAAACAAATGGCATTGATATTTTTGGATGCACAAAAAGCTTTTGATAATCTTAACTGGCAATTTATGTTTCATCAATTGCGAGTGATGGACTTCGGTGAAAATTTTATAAATGCAATTCAAGCAATTTACAAGGAACAATCAGCAAAGATACTTATATAAATGGAGACTATACAGATAATTTTGAGATTAGGAAGGGTACAAGACAGGGATGTCCACTGTCTCACTTGTTATTTATTCTTACACTGGAAGTGTTGGCCAGGAATATTAGACAAGATGGGGAGATCAAAGGACTGGAGATAAAAGATCAGAAATATAAATTACAAGCTTTTGCAGATGATTTGGTTTTTATTTTGGAGGAGCCTTTGGAAATAGCCATTAAACTATTGCAGAAAATAGAGGAATTTGGAGAAGTAGCTGGGTTGAAAATAAATAGGGAAAAGACTAAAGTACTTACAAGAAATTTAACAGAAACACAGAAAGCTCAATTTCTGGAAAAACAAATCTCCGGATAGTTAAAAAAGTTAAATACTTATAAAGTGGTACCTGGAAAAATATTAATGGTCTGACAAAGAATGTGGGTAAGAAAGCAGATGGCCCACCAAAGAATGTGTGTGAAAGGGAGGTTTGTTTTGCTTACTAGACAGCTCTTAAATTTAGGATGGCCAGACATCCTGTTCCCAGCTCTGCACATGATATATTACTAACTGCCTATCACATGGTGTAACTAAACTGCTTAACACTTGATATATTACTGATTGCTAAAAGCATTCCAATGTAAACGAGGAGCTATCGATTATAGATCTGTCTAGTAGTTTTCCTATGTTAGAATAAGGACCTATAGAATGTAACCATGTGAGGAATGTGACCTGCTCAGGAAATAACTCTGCCTGAAGGGTTATAAAAATGGTCATCAATGCCCAGGCTTTTGTTCAGACTTCTTTAGCCACGATGGCTCTCTGAACCTGCGCAATAAACTTCCCTTTCCTTGAAAGAGCTGACTCAAGTCTTTCATTTCCTACAACACTTAGGTATTTATTTAACATCAGAATGTATAACAATAAAAGATAACTATGGAAGATTATTGAATCAAATAAAAATGGATTTGGAGAAGTGGAAAAACTTTCAATTATCATTACTAGGAAGGATAGCGACTATTAAGATGAATATCCTACCCAAATTGTTATTTTTATTTCAGACGGTTCCTGTTAAACTAAGGCAGAAATTTTTTGATGACTTAAATGCAACAATAATGAGATTTATATGGCAAGGGAAAAAAGCAAGAATTAAAATTAAACTGCTACAAGAATCAAAAGACAGAGGGGGCTTTGGGCTCCCAGACTGGAGACTTTATTACCAAGCCACTATTTTGTTGTGGCTTAAAGAATGGATCACACTGAGAAATAAACGACTTCTTTACTTAGTGGGACATGATTTGCAACTGGGTTGGCATGCTTTCCTTTGGTACGAGAAAAACAAAGTACATAAATACTTCCAAACTCATGCCATAAGGAATGTATTACTTTCAGAGTGGGAGATAGTTAAAAAGAAAATGTATATGAAAATACCTGAGTGGCTTTCCACAATGGAAGCATTTGCGTATCTGAATTTCATTAACTATGACAAACTTAAGTGGCCTATAAAGACATTTTAGATAAAGAAGGAAAACTTAAAGATAGGCAAGAACTTCAACAAACTGGCATTGATTTAACATGGTGGTCATACTTGCAAATTCAAACAAGATACTGTATGAAAAAGATGTAAAAGTAATGGGATTTTACAAAGAACAGACATCACTAGATAAAATACTTTTCAAAACAGATGAAAATCTGATTAAGAAACTTTATAAATTCCTGCTAAACTGGAAGATGGAAGAAGAACAAGTGAAAGAAACAATGATAGCGTGGGCAAAGAATTTTGGTTACTCTATAGATTTAGAAGATTGGCAAAAACTATGGGACCGAAATATTAAATTTACTAAAGCAGCTGCATATAAGGAAAACTTATATAAAATGTTTTATAGATGGCACATGACACCAGTTAGATTAGAGAAAATGTTTAAAAATGTATCAAATATGTGTTGGAAATGTAAACAACAACCAGGCTGTCAGAATCCAATTATACTTCATCTCCAGTTATCAATTATAGAAAACCCCATTTCTGCCCTCTCTGGATTCTGTCATAAAGAAAGAGAGGGGGGTGAACAAAGGGGCTTTATGGCCCTCACTTCCTTTGGTACAACTTCAAAGGGTTTGAATGTGGTTAGCACCAAAAGGCCTTATCATAACAAAGGAGGCTATTTACCTTTCATGTAGTTTATCTGAAGTCTCCATCCAGCCGGAAGAAAGGAAAAAAGGGGTGGGATTGTGATGCCTGAAACTGTCACTGGAAGAGGGGGGTGGTTGCGTGGGACTACTGGGGAACCCCTTAAAACCTCGAATGGGAGAGCTTGAACCCCAAGTCCTGTCTAGAACGCCTGCAACCATTTTCTCTTAATAAAGGATTCCTGTTGGAAGAATTATTCCAAGAGTTCTGTCTTCTTAAGATGCAAAGTGGGGTGGGTCCTTACATTAGACAGGACTTGCGAAATTAATCCACCTGGAAGGGAGACCCTTGCCGGGGGATTTTGCAAAAAATTACCATGTCAGACAATGGAGCAAGAAAGGGGGAAAACTCCCTGGAAAGAGAGCCCCTGACCAAATTGGAACCTTGCCAGAGAGGTCACATTCCTCAGGAGAAGAAGTGGTGGAGACACGGGACCACAAGCCTCGCTGGTCAATGGGCGTTGGAAAGAAAAGTGAGTGGGGAAAGGAATCAAAAAAGGTGACCCTGAGACGGGGGACCAAGCAACCAAAATGGAAGCAGGAGATGGAGAAATCCCTGCACGTAAGTGAAGAGGGAGAAAGCTGGGCACCGTACTCAGACTGGATCCTAGAGAAAGCTATTGACCTGATGAAGAGAACTCTCAGCTCCCTAAGAGAGGAGAATCCTGAGCCCTACGGCCGCCCCAGCTCCTGGAGCCGCAAAGGGAGAGACACCGAGGGGGACGTGGAACCTGCAACCCCGGGGACATCTACTGATCCAGTAGTCCCCATACCCTACCGGACCACAGATGGCAATCTGGATGGAAGACACTACCACCAACAACGGAGGCACCGATCCATTCCAAGACGTCCACCGTTGGAGGTGAAATTCAAAGGGGAGCCAACACGCTTGGGGTTTTTCCTAACCCAAGTCCTCAGCTACATGGAGGAATACGGGCAGGACATTCCCAGCGACAAAGCCCGCATCCGGATCGTGCAATCTGCCCTGGATGGACCGGCTGCAGATTGGGTGGTGAACTTGCACGACTCCAATGCCCCAGAACTCAGTAACTTCAACCGTTTCATGTCCTCTTTGAGAAGACGATTTGAAGACCCCCTGGCTGATCGCAAAGCCTGTGAAAGGATAAAAACGATGAGGCAAGGCAAACGCCCGGTGGCTGAATATACACAAGAATTCCGGGCCATTGCCAGCAAACTGAATTGGCCAGAAGACATCCTCCTTAGCCATTTCAAAGACGGACTAAATTATGATCTATATGACGCTTGCCTGCCCCGAGGGGACCCACACCAACTTGAGGAATGGTACATCTTGGCAGAGGAAGCAGAGATCGACATATTGAAGAGACACCGCCGAGGAAAACAATGGAGCCGCCCCCCGCCTGAGCTGACACACGAACCGGTGAAATCATCGGCTACAGCCAAGAAGCAAATGGGGTGTTTCAAGTGCGGAAGAGAAGGGCATCGAGCTGTAGAATGCCGCTCAAAGGCCCCCCAGCACAACCCAGACAGATCCCCAATCAACAAATCCGGAAAGTCTTCAGCTAAGCCAAAAGAAACTGCCATGAGAATGATGGAAATTGCGGAACCCCCCACTTCTGCTCACCAAGGGGAAAGAACTCCAGCCTACACCACAGGGCCGGTGGATGCCTCAGATGACAGCTCGGAGGGTGAACCCCTGGTAAGTGGACACATCACACCCATCCTCAAGACAGTGACTATATTAATCCCCCCCGTGCCCGAAGCTGTGAAGGTGAAAGCCTTAATAGACTCTGGCTGCACCCGCTGCCTCATTAGCCCAACACTAGTGGGTAATCTGGGCATCCCATCGAGGAGACGTTCCAGATTGTTCCAAACCAATCTCATTTGGCCAGTTAGATGGATCCATAGCAGGGGGGGTGCCAGCTACCCTAGCCACTCTACCAATACACCTCTCCCTGGGCAAACATGAAGAGGACATAACGTTTGTGGTGACCCCAGGCATGGAATGCCCAATGATTCTAGGGATGGAATGATTGAAAAAATGGAACCCCTGGGTAAATTGGAGGACGACAGAAATCAAATTCCTGAAGGGGGACCCTATGGACTTAAAACCCCAAGGGAGGCTACCAGAATCAAGAATAGAAAAAGCATCCATAGGAGAGGAAAAAGGATTAACAGAAATACCAGAGGAATATAGAGACCTTGCTGAAGTTTTCAGTGAGGAGAGGGCAAATGAGCTCCCCCCCCCACCGACCCACAGACTGTACCATTGAATTCAAGCCTGGGGCAAAACTCCCGAAGCCCAGGTTATACTCCATGAGCCCAAAGGAGAAGGAGGAAATGGAAAGATTCATTAAAAAAAACCTAGAGAGAGGTTTCATTGAGCCAGCCAAGCCTAAAGTGGTTGCCCTGGTCCTTTTTAGAGAGAAGAAGGATGGCTCTTTACGTTTATGCGTGGATTATAGGGCCCTGAATACAATCAGTGAAAGCAACCTATACCCTCTACCCCTCATGAAAGGCATGCTGTCACACCTATCGAAAGGGAAAATTTTTTCTAAACTAGACCTAAGGGAAGCTTACTATCGCGTGAGAATTAAGGAAGGGGACGAATGGAAGACCGTATTTAACTGCCCCATGGGGTGCTATCAATTCAAAGTCTTGCCATTTGGATTACAAGGGGGCCCTGCAGTCTTTATGCAATTAATCAATGACGTTCTAAGGGAGCACCTGTTTAAGGGGGTCCTTGTTTACTTGGACGACATTCTTATCTTCACCGAAACAAAAGAGGAACATGTCAACCTTGTCAGAGCGGTTTTAAAGAAGCTGCGAGCCGCCCACCTATATGCCAAACTCTCAAAATGCGAATTCCACCAGGAAAGGATAGACTACCTAGGTTATCGCATATCCCCCCAGGGCATTGAAATGGACCCAGAGAAGGTCAAAGCAGTATTAGATTGGGCACCACCCCGCACAAGAAAGCAACTACAAAGTTTCCTGGGCTTTGCAAACTTTTACTGCCAATTCATCCCCTCATTTGCCCAGATAGCCTTGCCCCTCACTAACTTACTAAAAACAAAGGGAGCATCCTCAGTAAAACCTAGCCAGCCACTAACATGGACAATGGAGTGCCAAGTAGCGTTTGAGAGACTAAAGAGACTTTTTTCTGCCAAACCAGTACTAAGGCACCCAGACATGGACAAGCCCTTCGTAATATAGGCAGATGCAAGTGATGTGGCAGTGGGGGCTGTTCTATTACAAGAAAACAATGAAGGGGTATTGCAACCCTGTGCATATACATCCAAGAAACTCACGGAAACAGAACAGCACTGGCCCGTATGGGAGAAGGAGGCTTATGAGATTCGTTGGGCATTACTCACGTGGCGACAGTTCCTGGAAGGCAACAAAATCCCCTTCCAGGTGTGGACTGATCACAAAAATTTGGAAGCCCTGAAAATGTCCAGGAAACTCAATCCCAAACAAGCCCGCTGGTCCCAGCATTTTCACCAGTTCCAATTTAAGCTTAAACATTTACCAGGAAGAAAGAACTTCCTGGCAGATGCACTATCTCGCATGCCCCAATATAACTGCGCACGAACCACAGACTCTAGACCAATAATGGCAGAGTCACAACTGGCAGCACCAGTAACCACAAGAACCCAAGCCAAATTAAAACCACAACTGGACAGCCAAACTGGAATTGAATTCAGAAAAAGTTTGGAAACAGATGAATGGTTCCAGAAAAACAAAAATGTGTGCACAATGAGAGACGGGTTGCCTTGGGTAGGGGAAAAGTTATATATACCAACAACTCAAAGAGTCACTTTCATTCACCTTTGCCATGACACAAAATCAGCAGGGCATTTTGGATTTGTAAAAACTTTACATTTAATTAAACGGCAATTTTGGTGGCCATCCATGAAAAAGGACATAGAAAGTTATATAGCCAGTTGTCCAAAATGTGCCACGGCAAAGAGGTTGCAAGGGAAATCGCCAGGACTATTGCAAACAGTGGCAAGTCCCTCAGCCCCCTGGAGAGA
Organism: Crotalus adamanteus; assembly: GCA_039797435.1. Classification (NCBI taxonomy): domain Eukaryota; kingdom Metazoa; phylum Chordata; class Lepidosauria; order Squamata; family Viperidae; genus Crotalus; species Crotalus adamanteus. The sequence continues at coordinate 6,509,399 of CM077935.1, read as the reverse complement.
AATAGCCATGGATTTTATAGTGGAATTGCCAGAAAGCAATGGGAATACTGTGGTCTGGACGGTCACGGACTTGTTTTCCAAACAGGTGCACTTTATCCCTTGCCAAAAGATTCCCACTGCAAAAGCCTTAGCAAAACTTTTCATCCAGCACATTTACAGATTGCATGGGGCACCCCAATGCATCATCTCTGACAGGGGGGTGCAATTTACGTCTGCATTTTGGAAGGAATTTTTATCCCTCTTAGGAACCACTCAGGGACTGACATCTAGCCACCACCCACAAGGAAATGGGGGGTCTGAAAAAATGAACTCCGTACTTAAGCAATATTTAAGATGTTTTCTTAGTTTCCAGCAGACCGAGTGGGCGGACTTACTCCCTTTTGCAGAAGTTGCCTACAATAATGCAGTCCACTCCAGCACAGGTTACACTCCTTTTCAAATAGCCACCGGTCAAAGTTTCAACCCCATGCCAGAGTTAACCCCAAACGAACCAACGATCCCTTCACTGAAAGAATGGATGGAAAAACTACAAAACACCTGGCCAATAGTTAGAAAAGCACTAGATGAAGCTAGGCAGGCATACAAAGCACAAGCCGATAAAAAAAGGGTTGAGCCTACACCATTCATTATAGGAGAAATGGTGTACTTATCTACAAAATACCTAAAGTCCCTACAGCCCTGTAAAAAACTTGGACCAAAATATATAGGACCTTTTCCAATTAAAAGAATCATAAATCCAGTAACAGTAGAATTAGAATTACCCAAAAATCTCAGGCAAATACACCCAATTTTTCATTGCAGCTTGCTGAAAAGAGAGCATCAGTCACCTCTACGGCCAAAAATCCCCCACCACCACCACCTCCAATCATAGTGGAGGGCGAACAACACTTCGAAATAAAGGAAATCCTTGACTCTAGGAGATATCATGGAGCAACTCAGTACCTAGTTGCCTGGAAACACCTCCCTCCCTCACAAAATGAGTGGGTCCATAAACGTCATGTCAGAGCCCCGAAGCTATTGAAGAAGTTTCACACAGAGTATCCTAACAAGCCTGACTAACTTTTATATCTGTTTTGTTTTCTTTCAGGCGGATCTCTCTTATTTTTAAGGGGGGCCGGATGTCAGAATCCAATTATACTTCATCTCCAGTTATCAATTATAGAAAACCCCATTTCTGCCCTCTCTGGATTCTGTCATAAAGAAAGAGAGGGGGGTGAACAAAGGGGCTTTATGGCCCTCACTTCCTTTGGTACAACTTCAAAAGGTTTGAATGTGGTTAGCACCAAAAGGCCTTATCATAACAAAGGAGGCTATTTACCTTTCACGTAGTTTATCTGAAGTCTCCATCCAGCCGGAAGAAAGGAAAAAAGGGGTGGGATTGTGATGCCTGAAACTGTCACTGGAAGAGGGGGGTGGTTGCGTGGGACTACTGGGGAACCCCTTAAAACCTCGAATGGGAGAGCTTGAACCCCAAGTCCTGTCTAGAAC